>CM039475.1:23146634-23245744 GCA_022433065.1 Begonia loranthoides | reverse complement strand
CCCTTTATCATCCTTTCATTTCTGTTATTATCCTTCATATCCAAAACTTCACTCTCAGCTTTCTGCACTCAGTTCTCTAGAAAGAAACTCTCACTCTACCTCTTTTCTTTTTCTTGTAGAGCATTCATCACTCTCTTTATTTATCTTTGACTCAACCTCTCTCACTCACTTCTCTCAGCTTCACACACTCTCATCCTCTCTCACTTGCTGCACTCTCTCTCTCCGTAAAGGATGTCATTAGCAAAGAAGAGATAAATATGCAATAAAGTAATGGCTGGCAAACAACACATTCTAGGTTTTGAGAAAGTATGTTTGATGGCAGACAAACATCTATAATTTGGTCAATAATAGGCCTCAAAAGTTGTTAAATTTATTGTGAAACCACCGCTGGATTTTCGGGGTAGATTCTAACGATTTTGTGTGGCACCGGTTATGACGACCTAGATTTTTCTTTACTTTAAAAATGCGTTAAATTGAAAACTTTTATAAAACAACTGAATCTTTATTAAAACCCTTCGATTGAAATCAAAGTTTTTTCCAAAAACTCAATCGTTAAAACATTTTACTTAAAACTCGTTACTTAAATCTTTATTAACAGTGGAAGACTTTATTTATAAAATCTATTTTTCTCATTTTATAGCGGAAGCATAAATCATTCATTTTAAAAGACAATAAATGAATTGGTTTTTTATATTTTCAAACTCTTATCTCTTTTACTTTCCTTAGCCTAGCCAGGCACAAGTCCTGCCTGTGCAAATCTTTCATCAACTGCTCCTTGATCTGTTCATCATTTTCGCGTTCGTGTACCTACACCATTAGCAAACTGTGAGCCCAAAGCTCAGTAAGAAATGAGATATGCAGTATGATGTATGCCTCTAACTCATTATTTTGGAATGGATTCCGCCCCAAACCGTTCTTTTCTTTACGTTTCATTCTTTCATTCTTTCATTCATTACTCGTATGTCGAACGGGAGATTGGAGGAATTCGTGTCGAAGGGAATAGTCTGTTCTCGGCTTCTAACCACCTAGGGTAGCTAGTCCCAGACCCAACAAGGGAGGGGCTTAGTCTAGACTACTTGATTAGATCCGAACTTCCCATTTCCTTTCCTTTCATTTCATTTATCCGTTTTTCTCACATAAATGCATATGAGTACCAACCCTGAGGTGACACTTCCTACTTGTTTCTATTATCATGATGCATGTCAATGAGAAACATTATCGTGATGCATGTCAATGAGAAGCAGTAATCGCAACAATATAAAAGATGAGACATGGAAAGTCTACTAACATACTATATAGGCATGCTCACTAATTTAAAGGAAGAAATGCATGCTTGGCATTATAAAGTAAATAATAACAGTATAGACGTGCTTGATAATTAAAGGAAACAATAATACTATAGACATGCTTGGTAATTTAAAGAAAGCAATAACCAAATAAACATGCTTTGCAGTTCAAATAAAATAATAATAGTATACTAATGTTCTAAACATGCTTAGAGATTAAATTAATAACTTGCGAATAAGGCATAATATGGCAGCATATTAGAAAGGAAAACAACAATTAAAAGAAAAACACTGCTAATGGTGTAGGGCCTCCACTGGCCAACGACTCTACTCAATTTCTTACCTCGAAACTTTATCACGCATTAGCACTTAATCGTTATCCTTCTTTTCCTTTTCAATACCTTCATAATTAAAAATATTTACTCATTAATAATCATAATTTATTAATTTCATTCTTTTCCTATCCTTAATTACATAATGATTCTAAGAAGTCGTTAACGCCAAAAACGAAACATAACCTATGACAATAAATTAATTCAATTACCACAATACATTTATCCAATTAATGGCTCAAATACAAACCAACAGAGCATAAACTTCAAATCAGTAATTCATTCCCACCAACAACTTCATAGTTCCATTTTATAACTATAAGCAATAATTAATCACAACCAATAGAGTGTAATCTGCAGCAAGACTAATTCCAACATGTTCATGCTTTCAGAAATAACCAATAGAGGGCTTACATTTACTAATCAAACATCTTAGAATATTAACCAAAGCAATAGAGTATCAATCACCTAAGAACATACCTCCAATTATTGTCCAATAATTTGTATTTAATCTTGCAGAACATTAATCTTAACATATTTCATGAAATAACCATAAATAGAGAGTAATCCATAACCTTGGGTCCAATTAAAATCTACTAATAGGGCTCAACACAACAAATCAACCTTTCATCAATAAATAACCAAGTCTTAATGGTTTATCAATTCACAGATTATCCAGAAATCATGATTAGCATCTCAGTACAGATATCCTTAACTGTACTCTTTGAATCCCAACCAATAGTTAATAGAAGCAATAACTCTAGGAAAACAAAGAACTCAACCAACATCCAATACATGGTATTAATCTCAAGGAATAGAGGGCCAAAATCCAAACCAGACGTTCATAATATCCCTCACATAACCAAGCAATAGTCAACCATGGTGAATATTTTCCAACAACAGTACGTAAACATGTCAAAACACCAAACTAAAATCAGCAATAAACCTTCCTGCCAATTAAAGAGTCCATAAAATCAATAAGGGAGAAGCTGAATACTTGAAATTATAGAACCCAAAAGTAGCACCTCAACCTCCTGGCAACCCAACTCCTCCAGAGCACTCATCCACACCCGAGAGCACTCAACTCATTCTCCCAGTTTCTCCCCTCTTCCTCCCTTTTCTCCCGAATGCACGCTCTCCCTCGCTGTCTCAGTTTTTTTTCTGCTTTTCAAATCCATTTGAGAGGCATACCATTCCCTGCCTCTGCCACAAGCCATACCTTATCCTCAGCACCATCCCTCCGCACGTCAAAGCTGTCGTCTTTCTAGAGCAAGAACTAGAATTGGATGGACCAATTCAGACCAAAACGCAAGCTGCTCCAGCCGTTCTAGTCCAGACTGCAAGCCCCTGCCCTTCGACCCGCGGCTGGAAATTGCTACCTCACTGTCGCCAATCCTTGCCGTTGCCATTCCATCGTCATCGGCCACCAAAAATTGGCAGAGCATTGGGGTACACCTCGACCCGACGCCAAAACCGACGACCCAAAGCTCCGCACTGCATTATCCCGTGAAGTCACTCCTCCTGAGCTCGCTGTTGCTCACCATTCGTCGGACAACATACAACCTATCTGTCCTGAGCTCACCGTTGCCGTCCCTTGCCCGAATGCCCTCCCGCACTCGGTCTCCTTCTCCCCCTCTCCTTCTGGTTCTCTCTTCCATCGCGAAATGACCACGGGCCAAATGCCTGATTCCCCCCTCTCGTTTTCATTTAAGTTCCAGACTGCCAACGTGAACCGGTTCGACTGAACCGGTTCATGCCTTCCCCACAATTTTCCTTTATTTTTCCCATTTTTAATACTAACCCCATTTTAACCCTTCACTAATTATTCCTTTAATTTCTAATTCAAACTAATCTTCTATTTCTTTTTCTTCTTCCAACTAAAAACTGGCCATCCCAATATTTTCAGACCGAGCAGAACCAAATCGATTTGGTCTATATTTCTCTCCTTCAGAATTGCGATTTCAGACAAAGGAAGGCGTTCGCGCCTAGACTGTATTCGTTTGAAAAGTATGCCAAATTGGACAGATTTGAACTCTCTTCGTCTACCTTTGTCCGTAGTCGACCACATGCATCCGAAAACTCCAATTACATTTTTTTCCATCAAAATTTTATACTTTAATCACTCCTTAATATTGTTCATATTTATATGGCATTAATCAACAACCTATCACCCCAAAATATAATATATTAATTATTCCAAAATTTGTTACATTAATTTTACGGGGAAATATTATCAGGGTATTACATCGGTTGACAATTTGGTCGACTGTAGCAGTCGACCGATCCTATGTAGAATCGACTTCTTCCCAAAACATCAACGTTTTTTTTCTTATTTTCATTTACCCAAATCGCAACGTTTCTCCCTTTTGTATTTTTAAATTCTTTTAATTATTTTTTCAATTTAATTCATTATTTCCTTATTTAACCCATTCCCAATTAACCTTTAACTAATGTTCTCACTTAACAAATTCTAATATTTTTAATTATCCAATTAGTCTTATTGACCCAATTAATTTCTCAATTATTATTACTAAATTCCATCACGGGAAATTGAGGTATTATATTAAATGTGAAGGCAATGGACGTCCCTCATTAAGGAACGGACATCCCTCATGGCAAAGAAGTTGATGGATGTTATAGATGGGATAACGGATATTGCATGAACATGTGAGAAAACGAACGTCCCTTGTAGGAGTGGACATCCCTCATAGAAAATTACTAAAGCGATAACTTGCTTTTTAGTTGGAAATCACTCAATGTACCTCTACCTGCGATGCAGCCGTTTTTCTGCCAATAACTCTTCTCTAGAATGTCATTTCATGCCTTTTAATGAGAAAGGCAGTCACGTGGGAAGCATTTTGTGCTTTTGAAGAGTTTTTTACTGAGTGTCTTCGACTTTACAGAGTGTTTTCTTCTTATCAAAGAGAAGCGACTAAGTGGGAGAGGCTTCTTTACAGAGAGCTGCGACTGAGAGAGAGGAAGTGTGAGAGAAAAGAGAGAAAGTGAGCCAAGAGAATACTCTGTCATTTTTAACAGAGAGTAAGTGCGTGTGTAAAGGAAGCAGTGAAGGTCTTGGAATTTATTAGCTGCTGCTGGGTCTGGAAGTGGAGTTCAGCCGTGAAGAAATCTCCAAAGTGTGGTAAGAATTAAGCAAGTCGTGCCTAGAGGAGGCCTACACCACAACGCAAAGTCTGTTTTATTTAATTTGTTTTCTTCTCTGCTCTACGATAATCACTCTGTAAGTTTGGATTTTGCCTATTTCATTGTTTAGTTGTTGAGCTGAATACTCAAAAGTTGATTGATTAATACTCTCAGTGCTATTTGTTAATACTCTCACTGATAATTGTTACTTGTTACTTGTTAGTTGTTAATTGTTAATTGTTAATTTTCTGCCGTAGGTTAATTATTGTTAGTTGTTAATTGAACTTTCAGTATTAATTTCACGTTTGGTCCTCTACTGTTAATTTTCTCTCTATTGCTTTGAGTTGTCAATAATATCTCTGTTGCTTTGAATTTGGACGGATGTTAATAATCGGTGAGTTAGTATTGTTAATGCCCCTGTCCATTTACTGATGTTAAATTGCCCTGGATTTGGTTATTAATTATTAGTTCATTATTTTGTCTTGTTAATTTCTCCAACTTTTGCCTCTGCCTTATTATTAGTCATACTATATAAATGCTACAAATGCTCACTTTTGTAATAAATGCTCACTGTCGTAATAAATGCTCACTGTTGTTAATAAATGTTCACTCTATTGGTAATAAAATAAATTGTTGGCTTTATTTTAGATATCTTGAAATATCACCTGTTGAAAAATTGCAATGTTATTTCATGCTATCATGTACTGTTATATCTCTATTTAAATTGGTGCTATGCTAAATGCAATTGGGATTGATTCTGATAAATTGAATATGTTTCGTTTTCGGTTATATGTTATTGCTATATTGTTGTGATTAATGTTACACTGCATTGCCATGCATCATGGATAGAAACACATAGGAATACCATATATGGATTAGTATTGCACGGGAGAGACCAAATTCAAATAATGTAATGGGAATTGGGAGTTGGGGAGGTAGTTCAAACTCTAACCGGGAGATTCGAGATTAAACCCTTCCCTCGTCGGGATGCGAGAGCTTGTCTCATAAAAGTGAATTTTCGGTCAGAAGCTATTCTCATTGTGGGAAATATTTCGAATGTCCTAGTTTAATGTATGAATGTAATGATATGAGACTATGAGTAAAAGACAGATTGGGTGGATTTCTTTCTGACATAATTAAACATATGCATGCATCATACTGCATGTTACTTCTTGCTGAGCGTTAGACTCACAGTTTGCTTGTGGTGTAGGTGATTGTTAGGATATCAGCATTATTGAAGTGGAGGAGGCACTGCCTATTGAACATGGGCTATCCAACTGATTTGACCAGAGGGATTATGGCTCACGGGGATTAAAACTGGTGTTTTGGAAATGGTTTGAAAAACGATAAATATTTTGTGAAACTACGGACTCGTGTTTAATGTTCAAACCATATTTTGGATTGATTAATTGTAATACCCCGACTTTTTAAGTGGGTTGACTATCGGGGTATTACCAAGAACGTACTTGTTAGATAATATATTGTGAAAATTAACGGAAAATTAACGTAATAAAAATAAAATAAATATTTATTTAATGAATTAAAATATATACTATTGAGATAATGGAGTTAAATTAATGGAATTAAGAAGGGGGGGGGGGGGGGTGATAAATTAATTAATTGGGGATTTAAATTAATTAATTAAAATAATTAGATAAGAGGATTTAAAATGGGAGGAGAAATTAAAGAGTGATGAATCGGTTTACTGAGTGAACCGGTTTAACCCATTTAAGTGAATGGCCTCAGCCATTCACTTGAAGGAGAGACAGAAATTGCGAAAGGGGAGAGCCCAATGGGAAGAGGAGAGAGAGATAGGGAAAGCCGAGAGAGGAAGGGGGAGCGACGAATTCCTGTGAGCAGCGAGGCGACGATGACAGTTAGGCGAGCTCCGGCGTGTGGCGACAGTTGAGGAGTCAGGACTCGTGAGCGAGGCAGCGATGGTAGTGATGCTCTGTCATTCCCAGTGATGCCGGCGTGATTGGGGTGGCGACTGGTGATGCTCGACAATGGAACGCGACGGCGACGGTGAGACGGATGGCAACGGTAGCTTGGTGATGGGCGCTGCTATGGTTGCCTTTGGCCGTGGGGCATTTTGGTGGTTCACGCTGGACCGGCCGAAGGCCATGGTCCAGCTCGTGACTCTGTTCTTTTGATGCGTGTTCTCCAAGCCGACAGGGAGACAAATTGGACATCGTAGCTGTGAATGGCAGAGGGTAGAATGCTGAGTGCTCTACTCTAGGGGGAGGCAGGGTGTGCATGGAGATAAAGCTTGGAGGATTTTCCCTTTGGAGGTGTCCCTTCCTTGCTGGTGAAGCCGAGTGCAGGGGAGGAATGAGATTTTATCTAGAGAGCGGGACCGTGTGCAGAAAGGAGGAAATGGAGGCAGGAGCTGGAAGCTCTCTCCCTGGAGGTTGGCCGATGCTTCAGATGGTGAGTTTCCTTCCTTGGTTGTTGATAATGTAATCGGTTGGTTGGTTATTCTGATTTCAAGCATGTAATTCTCTGATGGTTGGTTACTTGACAAGGTGTTCAACCTGTTATGTTGCTAGGAGGTGAAGTGTGACTATGTGTGGAGTGTTTCATGTTATGTTCTGTAATTGAATTTACTGCCACTACCTTTATGCCATGAGTAGTTTGTTATGCATGTTTTTGGTTGGTTTAAAAATATGTTGCGTTATGCTTTTGACTATGTAACTTGGTTGTTGTTGGTTGATTATATGTTTTGGTTGTTATATGGTTATTCTGATATATTGGTGTTTTGTTGCTTAGTTAGGAATTTCTGAATAAGTTATTGGATCTGTTAATGTTGGAAATGTTCTTGGTTGCTGTTATGGATAATCTTGAGAATTTTTGTTGATCAATTGCTCTGTTAAGTAGTCTGATAAGTTGGGTGTGTTATGTGAACTCCATGTGCTGAATGAATACATTGTTTTGATGGATGTTTTGTGATACACTGTTTTGATAATTGGTTATGTTTGGATGTTTTTGTCGAAAAATCGTGTTATGCGTTTGATTGTTATTCGTTGAATATTTCTTTGGATGTTACTGCCTTGTTGATTTTATTGGAAGCATTGATCGTTGGATGTTTTCATATTTGATGTTGTTTCTATAAATTAGAATAAACTGTTGAAATGGAAATATGCTCTATTGATTTTAGTTACGTAGTTATGTGTTGTGATTGTTACAACTGATAATGAATTGAGGCTTTTAACTGATTACTGGATTGTACTCGTGATATGAACGACTATATTGACATATAAGGAAAAGTCTATGTGATGTTTATTTGTGAATTATCGAATGCTATTAAATTTCAATTTAGTTATAGCTTAATGTTTGTTGTATTGTTACAATGGAACGTTGATATGCTAGAGTTGGTTAGTTAATCGTTTACGTTGGATGATCTGTTGGTCTAATGTTTATGCTATTGATCTAATGTTTATGCTGGTTAATATCAAGTATAATGTATTGTGGGAATGCTGTGAGAATTAGGTGAGTACCATGCACGTTGATAAATGCTTTAAATGTTTGGGCGATTCAACTGTTGTTTTGTTAAGATGAGATATAATGGAATGCATTGGTTGTTGTTGGATATCTACGGTTGTCTTGATTTTGGTTATGGATAATATATTATGAATATCAAAATTTAGTCGTACATTGGTTGATAGTTAATGTTGTTGGTTTCATACTCTTCTTCGATATTAGTATAGGTCGTTGACTTTGTTCGGGTACTTATTATGTGGGTGATGTTAGGTACAAAGAAGAAGAGAAGAAGAATAATGATGGAATGCTATTGCGCATTAAAGATTTGAGGTAAGGATATTGGATGAGTCTTGGCCATTTGGAGGCCCTACCCACAAGTAGTGTGTGTGAGTTTATTCTTGGGTGATTTTACTGCCGTTAGCTTTCTTAATTCCTGTAGTTTATTACTACAATATTCTTAGTTCTACCGTTAGTTTTCTTAGTTCTCGTAGTTTATTTATTGCAATTATAGGAATGAAAATGTTTAGCGAATGCTTAGATAGTAAAGGTTGAATGAGGAATAAAGAACAATGTGATAGGTATGAATGAACTATTAATTTCGTTGATAATGGCTCTGCCTTGCAATTCATTTCCTTACTCATTTGCTATATGCCCTTCGTTATTGTCCTGCCATCATCTATTCGTTTTACTTCCTTAATCTAGCATGAATACTTGTTAGCCAATTTAGTTAAAGGTTAATCAAAAGATATAATCCATTGAGCATGCTAGCCACCTTAGTTAAATGATAATCAATTGAGCCTATTAACCTAGCATGTTTAATAACTAATTAACTAGCACGTTTAATTAACTTAAGCATGTAATTGATTAGAATAATTAACTAGAATAATTGACTAGAAACATTAACCTGTTTAATTAACTAACGAGCCTGTTAATTAACTAATCGGTTGAGTGTGTTAATTAACTAAGTTATGTCATAATTAGTTAGCTAATTAATATGGTAAGCATGATAATTAACTAAGCATGCAAATCAACTAAGAAATTAACTAGGCTAAAGAACTAGAACATCATCTTATCTTTTTGAGCATGTAAATCAATTAGGATAATTGACTAATTAGTTGAGCATGTTAACTAACTAATTAGTTGTGCATGTCAAGCATGTTAGTTAACTAATCGAGCATGTAAACCAACTAGGATAACTAATTAGAACAATCACCTAGAATAATAAAGGTAGGAAGTATGTAAATGGACTAGGAAACTAATTAAGATATCTAATTAGAATGATAAATATATTAATTCTTGAGCATGTAAATTAGTTAGTATAATCCATTAGATTAATAATTTCAATTCGAATTGAGCATGATAGTTAACTAGGATATTTGTTAGCATGATAATTTCAGTTGTTTCCTAAGCATGTTAGTTTAAATAAATTACTTCCAGGTTACTTTATTGTCTCTTATTGCGCGTCGCTTTCAATTCGATATCGCACCTTGTT
Organism: Begonia loranthoides; assembly: GCA_022433065.1. Classification (NCBI taxonomy): domain Eukaryota; kingdom Viridiplantae; phylum Streptophyta; class Magnoliopsida; order Cucurbitales; family Begoniaceae; genus Begonia; species Begonia loranthoides. The sequence goes on along the minus strand of CM039475.1, from coordinate 23,236,013 downwards.
TCCTATTATGCCTTGTTGTATGCTTTCAATTATTGTCATTCATTTCATGCGAAATTTCAATTATGCTTTATCTTCCTTATTCTGCTCTTTCAATTCCAGTTACTTTTATGCGCACTTCAATTTTTATGAATATGAATGTTATGTTATCATGCATCACGATAGGACGAGAATGTATGAGCATGCATCATGATAATAGAGACTAATAAGGAGTGCCACCTTGGTGGTGGTACGCAAACATGCATAAGTGAGGAAGAAGTTAAGAAAAAAGTAAAGAAGAAGAAAAGGGAATTGGGAGTGGATGGGTAGCGGATATAGTCTGTAAACTAGGGTATGGGAGTTCTAGTTTACTTAGAAGATAAGAGAAAAGGCTAGATCCGTTACGCCATTGCACGAGAAAAACCTCCCAATTCCAGCTCAAAGTACGAGTATGGAATAATAGAATGGAATTATGGATCAAAAGGGATGGAAAGAAAGAGTAAAGTAGTAAATGGACTAATGACTTAATGAAAGGATTGGTTTGGGTGGCCCCCATTCCAAAACGGACTAAAGAGTGACATTCATATGCATTAGACCATTTCCCTTGTTGAGCCATTAGGCTCACGTATTACTTGTGGTGTAGATATAGGTACGTGTACGTGAAAAGAAATTCACAAATAGGAGTAGAAAAAGATGAACAAAGATAATAGTCAGACAATAAAGGCAGCGAATGATGGATTTGCACACGCGAGGGAGTTCGTGGCTGGCCAGGCATAACGAGGGTAAAAGAGAAATAGTTTAACCAAGTTAAGTTTTCTAAGTTGTAAGAAATCTAAGTTTTCCAAATTGTAATAAAAAGGGATTTGTTAGTTTTATTAAATTGTATTTACGCTTCCGCAACGTTTTACATTAATGGTTTTGATTTAACGCTTCCGCATAAGTTTTACTAAATAAGATTTTATAATGAGTTTTACGAATGGTCAGTAGCGATCCTGACTTAGGCGCTCTCTGATTTGTTTGAAAAAAGAGATTAAAAATTTTCACGCATTTCAAGGAATTACGAAAATCTTGGTCGTTACATTAATGATTTCCACTTTATTTACTCTGATTTATTTCCTCTTGTATGTTTTAATTAATTAAATAAAAAGAAAAATTTTTATACGGTAATGATAAAAAAAGGATTTGAATAACGTAAGGCGTTATATGAATTGCTTTTTACCATTTCCCCTTTCCAATTTATAAAAATTTGGGCAAAATTTCTCCTATTTCTTTACTTCCCCAAAGCTAATTCCATACATCTTGCACTCAAAACCCAAGTAGTTCCAGTGTTATCTATCTCTTATCATATCCATAATTCAACTTTATCATAAAGAAACAAAGTAATTACATCCTAAACACAAAACAAAGCACACATGTGTTCTTAAAAGTACATTCCACTACAACTAAGTTACACGCAAATTAAACAACATCCAATTTAATCATCTCCTTAGGGGAGTAGGCATAGGGCACATCATCAATCATCATCATTATCATTGTCGTCATCATCTGGAAGAGAAGAAGCCAATGGTCTTCTGGGTCAAACTTCATGTTGGCTTCCAACCGCACTTCCACCAGCATTTTTATACCTTTCGATCCACCCCCATATAGAACGAATGTTTTTCCTCACAAAATCTTTAGATATGTCAAGCATAATGAAATTGTCCTTCATCCCCATCATTCCCTCTTTCATCCCTTTAACCTCCTCTCTCATTCCCCGTACCTCCGAAGCCACATTTGCCATTCCAGCCAACAGGAAATAGTATTCTACCTCTGGTATGGAGATGTGACAGCCTGATGAATATTCAGCAAAAGGTCGAGACGATGCAGGCAAATCTGTACCCATTGGATCATTATTCCCTGGGTTTGAAGGCTCAATATACTCTGAAGGTACAAGAGCGTCTGCCGAAATTGCTGTAGCCCTAGCAGCTCGAATTTTGTGCTTGAAATACCATAGTCTTCCCGTCATCTTAATTCCCATCCATGCCAGCATTTTCTAGTCATGTATATCTGTGCCCTTCTCTTTTGGCATAGCCTCACTAACCAGAATTTGAACTCTGAAGTGGCTAAGGATTGTAGTGATCAATATACTGTAGGGGAGACTTTTTTCTACACTCGAGTAAACTTCACTCATCAGATTCAAGATGATAAAGCAGGGATCAAAGTGTCCACGACCCATAAGCCTCTCCATTAAATATGAGTCCAAGCAACTTACATGCTCCCAATGTCCGTCTCTCGGTAGTAGAGTGTAGGTTAGTATATGATGGAGTACTCACCCCTTTTCTTGAAGATCGTTAGCTCTTGGCTTGAAATACTCTGTGATGTTTGGATCCTTATGAATCTGTCTTAAAATTCAGTCACTCTATTGGTCCAAACGAAGGCTAGATCGGAGGAGGTACTGTAGTATCGTTCCATATTAGCAGAGACATTGAATCCAATTACTTTGTTGATAATTTTGGGAGTAAGTGCAATCTCGGTCCCCAAGACTTACGTTCTTTCCACCAATGGTTGAGACTAGAATGTCAAATTTGTATAAAATAGTCTGACTAATCTTTCGTATGAAGTCCCTTCCAAAGAGCATAGCCCCATCAACCCAACATGCTCAAATAACTCACCCAACATTAAAGATTGAAAACTCTAGAAGAGGACCCTGTAGGAATATACCAATGACCTACCCTTAATGTCATTGTCGAACATATTCTTGTCTCTTTCTGTTCGGAACTCGTTTAAGAAATAAGTGGTTCCAGATCGGGATGAGCTAGTTGGCCCGAAAACTCCTTTTCCCTTGCCTGTTTTCCTGGTTGGTCTCAAAGCCATTGGTAATTTATTGTCGAAGGCATAGACTGAACTCAACAAAAATTTTCACCAAAACAGCTGTAACACCCCGATTTGTTTTTAAGTTGGATAATTATCAGGGTATTACCAAAGACGTATTTATTAAATTATAATTTATGAAAATTAATGTAATTAAAATAAATATTAAATTAATGAATAAAATTATAATGTTTGGGATAAATAATTTAGAGGGGGTAGTTAAAAGGAAGAAATAGGAATTTAACCGGTTTGGTTCGACTCTGTTCGAAACCAATTATTTGGTTCGGTTTTAGTTAAATTAAAAATAATAAATTGAGATTTATTAGATTAGTTGGAATTAAGAATTTAGGAGATAATTAAATAAAACATTAAAGTGTGAGAAGAGGAGGTGAGAACCCGTTCATCAGCAAAACCGATTCAGTGTTTGTGTTGGTCCGGTTCAAGAAATGGTTAAGGAGGATTCGCCTCCGACCATTTCGCGATGTGCAGAGTAGAAATAGAGAGAGTGAGGCAGAAGAAAAGGGAAAAATGAGAATGTGAGGGCGGAGATGGAGGTCGAGAGGAAGAAGGTGCCGGTGAGCGACGAGCCCGGGCAACGGTGACTGCGATACTGTCCAACGTCCGACGAGCGTACTGCAGCTGCGAAAGGACGAGCAGCTGAGGAGCTCCGCGAGTTGAAGGCGATTCCAGGAGACGAGGATCAACGACTAGTCCGGGGCGAAGACGGACGATTTCAGCTTTCGTGCACTCCGTCCAGCAACCCTCTGAGCTGGAATTTCAGCCTTGTCCGAGCACTCCAAGCGCGAGCGACAGAGCAGCTCCAAATTGAGGAACGTCTTCCTCCATCTCCTGATTTCGGGGGTAAAGCCAAACACCCGGTTCTGTTTAGATTTCAGTAATGTGTTTCTGATTTCTGTTTGGGAAAAATACTGATAAATTAGCCTCTGTTTGTTACTGTCGTTGATGAAAAATTTTGATGACTTGCTCTGTCATGCTCACGGTCTGTTCACTGCCTATGATAGTATCAGAAAGAGAAAGAGGGTAAAGATTTAGTGCTAACCTGCATAAAAAATTGGGGTAAGGATTGGGTAGAGGCGTTGGCCATGTGGAGGCCCTACCCACAAGTATTATGTATGAATTGTATTGTCTAGTGCAGTGTGTTTCTGTTGGTTGAGATTTCTTGCTGTGTTGGTTGATTTCCTTTATATTCCCTTACTATAAATATTGGATTGAGACGCTTAGGAATAAAATGAATGATGAATGAAAAGTTATAGGATGATAAAATGTGCATGAATGATCTATGAACTGTATAAGTTAGAAATTCTATTTTTTTTTGTGAACTGTTTTAATTGCTATAAATTCATTGTAATGCATATTGCTTTATTTGGTTCTGGTTAGGAGCAATAAATGCTCTAGATTGAATTGATGTCATTTCATTTAGCATAATTTTCAAGCATGTTCAAATTATGATTCATTAATTAGATTTCTAGCTTATGGTTTATTTAGGGTGTTATGTTCAGCTTTAATTGGAATAGCATGCCTATATAGTTTAGTTTCGTATTTTGAAATCTAGTTTTAATATTGTTGTTTCTTGGTACTGGTTAGGAATTATAGTTCTCTTTACGTTAATAGAAATGTGATGGATGAATGATGAATGGAAACGTTAAGTTTGTAGGATATAATGACGAAATGAAGGATGATAAGATATGCACGTATGATCATTAATAAATAGAGACTTTAAATTCTGTTTTGTACAATTTGTTATATTCACTTGCTGTAGATCCTGTACAATTCATTATATTATTCTTCGTAGCTTTTTAATTGTTAATACTTGCTTTATTTCCAAATCTAGCATGTGTAAATAAATTAGGATGATGATTATAGAAGTACGTTTAGCGTAATTAACTAAGTCGAGCATGTCTAATAGGACTCCTTGCATGTTTAACTAACTAGATCATTAATTATAGCAAGTTTAATTAATCGAATAAAAGTATGTTTAATCGAGTAGAATAAAAGCATGATCCCATTATTAATTCTCTTAGATACCTCATAGTTAATAGTTTAATTGTCTTTCTATATCTTGAGTGTTATGTTCGGTAGGATCAAGTATGTTCTATGTCGCTTTCGATTTGTTTATGTGTTTTGCTTTCAACTAATATTACTTTTGCCATTCGTTGTTTGTTATTCGTGTTATTCATATTGTTCGATGTTTTTCATTATTGCTATTCTTACCATTCGTTGTTTGCTACTTGTATTGTTTAATTGTCAATTCTTTTATATTATGTCAACATACATCATGGTAATAGAAACAATTAGGGGGTGCCCTCAGGGTGGTACTCACATGCATGAGTGAGGAAAAATGAAATGAATGAATGATGATGATGATGATGGGAAGTTGATGGGCGGATGGGTAGTCCAGATCTAGTCCACACATGGTTAGAAGCCAATCAGACTATTCCATTCCATATGTGTTCCTTCAACTTTTAACTCAATGTACGAGTAATGAACGAATGAATGAAACGTAATGAAAGTTTGGTTTGGGGCGGACCCATTCCAAGTAAACTAAAGAGAGGCATAACATATGGATATTCCCTTTCTTTACTAAGTCTTTTAGACTTACCATTTACTTGTAGTGTAGGTACATGTGTATGCATGAGAAGAATGATAAACATAACACAAAGCAGTTGATGAAGAGTTTACACAGGCTGAGCTTGTGGTGGCCAGACTACGAAGAGTTGAATTGTAAATTCATTAAGTTCTTTCCAAAAAGGTGTTCTAAATTGTAATTGCAACGGTTTGTGTATTTCGGTAAAATCTTTACGTTTCCGCAATGTTTTAAAATAAATAATTTTAACGCTTCCGCATATTTTATCAAATAAACGATTTTTATAACGAGTTTTTACGAACGGTTGGTAGTGGTTTGGATTAGGTGCACTATGACATGTTTTTCTCAAAATTTAACACATTTTTAAATGAATGAAAAATCTAAGTTGTTACAACAGCAGTTCACCAATGGTAGATCAACAAGTCCAAAAATATCAGGTTTTCGTATCCGATTTTCCTTGAAAGGCAATGAATTATAAATTCACAATTTTCAATTCCTCTTTCTAACCAAAATAATTGCAGCCTACAATTTGCCTTAAATTCTTGAGTCGGGTACCAATCAACCAAACAAAACTCTCAACAACACATTATGCAGCAACTGAAATTCACAATTAAACTTAACTCAACAAAATGTCTTCGGCCAAGCCCAATATAAGCACGTAATCACCAGATCAATTTCAGCATAAGACAATTCACCTAACTGTCTCACGGCGAGCCCAGAAACCAAGTTCTCAGCATCTATCAATAACACCGTCCGCTTGCAATTCAATTACCAAGCCGGATTAAAATCAACAAACTAATCCAACCAAGAACCAACTTAATCAATCTCAACTAATTTCTCGGCCGAGTCACCTGACTCACTAACAGCTGCTTGGAATCGAAAATACCTTCACCCGTGAAGGGAATCAGGATGCTGCTACTCGCGAGGAAAATTGGAATGCGGGGGAAATCCAAGTATTGGCAGAACAGAATTGGAGCTTGAACAGTTGAACTTGGATGCCGGAAGTCAGAGCCGGGTTACTTCTTCGCCTTCGGAATCGTCGGGTAGTCACCCGGAAATAAATCCACTGCTCCTATAGCTTCCGCGTGGAACCGAAATGCCCTAGCTCGGGATCGAAATACCCAAGGTGAAGCCATATCTTCCTCTCTCGAAGTTGCCTGTAGAATCGCCCAAGAATCGCTTGAGATCGTTCCTTGAGTTCCCGTAAAATGCCCTAATTACCTGTTATTTCGCTCAATTCTCTAACCCTTCGCCGCTTCGGAATTTGAATTCCGAATGCCCCAGCCGATCGGGCCAAGCTCCCAGCCGGTTCGCCTTTGAGCATTTCGACCAGCTGCTCGGTCGAATATTTTCTATTCCAGAGTACTCTGTACTCGGTACAAAATAACCCTTCTTCACACTTAATAAATTCCAACATGAGTATTCCAATTCAAGAAAATACCATCCTCAACAACGACCATCAAGGCATAAATATTCACAATGTTTAGTAATCATTAATGGAAATGCAGATCCAACCTAAAACAACAGAGCATGTGTAACACCCCGTATTTAATACTTTATCTTTTTCTTAGTCATATAAAATTTTTCTTTAATTTATTTAAAATGTATGATGGGAAAAAGGATAAAAATAATCAAAGTGGAAACTAATAACAATTTCCAATTATGGTTTTAACACTTTAACTAAAAAGTTCATTTCTTAACAAAATATTTGTTGTCTTTCAAAATCAACATCAATTGTTCAAAACCCATGTTTTACTTCTTGTGAGCTATAACCCTCATGTCAAATCTGCTGGGTAACCCAAGAGTTCATCGTGCAATGCTCCTCCCTCAAGTATTTTGCTGGTACCCTGATCGTCACCTACACCATAAGTAAACTGTGAGACTAACGCCTAGTAAGAAATAAGATGAAATATGATGCATGCTCATGTCTGTTATATCTGAAAAGAATCCACCATTTCTGTTCTTTAATTACAGTATCATAATATTAATCTAGGACATTAGAGATATTTCCCACAGGGAGAATTGATACATCCTTGAGATCTAGTTTGGGCAGAATAGGTCACCCAATCCCTACATGAGAAGAGATACATCATCTTGCAGTTCTCCCAAGCATCATTGTCACTAAACTCCCCAACCTCTAATTCCTATTTACATTCATTTAATCCGTTTCTCTCCCGTGCAATGCATACCAATCCCATCATGGCAATCCTAATTATTTCTAATCATGATGCATGTCAATTCAAGCAATGATCGAATTTCAACAGTATATAAATACCGTAACAAGCAAAGAAACACAATCAATTCACCAAAATCATTCCTAAGTGCACCTATCATAGCATGGAATAAATAGGGAAGTAATATGAAGAAGCACCACAATGAATATCATTATTTTTGAAAGAGCATAACATCAACTATATACCGTATTACTGAAGAAATAAGCCACCACCTTCAACCCTTCCTTTTATCCAACAGATTTATTGTAATACCCCGATTTTTATATCAAAAATTTAAAAAGAATAAATCAGAAAATAATTGACGATATTCGAATTTGTCGAATAATTATCGGGGTATTACCAAAGATGTAATTGTTAAATAAGGAAAATAAATAATGAGATTATTTAGAATAATTAATTAAAGATTAAATGAGGGAATAATTGGATTAATGAATTTAGAGAAATTAAATAAAAGGAGAATTAAAATGAAAATGGGATGAATTAAATAAAATTAGGGAAATTGAAATAAAGAAGAAATAAGAGAATAGGAGAAGAAAACTGGTAGAAGTTGGAGTTAAACCGGTTCAGAACAAATCGGTTCGCTTTGCACTTAAAACAAAATTGGCCTTCGGCCATTTGAGAGAGAGAGACAGAGTTCAAGAGATCGAGAGACGAAGAGCGTGAGAGAAATTGGGACCAGGCGAATCCGTGGTGTCGGCGACGATAGACCTCGAGCCTCGCTGGCGTGGGTGAAGGTTCGGCGAGCTGTTGATGGCTCGGGTTTGGTGCTTCTTTGCGGCGAAATGTGTTGACTGCGAGGCTGTGATTCCGTCCATGGTGGTTCGAGGTAGGCATTGTTGCTGCTATTGTCGGGTAACTTGACTCTGTGATAGATGATTGTCAGACGATTCGGTGATGGGAAGCGATGGCTGGGAAGCTTGGTTGGTGGGTCGCGATGGAGTGGGATGAATCGGCTGTTGCTAGGGATTTGGTTGGGTCAGTCCTGTTAGTCCACTATTGAGCTGGTTTATTTCTCCTGGCTGGCCCGACGAATTCTTCCTCCCCGAGAAGATGGGGTGCTACCCATCTGGCACTCGCTCATTGAACCTCCCCCATTGAAATGGGGCAAGCGTCTAGTGTTCGTCAGCTTTGAAGTGATCCTCTGCTGCCTTTTTAATCGTTGGACAACTGGGTGAAGCAAGGTGGCTCTCCTTCCTATCCTGTGTGCTGTAACCGTGGAGAATGATGTGCAAGGTGATTTTCTGTTTTGTGTGTGTGAACCGTGAAGAAGAGTTGGTGATAGAGTGATGAAGAGTTCCTCCTCTGCCTTTTCTCCTCGGTAAGCTTCTGCCTTTCCCTTGCTGAAATTGGTGGTGTTCTTGCTGTAAATTGGATTGAATAACCTGCTGCTTTGTGGATGTAAGTGGTTTTGTGTGATATTGGTTGATTTCTTGCTTCGGTCCTACTGTTAGTGATGGTGAAGAATGTTCTTCTGCTGGAATGTTTAGTTAGTTTGTTATTTGGTTTCTGCCGACTAAGATTAATGCTTTTGTTGGTATTATAATTTGGCTATGAGGGAAAGCAATAATTTGGCAGGGTGAAAGCAAAAAATCTGATAGGTTTACTACTTTACATTCCTGTCATTAAATGTGAATATCATGGACTACTTGATATTTCTTATATTGCTGTCATGAGTAGATGGTAGGGAATGTGAAGATTTCATTGAAGAGAAATGAATTACTTTGGTTGCATTATTGTTTAGTTATGTTTTAAAATATATGAGGGAGGAAAGTTCTGTTCGTTTTAAGCCTTGCTTAGTATGCTTCTAGGTTGAGTTTAAGCTCTTTGTGATTCTTGCTCTTAGGTTGACAAATATAAGCACTTAGAAATATTGGTTGTTGCATGCAGGCTAGTGTTTGAGGGATGGAAATATGCTCGGTCGGTTTTAATTGGTAATTTAGGCTTGGAATTATGTTAAGTTGATTGAACGTTTGTTGTTGGCTACTAGTTTGCGCATAAGAAATGTTAGAATGTCAATAACTGAACCATGTTAGATGCTATTGCTTGGTATTGTTAGATTGAAAAAATGGGTAATGTCTCGTATTTTTGTTGACTGTGAAGCTTGGATAATTAAGGATATATGAAGTGGACATTGTAAATTACAATTCCATGTTAAGGTAGGAGTTAAATGGTTTTTTACTATGCTGTGGAAATAGGTTAATGTGATGGAGTATTATTCGGTTTTGTGAAATCAATGCTCTATATTTTTATGTCACATTGATGGAATGAGCAACTCTTGTGGGATATTGTTATTCTGTTGTACATCTTAAGATAGTGGGATTTGTTAAGGAAATGAGTCGTAAAAGTAAGGTTATTACTAAATGATTTTGATGATGGATTATTTAATAATTTTGAAGGTATTAAAGAAAGGAGAATGATGATTATGGGCTAATGTGCATTTCGGACGCCAGGTAAGTTGATACTTACTGTGTTTTGGTCTTCGGACCCTACTTCACAAGAGTTAGGATTGCATGTTGTGTGTTCTTTTAATGATATGTTTATTAGACATTTATATTATCATATAGGACTGTATGTATTCACGAGCATATTGCATGACATAATTAATATATGTAAATAGGCGTGTGAGGGTTCAGGTGATCGGTGACATTTCCATACGGTAGGATGCTCCCCCATAGGGAGCGGTGAGATGAGAGTTAGCTACGTGGAATCTAGGGTTCACCTTTTCCCCATTCTGAAACCCCCAACGTCTTCAACAAAAGTGAGGATACCAGCATGTGGAACACCCTTGACGGATATATCTCCTCGTCGGAGTGAAATGGTTCAGCCACATGACCCTATGGAGTATTCCACCCTAACTTCCAAAAGAGATATGGTTCTCTTTTGTAATGCATTTATGATCATGCATATCATTTGCATTGCATTTCTTTTATCACTTACTGAGTATTAGACTCATTAGTTAGGTCTTGTGATGTAGGTACGTACGTGAAACAAGTGAACAGGTCAAAAACAGTTGATGAAGGATTTGCACGGGTGGATCTTGTGGCTGGCTGGGCTAAGGTGTTAAATGGAAATTATTTGTACAAATGGTTTTGTAGATTATTTAATATTCTTTAATACTTTGTTTTAATTCTACTGCGTTCTATAAAAAAGATTTCATTACTTCTGCTGATAAGTGTTTTAAGTAAAGAGTTTTAACGATCAGGTTTTATAAAGAAAGAATACTCTGATGTTTATATGAAAGTAAAAATTTTAAATTTTACGAGATTTTAAAGTAAAAGAAAACCAGGTCGTTACAGTTGGTATCAGAGCGCCCGTGTTTTAAAAATGATTTTGTATACTGCTTGCTAGCACAAGCTTCAACATGGAAATACTCCATCGACTTTAAGTATTACAATTAGTTCTTTCTTTATCTAATTATTTAAGTGTTTGTTTTATCTTGCGATGAAAGAGTATCAAGGCCAGGGTACATTAAAATATTGGACTAGAGAAGTTGTGAGTGATGAGGATAAGACTATCAATTGGTTGACTGAGTTGGCTGTAAACTAAAAGTATGGTATTTGGATCATTGTAATTCTTTTGATAGAATTGAATGATGGAAATGATAAAAGATAAACAATACTAGAACTGCTTGGGTTTTGAGTACAGGAATCAGCTTTGGAGGAGTAAAAAAATAGGGGAGACTCTACCCAAATTTTTATAAATTGGAAAAAGGGATAAGTGGAAAATAAATTCTGCGTGAACTAGATAATTCAGTTTGGTTGTCTACACTGCAAGGAATTAGATAAGGGTAGATTTATTATGAGAAGGAAGAACATTGAGGGTTAGTGACTAATCTGAATTATGAGAACGATAATTAGTTAGTCAAGTGTTTATCCACTTGGTCAAAATTATTAAGGATTTGTAGAGAGTGTTTTAGATCTTTAGCAACAGATCGTTGGATATTTGATACCGTGATCAGTGCCCGTTGGGTTAATCTGGAAATCTATCTTGAGCTAGGATAATGAACCATTTTTGGTTGGACCAAGAAATTAATTAAGTATTGCTTCCTGGATAGGCTAGATTTTGTCATGAAGTAAGAAACTGGAAATATAATCTGTTTGTATAATTGGCTTGGATTAAAATTGAGAATGAATTTCAAGATGGTTAAGATACTCACTATTTGTTGTTTTGGGTTGTAGTCTAAGTTATGTTAGGAATAATATCTTGGCGATTGATTAAGTTAGAAAGAATTTAAAATGAACAATAGGGTCTTTGATGGATTTGCTTTAAGTTCTCTATCACGGGTGGGACCCAATCAAGATAATCGAGGATGTGACTACGATAATGTGGATAGAGATCAAGAAGATCTTTTACGACAATGGGGACATGTAAACTAGTAGGATTTACTTAACTTCGACTGGAGGAAACAGTTATGGTGTATGTGCGTAAGGTGGGGCACTGTCACGGCTGCCTCAAATCGTGTGAGCAGTAATGACATAAGTTATACTAGTTTATGGAAGGATTTACGATAAAGATTTATAGAGGTGTAAGATATGGAGAAATGTTGTGAATTAGAAAATGGTTTGGGTCCATATGTGTAATGAGTTAATTACTACCTCAATGATGGATTTCAAATTGCTTCTTGTAAATTGATAGATTTTGAGGAACAATTAAACCGGAAGATTTTAATTTATAGATCTAAGGGGTTCTCTTAAAATAGAGAGAAAACATGATTGTGTGCCGAGTGGATAAAGAATCTGTCTAAGAGTTTAGGGAGCACACTATATGTTCAAGTATGGCTAACATTAATAATTAACTCTGATAGGAAGTTAGAAATGTATGATTTGGAATGATTCAATTCCAGTTTTAATTTGGAGTGGAAGTTTGTCATATATAAGGGTTATCTATTGTAGAACAAGATATAGGTTTGAAGATCCGCTAAATCGGTACTCGAACATATTGATGGTTGGTGTACTGAGAGAATTGTGGAATTGAGTTGATTGATATATTGAATTTGTTGCCAATGGATTTAATTGAAGGAATCATTAAGGTTAATAAATAATGGATTAAGGTTTTACTGTCCACAATAGAAACAAAAATAGACACGGAAACAGAAACGGACACGGAAACGGAAAAAGAAACGGACACGGAAACAAAAACAGACACGGAAACAGAAAAAGACACGGCAACAGAAACAGATACAGATACGATATAGAAAAAGAAACAAATACGGAAACAGAAATAGACACAAAAACAGAAACAGATATAGATACAGAAACAGAAACAAAAACAGAAATAGAAACAGATACGGAGACAGAAATGAACATGGGAACAGAAACGGAAACGAAAACAGAAACAAATTTTTGAAAATAAATTTCCGGGAATGGATATGGATACAGATACAAAAACGGAAATGAAAACGAAAACGGAAATGGAAACAAAAAGGGAAACAGATATGAATACGGATATGGATACAGAAATAGATACATATATAGAGACGGATACGAATACGAATACAGAAACGGATATAGATACAGATACGGATACAGAGACAGATACAGATACAGAGATGGATACAGATACAAATACTCTAATACCCCGATATTTTAATCATCGAGATATTACAGGGGATATTAGGAGCGTTAGGCCTAGGGGTATTTTAATGATAAGGAATAAATTAGATTTAATTTGCTAAAATAAATAAATTGAGGGGTATTTTAAAGATAATTAATTAATAGATTGGATTAAATTTAGTAAATTAAATTTAATTAGTAAAGGATTTAGTTAAAATGGATTTTTAAATTAAGTGGATCAATTAATGAAGAAATTTCAAGAGAAGTGGAGGTATATGCTGAACCTGTTCCGCAAGAACCGAACCAGTTCAGCATGTCAAAACACGGAATGGCCTTTGGCCATTCTCGTGTTCGTGCGTTTTGTTGGCAGAGAGCGAGAAGAGAGAAAGAGAGCGGGAGGCAGGGGAGAGACGACGAGGGACGAGGGAGAAGCACCGGTGAGCGAGGTGATGGGTTCAGCGTGCATCCAGGCGAGGCGTGGAGCGGCGTGACTCGGCGTTCGCAGCTAGGGCTTGCGATTTGGGGCTCAGGATCGATGTTGTTACGGTGATTCTGGCAACGGGACGAGGTAAGTGGACGGTTTCCTCATTCCCCTTCATGTTCTGATGGTCAGGCGTGGGCTAGGGTGCTCGGAGCTCGATGTCAGGCAGGCGTGGCTGTGGTTCGTGCTGGCGTGGCTTCCGGCTACGGGACTAGATCGGTCTAGCTTGCTATGGGTTGAACCGGCGAAAACGACAATGTCGAACGTGGGAGACACTTCGTACAAGTCGGGCAGTTAGGTCGGGCATGTTGGAGAAATGTCACTCTCTATGGCAGAGAGTGTCCTATCTGGTTTGATACACATATGAGAGGTTGGGTTACGATGGGAGGCAAGAGATGGCTCTGGTTTTCTGGAGACATTTGCTGCAGCCGTGAAGCTTGGAGAGTTGGAGGTGAAGTTGGGGTGTGCTGGGAGCTGAGAGTGAGGACCGTGTCCTTTAGTTGGAGTGCCGTGAGGAGAGGTGATGGCCGAGGTGATGCTCCTGGAGTCCTGTTATGCTGGTAAGATAGATCTCCTCTTTGTTGCCTTGAATGTTTAAATTACATGTAATGGTTATGAGTGTTGGATAAGGAATTTGCTTGATAATGTCTATGTAAACTCTTGTTAAGTGTGTGTATGTTGAATGTGTGCTCAACCAGTTATGTTCTGCGAATGGGTAATGCTCTATTTTTGATATTCTGTGATGGTTAAAGTAAGGATAAACACTTTGTTGGTTGTGTGAGCTACAAGCCGAGAGAGTAGTTGGAATGTTTATGGTAAAGTAATTAGTTTAGAGGAAGATTTTGAGATATTCGATAAAGTAATAATTTCTTGCTTAGTTTATAAATGATAAAGAATTCCTTGGTTTGTTATAAATAATAAAGAAATGGGAATAAATATTAGGTTTCGCTCAGTTGGATTATTGTTGTGAGAGGTTAATTATGTTATTTCTTATTGATAATGCTATTTGATAAATGAGTTGGTTAAGTTGCTATTGAGACTGTTGGAAATAAGTTGATGGAAAACGTTAGATGATTAGGTTCGAACTAATGATGTCAATGTTGTGATTAGTGATTGGTGATTAGTAATGATGTGATATTATGGATTTATAACGGTATAAGAAGAGAAGAAGGATAACTATTAAGTGCCAACCACGATAAAGACTTGAGGTAAGAACTTGGGTGTGTCTTTGCCAGATGGAGGCCCTACACCGCAAGTAACGTGTGCGTGAGTGGGATAGTGTGTACATTTTCTATGCTTGGTAGAGCTTGTAGGTCCTCTCTGACATTGTTGGATTTTCTGGATACTCTGCATGTATATATGCTTGCTAGTTGTAGGTTAGTTATCTGTATGTTTTTATGTTTGAATAACCCTTTGTTGGTATACCTGTATGTTTTCTATGCTTTGTTTGCTGTAGGCTTTGGATGCTCTGTGATTTAGTCTCTATGATGTTCCTATGTTTATGCTGCTTTAGTGTGATGCTTGGTTGTTCACATGTATTCTTTGTTGATATTGCATAGCTCTATAGGTGATTTCTTATTATTTGTGCTGTGACTTGGATTCCCTGCTATAAATAAATCTCTTGAGCATGCCATTGCAATTAAAGTAATTACGACTAGTGTATGTTAACCCCTTTAGAATGTTAATCAAATTGTTAATCTGTTAAGTATGTTAACCTAATCAACTTAGTTAATTTAAACAAGAGAAATAATAAAAGCATGTTAACAAATTAGGTTATAAACTCCTCAAGCATGTTATAGTTCTTTAAGGTATTGTTTGATTTATCTATTGCTTTGAATTCTATGTTATCGTCATGCATATTTATGTCTGTTTTGGTTGCCCTTGTTCCTTGAATACTGCTAGGTCTACTGTGAATCAAAATATTGAGCATGATAATTAATCAATGTAATTTATAACTAGTGTAAACAATTAGCCTTTTTAGCATAATTATCAATCTGTTAATCTGATTAGTATATCAATCTTTAAATTAAACCGCTCAAGCATGCTATCGATTTTTCTAACATATTGTTTTGCTTAATATCATGTATGGTTTTGATTAATTCCGTATATGTATGTTTAGGGTAGTCTCATAACGATAGAAACAAATAGGAACACCACCACGGGGTGGCCACACGCCTTGAGTGAGGAAAAACATTAATTTTTCTCTTATCGAGATTACAAGACTAATTGACATAATTAATTAGAAATCGTAGGATTCCCTAAACTCCATGCTTCATATACGAGCTATTCCTAAAACACGTAACTATTCCTAATATATGTAATTAAAAGATTGGATTGGAGTGAACCATTCCAAAGAATTAAAGAGCGGCATTTCATATGCATAAACTCATTTTCTTACTGGGCTTTTAGGCTCACGTCTTATTTGCGGTGTAGGTACACACGACGGACGAAGTCTTCGAGCAAACGAAGAAGCAGTGGATGAAGGATTTGCACGCACGAGCTTGTGGTTGGCCAGACTACGAGAAGTAAATTGTAATTAAGTTGTAATTTAATTTAATTTCTAAATTGTAATTAAATGTTTAGTTCATTTCCTTTAATTATTTACGCTTCCGCAAATGTTTTATTTCCGCAATGTTTATGTGTTTCTAACGGCCCGGCTTGCACTATGATATTTCTTTCATAAAAGCTTTGAATTTTAACATGTTTTTAAAAGGGATTTACGAAGAAAAATCTGGGTCGTTACAAATACGGATACGGAAACAGATACAGATACAGATACGGAAAAAGGATCTAATAAATGAAATGGTTAGTAAACTAACTGGGGTATTGGTGCATCAGATTCGACCTATGGAACGAAGAAATCATTAATGTACGATTCCCAAAGATTTTAAGTACTAATGGCTTCAACGACTTAAGCCGCCATAGTTAAAGGAGAAGTTTATAATCTAACAAGCTCGGAGGGATGGATCCGAATTGTAAAGAGTATGTTTGGACACACTAAGTCAAAAGAACAAAAGTGAATGAGATTTTATTCTTCATAACAATAATGGTTGGAACGAGAGGAACGGGTAAAAGTGAGTTGAGATCTTATTCTTCACGACAATAATGGTTGGAACGCATTAGGACTGGGCAATGTACGGTGATTGTTCTCGCCTTTCATTGGGTATTATTGATATTGGAAAAGTGAAGAACGAGTTAGTTGAGGGTAGAATGTTTGAATAATTGGATTTAAGTTTGGTTCTACTAATGGATGAAATTTTGGTAAACTATATTGGTAAAATAGAAATCAAGTGATGAAGTGAGTAGTAAACTATAGAGAGTGTAGGAATGTCAACTTCAAATTATGGTGGGGTAATGAATGGAATCAATTTGATGGATGCCTTGTAGGATCGAAATGACGTTTTAAGTAAAATGAAAATGGTTCTTTTGTCAACAATTGTCATGTTGTGACTTATGAAACCAGAAATGGTTGCCCCAAAAGTTTATTTTATTGGGAATGATATGAATAAAGGTGGAATCTTATAAGTGAGGATGAGATGTTTGAGGATTAGGATCTTAAAAATGCAATAAAGTTGTTCACGTTATGGTGGTTTGACATAAATTATTTGATGAAAAGAAATAAATTTGGATGAAGATTTTCTTTTACGACAAATGAAGTTGATAACCTAATAACTTAGATGTGAAATACGTCACAGTTCTCTGTTGGAGTGTTGGGTCGGCCGTTGTTGACTATTTGTTTCTTGAAGTTGGGTTTAACGAACTCCATTCGACTTCGTAAGTCACACCTTGTTCTCAATCATGTAGTCTCTCGGCTCGAGGTGTAGAAAACCCATCATTACTCGTTTGAGCCGGGAAGTCTTGTGTTGGTCCTTCTGTTCGGGGTTGGTTTTCAATTTAAGATCTTTGTTGTATCCCTTGTATGATTATTAGCATGTTGACATCGGCCTTCTAATAGCGTGTGGAGCTGGCTTGTCAGTAAGAGTGTCATTCGTCACCTATGAGGTAGGGATTATTATACTTTCTACACTGCTTAGCATTATGTTTTCAAAACTGATATTTTGTGGGATACCACACTTGAAAACTTGACGGTGACTGTTTTGACAGCATGTCTGTTTTTACGTATTTGTATGTTTTCTCACATTTACTTTATTGTACATTGTATTCTATTATGTTACTTGTGGATATATTAAGAGAATGAATCTTCTTGATGCTTTAGGCACTCTGATGCTAAAGCATCACGAGACTATCCTGCAAAACCTTTGACTATGTGAAGGTTGATTGTTTGTACGTGCAAAATGAGGATGGGGCATTGGTGACATTTCCTTGGGTTTCAAGCCCCATAAGTCAAAATGGAGGTGGGACAGTGATAATGCATCCTTGGATTTCATGTCACCTAACCTTACTAGGGTGTTTAGTCACATGGATTGAAGGTTGTCAGTTTCTGCACTTTGGCTATCCTAGAACCGTTCCACTTGACTGGTGGCGTGACGGTTCATAGCTCCACTGGTTGGCAACTCTCGTCAATTTGGAACCTGTAAGTATTTTAGTTCTGAAGTAACCCATCACAAGCAACCTTATCTGTTTTATTTGATCGTACGAGTTATGTCGTCATGGAGCTTTAGCTCGCTGGCAACTCGGGTGACGCGCTGGATCTCTAGATCACCGTCATTGTTATTTCCTCAGCCTCATGAGGTGTTGCTATTAACAGGTAGCCACCTATTCTCTGATGAGTGCCTGATGGGTCCTAGTGTGACCATCCCTTTTCACTAATGATGTTTGCATATTTTGCGATATAGCTGTCTATATATACAACAAGTTTTGATGAAGCCACATTGAGGGCCATGGGACAGTTTAATAAAATGATAAAGATGTTTTAAATGATTTAAATCCATGTACGGTAAATGAGAAACATGAAAATGGTTTTCAAAAGAGATGAAAAACAGTTTTAGCATGCATTGCATTTAGTATAGATTTCTGTACTAAGTTATCACTCACTCCTTAGACTTTATTTTTCCCTAGGTAAATGTATAGGATCTGTGTTGGTACTTTTGGGGTTGTTGTGGGGCGTTGTTTATGTCCCCTGGTGGTGCTTCGATCTTCCCGTGGATGGGAGAATGTTCATCAGTTCAATCCCTTCGTCTCTGGTATGGTTGAGATTTATTGTTTGGTGTTGCTGGGTTTAATTCCTGCACAATACTCTTTTTTTTTTTTTAAATATACTATCTTGTCTCTTGTTGATCACTCTGTAGATCCTAACTCATGTGATTTTGGGTTTGGGTTTAATTTCATGTTAAGACTTCTGCTTCTCCTTGCCTTGGGCTGGGTGATCGAGTTCTCTAAGAAGATCAAGTCACCTAACCCGGTGGTTCTATTAGGCCCGCCTTTGGGTTGTGATATGTTCCTTCGTTGAACTTTAGAGTCTTATCAATCATATTATAAGTATATCTTGATTTTGATCTTTTGATGGATTCGTGTGGCATTTCATTCTCCTAGTGTGGAAGATGATTTGACCACAAATCCTTAGGTTCTTCTACTCCTTCTCCAAAATATGAAAATAGATATGTGATATTATAGTAAGCCAAGACTCCTAAATTTTCAAACAAAGTTGACCATGCGTTTTGTAAATGCCCTCTTCATGGCACTTTTCCATATCATTAAACAATAACTTGGTTAGTTGTTGAACATTTCTTGTCATATAATTTGAAGAAATGTGGGCTACCTTTGATAATTCATCAACAAATACCATAGATGCACAACTAAATAAATAGTATTTGATACCATTCTATATCATAATTAATGAAATCATCTTCATCCTTATTGTGACAAGTGTCTTGCCAAAAAGTCAAATCAATATCAACAACATTAAAATTTAGAGGTTTCATCCAATTAATTTTTCCTTCTATCCAACAAATTACCACCACAAAACTTTCGGTTCAACAATTCTCTAGTCCAAAAATAAATTGTTATCCTCAAATGAACATCTATTGTTAATAAAGATGTCATCCTTAGTCACCTGATCAAAATTGTCATCTCAAATTTCCAAATAAGCACCAATATCTTTACTTTCTTTTATCAACCCAATTGTAAGAAGCTAAGCAATCAACTTATTTAAGGGAAAATAACAAATCAACCATCGTACTTTGTGATCAATGACAAGTCAACCACTAAATTATTTTCGCTAGTAACTTAACCATTAAACTATGGAAAATTGACAGAGTAAACACTTCAGTTATGTTTTCCGTTAAATAGCATTGTCGTTCCTCTGTAGAATGTTGTCTTTCCTCTATGGAATGTTGGGTTTCCATAGCAAAACCTTGTCTTTCCGTTGTGGAACGTAAGTTCTTGAAATATCACTCAAGAAAGTCGACATTGCGTAGAGGAATGTCGTCTTTCTGCAAAGAAATGTCATCTTTCCTCAAAGGAATGTCATCTTGTCGTATCGGAATTTCATTTTTACTTTGGAGAAAGTTGACATTCTACTATGGAAAGACAATGTTCCACAGAAGAAAGTTGTCTTTTCGTAGAGGAATGTCTGCAAATAAAAAAAATTCATTATCTTCTTCGTAGAAAAATATAGACAACAAAGCCAAGGTGTGATTCTCCCATGGTTTGTAAAACAATTCTAAATCATCCGAAATCTAAAACATTAACATTCTTTTGTAAAATCTTCTAAATTATAAAATAAAAAATCTTCTAAATCCATTCTTTTACAAAATCCAAATTCTTCTAAATCCATTCTCCATGGATATTAAATCTTTTCCACTGAAAGTCTCTTCTAAAATCATGAGTTATTTTCATTTGTCCAAGGATATTTGCTCTTTTCCACAATGATTTTGAGAAAGTTAACGGTGATGTTCTAGGTAACGATTTCCCATAGTTGAGTGGTTAAGTTGTTAGCAAAAATATGTTCAAAGTATAATGGTCGATTTATTAATTTCCCCTTATTTAATGATACATACCTCTTTGAGATAATGTTGACTATTTTGTTTATTTCTCCACTCTTACCTTGTAGGATATATGGAAAGTTTTCAAGAAACTCCTCCCACCTTGCAATTATTTTAAATTTTTCTTGATTATCAACATTAATATTCTTCTTATATTCATTATTGGAAACCAACAATAACTCTTTTGATTTCTTCACAATCAAAATTTGTCGGTCATTTGCAATGTGATCAAAACTAAGTGGAACCAACAACTTATGCCCGAACTTAAATGAATAACAATTAGTAAAATCATCATGCAATGCCATCCAATTATTCTCCCAAATTTTCCAAGGAGCAATTGACTAGCTATCAACGGCACTACATCACATAGTAATTCATCTTGGTACTTGCTAATTGATAAAGAAACTCTTACTTGATCTGAAACTTTAATGTCTTCCTTATCAATGAACGACGTTAATTTGTAAGAATTTGGATGCACCAATGTCTCCAAGCCAAGTTACTCAACCATATTCATGGAAGCCATGTTAACACAACTTCTACCATCAATAAACAAAGAACAAATTTTTTCCTCACTCAAGTGTCCGTTATAAAAATTTTGCTTCCCTTGAAATTCCTCTTCTCGATTTTGGGGAATTAGAGCTTTTTGAAGCTTCATAATGAAAGATTCCTTTTTATCATAAAACAATTCCTCTTGTGGCTTCTCTTCTTCATTATTTGATGCAAACAATTCATCTTCATTAGTTGTCGTCAATGATTCTTCTTTGCTTTTTTTATAATCTTCCTCGAAGATCTCTTCTTTCAGGCAAACTTCCTCAATCTTTCGACGCTCCTTAGCTATCAATTCCATCATAAGTAGTGGCCCTTCATGAGGAAATATAATCTATTCTTCAAAAATCTTCTGTTCCATCAAGGGTTGGTCTTGAACTAACTCTTTATTCTCTACAACATTTGAAGTACTCTTCATGTCTTTTAAGTTTTGCCTCGGACAAAGTATATTACCATGTCCAAAACAAAATAATTGGAACATCTAATATGGACATCATCCGAAATCAACTTTTTTATGACTTCTTTTCATTTATATTATAAATACTTGATCTTTTAATTGACTTGATCTTCTCAGAGTAAGTAGATGAAAGCAAAGACATAACCGATTTAAAATAACTTGGAGCATACCTTCTTCTAATGAATCTTTTTATCATGTCTTATATGTTTATTGTTAGGATCGATGCCCACCTACCGGGGGGAGGGGTGAATTTGGCGAGCCTAAACTTTTTCGTGCAATTATTATTTATCTAAACTTTAAGTGATTTAACAACAATAAAACATACAATTTAAAACAAATAATAAAAGAGATCGAGAAAGAGAATAAAAACACGGTTGTTCACGCGGTTTGGCAACCCCAGCTTACGTCCGCACTCCAAGCTTCCCACATGGAGATCTTTAATCGCCCAATCTCCCTTATTGGCGATGTTTGGCTTCATGAGTGTCAAACAAACCTTTTATAATTGACTAATTAGTAGGAGTACAATGCGTATAAAGAAATTTACAAACTAAATCCTTCACTTGAATAATTCGTGGGGCGTCACCCTTTTTGTTTGAGTACAATGCGTATAAAGAAATTTACAAACTAAATCCTAACTCTCCCAAATGTAAAATCAAGTTTAGGGATGAGGAGAGTTAGGTTACCTGCTCAATAAGTGTTTTGCAATTGAGTATAAAAGTTTGCAAGGTTTCACCTCAATTTCCAGTTCGTTACATTGAGCCTAAGAGTATGTAACGACCGATTTTTCGTAAATCCTTTAAAATGCGAGAAATTTTAAACTTTTATGAAACCACTAAAACCCTCTTTATTTAAAACTCTTTGAAAGAAATATCAGAGTGCGTCTAACTGGACCACTACTAACCCTTTGTTAAACTCGTTATGAAACTCCAATAAATAAAGTGCGGAAGCGTTATAAAATCATTTATTTAAAACATAGTGGAAGCGTAAAAGAACTAGACAAGTAAATTCAACTTAATTTCAATCGTGCTCCCTTTTCTCTCCTTAGCCTGGTCAGCCACAAGTCTCGCATGTGCAGATCCCTCATCCTTGCACTATTATCTGATTATCGTTTTTGCATTTATTCCTAATTCTGTGCATTGATTTCACGTACAGTACCTACACATACACCACAAGTAAACTGTAAGTCCAAAGGCTTAGTAAGGAAAATGACTTAATGCAATTATGTAATGCCTTTCTTTAGTCTTTTTTGGAATGAGGGCCACCCAAACCAATCCTTTCATTAAGCCATTTGTTCGTTATTTACTTTACATTAGTTCATTCGTTCATTACTCGTACATCGAGCTGGAGTTGGAGGATTTTCCTTTGGAATAGATAGTTGGTTGGATCTAACCTTTTACTTGCACTAGGTCCCCATTCTCGTCATGGTTGGGGGCCTTGGCTAGTGCAGACTAGACCTGCTATCCATGTACCACCCCCCCAACTCCCCTTTTTTCATTCATTTTCTTAACATTTTACCTCACTTATGCATGTGTCAACACTACCACCAAGATGACACTCACTATTGATTTCTATTAGCATGATACATGACCATTCATTCTCAACCTAGCATGATGCATGATGCTTTATAACGTATCATTAATAGTAGTTGAATTGCGCATTGAAATGAAAGTAATTGAAAGCAACTGTAATTGAAATTGTGCATGCAACGAATAACAGTAATTGAAAGTGCATAAAATGGAAGCAACCTATAATTGAACTGCAGGAATTTAAAGAGCATAACGAAGAACAATTATGGTATTGAACTATAAGAATGAAACACATAAGGAAGTCAAATAACGAGGGAATATAGAAATTAATATGCTCAACAAAGCAATTACCGTTATACAATTATTGGTC
Organism: Begonia loranthoides; assembly: GCA_022433065.1. Taxonomy (NCBI): domain Eukaryota; kingdom Viridiplantae; phylum Streptophyta; class Magnoliopsida; order Cucurbitales; family Begoniaceae; genus Begonia; species Begonia loranthoides. Next base: position 23,212,472 of record CM039475.1, on the reverse strand, counting down.
TAGAGTCTGGCTAGTTACCTTAATTGATTTATATGCTCAAAGAAGATTACTATTATTAGTTATCCCAGTAATTTAACATGCTCACAATTAAATTACATGCTTTTATTCTAGCTCCCTAATCATGCTCGTTTTAGTAGAAAATAACATGCTAAGGACAAGAAATTATAAGCAAGATTGTAAACAATACCAAGAAGACAATAACAAAGGAATATAAAATATCTATTCACATAGTCAATGAATTCTTAATTCGTTCATGCTTAATTCATTCTTTCATCTTCTCCATTCTTTTCTCATAAAGTAAAGCGTCTCTATCAATTTTAATTAACGTAAAGCAGGGTAAAGGAAAGTGCAACGAAGGACAATATAACCATATTAAAGGAAATTGCGGAAAAGAGAAATGCACAGAATATTAACAAGGAAGAATAACATATTAATATTACCCTAGTTCATTACATGCCCAAGAATAGTTTAGGGGGTTACGCGTGCATCGCTAGTTAGTTAAATATGCTTGTCTAGTCACATACAATTACTCTAGTTAATTAACATGCTTCTAATTGATTTATTTAAATATACTAGTTAATCAATATAAACGTGCGAGTAGATTAATTAAACATGCTAATTCGTCACTTATTAGTCAATTTACATGCTCAATATTAACAACATTTACCTAAGCATACTCGCATTGATTATCGCTAATTAGTTAATTAAACAAGTTAGTTAGACATTAGTTCATATGGTTAGATTAATCAAATTGTTTACATGCTTAGGTTAATTACAATTATTATCCTAGATGATTTAAACATGCTTTTGTTCTAGTTATTTAAGTAAACGACGAATTAATTACTTAAGCATACTCAATTTAATTATCAACAATTAGACATTAGTTCCCATGCTTCAATTAATTACATTGTTTACACGCTTAGATTAACTAAATTGGTTAGCATGCTCCGGTATTAACTACAATTAGGATTCTAATTGGTTAACAAGTTAACATGTTTAAGGCCTAGTTAATTTAACATGCTAGTTTAGTTCTAGTTAATTGAATATGCTCAAGATAGTTAAACGTGCTCGAATTACAATTATTATAGTAAGTTAATCATGCTAGGATTAGGAATGTAAGTATTTCTAGTTATCCATATCGTTAACATGCTTAGGTTCGATTATTATTTTATCACTATTGCAAGCAATTACTACAACAAATAAGAAAATGGAATGACAGGGCAAAATCATCATTAATGAAATTAATAGTTCATTCATACTTATCACATCATCCATCATTCCTCATTCTTCATTTGCTATCTAAACATTTATGGCATTGGTTTCTACAAGGTAAAACATTTACAGTAAAGAAAATAAACTAACAATAAAGGAAATTCACACTATCATCAAAGGAAATCAACGCAGGTAAAGAGGACAATAACAACAAAGGGATTGACACTATCAATCCAAGGGAATATCTACAGCATGGAAATCAACGAAGGAGTTCACAAACGAAATTCATCCAAAGAACTATCAACTACTAATATAAACTAACTGTTAGTCAGCAGTAGTAACAACAAGGAAATCATAGAGCACTATAATTTTACAGAGCATTAGCAAGACTATCAACAACAAGGAATTTCAACTCACGCACACCTACTTGTGGTGTAGGGCCTCCACTGGCCAAGACACCTCTATTTCCTTACCTAAATTGATGAACTAAACTCATGGACAGCACTTCAGTCCTCACGGCAGTTCCAAGCTTACGAACAGAGACCTCACACTCAACTCCCAGCTTCTGCAGCTCACCTTCAACCTCACTCACATTTCACACTCAACCCACAAAGGCTAACCCACAATTTTACTCACTGAAGAATTCAATCTCATAGGTTTCCCTCTTTGGAACTCTCTTCTCTCGGACTCTCCTCTCATGCAGAAGAAAACGTAGTAGAAGAATGGGAAGGCAGAGGGGCAAAATCATACCTGGAGGTGGAGACAAATTGGACAGCTAGGGGAGAGGAGGTCGGCTCATCCAGGAGAGGGTTGGGGGAGGGTTATTTCACGTAGGGAGGGAGAGGATTTTCTGTCAAGAAATTGCGTGGAGTAAATGACTACACGACAAGATTTCATCATTTTAACCCTAATTAAAACGTAGGTCTAGACAATTTCGGAAGAGTGCAGACGCATTGGTCTCGTCCGCAAGTGTAAAATCTTAAGGATATGTCGTTTTCTTGGATGAGAACTAGCGTCCTCAATCCAGTCCGTATTGTCCGAATTTAGAATTCAGATGCATAATGGCATCCAGTCCAAATTTGTCTAGAATTTGGATAGAGTCGAATCGGACGCGGCTAATCCACGTCCGTACTCGTCTGGACTCATCCGAAATTGTCTAGGATTTGGACAGATTCAATGCGGACGAGGCTACCCACGTCCGCATACGTCCAAACTCATCCGAAAGTCCTCGACACAGTGAAGTCAGGACGCGAAATCGCGTCCCCAGTCGTCTCAATACACAGGACGATGCTTCAAAGCATTTTCGGATGACATAACTCGTCTACAGCGTCATCCGTAGGCGTCTGAAAATTTCCTGGAAAGCAATTACTCACATTTCCCTACTCAACTCCTATCCCATAACACTTTCCCCATAAATACATGTCATAAAATGACACGTATAAATATGCAATGCAATATCCTAGCTACTCCGTCATTAAACTACATCACGTATACATGAAAAACATAACGGAAATATCCCTAGACTTAACAATCCGACTAAGTCCTTGGTAATACCCTGATAATTATCAAACTTAAAAAGTCAGGGTGTTACAGAGTGTCTTATATTTATAGACACTGAGAAATTAGTTGACCAATTCCTTTTTGGTCGACCACATCCAACCGTTGAAATCGAGTTGTTGCGCTGTTCAACAATTTTGGTTGACCACTTGCTCGACCGCTACCTCGACTACAAATTTGAGAAGCGATCTATCTTTAAAATTGTCCAACCAAATCTTCGCTGCTGCACCTCTTTCTCGACCGTAAATCTTGGGAGCAATCTGTATATGTTGTGGTTGATCATCTGGTTGACCAATTCCTTTGCGTGGGTAGTTTTTGGTCAACCTCCACTGCTGTTTACTCGACCTCTTGTCTTCCATTTGCCATCCTTGATATTTCTAAGTCCCAATATGATACTTATTCACTATATGAACTGAGATAAACATGTTAGCATTACTTAATACCTGTATTAAAGGCAATTACAAGGAATATCAATATATTAAAAATGATTAAACACTTAAAAGCAAAAATCAATAAACAACTTATAATTTCAATCAATAGAATCATCGTCAAAACAATTAAGCCTAACAACTGTTAGGCTAACAATCTCCCCCTTTTTGATGATGACAAAGTATTATAAGTTGTTTACTCGTAAATCTAAGCATGTGCAAACATTATTGCATAATATGATTTCTCCCCCTAAGTTTATGCCATTTTTACATTCAATTTAATGCATACATGCTTCTCTACAAAATAACTTACAATACTCTCCCTCTTTTTTTCATAATAGAAAAGAAACCATTGGGGAGGACTAACACATCAAGAAATCTCCTCCTTTGTCAAAATTCAAAACATAGGAAATATCGAAAGAATAACAATCAATCTAAATAATCTATTTTCAAGAATATGATACCAATTGTAATAATATATCTTTGAAAGAAAAATATCCAAGTTAAAACAATTCTCTCCCTCTATATCATTGCACAAAATCAAATCATTAGGGATTGCAATATAAGAACGATACCAATTGTAATATTATCACTTGAAATAAAATTTTTCTTCCCCTTTATCAATTTCAAAATCAAGTTCATAGGGATAATCAAAATATCAAAACCAACACTTCAACAAATCAATTCTCCCCCTTGACATTAAATACAATATACTAGATGAGGATATCCAAATAATCAAAACAAAATGCTTTATTAAAAAACTATTCTCCCCCTAAGATATTAAGTATATATAAGAGGGGAATTCAAAAATATCAAACCAAAATGATTTATTCAAAACTATTCTCCCCCTTTGTTATTAAAACCATATAAGAGTTGGGGTTATGGATCAAATACACAATTCTATTTTCTTCCCCTATATCAATAAACAATTTTAAATCAATGGGGAAATCATGAAAATCAACATCCAACAATTCAACAATTCAATATATACAATTTAGAATACCAATTTTTGGAATATCAAAAATAAATATGAAAATATCAATTGAAGAATTGAAAATAAGTTTGAACCAATGATACCAAAGAATATGCAAATAAGAAAATTAAAATTAATCAAGAGAATAAAATTTGTCCTATATGCATATCAGGAAAGCTCTATGCTAATCAAGAGCATGCAACCAAGTGAATCAAAAATCAATTCAAAGAGTATGATTTTAACCTATATAAATAGGTATCAAGAAAAATTTATTCAAATCAAGAGTATAAGTATTAAGCAATATAATCAAAATATATGCCAACTCTTGATTCAAAAATCGAAAAACATCTAAGGGCTTTTCTTAGGCACCCAAACTTTTTTGGGTCATTTATCCTTAGTAATGGTCCCTTTTGGAACACAAACTAATTTAGAAGTTGCCCATTTATTTCTCAATTTTAATGGCCAGTTAAATGATTTATGTCCTTTGCAATTGCAAACATTACAAGTAATAAGACCAACAAAGAAATTATTCTAGTTTTTCTTCTTTGCAAAGGGTTCAATGCCAATATTGGCTTTATCAAAAGTGACCCTTTGTTTTCCTAAAACCATATTAAAATTTTTGCTACCGTTAGTAAACTTAAGCACACTAGAGTTCAAATCAATATTTTTCACTTTCAATTCATCAACTTCAATCTCTAAAGATTTAATAGTAGCATTTGAACCCTTGACCATGTTTTTCAAATTAACAATTTTATTTGCAAGAGATTTAATCAATTCAACATGCTTTTCAATCAAATTTTCATTATCCGTTTTCAATGAATTGTATTTAAGTTTAAGCACATTAAATCTGTCAAACAATTCATTAAATGCATCCAACAACTTGTCATTATTATCAATATCACTAGATGAGTTGTGTACTTTTTCCTTCTTGGCCATGAAGAAAAAGTTGGAGACTTATTCGATCTCGAAAGAAGAGCTCTCCTCGCTATCATCCCACATGGTCTTGTAGGCTTTCTACTTGAATGCCTTTGATTTCTTCTTTGCTTTGGGACATTCGGTGGATGTATTTTTGGGTTTTCCGTATCCAAAGCAAACGATTACTTTCTTTCCTTTTTCCTTCAACTTGTATGTTGAAGGCCATTTTAAATTGAGAAATTTATAAACAAATGCTTTTAAAAAAATTATCCAAACAACAAAAATCAGTTCAATAGATACTTTTCAAGAAAATATATCCAAACAATCACAATATCACACAAAATTTTTAATTAACCTAGCTTTGATACCAATTGTTAGGATCGGCGCCCGCCTATAGGGGTGAATTAGGCGAGCCTAAACTTTTTCGTGTGATTAATATTTCTCTAAACCCTAAGTGATTTAACAATAATAAAGCAAACAATTTAAAACAAATAATAGAAGAGATAGGGAAAGAGAATACAAACACAGTTGTTCACGCGGTTCGGTAATCCCAGCCTACGTTCGTGCTCCAAGCTTTCCACTTGGAGATCCTTCATCACCCAATCTCTCCGATTGGTGATGTTTGACTTGACGGGTGTCAAAAAACCTTTAATAATTGACTAATTTGTAGAGCATCATCCTTCACTTGACTAATTTGTAGGGCATCACCCTTTTTGTTTGAGTACAATGCGTATAAAGAAATTTGCAAACTAAATTCTAACTCTCCCCAATGCAAAACTCAAGTTTAGGGATGAGGAGAGTCAGGTTATACGCTTAATAAGTGTTTTGGAATTGAGTATAAAAATTGGCAGGGCTTCACCTCAATTCCCAGTTTGTTACATTGAGCCTCGGGGTGTCTTATATTTATACACACAAAGAAATCAGGTGACCAATTCCTTTTTCATTTACCACATCCGACTGTTGAAATTGAGCTGTTGTGTTGTCCAGCAATTTTGGTCGACCACTTGCTTGACCATTACCTCGACTAAAAATCAAAGAGGTAATTTGTTTTTAACATTGGTCAACCAAATCTTCGCTGATCCACCGCTTCCTCAACTGTAAATCTTGGGAGCAATCTGTATATGTTGCGGTCGATCATCTTGTCGACCGGTTCCTTCGCGTGGGTAGCTTTTGGTCAACAACAATTGTTGTTTACTCAACCTCTTGCCTTCCATTTGCCATATTTGATATTTCTAAGTCCCAATATGATGATACTATTTACTACATGGACTTAGATAAACATGTTAGCATTACTTAATACCCATATTAAGAGCATTTCTAAGGAATATCAATATAATAATAATGATTAAACACTTAAGAGCAAAAATCAACAAACAACTTATAATTTCAAGGTAAAATGACAAACCAACCATCGTACTTTGCGATCAATGACAAATCAACCACTAAACTATTTTTGCTAAAAAATTGACCATTGAACTATGGGAAAAATTCGTTGCTAACATTGTTGTCATTTTTGCCATTAAACGCTTTGATTTCGATATGCGGCAGATCGTGTAGTAATTCGCCACAGATCGATATGTTTAAAAATAACCTTATAGTATTGATGGCCTGCCGTAAATCATATACAACCTGCAACTGGTTGACAAAAATCCATGGTGTATTAATACTAATCCACCGCAAGTTAATAATAATCCACGTTGAACATGGCTGAGGGTAGCCTTAGATGACCACCAAAAGCATAATGCATGTTTGCTGGGTTGGGTCTTGGCAAGAAGTATAGTTCACTAAATAAAATTAGAGAAGAAATCGTTGATCATGCATTGAAGAATGGGTATAGGATAAAATTCACCCACAGTGATGCTCATAGGTTGAGGGCTGCCTGCCAGAAGAATGCACGTGGCGGACGCACACCTAAAAAATGCAAGGAGAAACGACGTTTCAAATAAAGTGCTATGACAACGTTCCCACTTGCTCAAGAAAGATGGAAAACTATCATGCCTCTACCAAATGGGTGGCAGCCATTACTTAGATAGATTTAAAAGTCAGATTGAGTGGGACCTTCCTTCAATAATTGAGATAGTCAAGAAGGATTTTAACGTCAACATCACACCCAGCATTGCTAGAAGGCAAGAACTGCGGCCAAAAAATTGAACGAAGAGGATGAAAATCAACAATACAAGCTCATATTGTCATACGCCAAAGAGATTTGAAGGTCTAATCTTGGAAGCTCGGTGCGGGTTCAACTAGAGATGAGTGCATTTAAAAGGATGTACATGTGTTTGGCTGCATGCAAGATGAGCCTGCTTAACTGTGGTAGACCAGTTATTTGTTTAGATGGTTTCCACTTGAAGGGGGCAACTCTGGGGCACCTGCTCACTACTGTCAGCATCGACGGGATTGATGGAATGTATTTGATTATTGTAGCAGTGGTTGAAGCAAAAATTAGGGCTTCTTCAAGCTTGTTTCTAGAATTGTTGCTCTAGGATCTAAATAACCTGACCGACAATGGGTGGACAATTATTTCTGACCGACAAAAGATGTGGTTGATTGCTTTTGCCTTCTATGTTTATGTTATGCATTGTGTACCAATGTTTGACTCATACTATGAATCTTTGTAGGGGCTAGTTACAGCTGTCAAAAAGGTGGCAGGGCAAGCGGACCATTGGTTTTGCATCCAACACCTGTATACCAATTTAAAGGGAGGTTGTTCAAGGATACAATGTAAGTTGTATCTAGAGCGACAATAGAGAGGCACTTTGAGAGAGAGAGAGATGGCAAAGTTATTTTTGCTTGACCCGGTAGCCCATAACTATCCACGAGGAATAGATGCAAGATGTTGGGCCAAACATGCATTCTGCTGCATCCCCAAGTGTTCCGTAAGCCTCAACAACCTCAGTGAGTCCTTCAACGCCTATATCTTACCAGTCTGGGACAAACTAATTCTAAGTATCTTCAAGATCATACAAAAGGGAATCATGGGAAGGATTGTTAAAAAAATGAAAAATGGTGCACTCAACCTACCTTTTGTGTCCACAAGTCAACAACTGGCTTGCCAGACTACAATGTACAGGTCAAAATTGGAGCCCCCAGTTTTCAGGAGCTGCCTAGTTTGAGGTCAGCAATGGTAAAAAATAATACATTATCGATTTGGACAGGCGTGCTTGTAACTGTTATCGGTGAGAGTTGACTGACATCTCATGTGTCCATGCAGTCCTGTGTATTCAATTTATGAGGAGATCTCCCGAGGATTTTGTGCATGAGTGCTACCACTCGGAAGCATACTTGATGATGTACTCCTACTTTGTCCACCCCGTTAGTGGACAAATCATGTGGCCTCCTATGACTCATCTTGATCTAATTATCCCACTGCCATTTAAGGCGTCCCAGAAGGTCGTGAAAATGAAGAATACGAGATGTGGACTAGGCTTCAAGCTGGACAGTGCCGCCCAAGAGAAATCTAAACATGATGTGTGGCCTGTGTGGGGGTGTGGGGCACAATCCCTGCACGTGCGAAGGTGGAGGCCTAGAGTCTAGTGCATGTGGTCCTAGAGGAGATAGAGGCAGCGGCGGCGGAGGAAGCTTGCATGGTACATTTATGGGTTTCAGAGTGCCCGAGACAGTTCCTGACATAGTCCCCATGACAGTCCCCAAGAGAGTTGCTGAGACGGTTCCCGACATAGTTCCTGAGACACAGTTGAGTCCACTATCACGTTTACGTTTTCAAGTGTTATTTAAATTATGGTAATTTTATTTGCAATGTGTTCTGCAAGAGGATATGCGCAAGGTCCACATACACAAATGTGGTGTAACTCCTCGCGTTTCTAAAAACCTTTTTCTTTGACATATGAAGAAACATTTTATTTTAACTCAAAATGTAGGCGAAAAAAAAAACAAATCAGAGTAATTTAATCGGAAACTAAAAGCATTTTCAAAATAGAGTTTTAAACACTTCCAACAGAAATCCATTATTTAACAAACAATTACCATAATGTAAAACCTTTCAATTATTCAAAATAAATAAAAACCACTTTATTTTCCTTTATATGAGCCAAACCCTTAGGTCAAACCCTGCTAATAACTCAAGTGCTCATCTGGTAATTCCTCCTCCTCCACAAGTATGTCAATAGTATCATCATAGTCACCTATATCACGGGATAAAACAATGAGCCTAATGCTCAGCAAGAAATAGAATGAAATAAAATGTTCATGCTCAATGTGTACTTTTACAATCTTTCTTAGAGAAGAACCTATCTCTTCCTTTACATTTCATTATGGAGAAAGGGTACATCCTATGATCATGTGGCTTAACTGTCACTCTCAAGGAGATACATCCATTAGGGATGTCACCACCATGACCATCACCAATTTCCTGTGTTGTGCAAGCTAGGGTGATTTCTAGTACAAGAGAAATGATACATCCTATGGTCCATGTGGCTTAACCATCACTCTCGAGGAGATACATCCATTAGGGGTGTCACCACTGATGGATCGTCACCTTTTCTCCCCGACCCCCACACGGCTATTGACATTTATTCGTTTATTTCATTAACATATCATGCATATATCAACATTTTCATAAATCCTAAGTGTGATGCATGTATGTCATATCATATACAATTCACAACAATGTACAGAGTATACAAAAGGAAACATATTATTAAAATCGTACAGTGCATGCTTAAATTAAGCAAAGAGCAGTTCATATACTAGTTGATAGAGACTTCATATACCGACAAGCACCTCTCGGCCAACAAGAATTCATAGAAATTATCCAGGCTTTCATTCAACATAAATAGCAGTAGTTATCCTTGCCTAAAAATAAAGCATACTTCATAATAATTAAAGGAACATGCGTGGTCCAACAACAAATGATAGTACCCATTCATCCATCAATTAGCAGAACAATTTTTCACAGTGTTAAAAGAAGCAATAAAGTCTTGAGCAAAATTATAGCAAAACTATTCTTCACAACAACAGAAAAATGGCAGTGGCTAAATTCTTTTAACAGAAACTAATCCTCACAATAGATTAATAATTGGCAGAAAATATCAATAGACACACTCTTATTCACAGCAGATTATTCGCGGTAGTCTTAAATTTCTTTTGTTCCCAACCAGATAAACAATTTGCAGTAGTAAATCAAGGCAGAAATCAAAACCAAACACACAAAATCCCGTGATGCAGGGCCTCCACTGGCCACCACATTTAATTTCTTACCTCACTTGACAATTCCTTCAAGCTGTACGCTTCCCTTCACACCTAAAAGCAGCAACCTTTCATTCTCTCTCACTCTCACTCTTTCCCTTCTCCATAAGGAATTCTGGAATATCCCCCTCTTTACTTTTGTCTTCATTTTAGTAAGGAGACAAATCTCCTTGAGATGTTTCGACATCCTTGACCAGATTCCTTTTTGAAGGATTGCGTATCTGCCATGATTTGCTGCTCCCAGAAATTAAATGTGAAGGAAGTCCGATTTCCATAAGAGACATCCCTCGATGTGAATCCTATGGTCCTACTTCATTTGCTCCCTCATCTGACGGTCATAAACGCGTCCATTTTTCTTTTTGATTTCCACGTGCCTTACACATGGCTCCATCCTTAACTCAGCGACGGACGTCTCATATGTACGATGTACGTCATTTTGTCAATCTAACGGTCCACAGTTCGTTCGATATTTCTTAGGTCTCATCTAACGGTCCCCAATTTGTCCGATGTTTCTCCTACGAGACAACTGTTAATTTCCTCGCCATAAGGGACGTCCATTCCTCAATAAGGGATGTCCGTTCTTCAACAAACCTTTCCTCCCATGTTCCAAATGACGCCGTCCCACTTAAATCTTAAAGCAGTTTTCTTTATTTCTATTTTGGATGTCCTTTGTCCATAAAGGACGTCCCTCGTATCAAAACGTTGTCGCTTCCTAAATACTCTTAACAAACAACGCAGCCTGCTTTCCATATTCAATAATGGACGTCCATTTTCCTTTGACAGATGTCTGTCATAACACAAACTGTATCGTTTCACCAATTTCAAAGCCAAATCACTTCAATTTGGAATGTTCGTCAACACAAAGGGGATGTCCACCACTCCACAAATCCTTATTTCTTCGTTTAATGATAATTCCTTCAATATATATTGTAATATCCCGATTTTTATATCGGAATTTAAAAATGATAAATTGAAAAATAATTGGGGATATTCGAATTAGTCGAATAAATTATCGGGATATTACTAATAACGTAATTGTTAGATATGGATTGAACTAGTTTTGGTTCGGCTCAGTTCAAAATATTTGGATAACTTGGTTATAATTAAAAAGGAGGAAAAATAAATAAATGACTTGTTTTGGGATTAAACTATAGGAGAATAATTAATTAGAGATTTTGAGGGATTAAGTGAATTGATTAAATTGAAAAATATGAATTACATTAAAAAGGAAAAGAAAGAATTAAAATAAAAGAATAAATATAAGGGAAAGAGAATCGAACCAGGTTCGGTTCAGTTTGAATTTAAGTTAAATGGCCTTCGGCCGTTTGAGATATGAGAGAAAGAGAGAGAGAGAGAGAGAGAGAGAGAGAGACAAAGTTTGAGAGATGGAGGGATGAAGGGCATGAGGAGAAATCCGGACCGGGCGAATCTGTGGTGTCGGCGACGATGGAACACGAGCCTCACCAGCATGCGTGAAGGTCCGGCGAGCTGCCGATCGCTCAAGTTCGGTGCTTCTTCATGGCAAAATGTGTGGACCGCGGGGCTGCAATTCTGTCCGTTGTGGTTCGAGGTAGGCATTTCTGCTACTATTGTCGGGTAACTCAACTCTATAACTGATGATTGTCGGACATTTCAGTGATGGCATGCGATGGCTGGGCAGCTTGGCTGATGGGTCACGATGGAGTGGGATGAATCGGCTATTGCTGGGGATTCAGTTTGGGTCAGTCCTGTTGGTCCATTGTTGAGCCGGTTTATTTCTCCTGGCTGGCCCGTCGAATTCTTCCTCCACGAGAAGATGGGGTGCTTGTAACGACCCGAATTTCTTAACCATTTAAAAAATGCATTATTAATTAATAAGCAACAAGAGCTCATTTATCATTCATTAAATAGCGAAGAACTATTATTTATGATTTTCGGAAGCGATAGAAAAATTCAGTCAAAAAAGTTGCGGAAGCATAACTAAACAGAAACCCAACTTACGAAAACTGTCATTTTGTCAAGGAAAACTATGACTAGCGATTTTTGGGAAGACGCAATTTAAAACATCAGGTAAAGTGATAGTTTAACTTTAAATGTTTGAGTTTGCAAAGATAAATCCACGTACTATTCCAAATAACATTCAATAAGGGAAAAAGGAAAATTAATGTTCAAAAATAAATTTTGACGTTAGCCCTTACAAAAGTTTCTTTGTCTTCACTACTTAGTGTCGTACTACTACTCCACTGGCGTCTCCATCGGATCTACCACAGGCTTCACCGAAATGGCCTCTTCTACAACTCCTGGCATAATCACCTCATTACCTACACCACAAGTAAGGACGTGAGCCTTCGTCTAGTAAGGAAATGAGGGAAAACAATTATACATTTCTCTCTTTAATTCTTCTTGGAATAGGGGCCACCCAAACCAATTCTTTTCATTGCATTCATTCTTCGTTCGTTCTTTACTCTTACTTCAAGCTGGAGATTGGAGGGTTCTTAGGGGATGGAATAGTTGACCGAACCTAACCCTTTACTTGCAACTAGGTCCCCGTTGCCATCAAGGTTGGGGGTTCACCTAACTGCAGACTAGTTCCGCTACCCATCCGCCCTCCAATTCCCTTTTTCGCCCCCTCTCCAGCGTATCCCGCCTTCAAGGGTCCTACCCTTCCGGCGTATCCCACCTTTAAGGTTTCTTCACCCCCGACGTATTCGGCTAGGAGGGTTTCTTCGGTGATGGGCGTGTCCTGCCCATTCCGAACATTCTTGTTCTTAGCGTTTTTCCTCACTCATGCATGTGGGTACCACCCCGAGGGTGTACCCCTACTTGGTTTCTATTAATCATGAAAAAAACCTAACACTCTCAAATTAAAAAACGCATATGTGGAAAGTAAATAGCAACACTTTAGAGGATTCACAATAAACAACGGGTAAAACGAGCAGTAGCACAAGCTTATATAATAATTACAAGTGATAGCAAAATAATGAGTGAAGCGAATAGTAACACATGCTTGTATATTCACGTAGAATTCTATAATAATATGCCAATGGAATAATAAGTATCATCTAAACATGATTATCCAAGCACATGAAATTAAACTACTTAAGGAGTGACGGAAAAAGGTCAAAAGCATGCTTCACCATTGATCTCAACTAAAGTGGCAAACAGTCTACAAGCTATTTAAACGCAATGATGTCATAAAGCAGTAAATTGACAATGGGACGAATTTCTACCGACATAAAACAACGTGCGATTATTGGAATGAATAACGAAATGACATAACAAAACATGCATTTGAACGGTTAAAAATAATAGCGAGAACAGAATAGCGTAACGTGGTTATGAACGACTAAAAATAGAGCAGTAATTTCACGGCGAAACATGCTTTTATATACCAAAAAAAACAGCAGCGAATTCTCCTAAAAACAGCAGTAAATTATGTCGAATTAACACAACGAAACATACGTTTAAACATTTAAATATAGCAGCGAGTTACGTCGAATTAAAACCACAAAGCATGCTTTTTAAACATTCTAAAACAGCAGTGAATTATCGAAGGAACAACAGCGAATTTGCCTAAAAAAAACAGCAGCGAATTCTCCTAAAAACAGCAGTGAATTACGTCGAATTAGCACAGCGAAACATGATTTTTATTGACTGAATTACAGCAGCGAAGAATGTCAAAACAAACAGCAAAAACATGGCTTTTATCGACTAAGTTACAGCAGCGAAGAATGTCAAAAAAAACAGCAAAAACATGGCTTTTATCGACTAAATTACAACAGCAAAGAATGTCGAAACAAACAGCAAAAACATGGCTTTTATCGACTAAATTACAGCAGCGAAGACCGTCGAAACAAACAGCGAAAACATGGCTTTTATCGACTAAATTACAGCAGCGAATAATGTCGAAACAAACAGCGAAAACATGTTTTTTATCGACTAAATTATAGCAGTGAAAGATATTGATAAAAGCAGCGAAATAAGCTTTTTATCAACTAAATTAAAGCAGTGAAGACTGTCAAAACAAACAGCAAAAACATGGCTTTTATCGACTAAATTACAACAGCGAAGAATGTTGAAACAAACAGTGAAAACATGGCTTTTATCAACTAAATTACAGCAGCAAAGAATGTCGAAACAAATGGCGAAAACTTGGCTTTTATCGAGTAAATTACAGCAGCGAAGAATGTCAAAACAAACAGCAAAAACATGCTTTTTATCGACTAAATTACAGCAGCGAAAGTTATCAAAATGAGCAGCGAAAACATGCTTTTTATCGACCAAATTATAGCAGCGAAGAATGTCAAAACAAACAGCGAAAATATGCTTTTTATCGCCTAATTTACAGCAGCGAAGAATTTTGAAACAGACAGCAAAAACATGCTTTTTATCGACTAAATTACAACAGTGAAAGATATAGAAACAAACAGCGAAAACATGCTTTTTATCGACTAAATTACAGTAGAAAATTATCGAAAAACGAATGACTAAACATGCCCTTGAATGGCAAGGAAATAGCAGCAAATTTTAGTGTTGAAATAGAGCAACAAAACATAATATACAGTAGCATTTTTATTGTTGAAGTGCAGCAACAAAACATCAAATACAATAGTATTTTAATGTTGGAACGGATCAACAAAACATGATTTAAATGGGTAATATACAACAGCAAATTTTAGTGTTGAAATGGAGCAACAAAACATACTATACAGTAGCATTTTTATTGTTGAAATGGACTTCAGTTGGGTGTTTAACAAATATTCTTCAGGCATTTCAAACAACAACGTGAGGCGACTGAAGGAACTATAGAGATTTTACAACAAGACAGTCACTCACGCACATATTTACTTGGGTATAGGGCTCCAAATGGCCAACGACTACCCTAAGTTCCTTACCTTAGTTTTGAAGACGATTCGGCACACGACAACAGCTCCCTTCTCCCATACTCCTCGCAAGAAGCTTCTTCTCCCGGAAAGTAGAACTGAATCCAGAAGAGGGAGAAGAGGCTGAAGATAAAGTGGACGTCTCACCTCCCTAAGAGACCATCCGTACGCCTGGCAGGGGGAGATGCAGGCGACAGCCCTCTGCTGGTCGGGACGTGGAGGGTCGGCTTCGTGTCGAGGAGAAGCGTTTCCACGGCTGAATCATTGATTCGCTACACTTTTCCTGTCGCAAAAATCTGCGATGATTTGGATGGATGAGAGGTCCCCACTCGCTAAAGGCTTCTCTCACCAGGGACGTCTCTCCTTGCGTGGAGCGTCCATCTCCCCTCTTTCCCTAACCTTCTATAAATTCCAATCTTCCAAATTTTATGTCTGCTTTTATGTTAATTTCCCCTATTTAATTTACTTATCCCACTAATTAATTTAATTAATTAAATTAACACCCATTTGAAATTTTCAAATTTATCCAAATCTTTCCTTAATCTAAAATCCCACGAATATGCCTTTGGTAATACCTCGTTAGTCATCCAATCAGCCTCATTAAATTTCGATATAAAAGTCGGGGTATTATAGTGCTGCCTATCTGTCACTCGCTCATTGGACCTCCCCCATTGAAATGAGCAACGCCCAGTTTCTTCAGCTTTCACGTGCTCTCTTATGCTGCCTTTAAATCGATGAGATGACAGATTGATACGGAACTTAACTCTCCTTTCCTGTCTTGTGAGCTGCTGCAAACCGTGGGGAGTGAAGATGGTGAAGGTCTTCTTAGGTGAATCTTTGTCTTCTGTAACACCCTGCTCTGCTTTACAGTTTTATGGATTCATGATTATGGTTAAGAGTAGATGATAAAAGCTTATAGACATTGTGCATTGCTGATTGAGATACGATTATGTAATTGAGCTACTACCTTGTGGGATGGGTTAATGGAATTAACCCTCATTGTACTTACAGTTTCGAAATATGTACTTTGGTGATGAACAATGCCTTCTGTTGGATAATGCTCCCTGTTTTTTAGCTATGAAATTTAAGTGAAAATATGTTATAATTAAATGAAGGATGAAATGATTACACTCTTTATTTATTGTTGTTTAGTTTGGGTTCTATTATTGTCCACCTAGAAGGGTTTGGTCTATGCTACTAGAAATGGGTTGTTAATCTGCGGTTGGTTTAGGCGCCGTGTTCCTTTCGAGTTAAACATGGTTCATGTAAACGAGTGGTATTGTGAGTGTGTTGTTCTGTTAATTAGGGAGTGCTCTCTGTTGTGTGTTTTATTGGCTTGTGGACTTATATTGTACGGTCGTTTTAGTTGATCATCTGTTGAATATGGATATTGTGGAAGAATTGTGTTCTGATTATGAATTTTATGGGGATAGTAAGTGAAAGATAAAAGGATTGGGGAATGAATTAAATAGTGGAATTATGCTTTGTCAAATGGATTATTAGGGTTGTTATATTTAATATTGCTTGGCGAATGCAAGATCAAGCAATGTAATAGGCAATAGAATTATTCTCTTTTGGATGAAATAAATATGGTCCGTTTCGGTGGGTTAAGAAATTAGGGAGAGTATGAGTATCAATAAGGATTAGTAGTGTTTTTCTATAATTTATAATGATAAAGGTTATTTATTAATAAGTATTGTGAAGACTAAATTGAAGGTACGCAGGAATACTCAGAAAGATAAGGACTATAATAATCGCATTGAAGACTCCAGGTAAGTTGATACTTACTGTGTTTTGGTCTTCGGACCCTACATCACAAGAATTAGGATTGTATGCTGTGTTTACTAGAACTAGGTTCTTTTATGATATGTTTATTAGACATTTTTATTATCATATAGGACTGTATGTATTCACGAGCATATTGTATGTCATCCTAAAATATATGTAAATAGGCATGTGGGGGTTTGGGAAAATTGGGGATGGTTCTTGTGATGACACTCCTATTGGAGTGCCTACTCCCACGTAGGGGGCGGTGAGGTACGGTTAAGTCACGTGAACCTTAAGATTCTCAATTCTCTTGTTATGAAATCCCCAATGTCTTCAACAAAAGTGTATGGGTATGGCTCGTGGTGACACCCCTATTGGCGTGGTTCATCGTCGAAAACACAGGTTAAGCCATAAGATCAATTGACTTATCCATCACCCCGGTTAACAGATGATATACGGTTCTCCTCTGTAATGCATCGTGTGATCATGCATCTCATCTGTATTGCATTTTAGTCTATCACTTACTGAGCAATAGGCTCATTAGTTTAGGTCTTGTGATGAGGACTTGGGTTACTCAGCGGATATGACCTGAAAGGGTTATGGCTCACAATAGATAAATTGGGATTTTAAAATAGTTATTTTCTTTAGTTACTACTTTATACTTGGAAGTAAGATGAATGTTTTATTAAAGTATGGATTTTTATGAGTAGTATATTTCAATCATTTATTTTTGCTTTATTACTCTGAACTATTTGACCTCTCGTGTATTTCAAATTAAATAAAAGAAATTTTTGATTTGATTAAATAATAAAAGGTTTTGAAAAATCGAGATGTTACAATGCATGCTCATGTTTGATTATATCATAAAAGAATCCACCTTTTATGTTCTTTACTCACAATCTAATAATTATCCAGGACATTTGAGAAATTTCCCACAAGGAGAATAGCTCAGCATATAACCTTGGGTAGAACAGACTGTCGCAATCCCAACGAGGGATTGGATAAAATCTCACAGTTTTCCAATTAGATCTGAAACTAGCTCCTCAACCTCCAATTCCCATTAAATTTAATTAATCTCTTTCTTTCCCATGCAATGCATGTGAATACCAATCCCGTAATGGTATTCCTAATTGTTTCTAATTATGATGTGTGATAATTCAAGCAATGTTCTATTAACAATATATCAACATGGATTACCTTCAATTCAACAGAATAAATCATAGGTATATCTATCATCTCAATTAATAACAAGAAAAGAACATGGAGAATTTTACAGGAAAATCTAATGAATATCTTTATTTTTAATAGACCATTTGACAACTTTATACAACGATACGCAAAGAAACAAGTTCAACCATATCTAATCATTATGTAATACAACTAACGGTAACCAAGTAATTTTTCTTGACTTTTCTTTTGATTTAATAGATTAATCCAATATTAATAGTATCAATCCATAGCATTTTATTTCAAAATCAAGTAACTATTTTCTAGGGATTTATTGTTATTCTCACAATATTTATTCCTTAACATCAAGAGCATTTATATTAACAAGAGGAAACTTATTCATTATTATTTTCAACACTAAAGGAAACAATAATTAATCTTCTAATATTTCCATCAACAAAAATCATAGACAAATAATACTCTAAACTTGTGGTGTAGACCACCTCTGGCCAAAAACACACAATTACCACTTACTTCAATCAAAATTTCCCCCTTGTAGAATTTTTGCAACACGTCTCTTGGAGACCAAACCCCCTCTCCTCCTCCACTCTCTAACTTTCACAGAATTCTCTCAACAGAATACTCTCTCCCCCTTTCACTTTCTTTCTTCTCGACAACACAATACATTCTCTATTTATAGCCTCCATGTTCCCATTATTAATTCACCAAATGGTGCAACCACTTAAGAGTTGTGCCCATAAATTAACTCCCATAGTGGGAGAGTGGAGTGCAGTGGAGTGGAGTTGCCACTCAAGAAGTGGTGCAATCACTCAATATATAAAAAAAATGATGCTAAAAAAAAACAGTTTTGTATAAGAGTATTCGATCAATGATTGACCGTTCGACCACTAGAAATTTATCGGTCGATTGGTGATCGACCAGTCCAACATTGCACTGCTTCTGAAATTTTTCATCTTGTGCAACAGATCGATCGACTAATCAACCGGTCCAATGTTGAATTTTTCACCGGTTGATCAGTCGATCAACCGATCCTACGAATTCTCACTCGCCTCCACTGCCATTCTTTTTAATTATTTCATAATTTAATTAATTTAATACTTTTTTTAACTAAATTTTTATACCCTTTTTATGGCATTATCCCAAATATACCATAAATTTCTTTATATTATTCATGGACGGATTTATCCAGGTATTACATTATCCCAACGAAGAGTTGGTGAGAAAAATTCTTAGGTGTCTACCAAGGGCATGCAACCAAAGGTGACCGCCATTCAAGAAGTACGAGATTTAAAAGCCATGAAGAGAGAGGAGCTCATTGGATCTCTAATGACACATGAGATCTTGTTGATGAGCAATGAGAAGGAGGAGGAAAAGGAGAAAGAAATTCCCAAAAGAAGGGATATAGCACTCAAAGCCTCCTCAAGCTCCTGTGTGGATTCTGATGGTGATGAAGATGATGAAGATATAAAATTCATATCCCGAAAGTTCAAGAAGTTTCTTTATCAAAAAAAGAGGAATAAGGAGAAAGTAATTATTTGCTTCGGGTGTAGAAAACTCAGACACATCACCACCGATTGTCCCAAAGCAGATAGGAAATCAAAAGCCTCAAAGAAGAAAACATTCAAGGCCCCATGAGATGATAGCGATGAGAGTTCTTTTTTCAAGATTGAAGAAGTCTCCAATGTTTTGTTTCATGGCCAAGGAGGAAAAGGTACACAATTCATCTAGTGATTTGGATAGTGATTTTGATGATAATGATGAATTGTTGGATGTTTTCAATAAGTTATTTGATAAATTCAATGTACTTACAACTTGTTCAAAAAGGAGAAAGACAAGCATGTTGAAAAGGTTAAATCCTTAGATAATCAAATTGTTCATTTAAAAGGCATGAATGAGAATTTAGTTGCTACTGACAAATCACTTGAGATTGATATTTGTGAATTAAATGCTAAAAATAGTTATTTGAATTCTATTGTTTTGAAATTCACAAATGATAGCAAGAATTTTAGCATGATTGTAGGAAAGCAAATGTTCACTTTTGATAAAGGCAGTATTGACTATGAACCCTTTGCAAGAAAGAAAAACTATAGGAATTTGTTTGTTGCTCCTACTACTTGCAATACTTGCAATTGTGTAGGACATAAATCCTTTGTTTTCCCAATAAAATTGAGTGATAAAAGGGTAAACTCTAAAAGGGTGTGGGTTCCTAAAGGAAACACTCCTAAGATTAACAGGCCTAAAAAGATTTGGATGCCTAAGAAAAACACTTAGGTGTTTTTCAATTTTTAAATCAAGAGTATGCTTAATTGATTGATGAAATTGCTTAATATTTATACTTTTGGTTTGAAGCAAATGAATAGTATGCATATAGGTTAATTGTTTTGTATCATTGGCTTTGTTTTTTTTTTTTTAATTATTCAATTGTTTTTATTTTTAAATTGGTTTATTTTTTGGTTTTAATGTTTTCAATCCAACAAGTGGTATAATAAATTGCATATATTGAAGGATTGTTGGTATTTGATTTTGATACTTTGGAAATCCCCCATTGAATTGAATTTCTATATTGAAATAGGGGGGAGAAGATTCTTTTAAAAATGTTGAATATTTTTCTTAAAAGTTTAAATGGTTTTGATATTACAATTGGTATAATTTGAATTATCTTTCTTGTTATATACTTGGTTGCTCCTAAAATTGTTTGTTGTCATAGGAGAGAAAATAGAATTATTTGTGTTTGATGCGTAATCCCCAACTATTATATTTTGTTTAATGACAAAAGGGGAGAATTGAATTGTGGAAATGTTTTGTTTTGATTCTTTGCATAATCCATAACTATCATGCTTGCTTTAAATGACAAAAAAGAGAAGAGCAATTTTATTTCAATTGGTATTATTACATTGATATCATATTCTCAAATTTTGCATTCCCTCCATATATTCTTGATAATAATTCAATAGGGGGAGATGAAAATAAATTGTATTGTTTGATTGATTGATTGATTCTGTCACGACTCAGATTTTCATACATTTAAAAATGCGTTAAATTTTGAGAAAAACATATCAGAGTGCAAGCCGGGCCGTTAGGAACACTTAAAACATTTCGAAAGTAAATCATTTCGTACATAAAAACATTTACGGAAGCGTAAATAATTTAAAGAAAATAAACTAAACATTTAATTACAATTTAGAAAGAGAAAACTGAATTTAATTACAAATCAATTGTCTCTCACTTTACATAGCCTGGCCAACCACAAGCTCGCGCGTGCAAATCCCTCATCAACTGCTTCTTCATTTGCTCGAGGACTCCACGCGTATGTGTACCTACACCGCAAGTAAGACGTAAGCCTAAAGGCCTAGTAAGAGAATGGATTTATGCATATGAGATGCCGCTCTTTAATTCTTTGGAATGGGTCCGCCCCAAACCAATCTTTTAATTACGTATATTAGGAATAGTTACGTGTTTTAGGAATAGCTCGTATATGGAGCATGGATTAGGGAAATCCTATGGTTTCTAATTAATTATATTAATTGGTCTTTTGATCCTGATATGGGAAGGATTCATTCTTTTCCTCACTCAAGGCGTGTGGCCACCCCGTGGTGGTGTTCCTAATTGTTTCTATCCTCATGAGATTACCCTAAACGTACATACAACATACAAGGGATTAATCAAAACCATACAATAAATTAAGCAAAACAACACTTCAAAGAACGATAGCATGCTTTTGACGTTTAAAACCTAAGTTTGTTAACATGCTTATATTAATTAGCTTATTTACATGCTTAGGTTAGCTAAATTGAATTACCATGTTCAATCAATTCACATACTTGGAATGCTAGTTAATTACTCTAGTTATAATCACTTTAATTAATTAGCATACTCACGGGGTTGATTAACAACTTTTAATTAAACAACTACTTAATCAAGAACTAGCAAATCAGTTAAGCTGTTTAGCAAAGGAATTTTCTACAAGTACCAAACACACAGCAACACCAAGAGGAATACATGTGAACCTAGAAAACAATCATACTATAGCAAACATAAGAGCGCACGACAATAAATAAATCAAAACAATATAACATGCTTGAAAAGTTTATAACCTAATTTATTATCATGCTTATTTTAATTAACTTTTTTATCTACGTTAGCTAAATTGATTAAGTTAATTTACTCAACCAACTAACAGTTGGATTACATGCTCGAAAGGCTGGTTATTCACACCCGTTATAGTTACCTTAATTAATTAGCATGCTCGAGGGATTGATTCTATAACATCCTGATATTTTTAAGATGGATAATTATCGGGATATTACCAAAGACGTTCAGAACGCTAAATCAATAAACATTTTAGTAACGTTTTTCCCCGTATACGTGATGAAATTGAAGTGTTAGGATTACGAGAATATTTCATTACGTGTTTATATGCGTCATTTGTGACATGTATTTATGAAGGAAACATCGTGGGGATCACGTTGAATGCGAAAAGATAGTGAAAAGTGGAGAAAAAGGGTTGCGGACACTGGCTATGGAAGGTGCGGACGATACAGATGACTCGAGGCAGTGTCCGAATGAATCTGTTTAAAAACTATAGCTTTACGGACACCGGTGGACGATGCGGATGACTCGAGGCAACGTCCGAACGAATCTGTTTAAAAACTGGAGCTTTGTGGACGCCGGTGGAGGATGCGGATGACTCGAGGCAGCGTCCGAATGAATCTGTCCAAACTTTGGGACAATTTGGACGACTTATTCGGACGATGCGGATGCTAGACGGTGTCCAAAAATGGATTTTGGACAGTACGAACATATGTTTGGGATGCCAATTTCCGTTCGAATGCCCAATTTTGCTGTGTAGTTTTAGGTCTTGCGGACGAAGCGGACGACAGATCAGCGTTCGCACCAGTCCGAATCACACCAGTTCAGCGACAAAATAGGATTTAAATTAGAATGAAAAGGATATAAATCCATGGAAACGGGACCAACGATACAAAAATCGCATACTCAAGCCGAAAGCAGGCCAAAAGATAGGGATTTTGTCCTCTCTACCCGTGTAAAGTGTTCCCTAGTGAGTCTTTACTTAACCCAACTCTTCCCCTCTTTCTTCTCCACCATTTTTGTGCTGGGAGGAAACTCTGCTAGGAAGGGAGGTCAAGGAGCTGCTGTACGTGAGGAGTTTCAACTTCAAGGGTAAGGAATGGGTTGTCTTGGCCATGTGGAGGCCGTACACCCAAGTATATGTGTGTGTGAGTGATGGTGTTTTAGTTACTTATTAATTTGTTATGTCTTGGAACTCTAATTTCCCCAATTTTCCTTTAAACGTTCTGTTAGCTTTTGTGTTAATTTGTGATTAGATGTTAAAAGCTATGGAAACACGATAATTAAACTAGGAAGAACCAAGAAAAAGATTTTAGACATGAAGGAACCAAGGAAAAAGGTTGTTTAAATGGATGAGAAGTATGAATGGATGACAAGGAAGTTATAATGTAATGATTCCATGTTTCCTTTACAGATTTCTAGTGATGTTATTTCCAGTGACATTAAAGAAGTTATAATATTAGATGATCAATGCTTCTTGTTTGCTTAGATGACTTTGTTGGTGGTGTTTAAGCATATAGACTATTCCAAATGTTATTCTTTGGGCATGCTGTAAGATTTCTGATGAACTCCGTTGATTTCCTGCAATAGTTGTTACTGCTTTTACTGTATGCGTTGTAGATGTTATCATTTATGTATGTTATTGTTATGCTCACTGTTATGCTCAACAAGTAAATCAAAGAAACAAGAGAAAAAGGATGAGATTTAGATACTTCAAAAGGAAAATTGAATGGAAATGAGAACCATGACTGTAATGTGAAGGAAAAATGAAAGGAATGAATGACTATGGTGATGACTTGATTATTTCATCTTCAGCATAAGCCTATTTCGCTGCTATGTTTATTTTCACCGCTGTTGGTATCATATGAGAAGCATGTTGTAGTAGTTTTGCTGCTGTAATTATAATATAAAAAGCAGGATTATCGAAGTATATTCTCTTCCATCGTTATGTGTTAATTGTATATGTTTTTCCGCTATTTCGTGTAGTCATTAAAAGCATGATAATTTCCCTTGTGTACTCGATTTAGAAGCATGCTAGGTGTTATAGATTCACTGTTAATTTGGTTGTCAAAAAGCATGCGTAGTCCAGTGAGATAATGGATCATAATCTGATATAGTTCATTCACTGTAAGTTGTTCATTAAAAGAGCATGTTTAGTAGTTAACTTCTTCTTGATTAAGTAATGAGAGCATGATTGGTTGTATAGTTTCCCGTTGTTAAGATTGATTTAGAGTATGATTTAGTTGAACAAAATACTGCTGAATAGTCGTGTAGAAGCTATTAGTTAACGAATGAGTTTTGTGAAGCCTGAAGTAGTTGTGGAAAGGTAGAGAATAATGAACTGAAAAAGAGGATGTGTGATGAGCATGAATGAACTTTGATTTCCCTATTGATATTCCTTTTATTGTCTTAATTTCTAAGTGATAGATTTGATGCCTATTGAATGAGGTATGAATTACAATGATATGAACTGTTAACTGAGTAACGAAGGAAAAATGTTTAGTTAATTGAACAAATGAAGGAAAAAGGGTTAAGGAGTTAAGATGCATGAACGCTGTCATGAGTTTAATTAAAAGAATGATTAGTTAAATGTATTTCCGCTGATTAGTCGAATAGAAACACCTTTCGATGATTTGTATCTACTGCTGCATAGTTAATTAGATATCTTATATTGTGTGATTCACCTCTGTTCACCTTAAGTTACAAAGCATGTCCGCTATTCTTAGCCAGTGTTTTATGTTGACGAATACTTTCCTTACAAATGAAAGCATATTTTATTTGTGATAGTGAATGTCAATAGCATGGTTAGATGAATGTTGTCATTACTTAAGCATGGGATGATATATGTTTTTATTCATTGTTTACTATGGTTTTTCTAAGGTGTTGATATATTTCTCATATGTGCTTATGTATTAGGAAGAAGTTAAGTTAAGTTCATATTAATAGAAACCAAGTAGGGGTAACCTTCGGGGTGGTACCCACATGCATGAGTAAGAAAAACGATAAGAACAAATATGTTCGGGACTAGCGGGACACGTTCATCAACGAAGAAACCCTAACGGTGGGATACGCCGGAAGGGAAGAAACTCTAAAGGCGGGATACGCCGGAAAGAGGAAGAACTCTAAAGGCGGGATACACCGAAAAGAGGAAGAATTCTAAAGGCGGGATAAGCCGGAAGAAGAAAGAACTCTAAAGGCGGGATACGCCAAAAAGAGAAAGAACCCAGAAGGTGGGATACACCTGAGAAAGGGACCGAATAGGGAGTTGGGGTAGATGGGTAGTTTGGATCTATCCTAGCAGCTAGGATACACCCTCACCTAGTCGGTAAAGGGACTAGCATGCGCACAGGAGGTTAGACCCGTACAACTAGGCCATCTCAAAGGACAACCTCCAATCTCCAGCTCGATGTACGAGTTAAAGTACGAACAAATAAAATGAACATAATGAAAGAGTTTGGTTTGGGTGGCCCCATTCCAAGAAGAACTAAAAAGAGAAATGCATAATTGTTTTCCCCCATCTCCTTACTGGGCGTAAGCTCACATCCTTACTTGTGGTGTAGATACAATGACAAACAGATAGTAAACGGATAAGAACTAGATGAGAAACACATAATGAAGCAGGGGTGGATGATTTCACATACACGGGATTCGGGCTTGCAAGGCAAAGACAAAGGAAAGTAAACGGTTGTGAATCAACGAAGTTAATTGTCAAGTTCTATTTGATAGACATAATGTTGAATGGTTTAGTATTTCCTTTGAAAGATTTCTTACGCTTCTGCCACGATTTACAAAGGGTTGTTTTATAACACTTCCGCAAGACTTTAAATAGATGATCTTCATTATAGTGTTTACGCTTCCGCATATTTAATAAGTTTGTTTTTCACAACGAGTTTTAAGAAAAAGTTGGTAACGATTCGGATTTACGCACTCTGATTTATTTCAAAAAGAAATTTCAAATTTTTATGCATTTTTAATGATTTACGAAAATTCGGGTCGTTACAGATTCATAGCAGACATAGACGGAGGAATTATGCAAGGCAAACATGTCGACAAACACAGAGAACTATCACAGAGCAGGCAACATAGGAATATTACAAAGGACAAAATACAGAGCATTCAAGCATAGAAACATACATAGCAACGTGATGATCCACTAAGTGTTAGCCTTTTTGTTAGACTTAGTTTTATTTTGATGATGACCAAATGGTTTAATATAATGAAAATAATAAGTTGGTTAATTGGGTTTTTATTGATAGTGTATTTAATTTTTTATTCATTATATTTTGTATTTTTCTGATATTGTTCTTAACGTTTTAGAATAATATTTATATCTGTGTATTTTGAAAATACCCTCTAAATGGGTATTATTAATGTGCTAGCAAGCTTACTTGAATCCATGTAGTGTAGCATATCATTTTGGGATTTAAAAAGTTTAGGGTTAAATTTGTCACCAAAAGTTTAGGGTCAAGTCTGTCATCAAAAATTCAGTGTCAATTCTGTCACAGTGCAGTCCAGAGATTTCGGACGATGCAGACAATAGTGAGGACGCAGGACTGCAGAGGACGATCCTGTTTTGAATTTGTTTTTTATGGATGACTTTTTGGACGATATCCGACGATTTCGGACGAGGACCCTGCGTCCGAAAAGTCCAGATTTCTCCAACAGACAGATTTTCAAAGGAGGGATTTCAACGGCTATTTTCCAACGGCTACATGAGGACGTACGAAAACAGATTCGGTCGTCCGAAAATGCATTGCCTATAAATAATAGTTGACTCCATGCTCTCCCCAACGAACCGAGAATCGTGGCGAAGCCCTGCCGAATTTAATATGCGATTCTAATCACTGTGAGCTATTATTGTAAATCCAATTCTCCCCAACACATAAACTTGCGAGTTATATTCGGGAGAATTCGGATTAGTTAGATTGCGCTTTAATTTCCATATTTTATATTTGCGCTAAATTGTGAAGGGTGATTCTCTAAGAATTCATCACACGAGTGTGACAACTGAAACACATATAGGCTCGATTGAACGACCGTAAGTTCAATCATTGGGTGACGCCCCGCAATAGCCAAATTTAGGGTGACGCCCCGTAAGAGTCAAAGGTTAACAACCTTATAATTAGTTAAGGGTGACGCCCCATTTAATAGTCAATTTGTAAACGGTTTTATTGGCACTCGTAAGCCAATTGCTTAGGGTATCTCCAAGTGGAACTTGGAGCGCTGACGTAGGCGAGTTTACCGAACTGCGTAAACAAATATTGTGTGCACTTCTCTAACCCTTACTCTTTATATTATTGCATATATTTGTTATCGATATTTTAATTATATGCATTAAATCACTTAGGGTTATTAGAAATTAAAATATCGTACGAAACTATTAGAAACGCTATATTCACCTCCCCTCTATAGGCGTATATCGATCCTACAATTGGTATCAGAGCGGGTATTTAAATTTTTGTGTGATATTTTGTTGATTGTGCAAATTGCTATAATTTGTTGAATTTCATTGTTGAAATTTACTTGAATATCATTTGCACATTATGGATTCCAACATGTATAAGTTAGGTCAATGTACATCTACACCTCCACACTTTGATGATTATAATTATTTGATTTGGAAATGTAAAATGAAAGTTTTTATATAATCCATTGATTATAAGTTATGGAAAATCATTGAAAAAGGGATTAATGTTCTTAGACCATCATGTGAATTCAATGATGTAGATAAACATAATTGGAACTTAAATGCTAAGGCTATGAATATTTTGTAAGTGCCTTAAGTAAGCATGAATTTGATAAAGTTCAATCTTATGTTAGTGCTTTCGATATATGGAGATCTTTTGAACTAACACATGTAGGCACGAATCGATCGTATAAATGTGAAGAAAGCTCATCATCCTAAAAAGAGGAGAAAGTGGCCAATACATGCTTCATGGCCAATAAAGAAATTGAGGTAACAAACTCTTCTAGCAATTCCGATTTGGATGATGATAATGATGCATTTAATGAATTGCTAGATAATTTTAATGAGCTCAAGGATAAATATAAAGTGTTGAAAAATGAGAAAAATAATTTGATAAAAAAGTATGCTATTTTGAATAAATCTCTTGATGATCAAATTGTAGAATTAAAGAGCTTGATTGAAAATTCTAATGCTTCTCTTAAAACTCTTGAGAATAAATGTAACAATTTGAGTTTATTGAATAATGGTTTAAAGTCTACTATCAACTCACACGAAAATGAAATTAGTGCATTAAATACTAAGAATTGTGAGTTGACTACTACTATTAAATCTCATGAGCATAAAATTTGTGATTTGAAATTGTTGAATGATGAATTAAATATTTATATCAAATCACGTGAAGATGAAATTAGCTCATTGAATGCTAAATCTAAATCTATTCTAGATGCTAATGTCAAAATTAAATCTCTTGAGATTGATGTTTGTGAATTGAAGGTCAAGAATGATGATTTGAACTCTATAGTGCTTAAATTTACAAATTGGAGCAAAAATTTAAATCTGCTCTTGAATTTGCAAAGGGTTACATTCGATAAAGCTGGAATTGAATTACACTAATCTATTTGTTAATTCATCTATTTGTAATTCATGCAATTGTGTTGGACACAAATCATTTTGTTGACCATTAAAGTTAAATGCAAATGTTAATTCAAAATTTTCTTATCCCTTATATGTAAATTCTAAATTTAAGTCTAGTTTAAAAACTAAATTGAATTTGAATTCTAAACTTGTGTGGGTTCCTAAAGGAACCAAGCCTATAACAAAAGGACCCAAAATGGTTTGGGTACCAAAAATTACAAAATGATTTTTGGTTGTAGGTTGAAGAGTCTCCCAACGAGCTTGAAAGAAAATTGGATACTTGAATATCCAACAAAAGGGGAGAAGCTTCAAAGGATGTCTCCTATGCGATAAAATGGAATAAAATTCATGGAGGTACACAATATGATTTTGTTTTTGATATCTACTTGAATTGATCTAATTTGATTTTTATTCTTGATTGGATTAAATTGTTTGACTTTGATTAGTTGAACATCTCCTTGGATTGATTGTTAGCTTTAATCTTTTTGTATACATATTGGTTGGAATTCTCTTTTGGAGTCAATATTATGAATCTTAATTTGGAATTGAATAGAATCAATTCTATTTTCTTGGTTAGGTTTGAGAGATAATTTGTTCTTGATTTGGGATTGAATTGATAGATATCTTAGATTATAAATTTGATTATTTCTTCAATTGGTATCTAGGATTTGAAATGTCTATTATCTCTTGAATTTGTTAGTTTATCTTTGATTGACTTAAATTGATAGGTTGCATATAAGTTGTATATTTTTTTTGATATAAATGAAAAATTGTGGATTCATTAATAGCTTAGATTTTTTATATCAATAGGATGAATTTCTATTCTTTTAATGAATTTTGATTTTTTGGAGCATAATTCATGTTGTGGTATTTTGATGATTGAAGATTGTGTTCCAACAATTTGAATTCTAAATTGCATAATTCTTGAATTGGTTGGATTAAATTGAATGGAGTAAATTATTGATTGATTCAATTTTTTTTCTTTTTCTTGATTTAGAGTTTAGAAAATTAAAGTCATGAATTGAATTTTTTAATAATCCTTGAAATAGTATATCTCTTAAATTGTTACATGCATATTTGCTTGAGATTTTAATTCCAACAATTGGGTTTCTAATTTGAATATACACTTGAATTATTGGATCCTATTTTCGGAGGCATAGATGGATTACAACAATTAGATTTTTAGACTATTTTTTATCTCCTTTGGATTAAATTTCTATATGGATAAAAGAGGAGAAAATAGTTTTGTATTGAAATCATTGACTTGTTTTGAAATGTTGATTTCAATTATAATCTTAGATAGATTATGCTTCCACTAGATGTAACTTTGAAAACTCTCCTTTGATTTTCAAATTGATTAATGCTAAAGGGGGAGAAAAGTGAATTTGTATAGCACTCATTGATTAGCCTTTAAAAATTGTTCAAAGTTTTCAAGTTTTTGATAAATTTGCTTTCGCTAATTGCTTTAGACTTTGATAATCCCCATTGATTTTATTTTGACCATGAATTTAGGGGGATAACATAAAATTGTTTTTGATTTTGATAATTCTCTTTTAGACTTGTTTTCATGATAAAAAGAGGAGATTAATGTTTTTTTTTTTTTGATATTTGATTTGTTTTAAGTTTTGAATTCCCCATTGTTGCTATTTAGGTCATTGATATAGGGGGAGAAGATAAATTTGTATAGAGTTTATTGACTTGCTTTTAAATGTTGATTTTAATTTTTAGTTTTGATATACTTGTTTCCGCTAGGCTTAGACTTTGATAATTCTTCCTTGAATCTAATTGGCTTAATTTTGACAATTGTTTTTGCTTTGAAACCTTAAAATTCTCCTTTGAATTGAAACTAGTTAATTGATAAAAGGAGAGAGTTAGTTATTAAGAGATAATTGTTTGTATTGTTTCTAAGTTTGTTGATCATGTTTCTGCTTGTTGGCTAAAACTTTGATATTTCTCCATAAAATTGATTTGTTTTTAATTATGGATTTCCCCATAGATTGAATATTGTTAATTGATTTAGGGGGAGAAATTAAGTTGATTTGATTTAACTTGTATTTCCCCAAATGTTTTTTTTTTGGTTTTGAGATTTATAAAGAGGAAGAAGTTTTGTATTTGATTTTCAAATTGATATCAATCTTTCCCCATTGATTTGAACTCTCTAAATTGGTATCAATAATTGTTTTGTTTTAAACTTCTACAATTGATATCTATCTTAAATTTTCATCCTCAATGTTTTGATTGTATGCAACGATTTAGGGGAGAGAACTGTTTCTTAACTTGAATATCTTTGAAGGATAGAGTATATTAATTAGTATCTTTGAAATTAGATTTCATTTCATCAATTAGTATCAATAATGATTTTTGTTTTGAAACCTTTAAATTAGTATCAATCATTGTTTGAGTTTGAATTTTAACAATTATGTATCCATTCAAAAATTTGGTATCAGGACTCATTTTTTTTAATTGGTATCATGTATGAAACTATTTTTGTTTTGGTATCAATGAAATCATATTTTCTCTACAATTGGTATAATATTCTTTGGATTTTCATTTGGTATCATATTTAAATTCCTCAACTATTTGATTTTGTGCATAATGTTGGGGGAGAAAGATTTGTTTTTCATTTAACTTGAACTCATCCATGAGTGTGTTTCAATTGGTATATATCTTGTTTTAACTTGGATGTTTCATTATTGCTCTAAGTGGGAGAGCAAATACTTTAAATGTATGGTATATCCCCATTAGGTTGTTGTTGTGATTAACATAGGGGGAGAGATATTTGAATTGATTTTGATTTTACACATTGATATCTCTCTTAGAATTTTTCTTACAATTGATATCATACTTTGCAAAATTGATTTAATTTTAACTTTGGATTTACAATTGATATAAATCTTTGAAGAAGCTCGTTTTGGTTTTAAATTTTGAATTATCAATTGGTATCCTTTGTTAATTTCTTAATTCTTAAATTTGTATCACTTGTTAGAAATTAGTTTAATTTGTCGAACTTATTGTGGATTCTAGTTCCTACATTTGGTATCTATTTTTTGAATCTAATTTTTTTGGTATCTATGATTTGGACTTTAATGCTTATTCCCTCAAATGAATTTATATGCTTAATGACAAAGAGGGATGATATTTTTTATTGAATTGTGATTGTGGTTGCTTAGAGTGGTATCTTATCTTTTACCAGTCATTGAACTTTAATATTGGTATCTCTCCAATGAATCTTGTATGCTTAATTGAAAAAGGGAGAGAAGTTTTTTTTTGTTAGAAATCTTTGTGATAGTGGTTCCTTACACTTTGGTATCTTATTTTTTTAACCACAACTTAAAATTGAATGTTAATGCTTGATCCCCACTCTCGTTTGATTTGTGGATAGATTCATTGATTATGGGGGAGAACTTTATTTTTGGTAGAATTAATTGTTGAAACTATTGTTGAGATTGTCTTTGGATTCTAATACATATTCCCTAAATTTATTCATGTTGTTAATGTTCAAGGGGAAGAATTTCTTAGATGGATCTTTTGATAATTTTATTTTGATAACATTTCTTGATTGTGTTTGGACTCCCCTACCCTAGAATTACTTTTTTATAATGACAAAAAGGGGGAGAATGGTGTATAAGCTGTGATATATTTTAATGGGAGTTTTGTAGCATGTTGCATGCATTAATTGGTTGATAAATTGCATAACTTAATTGGATAAATCTAATATGCAATATTTGATGCACATGCTTAGATTTTAGTATAACCAACTTATAAGATCTTGTCATCATCAAAAAGGGAGAGATTGTTAGCCTTTTTGTTGGGTTTAGTTTTATTTTGATGATGACCAAATGGTTTAATATAATGAAAATAATAAGTTGGTTAATTGAGTTTTTATTGATAGTGTATTTAATGTTTTATTCATTATATTTTGTATTTTTCGGATATTGTTCTTAACGTTTTACAATAATATTTATATCCGTGTATATTGGAAATACCCTCTAAATGGTTATTATTAATGTACTAACAAGTTTACTTGAGTCCATGTAGTGTAGCATATCATTTTGGGAGTCAAAAGTTCAGGGTCAAATTCATCACCAAAAGTTCAAGGTCAAGGCTATCACCAAAAATTCAAGGTCAATTCCATCACAGTGCAGTCCAGAGATTTCGGACGATGCGGACGACAGTGAGGACGCAGGACTGCATCCAAAAACATA
Source organism: Begonia loranthoides (assembly GCA_022433065.1). Classification (NCBI taxonomy): domain Eukaryota; kingdom Viridiplantae; phylum Streptophyta; class Magnoliopsida; order Cucurbitales; family Begoniaceae; genus Begonia; species Begonia loranthoides. The sequence continues at coordinate 23,179,470 of CM039475.1, read as the reverse complement.
GTTTGGTATTTTCGGACGACCCGCGGACGACGCGGACGCAGAGGACGATCCTGTTTTGAATTTGTTTTTTATGGATGACTTTTCGGACGATATCTGACAATTTCGGACGAGGACCCTGTGTCCTAAAAGTCCAGATTTCACCAACAGACAGATTTTCAACGGACGAATTTCAACGGCTATTTTCCAACGGCTACATGCGGACGTCCGAAAACAGATTAGGTCGTCCGAAAACTCATTGCCTATAAATAATAGTTGACTCCAAGCTCTCCACAATGAACCGAGAATCGTGGCGAAGCCCTGCCGAATTTAATACACGATTCTAATCATTATGAGTTATTATTGTAAATCCAATTCTCCCCAACACATAAACTTACGAGTTATATTCGGGAGAATTCGGATTAGTTAGATTGCGCTTTAATTTTCATATTTTATATTTGTGCTAAATTGTAAAGGGTGATTCCCTAAGAATTCATCACACAAGGGTGACAACCCGAAACACATATAGTCTCGATTGAACGCCCGTAAGTTTAATCATAGGGTGACGCCCCGCAATAGTCAAATTTAGGGTGACGTCCCGTAAGAGTCAAAGGTTAACAAACTTATAATTAGTCAAGGGTGATGCCCCATTTAATAGTCAATTTGTAAACGGTTTTATTGGCACCCGTAAGCCAATTTGTACTTAGGGTGATGCCCCACTAAGTACCACCGATTCTACACTATCAATACCAAAGACTGATTTTCAGGGAACTAATACATAATTATCCAAACAGAGGAACACATGAAGCATATAACACATACAGACTCTACCATTATCACAGAGCATTATGGAAATTAACACTAACAGAACATTCTAGTAGCCAACGACAGAGATCAACAACCATAGCTTAACTCACACACACACTTGCGTGTAGGGCCTCCACCTAGCCAAGACACACCCAAGTCTTACCATGTTGAAGAATCAAAAACAGGGACAACAACTCCCCTCCACGTAGCAGCAGTTGCTCTTGCTCTCACTCACGGTTCATCTCATGGTAGCTCCATCACACCCAAGAGAAAATCTTCTCCAGAACACCTCCCCTTCTCTGCTATCTCAATCACTTGCTGAATATATACACAGATGACAATTTCAATGCACAACAACCCGAGGCAGTTTATTAACCAAATCAATTGTAGAATATAACTCACAAGCCAATGGCAGAAGCACTTCCAATTTAATAAAACAACACTTGCCCCAACTCAATCTTACATCCTCACAATTAACATAGCATTATTATCAACAATAAAGAGAGCTTTAGTAATACGCATCACTTTGAAAAACAAGAAGCAGCAACCAACAGAGCATATCTCCATCTTAACAAGGAACATCGTTCAAATAGAAGGGCAACAGTTAAAATCATCTATCAATACCAATGGTGGAGTACAAAACACAATAAAGGTTGTTCCCATAATATCACAAAACCATAACCTTTCACTAACAAAATATAACACCCAAAAACAGATTCACAACATGGAGTTCATATAGTAATATGGTGAGCACAATCCTTATAGAAAATAAATTTCATTAGTGGCTATCAAAGAAATAATCTAAACGTACAAAACTAACAATTAAACAACCATGTCTTGCATTTCTCATTTTTTTATTCCATAATAAATATCCATTACAGCAGCAGACATACCACAACAAATAGACTTTTCAATCCAACAATAACAACTAACAAAGCAGAGCATCACACCCATATCTCAATTATTTCTTACAGTTCATCATTCACATAAAACTTATAAGAAGCAACGAAGGAATTGCTCTCCCCATAGAGACCCGTGAACAGGGAGTTCCCACACCCTACTGTACACTGACGAAGGATTCCAACGGTATTTCCTCCTTCACTTTTGCTTGGATTCCAGCTTCACCAAATCATATAGAAACTTAATCAAAATAACAATCTTTAAATCGAAGAAAGAGGAAAACATTACTTGAAGACAGAGCTAGAATCGCAAAGGTCAGGAGCTTCACCCGATCCAGAACGGTTTCCACTAATTTTCTATCACTATGACTTCCCAAAATTGCCAGAACACACACCCTATCTCCTGTATTTAAACACAGAAGGAAATTGAAATACATAACGGCATGTCGCATGTTATCAGCGATGGATTGCTGATTCTTCGGATCTTGATCTCCACCAATCTGCACCTTGAGCCGCACGTTGTTGTCTTTCACCATGACCAGTTCGGTCCAACAATAAGCAAATCGGACCAGCTGTTCTAACGCGAACCGAAGCCCACCTGCATCCCTCACAAATTGCCGGAACGCCCCCTGCAACTAGCCTCCAGCCAACAATCTAGTAGCAGAATGCAAAGGAGGAGAACATCCGGCGAAATGTACCCTGAATCGACGCTGGAAATCACCGCCTGATCAAATTTTGTTCTCGAGCCCTAAACACCGGTGACCGTTGTTTGCTGTTTGCTGGACCACGCATCAGTAGCCACCTCCTTGAACGCCCGAGCCCAAGCTGTCGCCTCGTTCGCACACCGACGCTCATCGTTACGCATCACCGTTCACTTCCCGCAATTTCCGATCGCCCTCAGCATCTCTCTCTCTATTTCGTCATCTCTCTCGTGTTCGCTTTGGCCATTCTCCTCATAACATGCTGGTCTAGTTCGAAATTAACCGGTTGAGCCAAATCCCAAACCACTCCTTTTAAATTTCTTTTTTTTAATTATTCATTAAATCCTCATTTGATTATTGTCCTACATTTTAATTCCAATAAATCTAATTAATCCCAATTAATCCTAATAAATTTCTTAATGTAAAACAATTAACTTAATCCTTAATGTAAAACAATTATAAGAAATCCCAAATATTATAATTTAAATTTATTAAATTAATATTTATTTTAATTACAGTAAATTTCATTTAATCTGAATAAATGAAATTCTTACGAATACGTCCTTCATAATACCCCGACAATTAAATAATTATCCAACTTAAAAAGTTGGGGTGTTACAAATTCTCTCCAATAATCTCTATGTTTTGAATTTTGATAAAGGGGAAGTTATTTTTTATTATTCTTGTTTAGTCCTCCCCATTGATTTCTTTTTATTATAGGCATGATGCAATATGGGTGATTGTTGATAGGCTAACAAAGGTTTCCCACTTCCTACCTATAGCAATGAATTACAAGATGAACAAGGTTGCCAGGCTATATGTTAAGGAGATTGTGCTCTTACACGGTGTGCCTATCTCAATAGTGTCAGATAGAGATCCATGGTTTACCTCCACGTTTTGAAAAAGTTTAAATATGGCTATGGGTGCAGAGTTAAAGTTTAGTACCGCCTTTCATTCACAAACTGATGGACAAAGAGAGCGAACGATTCAGATATTGGAGGACATGTTGAGGGCATGAGTGTTAGAGTTTCATGTTGGATGGGGAAGAATACTACCATTAGTGGAATTTACCTACAACAATAACTTTCAAGCTACGATAGGAATGGCACCTAGAGGCCTTGTATGGCAAGAAGTGTAGATCTCCTTTACATTGGGATGAGGTTGGAGAAGCTGAATTCTATGGACCAGATATGATACGACAAACCTATAAAACTGTTGCGATTATTCATCAGAAGATGTTGACAGCTCAAAGTCACCATAAAAGTTATGCAGATACTCATCGTAGGGAACTAGAATTTGATGAAGAAGACTTAGTGTTCCTTAAAATATCGCCACTCAAAGGGGTTATGCGATTTGGAAAGAGAGGAAAGTTAAACCCACGGTTCATTGGTCCATTCCCTGTTACAAAGTGGATAGGGAAAATGGAGAATCAGATGCTATTGCCAGCTGCCATGCATGGAGTTCATAATGTATTCCATGTGTCTAGGTTAAGGAAGTGTTTGGGGAATCCAATTCAAGTGGAACTTGAGAAACATGTTGTTGTTCAACCAAATTTAAGTTACAATGAAACACAAGTGCAGATTTTGGATTCAAGAATTAAGGAACTAAGGCACAAAAAGATTCCACTTATTAAGATGTTAGGCAGAATCATTCAACTGGAGGGGCTATTGGGAGCGAAAGGAAGACATGGAAGCTAAATACCCATAATTATTTTGTTGGCTGAAATTTTGAAGACAAAATTTTAGTAAGGAGGGGAGTATGTAATATCCAGGGCATTTATTTTCATGTAAATATTGGAATAAGTGAAAAAGTAATATTTTGGTCATCATAAATATGTCACATCTTATTGTTGGTTTTATTATTATGAAGAATAAAGTGTTGAAGTGTGTTGGATTTATAGGGATATATTTATATATTGTTAGGGAAATAAGGATTTAAAATAAATTAATGATTGAAAATAATTTTAGTCGAATATTTATGGAGGAAATTGGCGGTCGATCGTTGCGGTCGGATGGCAACAACGTCGATCGACCAACATCATCGTCCGACATTAACGAATACTGTGCAGTTGTGATTGATGGTCAATTGTCCAAAGAAAACGATCGACCGGCGAATTTGGAAGCCAAATTTGTGGCTGATCAATGAATTGCCAGTTGATCGTCCGAAGATGAATGGATCGATAAGCCATCCGAAAGGTTGTCTAGAAACACATAACCGATGAGTAGATGATTAAAGCGTTGCTGGAAAATAATAAGTCGCATCTCGTTGTCACCTTAGGATGTTACAGAGTGTATTTAGGGGCCTTAGTGTAGAGAAAGGAGAGATTATTATTCGACATTCTCTCTGTATTCTTCGTGAGAGTTTTTCTAGTTCTGGAGTTCTAGAAGAAAGGTTCGATGGTGAGGAAGGGCCGCTGTTCAGGAAAGGAAAATCACAATGTGAGGTAAGGAATGACATGTGTGCTTTGTCTGTAAGGACCTACATCATGGGAGTAGGGTGTTTGCTATGTTGTTTTTGATGTGTTGTTCGTTGTTTGTTCTCTGAGAATTATTGTTCAGTGAATAGGATTATTGCTCATGGTTTCTCTGCATGTTTTCCTTCATAAGTTCTCTGAAATATTCATGCCTTCGATGATGGTTCTCTGTTTATATTGTTCCATGTTGTTGGTTTGTCAATAGCTTGATGATAATAATCAAATCTGTCGATGATCAGTGGTAAAAGAGAAATGAGTTGCTTGTTCTTATTCCCTGTTACTAAACTATTGACTATTATTATGCTAAATTGCATGCTTCTGTTAATTTCCTTTTCCTGCTAATGAACCTGTGTTCTTGAGAATGGAATTGCCAATGTAATATTACTCTGTTACTGTTGCTTAGAATCTGCCTCCCTTAAACGTCCAACCTATTGATTATTTAATTATGAAAATAAGCTTCATGTGATTTTCTTAGGAATTTATATTTCTGGATTGGTAGAATTAAGAGTGAAGGTCTTTAATAATTCCTGTGATATTCCCCGTAACATTTCCTACATGAATTAAAATATAGAAATTTATTAGTAATGTTAAATTGCAAATTTTGATGGTTGAATGCATATTATGGATATAGAAAATTTAGATTAACAACATGATTAAATTGTTAAATAGTATGTGTCTTAAATGCATATTAGAATAATTATTGCCTTAGGTTAGTATCTTTACTGTTAAATAATATGTTAGTGAAAGCATGTTTAGTGTTAAATTATAATTAATGTATGATTCTTGTTCATTGTTTATTAGTTGTTTGTAAAATTGTTTGCAATATATGAACTGTTGTGTAACGTTCATATAGGCACATCTTAGGATTGCATATCATCCATAGCACGAAATTGATATTGAAGATAATAAATGAACATTTTCTATGTGGTTTCGGAGACTTAAGAGGTTGCTCTCACGTAGAAAACAACCCGTTTGGGTAAGTTCAGAGACTTAAGAGGTTACTCTTACTCAACGGGTGGGTGAGTTCAGAGACTGAAAAGGTTGCTCTCACCCAAAAGTAAATAAATTTAAATGTAAGTGGATTCGATTTTAGTGAGTTCGGAGACTGAAGAGGTTGCTCTTACATAAAAATGAATTCAAGTGGTGAATTCAAAGACTGAAAAGGTTGCTCTCACCTAGCTTTTGAAAATATCAGAATAATGCATGTAGAGTATCATAGGTATCGTATTGCATTTCATTAATATTCCTTACTGGGAAATTCTTGCATTTCTCTCACCCAATTAGACGCTTTCACACTCCTGTCAATCTCCTATTTGTTTTGCCTCCTATGTCCTTGTTTAGTCTTGTTTCCCTTTCTGTATTCATATCCGTTTTTGTTTCCATTTCTGTTTCTATATCTATTTCCGTCTCCGTGTCCGTTTCTGTGTCTGTTTCTGTGTCCGTATCCGTATCCATTTCTGTAACTGTATCCTTCTCCGTATCCGTTTCCATATCTTTATCTGTAAGGAATATTAATGAAATGCAATGCAATACCTATGATACTCTGCATGCATTATTCCGATATATCCGTAAGCTAGGTGAGAGCAACCTCGAACTCACTAAAATCGAATCCACTTACATTTACATTTATTTACTTTTTGGTGAGAGCAATCTCCTCAGTCTCCGAACTCACCCACCCATTGAGTAAGAGCAACCTCTTAAGTCTCTGAACTTATTAAAACAGACTATTTTCTATGTGAGAGCAACCTCTTAAGTCTTCGAACCCACTTAGAAAACGCTCATTTATTGTCTTCAATATTAATTCCATGCTATGCATGATATGCAATCCTAAAACATGGCTATATGAATGTCACACAACAGTTCACATATTGCAAACAATATTACAAACAACTAACAAACAATTAATACAATCATGCTTCGACTACAATTTAACACTAAGCATGCTTTTACTAACATCATATCAATTACTCTAATAGTGATTCAACACATTTATTCATTTATTTTTCACGTATTATATCCAGCATATATTCACACTTTTGGATTAAAAAAATATAACATATTATTCAAGAAAGCATACCCAATTCAACACTGAAGCAAATATCTCTAAAAAAACATTACAGAAGCAAGTAAACCCTAAGGAGTCCATGCAAAATCCAAAAAGAATCTCCCAAGCCCATTTAACATCTAAACTATAAATAAAGGAAAACCATAGAGGAATATATAAATGGCGGTTTCATTCGAAAGGAGGCATATTTAGGCAATTATCTATATAGAAAACAAATAAAAATCCTAACAATCTAACAAACATATAGAACCCTGGCTTTACATGAATGACTTCGGTCCAATAATGTAACAGAGCCATGAAAGATTCAATCATTTACAGAAGCAAGAATTCACAGAGACTTATTCAAAGAAAATCATGCATGGATATTGTAGAGAATAATTTCAAGGAATTAAACAATAGAGAACGTGAGCAGTAAACCATAAAAGAATCAATATCTCACAGGAAATCATAGGCATGAAAAACTACAAAGTGCTTATAAAAGAAAACATGCAGAGGAACCTGAATAACAACCTATCATCGAACAATAATTTAGACAACGGACAACAAATCACAAGGCGAAAACCACACAGCAAACACCATAATCCCATGATTTAGGTCCTTACGGACAAAGCACACACGTTATTCCTTACCTTATGTTGCGATTTTCCTTTCTGAACAACAACCCTTCCTCATCGTCGAAACTTTCTTCCAAAACTCCAGAACTAGAAAAACTCTCACGAAGAATACAGAGAGAATGTGGAATAATAATCTTTCCTTTCTCTCTACTAAGGCCCCTAAATACACTCTATAACATGTTAAGGCAATGAGGAAACGCAACTTATTATTTTCCAGAAGCACTTCAATCATATGCTCATTGGTTATGTGTTTCCAGACAACCTTTTGGATGGCCGATCAATCGATTCATCTTTGAACGATTGACCACCAATTCATTGATTAGCCATGAATTTGGCTTCCAAATTCGTCAGTCGATCATTTTCTTTGGATGATCAACCGCTAACCACAATTTCATAGTCTTCGTTAATGTCAGACGATGACGCCAGTTGATCGATGTTGTTGCCATCCGACCGCAACGATCGACTGCCAATTTCCTCTATAAATATTAGACCTAAATTATTTTAAATCCTTATTTTATTTTAAATCCTTATTTTCCTAACAATATATAACTATATCTCTTTAAATTCAACATACTTCAACACTTTATTTTTCATAATAATAATAATACCAACAATAAGGTGTGACAATTTTATAATGACAGAAATATTACTTTTTCACTTAATCCAATATTTACATGAAACTAAATACCCCGGGTATTACAGACATTGACACTTTGGCCTCTTTGACTCTCCAAGTTAGAGTCTCTAGGCTTGGCTGTTCTACTTGTTCTATTTTTCCTGTCTTTTCATCATTAAACTTACATGTCTTTTTATTGAAACTTTTTTCTCTTGTGATTTTTGAAAAATCAAATGTATGAAATACTCTCAAAGATAATGGAATCATTTGATGCACAAAAGGCCAGGGTTTACTATTTCCAACTGAAAGTTGACAAACAAAGCTTTCTAGACTATAAAAACTCAAGATTCATGATATTAGATATTGCTGAAGAAGTTGATACTCTTCTTGCTTCATCACCTTCCCTTTCGCTTGTTCCTATCTCATCCTCTTCCTTACTAACAATCAAAGTTGAAAGTTCAAGTTCTACTTATCCTATGCTATCCTATGTAATATAAATATACATATTCTCCCTATCTCCTCTATAACTCATGATTTTTGTTTTTCCTTGTCGTTACTTCGTTGTTTTTTGGTATATGTTTTTTGTAGTCAAAGTGGATGTTTGTAAATTTGTTTTTCTACGTATTATTTAGTTATGATATTGTTAAATTACTTTTGGCCCAACATATTTTTTTAGAATTGATCAACATAGAATTGTTATTATTCAAAATTCAATTTCTATACGTGATTGTAGGTTCAATTAAAGCCATGTCTCGTCCTATTTCTTGGTATCAATCCCAAAGTGATGCCAAAAAGGAGTTAATTGTTGAGTTATTCCTTATAATCTTTATCTGCTTGCATTGTTTGATCGTCATTTAAATGTTAAAATTTGTTCAACTATTAAAGCAGTCAAATATTTGTACAAGTACACATATAAAGGACATGATCGTATAGCATTTCAAATCAATGATCATATAGCTTCGATAGTCCTTTAGAGATAACAAATGGCAATTATAATCAAGATTTTATAAATACTTTAACGCTCTCTAGATTTCCTCCTCATGAATTACTTTTAAAGCAAAACTGCGCGGTCATGTTACTTCGTAATATCAATCCATCAAAAGGACTTTGTAATGGCACACAACTCATATGCCGACATTTTTAGAAAAATGTTATAGATGTAGAAATATGTATACGCTATTACAGTGGCAAGCGCATTTTCTTACATCATATTCTGTTTCTTCTGCTTGAAAATGAAAGGACTACTCCCTGTCATTTAAATATGGATAATGTACATATGTAACATGCTACTATTATTGTTTTGATATATTTTTTTAGAATGATATATCATGTTTTTTTTTCTGGATATCATTTGAAACTCATGTTGTCTTTAAGAATTTCATATCCAACAGATTCAAGTAATTTTTTTACTGTTCACCTTTATATTTCGTGTAAAGTAACTAAGGATTGAAGTTATATTTGAAAAAGGAACTATGAAAATGTTTGTAAATGGTAAAAAAAACAAGAAAACATTAAAGTAATAACTTTGATATTATCTCTTATGAATTGCACAAAAAATATGTCGAACTTTAACGCGTACGTGGAGTTCTCTCTTTCCAAGAAATTCATAGGAAATGTAAGCTTTTTTTTCTTTCACAATCATGACTTTTCTTTTCTTTTTTTATTTTAATATCAATGCTGCAAATCCTATGAGGGACGTCCGTTTCAAGCGAGAGACATCACTTTTTAGTTGTGGGACGTTCATTTTAAATTGGGAATGACGTCGTCTTTGTTCGTTTTAAGGACGAACGTCCGTCATGGGTTGAGGGGCATTCGTTTTGAGACGAGGGACGTCCCTCTCTCAAAATTGATAAGGGAAATTAACATCGCAGACCGTATACTTTGTAATCAACAACAAGTCAAACCTTGAAGAAATTTTACTAACAACTAAAAACTTGAACTATGAGAAATTCTCACGGAGACCTCGCTGTCACATTTCCTGTCTAAATTTGTCGACGTTAACGCCTCTGTTTTGTTGACGCCAAGGACCTTCTGTAACACACCAGAATTTAATCAGATTTTAAAATATATTATTTATGAATTTTGGAGATTTCGGAATGATTTTCTTATGGAGTAAGACCTCAATTTTTCGTAACGGAATTAAGTAATGAAAATTGATAAATTAATTGACTGTAAATTTGTATAAGGGATTATTCAAATATTATTAGAAATTTATTGGGTATAAATTATTAGAATTGGAATTGATTAAATAAATTAAAAAATAGATTTAATGAATTAAAACAAGAAACGGTGAAGTTCTAGAAGAAATGGCGATGTAGGCACTCATGTCGCCAAGGTTTTGGCATGGGTCCAGGTGACAAGTGAGAACTGGTCGACTGTAGCTGTTGACCTGTCTCACATAAAACAGCGAAAATCGGTTTTTTTAGCAGTTGCGGGTGACTTCTACAGGGTGCCGGGCTTTCGTCCATTCCCAAAGGAAACGGTGAAATTGTGTTTTCTCCAGATATTTCTTCAGATTTTTATTCTGCTGACAGAATTGTATGTACTAAATGCTCGCCTAACTTTTGCCTAACTTCTCCATTTCGTGGCAGCTGCTAAAGTAGCGGAAAATGCTTATAAATAGGCAATGCGATTGAATGGAAAAATCACAAAGTAAGGAGAAGAAGAGAAGTAAGGTGTGGAGAGGGAAAGAAGGGTGAGAAGTAGAGAGAGAGGAGAAATTTAAAGGGAGAAAATTAGCGTGAAGGAAATTGGGGATAAGAGTAAAGAAATAGGCAGAAAGTTTGGCGGGAAGGAACTATGGAATGCCTCTTGGATTTTATTGGTAAAGATTTTCGTTTCTTAAATTTATATGTAGAATTAGTTGATGAATATTAGTCCCTAATATTATTATTATCGTGCTATTATTATTTTAGAAACATTATTTCTATTAGTGGTGTAATTGTACTGTGTAAGTTAGTTCTGTCTAGGAGACTAGTATTTAAGTAGATCGTTGTGACCTTCTAGTATTTCTTGAGAACTTACTTGGAAATGATATTATGTCTAAAGAGATTCCTAATGACATTCTTTCTTGAGAATATTTCTTATTAGTACTATTCACGTTTAGCAAAAAAAATAAAAAATAAGAATGATGGTATCAAAGTTAGGATTATAATTAATAAATAAATGATAATTATTTTGATGGTATTAACTGGAAAAATGATAAAATAGTTAAACTTGCTAAGGAACGAGGGAAAATTCTTCAAAGGTAAGAAATAAGACACGGTGGCCAGTGGAGGCCTTGCATCCGAGACTATTTTTATGCTTTAATTATTGTGAATTGTATACTTCAAGGATTGTTATGCAATAGTTACTGTGCACTGTATACTTCGAGGACTGTTATGAAATAGACATGAAATGTCATTCATGCATCATGATAGGGCTTATGAAAATGACATATGTATGACATGATAAATGAAATAAACGAATAAAGGAAAAAGGGGCGTGTGAGGGTTTGGGAGAGAGGGTGACGATCATAGGTAGGAACACCCCAGATGGAAATCTCCACTCATGTAGAGGTTGGAGTTGGTTAGTCCACACCAACCAACAAATGAATCCCTACTCTTACTCTTCAACGTCAAAAAAGACAGAGATTAGGTGACGGTAGTGGTGACACCCCTGATGGGAATATTCACCCATGTGGGGATAGAGTCGATTAAGCCATACCAACAGATGTATCATTTCTCTAATAAGGAAATGAAAAGGAAATTGAAAGGCAAAAAAGATAGTTTCTTTTCTGGAGAACGACAGCATTGCATAAGCATAAGCATTATATTCTATTTCTTGCTAAGCGTTAGGTTCACTGTATTACCCGTGATGCAAATAATATCCATGTGGAGGAGAAGGCATTACCTGAGAAGATCTTAGGTTATCAACGGGACTTGACGTGAAGGGTTATGGCTTAAGAAAAATGAAAGGGGTGTTTTAATTAATTATGATTTTATTCCGGTGAAGTTTTGTAAAATAATGAACTACTAAATGATTCTAAATGTTTTTTGTGGACTTCTACTAAAATATGTTTTGAAGTGATTTTCGCTTATTTACTCTAATACGTTTTTATTAATCACGTTTTAAGAATAAAGAAAATGAAAAAAATTTTACAACTGAAAATATAAAGAATAAATAAAAAAGGTTTTATAACGCAGGGCGTTCCAGCTGGTATCAGAGCATAGCCAGGTCTAATCCGATTCTGTAGACTGTTGATAACGCAAGAGTCATCATGAATGTTCCTCCGATTGTAAGTAAAATTTATTATTTTGTGCTGTTACTTTAAATTACCATAGTTAAATGAAATTTACCTCACTCGTATGATTAGTTGATAGTAATAGAAAATGAATTCCTAAAACAACATAATCAAAGTCCAAATGTTCTTATGAAATATGTAGGAATAGAAAATGAGGAGAGGATTAAGAGCAAACGTACGAAACAATAATGAAAGGAACAGAGGCGGCCAAGAAAATGTAATTGGCCAAAGAAACTCTGTTGGCCCTGATCAAAATGCAACCGGCCAAGGGCTTAGAAGAAATCAGGAGGACACCATCAATAGATTAACTACCATTGTGGAATGACTTATTGAACGAGACAATTGAGGGAAGGGAAATGGAAATGGAAATCATCATGCTATTGTAACGACCTGGATTTTCGTAATTCTTTAAAATGCATGAAATTTGAAATTTTCTTCTTAAAACAAAATATATCAAAGTGCGTCTAACCGGATCGCTATTGACTCTTTCTTTAAAATCGTTATGAAAAACCAATTGACGAAATGTGCAGAAGTGTTATAGAATAAATCCTTGTTAAACATGGCAGAAGCTTAAATAAACCGTTTAAAGAAGAAACTAAACAATGGAGTACAATATAGTAAAACTTAATGTGGTTACAACCGTTTCTCATTTTACTCTTAACCTGGCCAGCTCCGAATCTCGTTTGTGCAAATCCTTCATCCCTCCTCCATTATCTATTTATTATCTGCTTATTATCTGTTCATAGTTTGTACCTACACCACAACTAAGGACGTGAGCTTATGCCCAATAAGGAAATGGGAGAAAACAATTATACATGTCTCCCTTTAATTCTTCTTGGAATGGGGGCCACTCAAACCAATTCTTTCATTATGTTCATTAGTCCTTTACTCATACTTCAAGCTAGAGATTGGAGGTTGTCTATTGAGATGACCTAGTTTCATCGGCTTCTAACCTCCTGAGTGCATACTAGTCCCTTTCCCGACTAGGTGAGGGTGTATCCTAGCCGCCAAGCTAGATCCAAACTACCCATCTACCCCAACTCCCTATTCTTCCCCTTTCCGACGTATCCCATCTTCAAGGTTTCTTCCCTTTCGGCGTATCCCGCCCATCCCGAACATTCTTTTTCTTAGTGTTTTCCCTCACTCATGCATGTATGGGTACCCCTACCAAGGTGGGACACCCCTACTTGGTTTCTATTAACGTGAATACAGCATAACACTTTCAAATTACATAATGCATACATGGAAAAATAGAGCAGTGTACGATCATTGAAATAATAATGAATGAAGTAACGAAACATGCTCCTTAAGAGGAAATAAACATCAGTAAAATCTCAAGGAAAAATAGCGAAACGTGCAATTTTAATGACTATATTCAACAGCAAATTTACAACATCTAAACATGCTTTCAATCGGTACTAACGGCAGCAAGAAATATCGAAACGAAACAGCAAAAATATGCTTTTTAACGACTAAAATGAAACAACAGAGATTATGAACATCTAAGCAGGGTTTTAATCGACTATCACAGCAGAATTTTAACACTAATATGCCTTTCAAGTGACTTTAAATAGCAGTGAATGACATCGTAACAGAACAGCGAATATAGCTTCTAACCAGTAATTAATGTGAACAAAATGGTGGAAAACATGCTTTTAATACTCAATTAATGAATGATAGAACATGCATTTATATTAAGAAATTAACAGTCAGCATATAGTAGCGAACTAACGGTAATGCATGCTTCCAACATCCAATGAACAAACAGCAGGATGAATTTTATACTAAGGAATTTACAGCAGCATGTAGCAGCAAAATAACAGTAAATCATATTGTTAACATCCACTAAAATGAACAATAGAACATCGGTAAGCAATAGTGAAAATAGCAGCAAAAACATACAATTCATGCTATGAACTATCAATGGCATTAATAATATCGAATGGGATGGTGAAAACATATTTCTCAACAACTATGAACAGTAGTGAACAATAACGAACGACAACAGAACATGCTTCTTATTCAACTAATATGACAACAATGAGTAACGATGAAACAAATAGCGAAACGTGCATCTCAGCTTATGATGTATAGCAGCAAAGTATCGAAAGTGTCAACAGAGAAATATGAAAACAGAACCTAAGGGCATGCTTCTTATTCGATTAATATGACAACAGTAAGTAATAACAAATGAAACGATGAAGGGCAAGCTTTTCAAACTACTAAAATCTGCAGCAATAATTATTGAATAGCTAAAACATGCTTCCAAAAGAATAACAGCAAGAATGGAAAAAACAAAATAGTTATAGTCATGCTTTTCGGATGTCTACAACGTCGACGAATAATACGCTAAACGAAAATGGTGAACATATAACGAATAATCTATACACATGAGTGCTAAATGGAAGGCTACTCATAAAAAAAATCACCATTAGTATCAACAACAGAAATCCATTTGTCATTCAATCATATTTCCCATTCATTAAACATCTTCTCGTGTTTCATTCAAGCTTAACTTAGCACTTTCATTACTTTTCTAGGGACATTCCTGTGAAAGCAAATGAAAGAACATCCAAGGCACACTAACAAGGAACAATAGCGGGGAACAACTACTCATAGGAGTTAAGGCAACTAACAGTTACAGTAAACCCTTTCACAGTAAAAACCCAAGCAACTACAAGAACTATGTCTCACACACACACACATTTACTTGGGTGTAGGGCCTCCACCTAGCCAAGACAACCCATTCCTTACCTTTGTAGACAATTCAACACCCAGCAGTAGCCCCCCCTATCTCCACTCTTCACGCAGAACCCTTCTCCAGGAAGAATACCCAACCACCCCTAGGAGATGGAGAAGCTGGAGATAAAACAGTGGCTCACCTTGGGGGACAGCCCGTACTTCTATTAGGGGAGGTACAGGAGGACAAATCACTGCTGGTCGGCCATAGTCGTGCGATTTTGTGTTGAGAGGTGGCAATTTTATTAGTTGGGCGTCGCTTTCTTCTGCTTTTAAATCAATTCAGTCGCTGATCAGCGAGGATTCGGATGAGAGGATGTGTCCAAATTCTGCCCATACCGTCTGAATTTAGAATTCGGACGCAAAAATGACGTCTAAGATATCGTCTGCGTTGTCCGAATTCGTCCAGAATTCAGACATATTCAAACTCACAACGTCCGCCTACATCTACATCGTCCGAAATCATTCTAACTCATCCGAATTCGTCTAGAATTCGGACAAATTCAAGCGTACAATGTCCACCATGCCCGTTGTTGTCCGAAATCATTCGAAGTCGTCTGAAAAGACCAAAAATTCCATTTTCTTCACATCTTCTCTCTTAACTCTCATCCCGTAATATTTTTTCCATAAATACATGTCATAACTGATACATATAAATACGCAACGTAAAGTCTTACCTACCCCATCCTTTAATTACATCACGTACACGGGAAAAACCTAACGGAAATATCCTTAGACTTAACACTCTAGAACGTCCTTGGTAATACTCCGATAATTACCCAACTTAAAAAGTCGGGGTGTTACAGTTATGATGGTCCATGAAGAAGCCAGATGGGAGAAATTTAGACAACTCAAACCTCCCAGTTTCAATGGCATTATTACTGATATTACGGTGCTGAAGAATGGATTCGTTCCTTAGAAGATATGTTTGAATATTCAAGCATACAAGAGACTGAAAAAGTTACTTGTGTTGCGTATCTGTTAGTTCATGATGCTCAATTCTGATGGGATTCCATCAAAGTGACGCATGACAACCGAACTCTAACCTGGGAGAATTTTAAGGAACTGTTTTACGAGAAGTATTTTAATCATATGGCTCAAGCTCAAAAATTGGAAGAAATCATGCGATTATGTCAAACGGGAACGATGTCCGAGTATATTCGGAAGTTTGAAGCACTGTCAAGATTCGCGCCTGATTTAATAAGCAAAAATGACAACAAAGTCGATCTTTTTGTACGAGGCCTAAAAATGGATATCATGAAGGGAGTAAGATTAATTGGTACTCGGGGTGTTCCTTATACACAAGTTGTTGCAAAAGCCATGGATGTAGAAGTTATTAAGTCATTAGCAGCCAGACAACGTGAGATGAATAAAAAAAATTGGCGTAACAACCAGAACCAGCCACAACATGGTGACCCGCCTATAATTGTGGAGGAAAAAGGCCAATGGAGGATGGTGTACCATAAGGAAATGATAAATGCCCCATGGCAGAAACAAATGCTAATCCACCAAACCAATGTTCTAAATGCTTGAAGTCTCATCACGAGCAATGCATTGCAGGCTCGGGACTGTGCTTCAAATGCGAAAAGTCAGGACATGTGGCAAGAAACTATTCAACTTTGCTTGGAGGACCTGGCGGCGTGATTCCATGCATTTTCTCACTTTATGGGAATGACAGAGAAGAAGAACTACCAGTAGTCATAGTAGGTACTATCTATAATGATAAAATTGCCGCTCATGCCTTATTTGATAGTGGAGCTACTCACTCATTCATTTCAACTAACTTTTGTGCAAAAGTAAAATGTATTCCTAGTAGTCTTACGATGAGTGTGTATAGGGTGCTTTTACCTTCAAGAGTTTATATGACATTTAGTAGTATCCTTAAAGCGTATGCAGTAAATATAAATGATCATGTTTTCCATGCTGATTTAATTATTTTGTAGATGAAAGGATATGATATCATCTTGGGTATAGACTGGTTATCTCAACTATCGAAGAAGGAAAGTCTGCTTTCACCCTCTTAATGGCGAGCAACACATCTTCGAATGGGTTAAGGAAAAATGGCGGTTATCTCTGCACTCAAAGTATATTATCTTCTGAAAAGCGGGTTTGAAGGATTTCTAATCAATGCGATGGACACTACAATAGTACCAAAGGCAAAGATGGAAGAGGTTTCGGTGGTTCAAAATTTTCTGAGGGTCTTTTTGGATGATCTCCCTGGATTACCACCTGATCGTGCAATCAAATTTACAATTGACTTACATCCTGGCATAGATCCTATTTCGAAGAATCCATATCAAATGGTGCCTGCAGAATTATGCGAGTTAAAAATTCAACTAGAAGAGTTAATTAACAAAGGATTTATGCGCCCAAGTTTCTAACCTTGGGGAGCTCTAGTTTTATTTGTTAAGAAAAAGTATGGAACGTTGAGGATGTGCATTGACTACTGTAAACTGAACAAAGTCACAATCAAGAACAAATACCTTTTGCAGCGAACTGATTAGTTACAGGGTGCATTGACTACCGTTGAGGATGTGCATTGACTACCGTGAACTGATCAGTTACAAAGTGCTTGTGTATTCTCAAAAATTGATCTTCATTCTGGGTATTATCAATTTAAAGTCAAACCAGATGATATACCTAAAATGACATTTCAAACAATGTATGAACATTACGAGTTCTTAGTAATGTCATTCGAGCTAACCAATGCCCATGCAGCGTTTATGGATTTAATGAACTGATTCTTTAAGGATCACCTGGATACATTCATCATCGTCATTATTGATGACATTTTAATTTATTCATGATCTGATGATGAACATCGTGAGCATTTAAAAATTGCTCTATTTGTCTTAGAACAACACTAATTATATGCAAAATTTTCTAAGTGCGAATTATGTCTAAATAAAGTCAACTTCCTTGGTCATGTGATTTCTAATAGGGGTGTTCAAAACCAAACCGAACCGAAACCGATCAAAAAACCAAAACCGAATAAGATTTTTTCTATTAAAAAAAACGAATAAGGTTCTCTTTTGTAAGAACCGAATGTTTTGGTTCGGTTACCGGTTTTAGTTTTTCAAAACCGCAAAACTGAAACCGAACCGCATAAATACGTTTATAGTGTTTTTTGTTTTTGAAGTTCCATATTCGATCATTCGTGCCTCAGCCTCTGAAGTGATTTTAGCTCCAAAAGACCTAATAACTATTTTTTGGACAAAACTTTGTTTTGAAAAGAGAAGAGGAAGAATAATTTTATTGTTATGAATTATGTTTTTATAATTTTTATACAATTTTTATTATAATATTTGAAAAAAAATTAATAAAGAAAAAACCGAAACCGAACCGAAACCGGAACCAAGATTTTAAAACCGAAACCGACTCGGTTCTGATTTTTCTAAAATCGATTCCGGTTTTGTAATTTTAAAACCGAAACCGACTAGTTTGGTTTGATTTCACATCAAAACCGAACCGAGCCGAACCGTGAACACCCCTAATTTCTAAGGAGGGAATTATAGTGGACCCAGCTAAAATTAAGGCAATTATCGATTGGGTACAACCTAAGAATGTAAGTGATGTAAGGAGTTTTCTTGGACTAGCAAGATACTACAGACGATTGATAAGCAGATTTTCAAAGATAGCACTGCCACTTACCAGTCTAACAAAGAAAAATGTGAGATTTTGTTGGTCGGAGATTTGTGAAAAGAGCTTCCAAGAATTAAAGCATAAATTGACAACAGCACCTGTCTTAGCCTTACCAGTTGAAGAAGGAAATTTTTGCATTTACTATAATGTGGCTAAATGTGGACTTGGTGGGGTACTAATGCAAAATGGCAAGGTGATTGCTTACGCTCCCAAGCAGTTCAAATCACATGAGGCTAATTATCCCACTCATGACCTTGAACTCACTGCGGTTGTTTTCACATTTAAAATATGGTGGCACTATCTTTATGGTCAACAATGCGAGATTTATATGGACCACAAAAGCCTGAATTATATCTTTAGAGAGAAAGAATTAAATATGAGGCAACGGCGATGGTTGGAATTCGTAAAAGATTATGACTGTGAGATAAAATACCATCCCGGGAAGGCAAATGTGATGGCTGACACTCTAATCAGAAAAGTCGATGTAATGAGTATAATGTGTGAAGAAATGACCATAGGATTACAAAAGGATATTAAAAAATTGGATGTACAAATGGATCCTACACAGTTAGCAGTAATTCTATCCGCATAAACCTAGAAGCCTTCTATATTAGAGAGAATTAAAGAGGTGCAACAAACCGACACTCAATGTGAAGACTTTAAGCTAAATCCCACTTTGGCTGAGTTTTGGGACTATCGATGTCTGCTGATGGGATTGTAAAATTTAAAAATAGATGGTATGCGCCTTCTGATGCGTCATTGCAATTGGCAATATTGAGAGAAGCCCACTCTTCTAATTTTTTCATTCATTCTAGAAGTAATAAAATGTACAAGAACCTCAAAGTACACTATTATTGACAGACGATGAAGTTTCAAATTGCTCAGTATGTAGCATAGTCAGCAAGTTAAGGCCGAATATCAAAGACCTGGTGGAATGTTGCAACCAATACCAATACCAGAATGGAAATGGGATTTCATTACCGGTTTACCCAGAACTATAAGAGAACACAATGCAATCTGGGTAATTGTGGACAGGTTAACTAAAGTTGTTCACTTCTTGCCCATAAAGATGATGTACAAAATGAATCAATTCGTAGATTTATACATTAAAGAGATCGTAAGATTGCATTTGTAATATCCTGATTTTGGTAATATAATTAATTAAGGATAATTAGAAATTTAATTGAGGAATATTTGGATAATAATTAAGGATTTATTTTATGGAAAATTAATTTAGAAAATGAAATTGAGGAATTTAAATTGGATCCATAATAATCATTAATTGATATCTAGTGTAAGTCGGGAGTTGGAATTTGGGTCAACTAATGTATAATATGTATATTCGACGCATAAAAATATATGTCTAATATTAATTTATTAAAATGGGGATTAATTAAATTGAGGAGGAATAGAATAAGAAATTAAAGAATTGAAATAAAAAGGAAATAAATTGAAATAGGAGGGAAGATGTTGAATCGGTTGAAGAAATAGAAGGAAGGGTGAACCGGTTTGGTTCGGTTCGGTTGGAGGAGGTATAATGGGTTTTTTATTTTAATTTGAAGAAGAGAAATAAGAGAAGAGAATGGGGAGAAAGCGAGAGAGAGACCGAGAGAAACAAGGAGAGAGAGATCGGGAAGGAGACGATGGCGAGCGACGGACGTTCGCGGTGACAAGGGCTCAGGTACGCGTTGTCCGGCGCATGGCGGCGACGACGAGGCTGTGGGCTACGTGATGAACGGCAGGCTAGGTCTCCGCAGGTTTGGCCGATCGGAACCGTGAAGCTGTGATTTTTCTCTGTGATTGGCCGAGGTAAGTCAGTAGTTCTGCTTTGATTTCTTCTCCCTAGTGTTTGAATTGGACAATTCGGCATGTGTGGATGATGGCAGTGCCGTGGTGGCTGGGTTGAACTCCAGTTTGACCCATGAATTCTTGGACCGAATTAGTCCATTGCTTGTATTAACCTAAGGCTTTCTTCCTCCCTTAGAAGATTGGGCCACATGGTCATCACGTATTGGACCTCCTCCATTGGGATGGGCAACTGTCCATCGATCTCCAGCTTTCGCGTAGGTCCTCTACTGCCTTTAAAATTGATGGATGACTGAGTGAAACAATGTTGAAGTCTCCTTCCTATCCTGAGTGCTGCAACCGTGGAGAGTTAAGTGGAAGGTGAGATTCTGTTCTCTGTGTGTGTAGTACTCTTTGAACCATGAACAAGAGTTGGAAATGGGTGATGGCCAAATGTCTCTGGAGGAATGAATGTCGGGGACCAAACCTGTTTCCTACTCTCAGGTTTACTAGTAATGGACTTCCCCTATTCATTGATTTATTTTCTGGTTGATGAATATGTTATCTAAGCTGCTCTACTGTGGGTTATTACATTAGCTTGTTGAAATGCAATCTTGGTGCTTGAAATGGTAACCTATTGTTGAGCTACTCCTGGGTATTACGTATTGTTCTGTTGTATACACAGTAATTGTGGGTTTGAATTCGTCCTGTGATTAAGTGCTGCAATTGGTTCTGTTTGTTGGATAGTGCATGTGAAATATATAGAATTTAGTTGGTTTAAATTCATTTTACATTAGATAACTATATACTAGAAAGTGGGTTGTTCTGTATTTCCTTTTGTTGTCCGATGGATGAATAGTTGGAAACAATAATCTGTGAGTTCTCTATTGGTTGTTGAGGATGTAAAGATTTAACTATTTTTGTATGGAATGCTTTTCATTGGTTATTAACGGAAGCATGAATATGTTGGGATTGGTTTTGGTTACTGGAGATATTATGCATGTATGTCGGATTAAATTCATGTATTGTGAGAATTTAGTTAAGTGTTCTACACGTTGATACATGCTCTATACATTTTGATGATTTACCAATAGCCTTTCTAATTGGATAAAAAGGATAGATAAATGAGCTCTGTTGGTTATCGTTTGGACAACTGTGGATATATAGGGTTTGTAATTATTATCGTTAAACAACTGCTACTATTCGATTTTGTGAAGTAAATTCTTTGTATTGTCATGTGACATTGATGGAATGAGCAACTGTTGTGGGTTATTGTTATCTCGTTGCACATTTTAAGATATTGGAATTGTTATTGCGTGGTTGCTAAGTAATTAAGTTGACTAATGAGATTTGTTAAGCGTTAAGATTTATGAAAATTCAGTGAATGTTAGTAATGAATAAAATATCTATTAAATTGGACAATTGTGATTCAAAGCAAAATGTATAAATTAAAGTTATTTATTTATTGACCTTGGAATTAATGAAGATAAATTATTAGAAATTCGTTAAGCGATAATTAAATTATAAATGAAAAATTACGGTATCAATGTTTGGGTTCATGATTGGTAAATATATTGATAAATAAATGTTAATTATTTTGAAGGTATTAACGAGAAAAAAATGGAGTGCTAAATGCACCACGGACTGCAGGTAAGTGATACGCATGTGTTTTGGTCTTCGGACCCTACATTGCAAGAATTAGGACCTTGTTTGCTAATTGTTTACCGCTTTAATAGAATATTTAGGTTGTTTACCGCTTTACCAGACATTGAGCATGTTTCGTAAATTGTACTGCTACTTGCTGGGTGTTTATTAGAATTAGGTTCTTTTAATGATTTTGTTAATAGATGAGCACGTTTCAAGATTTTATAGAGATATGATATGAACTGTATGTTCACGAGCATCATGCATCATGGTTTTCAAAATGATACGAAAATGAGTTTTTATGCATGGTTTTGAAAAGAGAACGAAAATGAATATTAAATGATAATGATAAAGTAAAGTAAAGAAAAAGATAGAGGCTTGGTGGACGCGCTCCCCATGGTTGGAGGCTATGGTACGTAACCCATAAATCGAGGCTTGGTGAACATGGTCCCCATGGTTAGAGGCTTTGGGTGGATTACCCCTCAATGGTTGGGTTATGTCCTAACAGTAACTAGTTGAGGCTTTGGCACTTAACTCATAAATAGAGGCTTGTTGGATATTGTCCGAATGGTTAGAGGCTTTGGGTGGATTAGTCCCCCAATGGTTGAGCTACGTTCAAATGGTAACCAGTTAAGGCTTTGACATGTAACTCATAAATAGAGGTTTGATAGACATTGTCCCCATGGTTAGAGGCTTTGAGTGGATTCGTCCCCCAATGGTTGAGTTACATTCCAATGTTAGACGGTTAAGGCTTTGCGTGGATTAGTCCCCCATTGGTTGAGGCTTGAGTTGAATACCAAGGGCAGAATAATAAAGTTAAGATCAAGAAAATAGTAAAAGAAAAAGAAAAGAAAAGATAGAAGATAAACAGAAATGAAAAACAAAAAGAGATTTTAAAAGTTGCATGACATATGCATCATATCTTATATTTTATATCACTTACTGAGCCTTAGGCTCATTAGATTAAGTCTTGTGATATAAGTATGTACGAGAAACAAGAGAAACATATCAAAGTCAGTTGATGAAGGATTTGCACGGGTGGATCTTGTGGCTGGCTGTGCTAAAGAATTAAATAGAAATTATTTGTAAAAGGATTTGTAAATTATTTAATATTCTTTAATGCTTTGTTTTAATTCTCTGCGTTTCAAAAAATAATTTTATTACTTCCGCTGCAATTGGTAAATGTTTTAAGTAAAGAGTTTTAATGACGGGTTTTATAAAGGAAAAATACTCTGACGTTTTTATTAAAAAAAATGTTTTAAATTTTATGCATTTTTTTTAGCAAATAAAATCCGGTCGTTACAATTATTGACAGACGATGAAGTTTCAAATTGGTCAGTATGTAGCGTAGTCTCATGTATGTCAACAAGTTAAGGCCGAATATCAAAGACCTGATAGAATGTTGCAACCAATACCAATACCAGAATGGAAATGGAAGAACATTACCATGGATTTCATTACTGGTTTACCCAGAACTACAAGAGTACACAATGCAATCTGGGTAATTGTGGACAGGTTAACTAAAGTTGCTCACTTCTTGCCCGTAAAGATGACGTACAAAATAAATCAATTTGTAGATTTATACATTAAAGAGATCATAAGATTGCATGGAGTTCCAGTCTCAATTACTTCTGATCGGGATCTATGGTTTACATCTGCATTTTGGAAAAGCTTGAATAGAGCCATGGACACATAATTAAAGTTCAGTATAACTTTTCATCCACAAACAAACGGCCAAAGTGAACGTACAATCCAGATCCTAGAGTATATGTTACGCACTTGCATACTAAAGTTTCAACTTGGATGGGGAAAACTACTACTCTTGGTGGAGTTTGCCAAGAATAATAGTTTTCAGGCAACTATCGAAATTGCACCCTATGAAGCACTGTATGGCCAAACGTGTAGATCCCCATTATATTGGAGCGAGACTAGTGAGGCACAGTTTTATGGTCCAGACATGATACAACAAACCATTGAATCTAGCACGATTATCAAACAGAGAATGATAGCTGCTCAAAGTCGTCAGAAAAGGTATGCCGACCATCGTTGGTGGGACTTGGAATTTGACAAAGGTGATTTTGTGTTTTTAAAGGTATCACCTTTCAAAGGGATTATGCAGTTTAGAATAAAAGGAAAGCTGAGCCCGAGATATATTGGTCCCTTTATGATAATAAAAAGGATCGAGAAAGTGGCATATCAGTTGCAACTACCAGACTCTATGGAGGGAGTACACAATGTATTCCATATATCAATGCTAAAAAAATGCCTCAGAAATCCAAATTAGACAATACCTCCTGACGATGTGGAAACACAAACCAATTGAAGCTAGAAAGAGAGACCCATTCAAATTTTGGATTCAAAAGTAAAGAAACTTCTAAATAAGCAGATCCCATTGATCAAAGTTTTATGGCAAAATCATTTAGCGGAAGAAGTTACATGGGAAAGAAAAGAGGATATGGAAGCCAAATATACTGAACTATTCAACTAAATTTCGAGAACGAAATTCATATAAGGAAGGAGGCATGTAATACCCCATAATTTAATCGGGTTTTAAAATATATTATTTATGAATTTTGGAGATTTTGGAATGATTTTCTCATAAAATGTAATACCCCAATTTTTCGTAATGGAATTAAGTAAAAAATTTAGAAATTAATTGGGTGTAAATTTGGACAAGGGATTATTTGGATATTATTGAAAATTTATTGGGTAGAAATTATTAGAATTGGAATAGATTAAATAAATTAGAAATAAATTTAATGAATTAAAACAAGAAACGGTGACGTTTTGGAAGAAATGGTGATGTAGGCACTCCGGTTGCCGCGGTTTTGGCATGGGTCTGGGCGACAGGTGAGCACCTGTTGATTGTAGTTGTCAACTGAACTCATATAAAATAGCTAAAATCGATTTTTTTTAACAGTTGTGGGTGACTTCTACAAGGTGTCGGGCTGTCATGCATTCCCAAAGGAAACGGTGAAATTGTGTTTTCTCTAGATTGTTCTTCATATTTTTATTTTGCCGACAAAATTGTCTGTACTAAATGCTCACCTAACTTCTGCCTAACTTCTCCATTTCGTGGCAGCTGCTGAAGGAGTGTAAAATGCCTATAAATAGGCAGTGACATTAAAGGGAAAAATCACAAAGGAAGGAGAAGAATAGAAGTGAAGTGTGGAGAGGAAAAGAAGAGTGAGAAAGAGAGAGAGAGAGGAGAAATTGAAAGGGATGAAATTAATGCAAAGGAAGTGGGGATAAGAGTGAAGAAATAGGCGGGAACTTTGGCGAGAAGGAATTACGGAACACCTCTTGGATTTTATAGGTAATGATTTCCGTTTCTTAAATTTATTAGTAGAATTAGTTGATGAATATATTAGTCCCTAATATTATTATTATCGTGCTATTATTATTTTAGAAATATTATTTCTATTAGTGGTGTAGTTGTACTATGTAAGTAAGTTTTGTCTAGAAGACTAGTATTTAAATTGACTGTTGTGACCCTCCAGTCTTTCCTGAGAACTTACTTGGAAAAAATATTCTGTCTAAGGAGATTGCTAAGGGCATTCTTTCCTAGGAATATTCCTGATCGATACTATTCACGTTTAACAAAAAAAAGTAAAATAAAAAATAAGAATGATGGTATCAAAGTTAGGATTATAATTAATAAAAAAATTATAATTATTTTGAAGGTATTAAAGAAAAAATGATAAAGAGTTAAACGCTCCAAGGAAAGAGGGAAAATTCTTCAAAGGTAAGAAATAGGATACGGTGGCCAATGGAGGCTCTACATCACGAGACTATTTTTATGCTTTAATTATTGTGAAATGTATACTTCGAGAACTGTTATGAAATAGGTATTGTGCATTGTATACTTCGAGGACTGTTATGAAATAGATATGAAATATCATTCATGCATCATGATAGGGCTTCTGAAAATGTGACATATACATGAGATGATAAATGAAATGAACGAATAAAGGAAAAAGGGGTGTGTGAGGATTCAGGAGAGAGGCTAACGGTCGTAGGTGGGAACACCCCAGATGGAAATCTCCACTCATGTAGAGGTTGGAGTCGGTTGGTCCACACCGACCAATAGATGTATTCATGCTCTTAGTCTTCAACGTCAAAAAAGATAGAGATTAGGTGACGGTAGTGGTGACACCTCTGATGGAAATCTTCACCCATGTAGGGATGGAGTCGGTTAAGCCATACCAACATATGTATCCTTTCTCTGATAAGGAAATGAAAAAAAATGTAAAGGAAATGTAAAGGCAGAAAATATAGGTTCTTTTCTAGAGAACGACTGCATTACATAAGCATAAGCATTATATTTGAGTTCTTGTTCAGCGTTAGGCTCACTGTATTACCCGTGATGCAGATGATATCCATGTGTAGGAGGCATTACCAAAGGAGATCTTGGGTTATCAACGGACTCGACCTGAAGGGTTATGGCTCAAGAAAAATAAAACAGGTGTTTAATTAATTATGATTTTATTCCAATAAAGTTTTGTAAAACTATGAATTGCTAATGATTTTAAATGTTTTGTGTGAAATTTTACTAAAATATGTTTTGAAGTGATTTTCGTTTATTTACTCTAATACATTTTTATTAATCACATTTTAATAATAAAGAAAATGAAAAAAATTTTACGACTAAAAATATAAAGAATAAAAAAAAAATTTTATAACGTGGGGCATTACAACGTCGAACGTAGACGAAAGACCTCAATTATCGGGGGACGGGAATGTCCCTCCTGCCCATTGGAAGACGGACGGTCGTAAAAACGATTATCGAGCGATGGTGGATGATTGTCAATTGTTGTTGGATAGAGGAAAGACGTTCCTCACTCAGAATTGACGGCTAGAATTGAATCTGTCAATTTCAAAAGGCTATGGCAGACGACATTCCATGGCCATTGGATCGATCGAGAGACATCCCTTATGGAGATTGACTGCCAATATTGAATTTGCCATTTTCCAAAGGCAATGGCGTATGACAATCCATGGTCGTTGAATCGAGCGAGGGATGTCCCTGAATCGGAATGGATGCTTAGGATGGACTCCAAATTTGCGCGAATTCCCTCAATTAAGATGGACGTCCCTCTTCCCTAACGGATATCCCTCGACTTATTTCGGACATCTCTCGTTGAGAAATGGGCGTCCCTCAACCAGGAATACATCGTTCTGCCCGCAATGGACATCTCTCATCTTAAGACGTCGTCGTTTAGTATGAAACGAACGTCCGTCTTAATACGAGGGATGTCTGTTTTCCACCGAATGTAATTTTCGTAATGCTAAATGTCATTGTTCATTTTTTTGTAATGTTTTTAATTCTGCAACATTATGTACTCTATTGTTGTTTGGATTAATGCTCTAGATTGGTCTGGGCTCTCTTGTTATTCAACTAGAATTTGGGTTATGAAATTAGATGACGATATCAATATAGTTGCAAAGAAGTTCTGTGAGTTCTAACGGGTTTTAGAGTTTCATGTATATGTTCTAGAAATTGAGGTTTAGACTCTGTGTTATGTATTAAGTTTAAATTATAAAAAAATGTTCAGTGTTATAGTTTTATGCAAACCCGCGGGTGGTTGTTAAAGAAATGAAGCTAATAATTAAATATTATTGGTTTTGAAGGTATTGAAAATAGAGAAGAATAAAGTATTCTTGTAGGAGAAGATTTTTTTCCCGTTTTCTATTACATACTCTAAAGGAAATTAAACAAATTTGCGTAATTGGCTCTAGTTCCCAAGTAATTTTTTATACTTTTCTTGTTGAAGTTAATTTTTTTCTGTTTTTTAAGTTTTCATTCTTTTTGTTAAGTTTCATTGCTTTCTAGTATTTCTTTATTTAACATTTTTTATCATATCATATCGTCATCATAGTACTCTTACAATGGAGAGATTTTCTTTTGATGTTTTTTTTTAAATTTAGTTGCTACGAGTACAATTACTCATTTTTTTTCCAGTAGGTGTTCTCGCCTGGTAGATTTTTTTTTTCTTCTTTTATGGGAAAAAAAAATTTGCCCTCTACCCTTTAACGATTTTTTCTATGCAAAAAAGAAAGTACCTTTGTATTCTCATCCATCTTCTTATGTCTTTTTTCTCTACATTTCTATCTCCTTCTACT
The DNA here is from genome assembly GCA_022433065.1 of Begonia loranthoides. NCBI lineage: Eukaryota > Viridiplantae > Streptophyta > Magnoliopsida > Cucurbitales > Begoniaceae > Begonia > Begonia loranthoides. The sequence goes on along the minus strand of CM039475.1, from coordinate 23,151,104 downwards.
CCTTCCCTCCAACCTAGAAATCAAACTATCCCAATAATAACTAGGACTCATAATATTGGCTTTATCTCTTCGTCATCTTCCTTATATTCCTTTAAATCTTTAAAGTTGCTATCGTTGGTAGTAGATGGGAAGATTTGATTCTTGGAGCGCACTTGGTTTCTAGTATTTCTTTTTTTAACATTTTATATGCTCCAAAAACAAGAAAACATTAAAATAATAACTTCAATATTATCTCTTATGAATTGCACAAAAAAAACATATTTTCAGCTTAATGCGTACATGCATAACACGTAACGAAAACTAGTTTTTTTTTTTGAAATACTTAACCACCAAATTTCTTACAAAAAGATTTAGAACTAAAACCATGAAAATTCATGGAAGAGGAAATTTGATGAAGATTTCTAAATGGCTCAGTTGTGACTATTCCTCAATGGATTATTTATTGCATTGTTATTTTACTGATATTATTTTCTTATTATGCTTCATTGTTCGTGAACTTCACTAGAAAAAATTAATTTAATTACAACTTTTATTTATAAATATATTGTTGGAAAGAGAGTCAATATTAGGTCCTACATGCATTGTGAAGAATTCAAATTTACAGACCGTTTGAAGACTGTTTATGTTATTATTTTGATACTGTCTCAGCACTCATCATACCAGATGTAAGCATGCTTTAAGACCAGTAAAACCAATAGGACTGACGTTAAAAGTATTCACTCTCGACACATTGTCGTACAATGATCGATGCATTAAAAAGAATTATAAACTAATAATGCCGTCATTGATGTTTTACTTGTTCATATATGCTTAAGAATTATTAATGTAATATCATGTTGGTTGTCAAAAATAATCATATAGTTAACTAGTAACATAATAGATTAATGCAATATCATTATTAGTTTAAATGACTTAATTAATGAAATGTGTAAAATAGATTTAACCAATCAATGGGTCTAGTTCGTATTGATTTTAATATGAGATTACAAATATAATATACAATCTTTCTTTAATGGTTAAGAAATAATTACAATCCTATATAATAGATTATGGGCACCATCAAGGGATCAGTTACCATAAGGGACAAAGAAGAGAAATTGATACTCTAAAGTTTGTTACATGCACAAAACTTTCAAAGTTAAAAAAAAAAAATTAACGCTACATATCAATGAATGTTTTGTAGAGCTACTTACGGCAACTAATAATTTATCAATTAAAATAAAGTCACTCATGGAGTTTAAGCAAACATACCAAAAAACGTGGGGAAAGACAATATTTAGTTATCGCAACAATCAAAACAATTATGATCAAGTTTAGGGTTTCGCACCAAATAATATAGCGCAGTTAACTATTTTATTACTCTATTTCACATAACACAAATACATTCTCTAATAGTCAAATACGCATATCAGACAAAGATCTCCATATGAATCAATCAAACTCAGTTCACAAGATTAAATTGATTAATAGTTAAAAATATAAAATATGTATGTTCAATCATTGCATTAAAAACATACATATAGTGCAAAAGCAACGCAACTAAAACGACTGATCACGTAACAATTTCAAGAAAAATCAGACTCAAAACATGTCCCGGTCAACCAAAAAAATCTTACAATTGTTGGTCTAGGTGTTTGCACCGACATGTGGGTGTCCAGTCCTTTATGTCCGGACGCCCGAACTAATAGTTCGAACGGCCAACTCAACTTGTTGATCCATAGGTCTCCCGAGCGTAAATTTAGTCGTCCGATGCATCAAAACCCCGTTTCAAAACTTTGAAAATTATGTCCATTCTCCCACTTTCTGATTCTAACGATATAATAAATCAATTCTAAACTAAAACTTCACCATTTTCATGCTAGAATCCCAAGTTTGTACTCCCATATCCTCTAAGTTTAAATTCAATGCTCAAACCTTCAACAAAATCCCTAATCCCAAATATAAAGATAAAGGTTAGGGTTAAATGGAGACTTATCTCTTGTAACTCCATTCATTCAAGTCTTAGAATGACCGATCTAACACTAATTTGGAAAAACCACGAGCCTAAATCAAATCTCCAAATAAAAACCACGAGCCTAAATCAAATCTCCAAATAAAAACTACAAATGCAGATTGAAAACTCCAAACAAAATAAGAAGAGGTCTAACTTACCCTTGATTATTCTTGAAGAAAATAAAAAACTCTTGCAAGAAATTCTTCCTTCCAACTATCACTACTCTCCAGTAGTTCTCTCTCAAAAACTCAGATTGACGTAGGATTTTGAAGTCTGGCAGCACTTTAATGTTATGTTTTTGACACTGCAACTATAGTCTTGGGTTTCAGCGCTCTAATCCTAACTTAGAGAGCTGCACTGCTACGTCGACATCTTTTTCCTTTTGTTTTCTATCTGAATCACTACGATAATCTGATGCTTCTTATCGGCAAGATTAATATAAGAACACGTAAAATACTCATTAATATTAATTTAAAAGTATTTAGTTAATGATGATCATCAGATCCTTGATGATATTACTCAAATGGAAAAGAAGTGTTGATTCATTCATTTGTGCACATGAGTCATGAAGAAGTACAATGATCATGCATAGGCCCTCCCCTCAACAACTTAGATAGCTTACTTGCAAATACAAACATTTTCTACTCTTGTCTGAATCTGTTGTGAGTCTTCTATCTCATGTTACCTTAGAACCTTGCCAACAAAGTCATGCACCAAGATTGTCCAAATTTGAACAAAGTGAGGTTTGGACCTAAGTCAATACCAAATTTGGTGTTATAGTTAGGTTTGCATTCATTTTGTGCTTTTTTGCCTAGTTTTACTCAATTATGGATTGTAATTTCTTAAAAAATCACCAAAAAAATTAAATAATCCTATTTTACTTGTTTGGTTTGGGTTTGAGAATTAAACATAAAGGAACCAAGAACTTTGGGTATGCTTTTTCCGACCCATTTATAAAATAATGATTTAATAAAAATTAGGATTGCTTGAGTAAACAATATTGAATAAATAAGTCATAGGTAACACTGTTTTGATTAGATTCTAAGTAATGAGAATTAGTATTGCTTAAAATAACAATTACTTTGTAATTGTATTGTCGTTTTTAAATGCAAACTCTCTTTAATTGTAATTTTACCAAAATAAAATGAGTTTGGATGTGATTGTAATAATGAAAACAGCTGTCCAGACCAGAAATACAGAGCTGGAAAGTGAGCTTCCCCAGCTGCAATATATCTCCTTTTTTTTTTTTATTAAAAAAAATACAAAATAAAAAAGAGAATATAACAAACCCCTTCAACAAGTCAACTGCTAAATTATTTTTAATTTAATCATTAAATTATAAAAAACTGATAAAGTGAATATTGCTATTATATTTTTAATTAAATAGCATTGTTGATCTACAAAAGATCATCATCGATATGCAGCAGATCGTGAATCTTTAAAATATAATTCAAGAACATTGTCAATCTGCAGATGATCATTGTCGATTCGCAGTGGATCATAGTAAATCTGTGGCGGATCATAGTCAATCCACGAAGATTGTCTACAAATAAAAAAAATTATTGTCTTATTTGTAGAAAAACACAGACAATACAGACGAATTGTGATTCTTCTATGAATTATAAAAAAAATTTTAAATCATTTGAAAACTAAAATATTAACATTTTTTTACAAAATCTTCTAACTTATAAAACTCTGAATCTTTTAAATCCATTCTTTTACACAATCTCAAATCTTCTAAATTCATTCTCTATGAATATTAACTATTTTCCACTTAAAATATCTTCTAAAATTACGAGTTCTTTTTATTTTTTTATGAGTATTTATTGTTTTCTACTACAAGTTTCAAAAAATTAACAAAGATGCTTGCCGTGACAATTTTTTAAAGATTAATAATTAAATTATTAGAAAAAATAATTCAGTAGTTAACATATTATTGATCACAAAATATAAAATATAATGGTTGATTTCTCCTTTCCCAAAATAAAAACAACTATTTTACCCAATATTCGACAATTAGATCTTGTTTGATATTAAGCATTTACCCTTAGAAGACCCCTTGTATGTTTGATATTACACCTGTATTTTCCTGATATCTAAGGTCATTAAAATTGTGCAATTTTGTAAATAACATAAAATCTAAGGGTATTTTGTATAGGCCACATTTTCCTAGAACAAAAATCGTCATCTTCATCCTCCCAAGTTCCAATCTTCGCTTCTCACTCCAACTCCAAGACTCCACCCTCACTCTGTTAATCCACTGCCTTCTTTTTATTTTCTCTCTAAAACGCCTCTCGCTCTCTTGCTCTCAAAATGAAACCTTTAGAGCAAACTTTGTTGCTTATCCTCCTCCTTCTATCCTCCGACATTGCCATCCTCTCTCCCTCTCCTGCACCCTCCCCCACCCTTTCTCCCTCATCTTCTCCGTCCCCCATCAGAGTTTCACCATCTCCCCCTTCTTCATCTCCTTCTTCTCC
>CM039475.1:23107006-23146240 GCA_022433065.1 Begonia loranthoides | reverse complement strand
CCCTTCTTCATCTCCTTCTTCTCCTTCTTCTTCTGCAACTCTAGAGCCCGACCAACTGCGAGCTCTGCAATCCCTTAACATTCCGATCTCCAAAAATCCTTGTGTTCAAACCCCTTTCTACAACTCCACCGTCTGCGACTCCTCCACCCCCTTCCGCCACCTCGTTTTCCTCCGCCTCGCCAACTGCTCCGACGACGTCTCTCTCTCCTACACCGCCCTCAAGTCCCTCTCCACCCTCCAATCTCTCCAGTTCCTTAACTGCCCCATCTCTCCCATTCGCTTCCCGCCGGATCTGGTGGCCTCTCTCCGCTCCTTCGCCTGCATCAGTAGCCTCCGCCGCCTCTCTGGAGTATGGCTTGGCCGCCTTCATAACCTCACCGAGCTCACTGTTTCTAATGTCCCCGTCAATGCCTCCGGTCCTTTTGTCATACTCGGAAACATGGATATGCTCCAAGCTGTCACCATTTCAAACGCATCACTCACCGGTTTCGTCCCCAAACATCTCAATCTGAACCTTGCCCATGTCGATTTCTCCGGCAACCAGCTCCGGGGAAAGATACCCACCTCTGTTACGCTCCTTGAAAATCTAGAATATCTCGATTTATCCTCCAATACTCTCAATGGTGAGATTCCCATTTCAATTGGGGACCTAATTTCGCTTCGAAACTTATCGTTGGCGTCTAATTCGCTCTCCGGGTCGATTCCAGAATCATTGTCTGCGATCCCGTCGCTTTCTCATCTCGATCTGAGCTCAAACCAGCTAAATGGAACGATCCCACGATTCATTTCCGAAATGAGAAACTTGAAGTTTTTAAATCTCGCAAACAACCTATTCCATGGAGTTATGCCCTTCAACGAATCGTTTATCAAGCGTTTGACTGTGTTCAAAATAGGCGGAAATGGCAATTTGTGCTACAATCATTCGACATTGTCATCAAAATTGAAGCTTGGAATTGCTCCATGTGATAAACACGGTTTGCCGGTTTCCCCACCTCCGGCAAAGGATGATTCGTCAGAGGATTCTACGAGCAGCGACTACAATGACGACGATGAAGACGATTCGAATCAGGAGAGTCATCACCATGGGCCAAACAAGGTAGTTCTTGGAGTGGCAATTGGGCTTTCTTCCATAGTTTTTCTCATCGTTTTCTTAGTTCTACTTTCTAAGCGATGTGGTTGAGTTCAGTCTTTTACGATTCATCATTTTGAAACTAGATTAGGAAACAAAAAATGGTTTTTGGAAGCTGAGTTTTGATTGATTAATTGTACACTCAATCAAGAAATCAGAGTGGTTAGATTAGTGATTTAGAGATGAGAAAGGATGAAGATTTATTCAATTGGATTGTTCATTTTTATGTTTACAAGAAAGGTGGATGGAGAAAGAGAGAGTTGGGTGTCTTAATATTTTAATTCTTTGCACTTATTGTACAATTTATGAGCTTCTTCTGTTGGATTGATCCCTGCCTGCCTGCTTTACAGAGCCATGGCAATTATGCTTCTTCCACTCATTCTTCGCTTGTGATTTCAATTATGGCTTCAATTTGCCACTGATGATCTGTTCACCGTGACGAACTAGTACTTGACGTTGCAGCCATGAGATTTGATAATTAAAGTAAATTTATTTTTGTGGGTCTTAAAAAGAAAACTTGAGAAATTATTAACTTTTGATATGATTCTGATTATTTGGATATTGCTTCAACAATTATTGATTTCTGTAGATTAGAACCCAGATGGGCATCAAAGATTTGGAAAAGAGAATTAATAGCAAGTTAATAAAGGCTGGAAATTACAGATTTGGAAACTTGAAAATTAAGGGATTTGGAGAGTTTATGAAGTTGCCTAATTCAAAACCCAGAAATAATGAGCGTCACTCCTCAAAAATAAAAGTATGTCGTAGGAGTCAAAGTCATCACAGAGTAGTTGGTCCTAGTTCAGACTATTCCACGCCCAAGGAAGGGCACCAGGAGAAACACACGAATGTTGCGGCAAACTCTTTTTATGGAATTTCTGATTTTGGGGTTCATCTTGATCACAGTGTTTATTTTATTTTTAAAAATAGTTTAAAATGACTTCTAAGGTTATAGTCTAATGTGTATTTTATTCGTTATTCTGTATAACAAACTCCAAATAAACTGTTTTTTTTTTTTTTTAGAATCTTTGATTTTATATTTAATCAATATAAAGCAAGTGATTTGGATGGATTGATTTTTATCAACTTGAACAGAATATGGGATGCTACAAGGAAAATCAATTTAACCCTAAGCAAGGCATAACATTCTATGACCTCCCTCCCAGGTGACATAACATTACAATACGAGATCCAACTAAGACCCTAAATTTGATTACCATCCTCTCTAAGGCTTCTCGACTACTTTAATTCGTATCTTTCATAAAGAGATTGTTTACTTAAGGAAAAATGAAAAATCAACTATCGTACTTTGTAATTAATGACAAATCAACTATTGAACAATTTTTGTTAACAACTTAAATATTGAATTATGGAAAATCAACGATGCAAACATTGCTGTTACCTATTGAGAAATATTATTGTGAAGAGGTCGCCGATTCTATATATACTCTCTACAGATTCTAATTCTTAGCTAAAATTGCAAAAAGTGAAGCAATATTAACAAGAAGACGATGCCGGGAAGCTTCAGCATGGTTCAGTTCGTCGTCAAAAATAATTTTCATGTTTTCAGTTTTATGAACATCTACTCATCGTCGAAAACAAATATCTCTTCTCGATTTCATCGTCCAGTTCTCATCACCATCTTCTCCTTCCTACTCCTTGTCCGCGCGTCATCGTCTAGTGTTTATCACTAATGTCTCACTTTTTGCAGAGAAAAATAATCTTTCCACCACAGAAAGTTATCATTCCGTAGTGAAAAGTGATAGGTCCGAAGCGAAAAGTGATCGTTCCACAGCAAACAGTAATTTTTTTGCAAGCAGAACATTGTTGGTCCCTAGCAGAAAGTGATTGTTTTTCATCACAGAACGTTGTCTTTTCGCCGCTGAACGACAACATTCCATCGCGGAACGACAACTCTTTTTAACGAATAGTGGAAAGACAACGTTCCGCCGCGGAACGACAATGCTTTTTAACGAAAAGACATATCGGCGATGTTTGCTCCTCCATTTTCCATAGTTTAGTGGTTAAGTTATTAACGAAAATACTTTAATGGTTGACTTGTCATTGATCACAAAGTACGATGATTGATTTGTCATTTTCATTTACCTAAACTTACTATAAAAGTTGGTCTCCTAAAGATAAGATTTGTAAAATCTATTTTATGGTTGAAAAATGTAACACCCCGTAATGTTAAAATTATTTTTTTAAAATTATGCGTTTATAAAAAACCGAATCATGGATAAAAATTGTGCTTTTAAAACCATACAAAACAGAAATCTTCGAAATAATTTCTATTTTAAAATTTATATTTAGTAAAACTCAACATTAATTAAATATCATTTCTTACCGTTTTTAAAAAAAAAACAACTCATTGTAGCATAAGTCTCAACAAAACTTATTTAAAATCAAACGTAGTGAAACCACCATTTAACTAAACAAAAGCATTTACAAAATATTTTTATTTAAATCTAAATGATAACAAATATATCTTTGAATAAAAGACTTCATCACACGTTATTAAAATCTATTTTTTATTTGATCCTCACTCACGTGTTAACTTTGCTTCGACAATGCTCGAGCTTTGCCCATGAAAAATCCTTTTCAACTGTGCTATCAATTATTTCTATCATCATATTCCTTAAAACTCTGTCCTTACCTACATCACAAAGTTCAACTACAAACCTAATGCTTAGTAAGAGATGTATAACGTAAACATAACTATAAGGTACAACATGTAATATGACTAAGAGAGGCAACATGTAAAAACCATGTCTTTTCAGTCAATAATCTTTTTCTTTTTCTTTCACTTTACAGTCTGATCGTTGTGGTTATTCAGTCTAAAAGAGAGAGCGACACCATTATGTCCACCTTATACGAGACAGTCAACTCAAGTCCATGCCCACAACGACTTTTTACATTTATTTAGTTTGCCTTTTATTCTTATTATCTTTCTTAATGAAAACATTTTTCGTGAATGCATGTACATGCATGAACATATCAATAACAAATACTCAATCCACATCTCGTAGACATCCTAATCCATAACGTAGACAGTATCATCAAGCAGTAAACATATCCTTGACCATCACAATATCAGTCATCATTTTCATAATATTATAACTAGACAATCCTCTAATCTATAAAAATGAAACATGCATCACCTAACATGTCCTTAATCAACATGCTGTAGGCATCATAGACAACATAACTCAAGCATAACAATAATTATACCCTAAGCATAAAAGTAACCATATCCTAGAAACTCACAAAGAGAGCTTCACATTCTATCAACAAATCCATCAAACAATATATATCCTCATAATCACATCGAGAAAATCATATTTTATTAGATAACCCATCAAACATATCCTCGATCAATAACCCTTAGGCATCATGAGCAATAACATAGACAACAAACCTTGCACAAACTGATAAACTTTATGCCTCGATAAATTTCCACCTTTAAACCTTGCACCAATGGATAAACTTTCAGGTCATTGGTTGCCAGTAAATGTGTCGCAAAACGAGATAGTGCTTCCAACTTTCTCAGATATTCTGCCACATATCCGATCTGCTTCAGGTGAGTGAATTCTGTAACAACCCGATCCTAACATTTTTGGATAAACGATGTAATTAAAGAGTTAGGAATAAAATGGGTTTGATATCTATAAATACATCGTCCTATGGATGTTAAATTGCGACGTATATCCTCATAAGCGTTTAATTTGGGCAAGACTTAGAAAAAAAATACGAAAAAGGATAGATTTAAGGACTTTAGGACAGCTGCGGACGATGCGGATGGCTCAAGGCAGCGTCCGAATGAATCTATCTCAAAACTGATGTGTTACGGATGATTGCGGATACGGCAGACGACTACAGGGTTGCGTCCGAATGAATCTGTCTCAAAAACTGGTGTAATGCGGACGATTGCAGATGCTGCAGATGACTAAAGGTTTACGTCTGAATGAATCTGTCCAATTTTTGGGACATTTCAGATGACCCTTGTGGACGATGCGGAAGATGGTATAGCGTCCGCAACATGGCTGCAGACGGTACGGACACAGTGGGGACGCCCATTTTCCATCACGAAGCCATGTATTTGCTGTGTGATTTTTAGTCTTGCGGACGCATGCGGACGATAGTATGGCATCCGCACCAGTCTGAAAGTTAGCAGATCTGCAAAATAAAAGTCAGAAAAAGTCAAAGTAACTTGACGTTTAGCGAGTTAATTCTCACACGAAAGTCTTCGCAGTAGTTCAGTAGCCCACAAAGGAGCCACCCTACGAGCACGCCATGTCTCCCGTTGTCTTCTAGGTAAGCTCTCCCTTTATTTAACTGATAGACACTTTTCCTCCTGCATTCTTCATTTTCCTTCGTTTTCTGCTGGGTGCTGGGAGAGGTTCTGCTGGAAAGGGAGCTACTGTACGTGAGGACATTCAACTTCAAGGGTAAGGAATGGGTTGTCTTGGCCTTTTGCCCTACACCCAAGTATTGTCGTGTGTGTGAGTGTGTATGCTTGATAATCATTTTAATTCTGTTAGTTGATATGCAGGAACTTCTTGATAAACATTACTGACTTTACTTAATTTTGTAGATGTTTCCTTTGTTATGTCCTTCTAAGTATATTGCTAGATGTTTAATGATAAGTAATGAGAATTGCTTCTAAGAATGATAAGTGATGAAGAAGGAAAAAGGGGATTCTAGTGAATGGAAATGGAACTTCATGTCTGAAACGTAAAGAATGAAGAATGAATGCCTTACGTTGGTCGTTATGTTAATTGCTAGCCAAATGATTTCCTACTGTTTACATGTTAGTTGCAAATGATTAGTTACAAATGATTGTCTAAAAAGCACGTTTTACTGTCAATAGCATGATGTTGTTAATTGTTTCATGTGAATCTAATACATGTATAAATGTTCGTTTCACTGCTATCCTATCTTTTCCTTTACTGTCAAAAACATGATTAGTGATAAATATAATGCATGTAGTTTCTGCTGAACGTATGTTGTATATTTCACTGCTGCCGTGTTCATTACTAATTATGTTCATCGCTATATGTTCGTTGTATGTTCATCTAAATTTTCTGTCATATGATAACTGAGTAATTGATTTTCGTGATTTTCTTATTAGGTATTATCTAGCAAAAGCATGTGTAGTCGTTTGTTCTTCTTTGGTTATGTCCAGTTGAAAGTAAGAATGGTTGAACCTAATTCTGACGGAAGAGTCGATTAAAAGTATGTAGCTAAAAGTATGTTCATTCGTAGTTTGATTTAACTGCTGTTTTTCCTTAAAGTTATGAAGCATGTAATTTATGAAGCATGTCAATTACGCAGCATGTTCGTTATATTCAGCTTAAGTTGTCATTATTTTTCCTTATATGTGAAAGCATATGCTGTTTTGTGATAACGAGTGGTAGTTAAATGTTGTTTTATTATGTGAAGAATGTGTTAATATTGTTTCATTCCTTGTTTAATGTGGATTTCCTAAGTGTTGATATTGCTCCCCATATATGCTATGCTTTAATTAGGAAGAAGCTAGGTTTAGTTCATGATTAATAGAAACCAAGTAGGGGTAACCTTCAAGATGGTACCCACATGCATGAGTGAAGAAGAATGTTATGAAAACAACCCTAAAGGCGGGTATATGCCAGAAAAAGAAAGAACCCTAAAGGCGGGTATATGCCAGAAATAAGGAATTGGAGTAGATGGGTAGTCCAGATCTAGCCTAGCTGCTAGGATACACCCTCACCAAGTCGGGAAAGGGACTAGTATGCACACAGGAGGTTAGAATCCAAACAGCTATGTCATCTCAAAGGACAACCTCCAATCTCTAGCTTGATGTGCGAGTTAAAAACGAACGAAGAAAATGAACGTAATGAAAGAATTTGGTTTGGGTGGCTCCATTCCAAGAAGAACTAAAGAGAGAAATGCATAATTATTTTCTCTCATCTCCTTACTGGGCGTAAGCTCACGTCCTTACTTGTGGTGTAGGTAACGAGGGGATTATGCCATAAGTTAAGGAATAGGTCATTCTGGTGGAGCCTGTGGTTGGTCCGATAAAGACGCCAATGGAGTAGTAGTACGACACAAAGAAATGAAAGAAAGGAGAATCAATAAGAGCTAACAACAAATGGATATCTTACGTTAAGTTTCCTTTTGTGCCTTTATTTGAATATTTGGAATATTATGTAAGTTTTATTTGGGAACTAAAAACTTTGAATTTCAATTATGTTTTAAATGAAGTTTTCTAATAATTACTTGTTATTTGGTAAAGGTAGATTTTCTCGTTTAACTATGCTTCCGCAACTTTTATGAATAATTTCTTTTAACAAATGAAAAATGAATGAATGATTTTTATTAACGATTCGGATTTTGATACACTCTAATAACCCTTTTTCTTTAGAAACGATTTTAAGTTGTCATATTATCAAGGTTAATGAGCTTTTAAAATGGTTAAGAACTCCGGGTCAATACAAATTCCACAAGCTTTCGGGTTCTTGCTACATGACTGAAATAATTGTTATAGAATAATTCCCTAAATTTGCTCCACGTCATCATCTTCACATCATGAGTAGTTTTTGCAGAATCCCCCCAAAACCTCGCGTCTTGGATTAATAAATATGTAGTACATGAAACCTTTCATCCTCCTAAATCTTGGCATAATTGAACATATCTTACAGTGCTCTTATCTGTTAGGATCGGTGTCCTCGTATAGAGAAGGAGAGGGGTGAATTAGGCGACACTAAACTTTTTTGTATGATTGTTATTTCTCTAAACCCCAAGTGATTTAACAACAATAAAGCATATAATTAAAACAAACATTAAAGAAGATAGGGAAAGAGAATGCAAACGCGGTTGTTCAGGAGGTTCGGCAACACTTGTAACATCTTGATTTTTATTTCCTTTGAAAATCGTGTGAAATTTGACAATTTTCTTTATAAAATAAGAGTAATACTTTTCTTTAAAAACCGAGTGTTAAATTCATTACTTAAAACCCTTTTTCAATTTATTTGTTAAGAAATAATAATCATTCAAAACATTTTAGTAGCGGAATATCTTTCTTTTATTAAAAATTCTTTTTCTTGAAATATAGCGGAAGCATTAAATAAAACAATTATTTAAACTTAAATCGTTTTTTACATAACCATTTACTCTTTATCCTAGCCAGTCACAAGATCCGCTGCATGTAAATCCTTCATCAACCATCCCTTGTAGTGATCGTTTTTAAGCTCATATCTACATCACAAGACAGTAAGTTATGAGCCTAATGCCCAGTAAGTGACAGGAATAAAAACTGAACAATGTTTATGCTATGCTCTTTTCAAAACCATATGCGTTTCTGTTTTCTGTCTTTCATTTATCTTTTACCATTTTATTTCATTTACAGTCCCCGACACCTTTGGTATAGCAACTCCAGCTCCGACCGAGAGTTTAGCTAGCAGCTCGGACTCCAACCTCCGCCTACTAGCAGTCGTGCCACAAAGAGTTAAACGACCTCACTAACCATTTGGCGGTCCATCTCAGCTCCAACCAAAGACGTATATGTGACAAAGGATTCAGCTCCAACCGAACCACCTGTTAGCTATTGTGCACACACAACGACTATCCTCAACAATAAGTAGCTCCGACTACAACCGAAAACTTTACTAGCTACTGTGCCCAGTATGATGCTCGGGCTCCGACCTTCGTTTACTAGTGACTGTGCCATTAAGGCTTAAACAGTCTCACATATCCTTTGGTTAGTCAGTCAGAAGACCAACTAACAAACTCACTATTTTATTTCATTCCTTTTACATTTATCTCCTTTCAATTTAATTCAGTTTCCTTTTCAAAATCATGCATGTAAACCATTTTTGTATCATTTAAAAAACCATGATGCATGATGCTCGTGAATAGATATAGTATAAAATCTCTAAGCATGCTCATCTATTAAACATATTATTAAAAGAACCTAATTCTAACAAACATCCAACAACCAATAGCACAATACATAGAACATGCTCAATTTTTGATAAAGTAGTAAACAACCTAAATATTCTATGAAAGCAGTAAACAGTCAGCATACAACCCCTAAGTCTTTGTGATGTAGGGTTCGAAGACCAAAACACATGCATATCAACTTACCTACAGTCCTTAGCGTGTTTAGCTTCTTATTCTTTTTCCTCGTTAATTCCTCTTTTAGAATTTTCCTACGATAGAATCTCCCCAAGCGTAACTTCTCCTGATTTCCGAGTAACTCCTCCTCCACACTTTCACCCTCAAATACTTCACAATTTCTCACTCACAAATTGATGCAAACCATGGTCATTAGAGATCCGAGACCCGACAATAATGTGGAATAATCACAAGACACCTTAGAGGTTCAAAAGAAATTATGAACTCGACCCGTACCAAACTTGTTGATTGAACCAAAGCTATCAAGTTTGATCTCTTCAAGCAACCAATTGAAGAAGATCAAGTCTTCAAAGAGAACTCAAGAAGAGAACCACTTTCTAAGCAAAAATGCTCTCAAATTTCAAGTTCTACATTATGATTTACATTGAAGGTTTGCCCATCTATTTATAGGCAACTCTAGGGGACATAAAATATTCAAAAGAATGCAAAAATTCAATGTTAGGTAATGAATTACCGCGGGTGGCACGTGGGATGCGGCGCTGGGAGTGGTGGGCGGTGGTTGGCACGGCAGTATACATCGGTGGGCGCATGGTCAAGGCTAGCGAGTGCACTGTCAGGCGGCGTGCGCTTGTCAGTGAGCATGTTGTAGGGCGGCGCGCGTGTGTCGGCGGCTGTCTGGGTGGCGCGCCCGTTGACTTCAGGGTGGCGCGCGTGGTGGGCCTGGCCGTGGGCTGCTTCGGTCCATCTTCAATTTTATCCCTTTTCTATTTAATCCATTCCTTCCTTGGACCTCCATTGGACACTCTTCAATCCCTAACACCACCATGGGCCATGATTTGCCATTCATTATCATGAACTTTATTTCGTTACGGGATATCGAGGTGTTACACACCATGAGAAAATGTAACGCCCCCTTATTTTAAAAATATTTTTATTGTTTTAAAAATACGTCATAAAATTTTTTCATTTTATTTATTCATCGTTTGAAATTCATTTTTAAAGAAAACGTAATCAGAGTAACCATTTGCGGAAATATTATGAAATAATAATAGCAAGGGTTCAAAACATATTTCAATGTCTTACCAAAAAGTCCCAAAGTCCCTATTACAAGATTAAAACATTCAAAATACTAACAGTGAAAATTACCAAAATATCCCCCACTCAAAATACCATCACTTTCCAAAATACGTGATTCGCACCCAACAGGTCAAATCGGTTGATAACATGAGGGATCATCCGGGAACACCTCCTCCTCCACTAGAACAAATTATTTATTAAAGTAATCACCTACATTACGGGGAAAACAATGACCCTAATGCCCAGCAAGAATCAGAATATAAAATGTAATGCATATGATGTATGATCATGCGATGCATTACAAAGGAGATCCGTATCTCGTCTGTTGTTTGGGGCGATGGGTAAGTCTAGGTCTTGAGGCTTAACCGAATTTCCAATGAGGAAACACACCAATAGGGGGGGTCACCACGAGTCATACCCATACACTTTTGTTGAAGACATTGGGGATTTCAGAATAAGAGAATTGTGAATCTTACGATTCTCGTGGCTTAACCGTACCTCACCGCTCACTAAGTGGGAGTAGGCACTCCAATAGGGGTGTCACCACGACAACCACTCTCAATTCTCCCGAACCCCCACATGCTTATTTACATATATTTTAGGATGACATACAGCATGTGGACAGTTTTATAATTCCTAGGGTGATGCATGAGTGTTAGAAAATAAATCACAACATGAACATACATAGAATCACAATTTGACATGATTATCATTATCACTACTACTAGAAAGCAATTGCAACTCAGAAACTTTCATGTTTATACAAGTCAGAATCAATCTCATTTATTGTTTTATTTCTCGATTGTAATGAGCAAGAATGACGACTTTAACTCAATTTGCAATGTCTACTTCAACTATTTTTACACTATTCTGTGTGGATTTTGCAATTTAATCCAAATAACCATATTACGGCATGCTTCCAATGTAGGGATATTAAATGATCAGGAAAATAGTTCACCAATTCTAAACCCATCCTTCACATTGTTCAATTTAGGTTCATATTCAAAATAGTCACATTTGCAAAACTCTAACTATAGTAATAGCACACTTAAATCCATTCTCTCGTGTTTTCCACAATCAGTCCACAATTCATTTTCATCATTCAAAACAGGGTATATGTCCGTACTTAACAGTTCCAATTGCTAATAACTTAGACAGAAATTCACAATCATGTTGGTAACAAATTCAAGAAGTGGACAATTCAAGTCTCTAACCATACACTAAGTTCAGATTTCAATACAATAACTATCAATTTCTACTAAGCATGCTTTTCATCTAATCCACAAAATACACATGCACAACCCGTAGTAGGGCCATTCCTTTGGCCAAGACAAATTCTAATCCTTACATCAGATTTCCAGCAATTTATCCAAGCAGAACAGCAACCAAATAGAAAGTTTTCCCAAGTAATCAATCCTTCACGTGTTCCTAACCAAGGGAGTATTAGATTAAATCCCCAAAACCAATTTGACTTAAAAATGTGAAAAGTCTTCAACTAAAACATAATCTGTATCAAGACTTACTGTTACTTCACTTCATGAATGAATAATCTTCCACATTACTCTTAGAGTATCACTCCAATGTCAACCACTCCTTCACTTAACTCACCACCTACAAATAACCTCTCAACAAGATGCAACTTCCACACTCATTCACGTTCCCAGAGAATAAAATACAAAGGGGAGGGATCACCTATTATAGACGATGGTGAAGGAAGAAGCTGACAACTGCAGAGGATAAACTACAACAAATTACCAAATTCAAGAGGAGATGGTCCACTCACCAAACACCACGTGGAAAGCTTCCATGCTGATGGGAGGGAAGAGACGGGCTGTAGGGAGTAGACTGGAGAGAGAGTGTCCATCGTGTAAGTGAAGAAGTCAAAAGAGAGAGAAGGATTTATAAAATGGATTTCGCAAATTTTTTGACTTTTCGGACGTTCTAAGTCGTCTGAAATCTTTTTCGGACGAGACAAATGGGTTCGAAAATGCACAAAAATGGGTACAGATTCAAATCGACAATGTTTGCGTCGTCTGCGCCAGTTTTCGGACGAAACAGGGGCATCCGAAAACACCCAACAAATTGTACAGATTCATTGCGAACGAGAATCTCTTCGTCCGCTTCGTCCGCAAGTCGTCTGAATTGTGCCAAATTTGTATAGATTCATTGCGGACACGAATCTCTTCGTCCGCAAGTCGTCTGAATCCCAAAAATTGTGTATTTTCTAAAGTTTTCCACATTTAGGTTATTTTCCAACATTAACCCTCTACTTTTTATGCATAACTTACGCTTATAGTTGCATAATTTGATGCAATATTCATACATTAAGATTATCCAAAATTATAACATTATCAAAAAGGGAATTACATTTTTCGGGGTATTACAGAAAATCATTCTAAAATTTCCAAAATTCATGAATAATACATTTCTAATCTCTATAAAATGTTGGGATATTACAATTCTCCCCCCTTAAATAAATTTCATCCTCAAAATTTGTTAATTAAATAACTCTGGATATTTGGTTTTCATCTCCTCCTCTCTTTCCCACGTAGCTTCTTCAACTGCATGATTGCGCCATAACACCTTAACTAATAGAATCTGTTTGTGTCGAAGCTCTTTTACTTTGTGGTCCAAAATTTGCACAGGTCTTCCTTCGTAAC
Source organism: Begonia loranthoides (assembly GCA_022433065.1). Classification (NCBI taxonomy): domain Eukaryota; kingdom Viridiplantae; phylum Streptophyta; class Magnoliopsida; order Cucurbitales; family Begoniaceae; genus Begonia; species Begonia loranthoides. Next base: position 23,133,259 of record CM039475.1, on the reverse strand, counting down.
TAAGGTTCTTCTTGATTTGTACATCGTCAGGAGGTAATATGAGAGTTGGGTCACCAAGACATTTCTTTAACATTAAAACATGGAATACGTTGTGCATGCTATCCATTGAGGATGGTAATTGCAATTGATAAGCTGCGTTCCCCATTCTTTTAGTGATCATAAAGGGACCAATATATCCCAGACTTAGCTTTCTCTTTTTGTCGAAATGCATAATTCCTTTGAAAGACGATATGTTTAGGAAAACCAAATCTCCTTCATTGAATTCCAAGTCTTTCTGACGATGATCTGCATAACTCTTCTGATAACTTTGAGCGGAAAGCATACGTTGTCAGATTAGAGCAACAGATTCAGCAGTTTGCTCTAAATGATATCAGGGCTGAAAAATTTTCTTCTCCTGCTTCACCCCAATATAACAGAGATCTACACTTCTTACCATATAATGTTTTGTATGGTGCCATTCCAATTGTAGCATGAAAACTATTGTTGTATGCGAATTCCACCAACGGTCCATCAAATTTGCATCGTCCACATACGAAAACACCTTGGATGCAATCATTTTCCCGTTCCTTAAGCTAAAATCATACCATCCAATGGCTATTACCTTATCTAAAACATCGCTTAATTCACGAAGATCTAAAATTCACATTTTCTTCTAGAAATGACGTTTCGCTTAGAGTAAATTCCCAATTCCTTTAATAATTCCATAAAGAAAAGTTTCGTTCATCTTCTTATGTCTTGTTCGTCTTCCAATAACTACGAATATTTGTAGTTCCTTTACTCTTTTCTTTATCATTTAACCATAATTCCTATGACTAAATCCTTGTTAAGTGTAACTCTCTCCTAACATTTCTTACACTTTGTCCTTAACATCCACAAAATTCTAATCATTGATTGTACACAAACGAACTTTTCATCCAATTGCATCTTTGAAAGCTTGAGTTCCTAAATGGATTCTTCGAAATATGATGGCTCGAGTTGTTGTTGAAACTTTTAAATCCTTAAGGACCATTATCCGTTGGTTTCCCAAACCAAAATTGGATAGTTTTGACCAAATGATCATACTGCGTTGAATCATCAAGCTACCTTCCAAGATAATTTTCTTGTGCCAAATCCTTAGTATGACTTATTGTTTATCTTATTCATTTATCCACTTATCCAAAGAAAACATCATAAAAATTCACAATTATTCAAACACTTCATTCATTGCATTTATTTTCCAAATTACAATTTCACTTATGATCCAATCTCAGTACATTCCGAAATACAACACTTTCTTACCTCACATCTTTGGACATCATCTGGAAAAATGACTGATAGCACCACACTTGAAACATTGAGGGCATCTATCTAAACATTTTCTTTTATGACTCCTCTTACACCTAAAGCATTGAGTTTCAAGCTTGTCTTCTTCCTTAACAAAGTGCTTAATTCTTTTTGACATATCATCTTATCCTTGTATGTGTGATTAAAAATCATCAACAAGCTTATCTTGTTTCACGAACTATCTTCGTACTTCCTCGATGTCAAGAGCCTTAGATACGATCTTTGAATACGTTACGTCCTCAGTGCCCGATATAACAATGCCTTTATGAATTTCTATCTTAAGTCCTAACACAAAATGTTGTACCTTATTTGCATCACTTTTTACTAGATGAGGGGCAAACCGTGACAAGGCCCCAAACTCACGTACATATTCCGCAACAGGTCCTTTATCATAAAAGATTTCCTTAAATTCATTCCATGTCATCGTAGCCACGTCTTTGGTTGTCTTAATCGAGTCCTACCAAAATCTTGCATCCTTAACCAACATAAACATGGCGCATGCTACTCTTTCCTCATCTTTTACTTTAGCATACGTGAACATGTCCACCATCGTCCTTATCCATTCTTCGGCACCAGCTGGATTAGCAATATCTCCGTCAAATTGAGGTTACCACAACCGTTGAAATTTCTCCCAGCTTACATCCTGCTGCTTTGCCACATGTTGTTCCGCAACTCGTTCGTTTCCACGTGTAATGATTTCCATTAGTCTTTCCAAGTTCTGGGATTTTCGTTCCAATTGGTGAGATTGTCGCTCCATTTGTTGAAATTGTCATTCCAATAATGCAGTTAACCTATTGATTATCTCTTCTGTACCATTCCCAACTCTTTCTTGTCCTAAAATTTCCTCCGTAATATTTTTCATTTCTCTTTGTCCAACTCGTCTTTGTCCAACAGTACGTCGTCTTCCGGCCATGCTATCTTTTTCTCACTATAAAAAAATTATTTAACTAAATATTTGTTTATTCATTTTATCAAAATATTTATTCTATCTAATATTATTATTTGGACATGTCTTTCTTTCTATCTAAAATATTTAGTCTATCAACTTTTATTTATCCAACTAAATATTTGATTAATTATTCTATCTAAACATTTGTTTCTTATTATTTATTCTACTAAATTAAATTTGATTATGAACTTACAATTGATGGAGCATTTCCACGTCGAAGCTTATGCTGGTAGGCAGTCTACAAAACCAATTTTAAAACTCAGGTGCTCTAATACCATCTGTAACATCTCGGTTTTATTTCCTTTGAAAATCGGGTGAAATTTAAAACTTTTCTTTGTAAAATCAGAGTAAGACTTTTCTTTTAAAAACCGAGTGTTAAATCCATTACTTAAAACCCTTTTTCAATTTATCATATTAAGAAATAATAATCATTTAAAATATTTTAGCAGCGGAATATCTTTCTTTTATTAAAAATCCTTTTTCTTGAAATATAACGGAAGAATTAAATAAAACAATTATTTAAACTTAAATTATTTGTGTACAAAACCATTTACTGTTTAGCCTAGCTAGCCACAAAGTCCGCTACGTGTAAATCCTTCATCAACCATCCCTTGTAGTTATCGTTTTTAAGCACATATCTACATTGCAAGACAGTAAGTTATGAGCCTAATGCCATGTAAGTGATAGGAATAAAAGCTGTACGATGCTCATGCTATGCTATTATCAAAACCATATGCATTTCTGTTTTCTGTCTTTCATTAATCTTTTACCATTTTATTTCATTTACAATCCCCGACACGTTTGGTATAGAAACTCTGGCTCCGACTGTGAGTTTACCTAGCGGCTCGGGCACCAACCTCTGCCTACTAGCAGCCGTGCCACAAAGACTTAAATGACCACACTAACCATTGGGCAGTCCATCTCGACTCCAACCAAAGACGTATATGTGACAAAGGATTCAGCTCCAACCGAACCGCCTGTTAGCTATTGTGCACACACAACGACTATCCTCAACAATAAGTAGCTCCGACTACAACCGAAAACTTTACTAGCTACTGTGCCCAGTATGATGCTCGGGCTCCGACCTTCGTTTACTAGTGACTGTGCCATTAAGGCTTAAACAGTCTCACATATCCTTTGGTTAGTCAGTCAGAAGACCAACTAACAAACTAACTATTTTATTTCATTCCTTTTACATTTATCTCTTTTCAATTTAATTCAGTTTTCTTTTCAAAATCATGCATGTAAACCATTTTCGTGTCATTTAGAAAACCATGATGCATGATGATCGTGAATATAGACAATATAAAATCTCTAAGCATGCTCGTCTATTAAACATATCATTAATAGAACCTAATTCTAATAAACATCCAACAACCAATAGCACAATACATGGAACATGCTCAATTTCTGGTAAAGTAGTAAACAAGCTAAATATTCTATGAAAGAAGTAAACAGTCAGCATACAACCTATAAGTCTTTGCGATGTAGGGTCCGAAGACCAAAACACATGCATATCAATTTATCTGTGGTCCTTAACATGTTTAGCTTCTTATTCTTTTTCCCCGTTAATACCTCTTGTAGAATTTTCCTACAATAGAATCTCCCCAAGCGTAACTTCTCCCGATTTCTGAGTAACTCCTCCTCCACACTTTCACCCTCAAATACTTCACAATTCCTCATTCAAAAATTGATGTGAACCATGGTTATTAGAGATCCGAAACCCGGTAACAACGTGGAATAATCACAAGACACCTTGGAGGTTCAAAAGAAATTATGAGCTCGACCTGTACCAAACTTGTTGATTGAACCAAAACTATCAAGTTTGATCTCTTCAAGCAACCAATTGAAGAAGATCAATTCCTCAAAGAGAACTCAAGAAGAGAAACACTTTCTAAGCAAAAAAGCTCCCAAATTTCAAGTTCTAAGTTATGATTTGCATTGAACGTTTACCCATCTATTTATAGGCAACTCTAGGGGACATAAAATAATCAAAAGAATACAAAAATTCAATGTTAAGTGAAGAATTGCTGCCGATCGCATGTGGGAGGCGGCGTTGGGCACGCTTTTGGGTGGCGCGCGCATGTCAGAGGGCATGCTGTCGGGCGGTTGTCTGGGCAGCGTGCCTGTTGGTGGTGCATGCCATGGGCCGTGGGCTGCTTCGGTCCATCTTCAATTTTATCCATTTTCTATTCAATCCATTCCTTCCTTGGGCCTCCATTGGACCCTCTTCAATCCCTAACACTACCATGGGCTATGATTTGCCATTCATTATCTTGAACTTCATTTCGTTACGGGATATCGAGGTGTTACATCCCATGAAAAAATCATTCTAAAATTTCCAAAATTCTTGAATAATACATTTCTAATCTCGATAAAATGTTGGGATATTACAACCCTAGCCTACGCCCACGCTCAAGCTTCCCACTTGGAGATCCTTAATTGCACAATCTCCCTGATTGGCGATATTTGACTTCACGGGTGTCAAATAAATGTTTTACAATTGACTAATTCGCAGGGCATCACTCTTCACTTGACTAATTCGTAGGGCGTCACCCTTTTTGTCTGAGTGCAATGTGTATAAAATAATATACAAACTAAGTCCTAACTCTTCCAAATACAAGACTCAAGTTTAGGGATGAGGAGAGTTAGTTTGAGGCTTAAATAGCTGTTTCGAATTGAATATAAAAATTGGCAGGGCTCCACCTCAATTCTTGGTTCATTGCAATGAGGCTCGGAGTGTCTTATATTTATAGACATTGAGAAATCGGACGACCATTTTCCTCTTTGGTCGACCGCATCTGACCATTGAATATTATCATTGTAATTTGGGTCATCCAATTCTCATACAAATAAGCCAAAATGGTCGATCGGTTGTTCGACCATTTCCTTCTTTCTTTAAGCGTTCAGTCAATCACAGAACCGATTGCTCGACCGCTTCGCTTACCACAATTATGGGAAGCAATCTGTCTTTAAAATCGATCAACCAATTCTTTGCTGCTTGACCACTTTCTCCACCGCAAAACCTAGGAGCAATATGTATATGTTGCAGTCGATCAACTAGTCAACCAGTTCCTTCGTGTGGACAATTTTTGGTCGACCTCTACTATTGTTTACTCGACCTCTTGCCTTCCATTTGTCATCCTTGATATTTCTAAGTCCCAATATGATACATATTTACTATATTGATTTAGATAAAGATGTTAGCACGACTTAATACTTGTATTGAGGGTATTTCTAATGAATATCAATATAAATATAATGATAATACAATTAAGAATAAAAACTAATAAACAACTTATAGTTATAATCAATACACTCATCATGAAAGCAAATAAGCATAACAACACTTAGGCTAACAATCTCTCCATTTTTTATGATGACAAACTATTAATAAGTTGTTTATTCAAAGTTCAAGCATGTGCATAAAGTATTACATAATTTATTTCCCCCCCCCCCCCCATTTTATGTAGTATTTCTACCATTTAAATTCATGCAACTTGCAACCTACAACTTATATAACTCTCTCCCCCATTGTCATAATAAAAAAGAAATCATGGGGAGGCCTAAAATAACAAGAAACCTCCCCCTTTGTCAAAATTCAAAACATAGGAAATTTCGAAAGAATATCAATCAATCGAAAGAATTCAACATATTTTTATCTCCTCCTATTGAATTATCACAAAAAATATATGGAGGGATAACATTCAATGAAACAGTATAATTTATTTTCAAGAATAGGATACCAATTATAATAGTCCATCTTTGAAAAAAAATATCCAAGTTAAAACAATTCTCTCCCCCTTTATCAATGCACAAAATTAAATCATTGGAGATTGCAATTTAAGAATGATACCAATTGTAATATTACCACTTGAAATAAAATCTTCTTCCCTTTGTCAAAATTCAAAATCAAGTCCATGCGGATATCCAAAGTATCAAAACAAAATGATTTATTCAAAAACTATCCTCCCTATAAGTCATTAAGCACATATAAGAGTTGGGGAATTTCATCAAAATACACAATTCTATTTTCTCCCTCTATGTTAATAACCAATTTTAAATCAATGGGGATTCCAAGTAATCAAAATAAAAACTTTTATATTTTGTCTCCCTATATCAATAAACAATTTCAATCCAATGGGGAGTTCCAAAGTATCAAAATCAAATACCAACAATCAATCAATATATGAAACCACTAGTTGGATTATCAAAGAGGAAACCAAAAATAAACCAATGATACAAAAACGACATTCAACCAAATAGAATAAATATTAATCAAAGATTTAAACCTTATGCAAACAACCAAAACAAGTCAAAACAATTCAACAGATTATTCAAACAATTAATCTAAGTCAAATCAAGAGTATATTCAAATCAATAAGCATTCTCATCAATTAATTTTTCATACTCTTGATTCTCAAAAATGAGAAATGTGTAAGTGTTTTTCTAAGATACGCAAATCTTTTTGGGTCTTTTATCATTTGTAATGGTTCATTTAGGAACCCAAACCATTTTAGAGTTTGACTTTTTATCATTTAATTTTATAGGGCAAACAAAAGATTATGTCTTATACAATTACAAACATTGCATGTAATAGGACCAACAAAGAAATTATTATATGTTTTCTTCTTTGCAAAGGGTTCATAGCCAATACTGGCTTTATTGAATGTGACTATTTGATTTCCTAAAAGCATATTAAATTTTTTGCTACATTAGTAAACTATACATCCCATTTCCGTTTTTGCATTTTCATAAAAATTTTGAACATTTTAAAACCCACTTAAAATATACTTAAAGAAAAACATCAGAGTACGTTACGCTAAAACATTTAAACTGTTTTGCAAAAACAACACAATTTAAAATACTTAAAACCATAAATAAATTGTTTGTGCAATTTAAACAACTTTTATTCTTTTGAACCATAACCCCCGAGGTCGATCTGCACATGGTAACACAAGCTTGCATCGGATCACACTTCTTCTGCGTTCACCTCAATTGGATCACAATCAATACCTATATCACAAGAGGAATAATGAGCCTATTGCCAGTAAGGAATATTAATGAAATGGCAATACCTATGATACTCTACATGCATTATTATGATATATCTGTAAGCTGAATGAGAGCAACCTCTTCAATTTCTGAACTCACCACTTGAATTCATTTTTACGTGAGAGCAACCTCTTCAGTTTTTGAACTTACTAAAAATGAATCCACTTACATTTACATTTATTTATTTTTGAGTGTGAGCAACCTCTTCAGTTTCTGAACTCATCCACTAGTTGAGTAAGAGTAACATCTTCAGTTTCTGAACTTACCCAAACGGGTTGCTTTCTACGTGAGAGCAACCTCTTCAGTCTCTGAACCGACGTAGAAAATGGTAATTTATTATCTTCATTATTATTCCATGAGATGCATGATGCGGAATCCTACTGACATGTCTAGATGAATGTCACATAACAGTTCATATATTGCAAACAATATTACAAACAACTAACAAACAATGAATACAATTATGCTTCAACTATAATTTAACATTAAGCACTCTATTTCGACCAAAGTAGGAAACGAACATGATTCATTTTGAGAACTATGAAATTAAACAGTCACCAAGTATAATTAAAAACTTTAATAACGAAACAATAACAATTAACATATCTCTTGCACTACAATTTAGTAATCACAAGGAACCATTACTATATAGTGAACTATCTCTTCATCAAAGCTTTATCTATTATTAATCAACTCATGTCCATATATTTTAATTATTTAAAAAGAATACATAGAGAGTAATACTAGGAGAAAATTGCCAACAGAGAACATTTCTATTCATACCCTAAATTATACAGAGAACAATACATGGAAAAACTCACCAATAATAGCCTGTATTTCTATAGAATTATTACCACTTATTTTATTCCAGGGTTCATTTCGTTAACACATCGGTTTACTGAGAGCATATGGGGGCATACTTGTTGGTAAATAACACGGGACATAATATTACAGTTCATATATTTGCAGAGAGCATGCCTAAGAAACCAAACCAAAACCATGCAGAACCTATTTCTTTGCTAATTGGTATTAACAAGTTATTTTATATCATCCAGAATATAAACAAACCCAAACAACCATGATCCCATGAACTGAAAATACTCACAAAAGGAAACATCACATGAAAATCATGCAGGGGAGGACAATCATCGACAAACAAGTTCATTAATGAAGCATCTAAACTATAGGAATAACCATGTAGGAGAAACATCTAAGCAAAATCAATCATAGAGATAATATTTGCAAGGAATAACGACAATTCATGAAGAGCAGAACTCATCTTTATGCTATAAACTTCAGTCTCTGATCATATATACCCTTAGCAATCAAAACAACAGAGAACAAAAAGAGTAAGGAACTATTAACGAAGACTTAATATCATAGAGGATAGATCCAAGAAACCAGGCAGTAAAGATTATGAGTAGTGGACAATGAAAGAACAATATTCTGCATGAATAGGATGAAAATTTACAAAGAAACACAATGAGTCCTACTATTGTGATGTAGGTCCTTACGGATAAAGCACACACGTTATTCCTTATCTCCTTTAGCCCTTCTCCTTTCCTTCCTTAGCAGCAGCTCACCTCACTGTCCAACGTCTCACGAAACACACAAAGTATATCAGAACCACCCTCACCAATTTTTCTAAAAAATCTTTACAACAATCAGTCGCCCACTATTTATAGACTATCCAATCTAACTCTTCAGTGTCCAATGAAGGCGAAGAGGTGACAAGAGGGACGTTTCATGCATCCTTGAAGTGTCAAATGTTAAAGGCTTTCCATTTTCTAGTGATTGATTATCGTTTCCATATGACGTTTCGGGTGGCTGGTCAATCGACTCCTTTGGACGATCGACCGCCAGACACAATCATTAACCGCCAACCACATATGCTGATCGATTGTGTCGCTCAAACGTTTCCTGTGGACGATCAACTACCAATCACAAATATGCAGCTTGCATTTTAACTCCGGTCGATTGATGTCCGTTGCCGATTGACCGCGACATTTGACCGCCAAAATATTGTACAAAATATTCTATTACAATTTTATAAATCCTTATTTCCTAATAATGTATAACCATATTCTTATAAATTCATTATTTAAGACAACCAATAGAAAGGCGTGACAGGTTGACAATGACTAACATATTACAATTTCGCTTAATCCAATGTTTACACGAAACTAAATAAGTATTACATACTCCCCTCCTTATTAAAATTTTGTCCTCAAAATTTCAAGTAATGAAATAATTCTGGGTATTTAGGTTCCATGTCTTCTTTTCGCTCCAAGTAGCATATTCAGTCGAATGATTTTGCCATAACACCTTAACAAGTGGAATCTTTTTGTGTCGTAGTTCCTTAATTCTCGAATCCAAAATCTGCATTGGTCTTTCTTCATAACTTAAATTTGGTTGAACAACAACATGTTCCTCAGGTTCCACTTGAGTTGGATTCCCCAGGCACTTCCTTAACATGGACACATGGAATACGTTATGAACTCCATCCATGGCAGCTAGCAATAGTAATTGATATGCCATTTTCCCAATTCTCTTTGTAGCAGGAAACATACCAATGAACCGCGGGCTTAACTTTCCACTCTATCCAAACCACATAACCCCTTTAAGTGGCGATATTTTAAGGAACACCAAGTCTCTTTCCTCAAATTCCAGTTCTCTACGATGGGTATCTGCATAACTTTTTTTGTGACTTTAAGCTGCCAACATCCTCTAACGAATAATCACAACAGATTCTGAGGTTTGCCGTATCATATTTGGTCCGTAGAATTCAGCTTCTCCAACCTCATCCCAAAATAAAGGAGATCGACACTTCCTACCATACAAGGCCACGTAAGGTGTCATTCTAATTGTAGCCTGAAAGCTATTATTGTAGACAAATTCAACCAATGGTAGCATTCTTTCCCATCTAACTTTAAACTCTAATACACATGCCCTCAACATGTCTTCCAATATCTGAATCGTTCACTCGCTTTGTCCATCGGTTTGTGGATGAAAGGCGGTGCTAAACTTTAATTTCATACCCATAGCCTTGTTTAAATTTTTCCAAATGTGGAGGTGAACCTTGGATCTCAATCTGACACGATTAAGACTGGCACTCTGTGCAGCGTACAATCTCTTTGACATATAGTCATGTGAACTAGTTCATTTTATAAGTCATTGCAACAGGTAAGAAGTGAGAAACCTTCGTTAGCCTATCAACAATCACCCAGATTGTATCATGCCCTCTTACAGTCTTAGGTAGTCCTGTGACGAAGTCTATAATGACATGCTCCCACTTCCATTCAGATATAGGCATTGGTTGCAACATTCACCCTAGTTTTTGGTTCTCAGCTTTCACCCGTTGACATACATGGCACAAAGCGACATATTATGCAATATCATACTTCATCGATGGCCATTAATAATGTAATTTGAGGTCCTTATACATCTTGTTGCATCCAGGGTGGATGGAAAAGCTTGAAGAATGAGCTTCACTTAAGATTTCCAATCGTAATATTAACCTTCTCGGCACATACCATCTATCCTTAAATTTCACGATCCCGTCACTGGAGAGAGAATAGTACTGGTATTTATGAAGAGTTGGGTTCAATTTAAAATCTTCACACTTCTTATCTTTAATTTGAGCCTCTTTAATCCTTTCTATTATCGAAGGCTTCAATGTTAATATGGATAAAAGAGCGGTTAATTGCATAGGGACCAACTGTACATTCAATTCTTGAATATCCTTGCAAAGTCCAGTAGGCATTTCTTCACATACCATTCTCATAACTACAACTTTTCTACTAAAAGCATCAACTACATATTTGCTTTACCGGGTGATATTTAATTTCACAGTCAAAATCCTTCACAAACTCTAACCACCACCGTTGTCTCATATTCAATTCCTTTTGAGTGAAGATATATTTTAAACTCTTATGATCCTAAAAAATTTCACATCGCTGTCTATACAAGTAGTGTCTCCATATCTTAAGTGAAAACACAACCGCAACAAGTTCCATATTATGTGTGGGATAATTTGCCTCATACGGTTTCAATTGCCTAGATGCATAAGCAACTACCTTCCTATTCTGCATAAGTACTGCACCTAATCCACTCTTGGAGGCATCGCAGTAGATACAAAAATTACCATCTTCAACAGGCAGGGTCAAGATAGGAGCAGAAGTTAGACAACGTTTCAGCTCTTGAAAACTCTATTCACAGTCGTTTGTCCACCAAAACCGAGCATTCTTCTTTGTTAAGCCCGTTAGGAGTAGTGCAATTATTTAGGAAACTTACTTTGTTTAGCCAGAATTAGCATTTAGAGAACTTTGCGTACAACTTATGCTTTGCTAGTATAGACAGAGAAATCCTCAAATGTTCCTTATGTTCTTCCTCATAGCGTGAATAAATTAGTATGTTATCGATCAATACAATGATGAATTTATCCAAGTACTCACTAAAGACCTGATTCATCAAGTCCATAAATGCGAACGGGCATTAGTTAATCCAAACGACATAACCAGAAACTCATAGTGTCCATATCGTGTCCTGAATGCAATCTTAGGAATGCCATCAAGTTTAACTTTCAACTGATAATATCCAGATCGGAGGTTGATTTTTGAAAAGACACAAGCTCCTTGTAATTGATCGAACAAATCATCTATTCTTGGTAGATGGTATTGATTCTTAATGGTTACTTTATTTAACTCACGATAATTGATACAAATCCTCATCAACCCATCCTTTTTCTTTACAAATAACATTGGCGCCCCCCATGGTGAAAGGTTGGGAAGAATGAATCCACTGTTAATTAATTCTTCAAGTTGGACTTCAACTCTCTTAATTCAGCTGGGGCCATCCTGTACAAATTCTTCAAAATAGGTTCCATTCCAGGGTGTAGGTGAACCACAAACTCGATTTCACGATTCGGAGGCAATCCAAGAAGTTGGTTCAGAAAAACTTCTGGAAAGTCTCGAATGATGGGAATTTCCTCCAGATTTGTCTTCGATACACCCGTCATATCCAATACATTAACGAGAAATCCTTCATCTCCATTTCTCATTAATTGATCTGCCTTAAACGAACAGATTACAACCAATCTGCCTTTTTCCTTGACTCCAAGAAACATATGCTGCTTGCCATCAGGGGAGATAAACAATACTTCTATCTTTTTACAATTGATCATTGCTTGGTGTTGGGATAACCAATTAATACCCAGAATAATGTCATACCCCTTCATGTCCATAACAATCAGGTCAGCGTAGAAAATTTGATTGTTTATTTTTATGACATAAGCCCTTAGGATCCCATCGGTCATCAAGTATTCATCGGAGGGTAAGAGGACATGATAGTTATTCTCTTCTAGTTTGGGGTAACAATTTATTTTTGCACTAAATTCCTTTGCAATGAAGGATGGGTAGCACCAGAATCGAATAAAACATATGTCGTTATATCATTAGCATAAAGCGTTCCTAACATAACCGAATTGCAATAACATTACGAGCTACCCATACATACCAAAGAATTTAAGTAACAACTTCAATAATAAGGCGTACTTGACACCACAACAGGTTGGTCATCCCCCGCCACATCATCAATTTGTGCTTCCTCACCATATAGAGAAAAGACTCTTGGTGCCACACCACCAGATCCACCAACTCCAGCTAAGCAAAATTTTGCAATATGCCTAGACTCCCCACATTTAAAACACCGACCAATGCCCGCTCTGCATTCCACAAAGTGGTTCTTCTTGCACTTCAGACATTGATTCGATTGATGAGTCCTCACATTAGGTGGGGCAATGTTTACCACATTCATAGGGATTTATCCTTCATCTCTATTGTACTTCATATTCTGAAGGCCTCTTTGTCCCTTTCTTCATCATTTGTCCACCCTTCTGTTGCTAGTAAAGAGCATTCTTTCAAAATTTCTGATTCACTTCGCGCTGTTTAGCCACCATCAACTAAAGATCTTCAACTTCTAATGCTTAGCAACAATCTTTGTATAAGGAACGTCCTGAGTACCAAAAATCTTGACTCCCCTAAGAATATCGACTCCCGGTCCATGGACAAATTGATGGACCTTGTGCTCATTGTTTGGCACCAGGTGTGACGCAAATCGAGAGAGTGCTTCAAACTTCCTTACATATTCAAATACATATCCAATTTGGCACAATTGAACAAACTCCACCAACTTTTTTGATCGGACAATCTGGCTGAAATATTTCTCATAGAATATTTCTTTAAAGTGATCCCATGTCAAAGTTTGAACATCAAGTGCTGCCTTAATAGTATCCCACTAGAACCTCACATCTTGAATCAACAGGTACGCAACACACAAAACCTTCTTGGTGTCCCTAATCCTTGCGTATTTGAACATGTCTTTTAGATACCAAATCCATTCTTCAGCTCCTACGGCATCAGCCATATTCCCATTGAAGTATGGAGGTTAAGTCTCCTAAACTTCTCCCAACCAGCCTCTACTGGAACTATCATTTCACGCTGATTTTCATTCCCATGTTTCCTTTCCATAAGGCATTCCACAATAGTTGTCAAGCAGTCAAGAACATCATTTCTGCCATCACATGAAGCATTAAGCTCTTAACCAATAGTATTCTCATATCCAGCAGCTCTATTTCTATCATTATCATTCCCAATACTAGCTTGAACGTTTCCTCTAGTTCTCCTTGCCATTCTATTATCCTACAATAATATTGTTTTTGTTTGATATTAGTTATTTCAAAATGCTAACTAATTATTGTAGGGAATGTATATTATGAAGCATTTAGATTTATTAAGCAAAAAAGGGGTATTTATTTTTAATTATTTTATGGTTACGAGTTTAATGTTCTTAATTAAACCTTAAGCTAATTATTAAAGAAAAATTTAATTAATTATTTTATTTATTTATTACACAAGATTTTATGTCACGAATACTAGTAAAACTAAGCAACTACAAGTAATTTACACTAGTGCATCAATTTTATAATAACAAAACAATTTATATTAGTAGTGCAATAAAACAATGTAAGGAAGCACTTATAGTTGAAGAAGCATGTTGCGACAAATCTTGTTTTAACAGCAATCTACAGAACCGTGTTAGACCCGGTTATGCTATGATACCATAAATGTAACATCTTATTTCCCTTTTTACAGTTTTGTAAAAATTTTGAACTTTTTAAAACCCACTTAAAATGTACTTAAAGAAAAACATCAGAGTACGTTTTGCGAAATAAATGAAAGAAAGGAAATTAGAATAAAAGAAGAATTTAAATAAAGAAAGAAAAGAAGAAATTAAATAATGGAGGAGTAAACCAGATCTCCCTTGCGAACCGGTTCGGTTTGAAGTAAAAAGAGAGGCAGGATTTAGAAATAGTTGTGGGCCATTTTGAGAAAGGTGGAAGAGAGGGTGACTCGGGAGGCAACAGGGGAGATTAGGGCAATGGACTTCGCGATGGAGGAGGTACGACGTGCGGGGAACTGTCTCGCGAGCTGACTGTGACAATGTGAGGAGCAGCAGGTTGCGGAGCTAAGGCTTGTGGCGCTCGGGTTTGTGGAATGGCTCCCACTGCGAACTGCGGTGTTCGCTGCACCTAACTGAGGTGAATAGTGCTGTTAAATTAGTGCTCTGTTAATTGGGTGGTTTGTGTTTTGGTGTTACCGTGGAGATCACAATGGCAAAGTGGATGGGTGAACGCAGTGACCCTTGAATTCCAAGTTGGCCAGTTCTACCTAGGTTGGTAGGCCTTAGAAGAAGTGTTGATCCCTATGCGACTGGGTTCTTGTAATGCCTCCACATCTTCACCGTTTTACAGATGACACATGGATGAAGAGTTAGGTGAGGCCTTGTGCTTGTGGGAAGCTGGTGATGAAGAGATTAAGAGACAGAGAAGAGAAATAGAGTTATTGTGGGACACTTCGTCAAAGGAAGAAAATGGATAGAGAGGAAGAGAGAGAATTTGTGAGTGACGCTCTCTGTAAAAACGAAAGAGATGCTGAGGAGAAACAAAGAGGAAAAGAATAAGAAATTGAAGGTGGAGGAGAAGAGTTGTAACATCTCAACTTTTTAAGTTTGATAATTATCGGGCTATTACCAAGGTCGTGTTCGAAGTATTAAATCTAGGGGTATTTCTGTTACATTTTCTCCGTATACGTGATGTAACCAACTGTTGGGGAAAGTGGAATATTACATTGAGTACTCATACATGTCATCTTATAACGTGTATTTATGGGGAAAGTATTAGGGGGTAGAAGTTAAGTGGGAAAAATGTGAGGATTTGCTGTCTAGGGCATTTTCGGACGCCTACGGACGAGTCATGTCGTCCGCAAAAGCTTTGAAGCATCGTCCTGTGTTTTGGGATGACTCAGGACGCAGGCTCCCATCCTAATTCTCCATATTACGAGTTTTCAGATGACCCTGGATGCATGCTGATGCAGGCGGACGTTGTAAGTTTGAATCTGTCCAATTTTGGACATTTTCGGACTAGTCCGGACGAGTGCAGATGTGGATTAGTCGTGTATGATTTGACTCTATCTGAATTCTGGACAAATCTGAACACTTGCAAACGTGTTATGCGGACGCCATTTCTTGTAGGAATTCCGTTTTCGGACAGTATGAATTGGATTGAGAACGCCAGTTCTCGTCCGAGAACTCAGGTTGCCTGTGGGATTTTGTTCTTCTGGATGAATGCGGATGAGACCAATGTGTCTGCACTCGTCTGAAATAGTCCAGATCTACGACAGAAAATAATATAAATCAAAGCAAATCAACGAATCAACCAATAGGAACACGACTCCCCGACACAAAATCTCACCCGAGACAATTTCTGTAATGACCCGATTTTTATTTGCTTTAAAATTGCGTGCAATTTAAAACTTTTTCTTTTATAAGATCAGAGTAAGACTTTTCTTTTATAAGATCAGAGTAAGACTTTTCTTTTATAAAACTCGAGCGTTAAAAGTCTTTACTTAAAACTTTTATCAATTGCAGCAGAAGTAATTAAATTCTTTTATGAAACGCAGCGGTATTAAAACAAAACTTTAAATAATATTAAGTAATTTACAAACCCTATTACAAATAATTTTCTTTTAAATTCTCTAGCCCAGCCAGCCACAAGATTCACCCATGCAAATCCTTCATCAACTGCTACACTGCTACAATTCTGTCCATGTGCATACACCTACATCACGAGGAAAACAATGAGCTTAAAGCCCAACAAGAATCAGAATGAAATGAAATGCAAGTGATATGTGTGAATCATACAATGCATTACAGAAGATAACCGTATCTCTTCTGGAAGCCAAAAGTGAGATACACCCAGGGTCATGTGGCCTAACCACTTCACTTCGACAAAGAGATATACCCATCGGAGTTGTTCTACAAGCTGGTATCACACTCCTTGTTAAAGACGTTGGGGATTTCATAACGGGAGAAGGATGAACCCAGATTCCACGTAGATAACTCCTACCACACCACTCCCTATATGGGAGCATTCTACCGTATGAAATGTCACCGATCATCTCGAACCCCCACATGCCTATTTACGTATATTAGGTATGACATGGGGTATGAGCAGTTTCATAATTCCTAGGATGATGCATGGAGATCAAATATAACACTTATAGGAAGAGATTACACAATAAGCAAGGCCACACCAAACCACTACTACGTATCTAGTTCAAATTCTACTATTTGAATATTAAAACAAAACAACCCACTACTCTCACTTGCTTACACTTCATAGTCAATTACCATGAAAGACCACAATAGAATTAAATGAGTAATTGACTATAACTTAACATAATACCCAAATTTAAGCAATATTCAATAAAATAGGGAATATATCAATATTTCTTCCGTACAAAGACAATATTTGAACCTAATAGCATATCTTCTCTCTTGAAATTGACTGTCACAGACATAAACAATGTTATAAATGAATAATTTCATATTAATTTAAACACCAATAGCTTCACGGATGATTACATATAAAATAACGCACAACAACTCTCTTAATCTATCAACAGATTGTGAAATCCAATAGGTAGGTCATGATTAAAACTAAAACAGAGTCATCCTTTCATCATTATCATCAGGGGACTGAGTTATCACTGCTAGAAACAAAAAATTTCAAGGAAACAGATCAAGTTATTGACAGAACCATTTTCGGACTAACTCCTTCAAGAAGCATCAACTGATAATAAGGTATAATCTACTTCTAACAGACAGCAATTAAATCTAATAAACCTCACGATGTAGGGCCTCCTCTGGCCAACTACATCATTCTAATGTCTTACCTCTTGTTGTGCAGCAGCCAACACCACAACCTCCAGCCGATTCCTTCATTGTTGCAATTCCAAAGTAGCTAACTTTACAGGACCTGAGAGGAAGCCAAGCAACACACACGGTTCTTCAAATTTTCTTTTCTGTTTCCATGCCTCCAGGGAGTTTCCCTTCACTTTTCCATCACCTCGCTTTTCAACATTTTACAGAGCTCATCCCTGCCATCGATTTATAGGCAGGAAGAGGAGATCCCATGTGAAACTAGAGAAAGTTGGATGTTTGCCCATTTCAATGGGGGAGGTCCAATATGCGGTGGCCAAGTGGAAAGCTCCCAATCTTCTCGGGGAGGAAGACATTGTCGGGCTAGCTAGGAAAAATGGACCCGTTCAACGTAGAACCACAAGACCGGACCGATTCAATCCAACGCCAGCCACTTCGCCGAAACGCCACTGCCACTGCCGATGCCAATTCATCCATAACCAGAAGCCAGGAAGAAGAACAAAGAACATAGACTATCGACTCACCTTCACCGGTAATTCGCAGCTCCAAGATCAACCCTGCGAGCCACGGTATATCGAGCCCTAACTTGTGATTTGTCGTAGCCGTTGCACCATGACGCTGCCGATGTACGTCCACCCGCCGGCTAGTGCACCTAGCCCAAGCCCGAGCTCTCCCTCGCCCCTGCCCATTCTCGGTCGCCATCCCCTTCGTTTTCTCATCGCGTCGCACCCTCTCTGTCTCTCCATTTCTTTTCTCTCTTTCGCCTCTTTCTCACCCAAATGGCCGAAGCCATTTAATTTAAAAATTCAAACTAAACCGAACCGTAGTTTGGGTTCTCCTTGCCACAACCAACCGATTCACTTAGCCAATTCCTTCCAATTTATTGATCCTTTCATTTATTTTCCCTCTTTCCATTTATTAAATTCTTCTACTTCTTAATTATTCCAATTTAATCTCATTATTCATTTTCTTCATTTTTAATTAAAATCGAGTCACCTATTTTCGGACCGAGCTGAACCCAACCGATTCAGTTCATATCTAACAATTACATCTTTGGTAATACCCTAATAATTATTCGATTAATTGGAATATCCTCAATTATTTTCTAAATTTATCCATTTTAAATTCTGATATAAAGGTCGAGGTATTACAATTTCTTGAGTGGGTCACTATGATTATTCCTTGTTATGCTCTGTAATTCCCTTGTTGTTAGTACTATGACTAAATGCTTCCCTTCATTTATAGTATAGATTTATTAGCACTCCATAGCATATTGACAACTCTAGGTTATTTCCTTGATTGATTGTTGGATGTTCTCCTTACTAGTGTTGTTTCCCTTTGTGTGATGGTTCCTGCCATTTTATATATATGCTGCCGTAATTTCCTGTATATGATTCCTTGACTGCATATGAGTTCCGTAATTGATAGTGATGACGGGATTAATGTTGAATGTGTAAGCGGTAAATGGTTACGTGAAGTCTAGAAATGAGCTAAGAGTTTTATCTTGTTAATGGATGTTTACTTACTGTCTTGTTATTAACTATAATATTGTTATTTCCTTCATTATTGTTGCATTGCTATTGCTTCATTAATCTAGCATGTTTATTGGCTAATCAATATAGTTAATTGTTAATCAATTGAACATGCCAACCAAGTTATTTAATCTAAGCATGTAAACAATTTAATAGGACCTAAGCATGCTAATTAGACATAAGTACGTTAATCAACTTAAGCATGCAATTAACCCAAGCATGTTAATTATTACTTAAGCATATCAATTAGCTAAGCATGTTAATTAACTAGCATGTTAATTTAGCTAGGTTCAGCATGTTAAATGTTAATCAATTAGAATTCTAATTGTAACTATTGTAAGAACATGTTAAGTAACTAAGGAAATTAACTAACTAGGGTAATTAACCAGGCCTAAGTATGTTAATGTAGCTGAAGTAACTAAGAACATGTTAATTAACTTAACTAGAAAACTAGACTTGAGCATGTTAATTAATCTAATTAATTAACTAGCTATTAAATGACTAATTCAAGCATGTTAACTTGTTGTTCAATTAACAACTAATTACTTGAACATGTTAATTAACTAACTAACCGTTAATTTCTAGTTAGCATGATATTAGCAGCATGCCTGTTAGTTAACTTTTACTCGTGAAATCTACAAACATGTTGAATTACTAGTGATCTTGAACATATAACCTTATCCAGGATAGCTCATTAGAATAACAATGGTAATCTATGTTGGAGCATGCATATCAACCAAGATAACCAATTAGAATAATGATTGAAATTCTGTTTGAGTATGTTGTATAACTAATTAGACAAGCATAAATATCTACTTGTGCATAACGAAATTAACTAGTTGAGCACGTTTAATTAACTTGATTAATCACTTATGCATGTAAATTAGGTAGAGTGAACTAACTAGTAATTAACCTAAACGTGAGCATGTAATTAATTAGGATAACATTAGCATGCTAGTCTTTCCTTTGATTATACTCTATATGTTAATCCTTTACCATAGTTTCCTTAAATATAATTATATTGTCTTTTGCTGCAATTTCCCTTACCATGCTTTACCTGACAAGAGAGTAGAATGATAAAGAAATGAATAGAGAATGAATTAAATGTGAATGAGTTAAGGGTCTCTAGGGTCTCATTTATTATGTGAATATATGTCTTATAATTCACTTGTTATTGTCTTCTGGGTGTTGCTTATAACTGCTTATGGTTACTTGTCCTTAGCATGTTATTGTTTACTAAGCTCGAGCATGTTAATGAGTTAGAATAACTAAATAGAGAATCATAATTGAAATCTTTCTTCGAGAATGTTTAACTAACTATTCAAGAATGTTTAAAGGTTTAGAGCATATGAATTAATTAGGATAATAAACTAGATTATAAATTATAGTACATTTAATTAATTAGAATAAAATCATGATTAATCAACTAGAATAAGGAATTACGAATTTACAAGTATGTTTCTGTTATTTATTGTCTAAATGTATGCTTCCATTTAAACTACTAATTGTGAGCATGTTTAGTTTAATCGTACTAAGTGCCTGAGCATGTTTAGGTTAGTTTAGATTAACGAGCATGTTTAGTTTATTGTTCATTCGCTGTTTAAATTTGATATTATACTTGTTTTCTGTTATGCACCACTCAATTATGGTTGTGTACTTCTCTGTTCTGCGTTATTTAATTATGGTTGCTTACTTCCCTTATATGCGCTTTCAATTTTTGCTATGTTATTAATTGTTATATTGAATGTTATGTCATCATGCATCATGCTAGTTAGAGGATGTGTCGTCATGCATCATGATAATAAAAACCAATAGGAAGTGTCACCTTGGTGGGGGTAATCACACATGCATGAGTGAGAATAAATGATGAAAATGAGGAAAAACGTTAAGATGATAAAGGTTTCTGTGGTCCGGTAGCTTAGCCCAACACAAGGACAAAAGAAAACAATGAAAATGGAAGTTGGGTGTCAGATAGGTAGCGGATCTAGTCTGCAGCCAGGCGAAGCCCCTTACTTTGATGGGAACGAGGACTTAGTTGCAAGTAAAAGGTTAGGTTCGACCAACTATTCCATCCCCTAAGACCCCTCCAATTTCCAGCTCAATGTACGAGTAAAGAACCAAAGAACCAACGATGTAATGAAAAGATTGGGTTGGGTGGCCCCCATTCCAAAAGGACTCAAGAGAGGCATATCATAATTGCATTAAACTCTTTTTCTTACTGGGTCATTAGGATCACATATTACTTGTGGTGTAGGTACAAAGAATGAACATATAATAAAAGAGGATGAAGGATTTGCACGCGCAAGACTCAAGGCTGGCCAGGCAAAGAAAGAAATGAGTAAACAGTTGTAATTAAATGGTGTTTAATTGTTAGTTTCATTTATTAAACACAGCATTTCAATTGTTTAGTATTTCTTCCTTAAACGATTTATTTATGCTTCTGCTATGTTTTAAATAAATGATTTTTATAATGCTTCCACATTTTATTAACTGAAATTTCATAATGAGTTCACGCAAAAGGGTCGGTAACGGTCCGGTTTCGCACTCTGATATCATTTTTAAAAAAGTTTTTTTAAAAGTTTCAAATTTTCACGCATTTTAAAGGATTTACGAAAAATTGGGTCGTTACAGGAGTTCTTTGGAAGAAAACAGGAAGTAGTGAAAGGAAAGAGTAGAAGACGTAGGAAGAAAGAAAGGAAGGGTCCTGGATGCCTTTTGTCTTTGAGTTCATCAAGTATTCCCTGTTCCTTCTCATTTTATGGATTTTAGGGAATATACGGTAGAAGATAAAGGTTTATGGATGTTGTTATCTTAATGTTGTGTTTTACAAAAGGATATTTAATATGTGATGAGAGAATGAAGAATGTAGTGCTCTGTTTGTTGGTTGCCAAAGGAAGAGTATGTGGCAGTGCTGGAAATGGTTCTCTGATAATTTCTATTTTGTTGGAAATAATTGGAGAAGAACTATGATTGGTGTTAGCTTTGTTGACTATTGCTCTTCATTTCGCCTATGGTTATGCAGGGTATAGAATATTGTTGTTCTAATTCTCTGTTATGGTATTTCTTTAGGAATGTTGTGAGTGTAGTTGGATGAAGATAAAAAAAATTAGAATATAGAATGAAGCCTTTAATGTGCATGTTTGAGGAAGTGCAATTTATAGGATTGTTATTAATAATTAAATGCTATGAATTTGTGAAGGTATCTATTGGGGGAAGGAATGAGGAAGTGCAGAAACGCGTTACACATGCCAGGTAAGGAATAGTGCATGTGTGTGGCCAGTGGAGGCCTACATCATGGGACTAGAGTATGTGTATTTAAGTTGTTATGTTTATTGAATTTCCTACTTAGTTTAGCTCTTTGTTACTTAATGCATAATTTGTGAGTTGACAAGATATTACCCTCTGACTAGTTAGCTCTTGGTTTTTAATTGTTATTACCTATTTTATCTCCGTTGTTGGTAGCCTCTCTGTTGCTCTAGAGTTAGTTGTTGCTTAGTGTTGATGAATGTTTTGTTGAATGCCTCTGCCGAGTTTAATTCCCTCTTATTTAAACTGTTACTTTGTTACCATCGATTCTTATCCTATTACCTTTTATTTCTTAATTGATATTGTATTGCCTATGTGGTTTTATGATCATCTTGTTGGTTATTGTTTCATAGCATATTGCCCTGATAATCTATGATATTACAGTCTTACTCCTTCTATAGTTGTTGATTAATAAACTCTGTGCATTTAGTTTGATACTATCAAAAGAACATGTCCATTATAAAGAAAGGAATGGTTGAAGAGAAAGACTAAGACTAATACGACCTATAGCTGAAAAAGAAAGAATGATTTTCATTGTGATGCTTCTGCATGTTTTTCCTGTGTTTATTCTATGTTGTTTTTCCTGTGTTTATTCTATGATGTTTTTGTAGGTTTATTCCATGTTGTTCTTTCTGTGTTTATTCCATGCTGTTTTCCCTGTGTATATTCCATGTTATAGACTTGCCTACTTCCACATATATTATACTGTTGTTATTGGTATTGTACTGCATTGGCATGCATCATGACAATAGAAACAATTAAAGGTACCATGTGGTTGGTATTCACATGCATTGCACGAGAAAAACTGAACTAAATGAATATAATGGGAATTGGGGGTTGGGGAGGTAGTTCAGATTCTAATCGGTAGACTTGAGATTATACCCTTCCCTCGTCGGGATGCGTTATACCCTTCCCTCGTCGGGATGTGCGAGCCTGTCTACCGAGTTTTAGTTTCTGGCCAAAAATTATTCTCCTTGTGAGAAATATTCCCAATGTCATAGCTCAATATATAAGTGTAATGATATAAGACTATGAGTAAAAGATAGATTGGGTGGATTCCTTTCTGACATAATCAAACATAAGCATGCATCATATTTCATTTTATTCCCTACTGAGCGTTAGGCTCACTGTTTGTCTCATGATGTAGGTACACGCACGAGAATACGTGAAGGAGTAGTTGATGATGGATTTGCACGTGCAGATCTTATGGCTGCCTATGTGTCAAGGTCCTACTTTCAAGAGACTTAAGGGACCGTGCGGCACCTGTTGTTAAGGGAAACAACGAGTTAGCCAATGAAGTGTGCCAATGACACCAATTGCCTACGACGTTAGAACGAGCTTTGTGTCTAACGAGCGAGTGGGAAGCGAGCGAGATTAATCGAAAAGAGCATCATCGAGCATAGTTTGTATGTAAAAAATTTTATCATTGATTGGCAGCAAATTACATTGGGTAGGGGGGTCTATGTGCAATCATGCCTCTCCCCCTAAAGAGCAATCTAGACTATTCCCACCATGGCAAGAGTATACATGCTATGGTGGTGAGGAGTCACTTGCCCAAAATAGAAAAAAAAATACAAAGGAATTGCAATAAATGGAAAGAAATCTAACTTAACAGCATGGGCTGCCGTGGCAACATGTCCTAAACAAGCCCGGATTCTTACATTCTCCCCCAACTGAGCTGTTGATGTCCTCGTCGACTTGTCTTCTGCTTCAATTCTTCAATCTTCTGTGTGGTATTCTCCAAGTCATCTTCTTTCTACTAAGTAACTTCATCATCTCCAAGTCCCTCCCATCTGACAAGGTACTCCGTGCGTAGGCCGAGGCTTGACTTGACGCTCCGATTTGCTAGAATTTCTTCGACTTTCTTTTTCATTCGGTAGTTGAGGGCGATGTCTGGTCTTGTGATATTGTTCCTTGTCTGGTCTTCATCGTGGGGATGGTATGGCTTCAGGTTGCTGATATAGATTACCGAGTGGATTTTAAGCCATGCAGATAGATTAACTCTGTAAGATGTCTGCCCGATCTTTTCAATGACTTGGATTGCACCTTCGTATTTCTGGACAAGTCATTTGTCTCTCTTACCTCTGAATCAGAGTTGTTCAGGCAATAGCTTCACCAACACAAGGTCCCCAGCTTTGAATTCCAATGGATGCCTCCGCCCACTTCTTCATGAGTTTGGAGGATTGTTCCAGGTAAGCACGAGCAATCTCGGTATTTTGCTTCCACTCTTTCGAGAAGTTATACGCTTTGGGGCATTTCCCTAAGTAGGGATGATCAAGGGTGTGCCGCATAGTCGGTTGCCTTCTGCAAACTACTTTGAATGGGCTCATTCTTGTTGAGGAACTTTTCTAACAGTTAAAGCAAAATCGTGCCGCATCTAGCAAACTTGGCCAATTCTTCTGATTGGTGTTGATGAAGTGTCGCAGATATGCTTCCAGTAAACTATTGAAACGTTCAGTTTGGCCATCAGTTTATGGGTGGTAACTGGAAGAGATATTCAGACTAGATCCTTGCAACTTGAACAGTTCTACCCAGAAGGCTCCTATGAATCTGGTGTCTCGATCACTAATGATGCTTTGAGGTATTCCCCATAACTTCACCACATTCTTGAAGAAAAGTTATGTTGTCATCTTTGCGGAAGAATATTTTGGAGCAGCTATGAAAGTAGCATACTTAGAAAAGCGGTTGATTATCACCAAGATTACTTGAAAGTCATTTGAGGATGGCAAGTTTGTAATGAAGTCCAGAGATATACTTTCCCAGGGCTTTGTTTGCACCGGTAGTGGCTCTAGCAGACGGGCAACTTTGTCCCTTTCAGTCTTGTCCTATTGACACACCAAGCAGGTCTTGGTGTATTGCATAACATCGTCCTTCATCTTCGGCCAGAAATATCCTCTCTTCAAGAGGACATAAGTTCTTTGTCATCCTGCATGACCTGCCCAAACGGTGTCGTGGCACTCCCGTAATAACAAACGTCGCAACTTGTTCCTCCTGTGAATGTAGAGGCGACTTCCTTTGTTTAATAACAACCCATCATCAATCCAAAACTGCCGAGTCTTCTTTTCCTTTACCAGTTGCATGACGACTCGGGCAGCTAGATCATCCTGCAAGCTATTCCAGATGAGATCCTTCATAGAGCCACTAGTTCTACTAGCTTGGAGTTGAGAGAGATAACAAAGGCTTGCACATTCTGTTTTTTGACTTAGGGCATCAGCTATCCTATTTGAATGGCCTGCTTTATGTTCGAACTGGAAATGAAAATCTGAGATAAGTTCATGCCAGCAATCTTGTTTGGCAGACAGTTTTGGTTTGTCGAAGAAGTGGCAAATGGAGCTATTGTCCGTCTTCACTGTAAATTTGGAACCAAGTTGATATTGTCACCATACTTGCAAGCAATGTACTATCGCTAGCATTTCCTTCTTTGAAGCAATATATCTCCTTTCTACCTACTTCAACTTGTAGCTTTCAAACACAATAGGGTGGCCATTTTGCAGTAAAACCCCTCCTAGTGCGTAGTCAGATGCATCTGTCTCTAGTTCAAATGTTGAGTAACATCAACGAGGGCTAGGACTGGACTCTGTATCATTGTGTCTTTCAAATTGGCAAAGGTATTCAGGCAATTATGATTCCACTCCTAAGGAGTATCTTTCTTTAGCAGTTCAGTAAGAGGAGTAGCCCTCTTCGAGAATCTTTCAACAAAGTGTCTATAATAGTTTTCAACTCCCAGAAAGGAGCGCAGTTCAGTAACAGAAGTGGGGACTTTCCAATCTCAGATGGCTTTGACTTTATCAAAATCCATACGCAGATTGC
>CM039475.1:22920863-23106594 GCA_022433065.1 Begonia loranthoides | reverse complement strand
TTTTAATCACTCCATTCTTTAATTACATCGCGTAAACGAGGAAAATGTGATGGAAATACCCCTTACACCTAACGCTTCAAAACGTCATTGGTAATACCCTGATAATGATCCAACTTAAAAAGTCAGGGTGTTACAAATCCCAATGACACCCTCTTATAGGATTTTGTCAGCTGGATATTCAATTTTCAACAAAGGAGTAAAATTTCAGTAGATATTTTAACTTCCATCATTTTTAATAAATTATTCATGAGACATTTTTTAAGAGAGATTTTATTATGTATAGCTATAATTTCTTATTTTACATTTTTTATCATGCACAATTACTTTTAAATTATATTGCTATATTATTTGGATATCACTTGTTAGATCTGTTTGACCTATGTTTTGTTGAACTCTGACATGTAACAAATGTTTTAAGACTTCCGCTGGTAATTAATAAAATTAAAGTAAAAAGGGTAGAGCAACGTTCCTCATTATGTCTCGGGTCCCTTGCAAGTTGTGACACAACCCGAGAGCTTTGTGTCACAGCCTCTTACATGCAACACTTTGAGGCCATAAAATTGAAGAACAGAATGTCAAGGCCTTCCGAATGCAGCACCACAACCTCCTTCGTCGAAGAAACAATTGTCGTAGTGTCCATTTAGTCAAGCCCCAACATCCGTTTCAAAGTTGTGGTGCCCTGTTTGCATAGCCTTGATGCTATCATACAGATTGTTTTGGAGTTTGATAAAATAACACATGTCATATCATTCACTTGTTAATAATTTGATTTACATATGGAATAGGAATATTTTACGTGACATATGCACTCTTAAAAAGATGTGGTTTATTGAGTTATTTGATTGGAGATTCTCATAGGAATATAGAGTATAATTGAAATAATGTATTTTTATAAAATTTTGGAATTGTTTTATAAATACATTAGATTACTTGATTGATCTAAATTTCGTGAGAAATAAAATTAGGATGGAGATATGGGGGTTAAATTAATTATTAGGAAAAGTTGCAATCCTAGAAATTTTCATAAAATATTTGATCTTAATTTGTTAATTTAATTTAGACATTAAAGTTTGCTTTTTTAATTTACCAAAAATTGTGACCAAATTTTTATGACTTCTTGTATCATAAGAAAATTCAACAGGCCCATCATGTGAATTGAATGACGTAAAATAATAATAAAAAAACAAGTCTATTAAGCCAAGATAGCTAGATCTATTTATCTACAATCGGATTATATTTATTTAATCTATCTTGTCAATATGAATATAAATAGTAAAAAATTAATACAACGGATGACACAAAAGAAAAAAAAATAGAAATAACAATTTCATTTGAATATCTTGGCAACACCCTGGCGTCTTCAAGACCAAGCTTAGGCATTGTGGTCTTGGGGGGCACCGTCCAACATTACTGAAAACGGCATTTAATTATATTATTAATAATTTTATAATAATAACAAAGTTTTTCTTGCTTGTTGGAAGCCGAAGTTTTAAACTTGATTTGAAATTCTTCTTTTTTTAATGTTATTATTCATTAAATTAGATTTATTTTTATCATAGTATATTTGGTATCATAAAAAAGTTAATGTTTTTATTGACTTTTTCAATTATCCCTGGACTGCAACAAATTCAATTATCTACATTTTTCAAATCATTAATTTGTGTAAGTTTTTTAATCGAGAAATTCAACTTATCTCAAACTTTTTGCTGATAATAAATTAGAAATACCATTATAATTCAACTCACTATATCCATATGTCAATAAAAACAACAAAAATTCACTAAGTTTAAGCCTTAATACAGCAATATTGTGATCCTACATAAACTCAAGATTTTCACACAACGATTATATATTTTTCAATCTATATCTAACATGCAAGTTTTTTTTCCCAATTCTTTACATAATATTAATTTAATTAACAACTAGTTAATCAGATTAAAACGAATTTCATACAAAATAAAAAAAGAAGACAATATTTTTTGAATTCGTAGAAGAATCTTCAACTCGAGAGAGGGGGAGGAATAACTCAATAGTGATACGTAGAGACTTGAGGTAAGTAGTGTTGTATATATGTGGCCTAACATCACGAGGTCATAGAAGAATTTGTTTTTCTTGTATTCCACTTCTCGTCTATAATGACTTGAGAATCTATTGATTGGGTTGAATTCTAACGTTAGATGAGTACTTTCTATTTTAGTGCATTTATGATGACTTGACGATCTGTTGTTTGGTTTGAATTATGAAGTAGACAATATTTTTTTTTTAAACGATGATGATTTGAGGATGTGTTATGTTAATTGATGGATGAAATTTGCATGCATATGTTATATATAAGAAAGATAAAAAAGAAGTAGAACATATGTAAGCAGGTTTAAGGTCAAGCTGTCACAAAGGTTGAACCAATAGATACATAAGTTCATTAGTTAGTTCTCTCGATTGATGCCAAGGTTGACCAATCGAAGGTGTTGAGGTAATTAAGCATTGATGTTTATAACCGTTAGCTAAGCTTTTTTTGTAATATCCCGAATTT
The DNA here is from genome assembly GCA_022433065.1 of Begonia loranthoides. Classification (NCBI taxonomy): domain Eukaryota; kingdom Viridiplantae; phylum Streptophyta; class Magnoliopsida; order Cucurbitales; family Begoniaceae; genus Begonia; species Begonia loranthoides. The sequence continues at coordinate 23,104,064 of CM039475.1, read as the reverse complement.
TTTAGATACTAAGCATACGACTTAAGTAATAATTATAGGTATTTGGAGTTAAAATGAATGATTAAGGTATTGACCAAGAGAAACATATTTGGATAAAGTAAACTTGATATCCGAATTGTTTGGTGATATTTGGAGTTAGATAGAACGATGTTAACTAGATTGATAATCAGTGGAATTAGTAAGAGAAAATATACTTGGATATAAAAAAGTTATAAATATTTAAAGGTATATAAGGTGGTGGAAGAATTGTGGAGTATATATCTTTAATATTGAAGAATAAATTGAAGTTAGGATAATTGGGGATGCAAATTATGGGTTACTCTAAATAGATGTAATACTATATAGAATATTTTGTAATATTCTATAAGGAGTAATACTATAAAGATGTATTATTATGTGGGGATGTTACTCTGGTTATCCCGTAATACATAGTATACTATATACGTGAGTATACTATATAGATTTATGGAGGTTGAAGACATATTATTCACGTGATATTAAGAATATTAAAGAATTGTAATATTCACGTGAATATTTTGTGTGGCGGTCGAATGTGCACTGCATGAATTGATCGACCGATGTTTGATGCAGGAAACATTTTGAACAATTGGTGGTTGATCGGCCACTGAAATTGATCGATCGGAGCGATCAACCGCTGATTTTAAAGAAGGAATTTGTGGTTGATTGGTTGACTGGCGGTCGATTGACTGAAGAAGAATCAATCGACCACCAAACTGAAAGGTCACCTGGAAATGGAAACGCTTTCACTGGAAGCTTCTGGAGTTGGCATTTGATGCGTTTGGATGCTGAAGGGTTGCCTCCTTTGGCCTTCTATCTTCAGTGGACGCTGGAAGGTCATGGTTTGTGACCTATAAATAGAGAAGAGTGGGGCGAGAGAATGACAGTGAGGAAAACCATGAGGTTACTCTGCTAAATTTTTTAGAGAAACCGTGAGGGTGTGGAATTGCTTTGAAGCTCTAGGATGTTTTGAGTGAAAGGTTGCAGAGAAAGAACTGCCAAGATGGTTTGTGAGAGTCTAAAGTTGCACGACCAAGGGATATATTATCGTTTTGTGAGTTTTACAGAAACAATGACGGAGAAAGTGAGGTCGAGAGGTTCTGGAGGTTTTGGAAAATGATAGTGAGCTGGTGAAGGGAATGGCTCTGGTGTTTTGAAGGAAACTATGAGCTTCTGGAGTTTTGGTTTTTGAGAGAGAATATAGAAATAGAAACTATGAGTTTCGGTAGAGATTGAAACCGAGAGTTGTTGTGAGGTTCTGTTGAAAGTTTGAGGCTTTCTGTCTCTCGGGTTGATCCAGTGGCTAGGGTTTTGAAACTGTGAAGTGAAGTCTTGGGTGTTCAGGTATTAGTTTCTCCCTATTTGTTCTCTATTGAATAATTATGATGAATGTGATATGCTGACTATTGGAGATTTGGTTATATTATGTTGGTTGTTAATGGGAAATATTGGTGTGATTACTGATGTGACTAATAAAAATGATGTTAGAGTTTTGTTACTGCATGTAAAGTGTGATTGGATAAATTGTTCTTTGCTGATAAATGGGTTTGATAATATGGAGTACTCTTCTAGTATTCTTTTTTTTTTTTTGCAATGGATATTCGTGTAGAAATGTGGGATTTAAACTAGTCTTGTTAGTTCTATTATCTGTTTGATTATTGTTGGGTAAATGATTTAAGTCAACTGTAACGACCTTGTTTTTATTATCTTTGAAAAATGCATAAAATTTAAAATTTTTCTTTTGTAAAATCAGAGTAAGATTTTTCTTTTAAAACTGAGTGTTAAATCTATTATTTAAAGTCTTTTTCAATAATAATCATTTAAAACATTTTTAGCAACGAAATAACTTTCATTTATAGAAATCATCCTTCTTAATATATATATAGCGAAAGCATTAAATAAAAGAGACATGTAATAGAATAGTAATTTAAACTCAACTATTTATTTGCAAAATCATGTACTCATTAGTCCAGCCAGTCACAAGATCCATTTGTACAAATTCCTCATCAACTGCTCCTTGCATTGTTCATCTATTTCCAAGCATATACCTACATCAAGAAGACTTAACTGATGAATCTAATGCTCAATAAGTGATGTATAATAAAATAAACATGCTATGTATCTTTGAAATCATTTTTCATTTTCTGTTTTCATTTCTTTCCTTTTTCTTTCCGTTTTCATTGCACATTTCATTTCCTTTTTTTTTTCTGTCTTATTAATCTTAACTTTACTTTATCTTTCCGTTTCATGCTTTATTATTATTTAATTTCACTTTCTAGAAGGAAACCTATCTGTTCCATGTACCGAGAAAATAGATATATCATATAGTCATGTAGCTATCCATCACCCCTACATGGGGATACATCATATGGCCTCACTACCATGACCGTCACCGTTCTCTTTTTGTCAAAGACGTTGGGGATTTCCGTACAAGAGAAATGATGAACACTAGAGTCCACGTGGTTAACCGTCACCCCGATGAAGTGATACATCATATAGTGTCCCCACCTATGGACAATCACTAAATCTTCTGAACTCCCACACGCTTATTTAGTGATATGATGGACATTCCTACAACTAAGTGATGGTTGTTCGCTCGGGTGATCAGTCCTTGAGAACGCCGTTCACTTAGTATGTATGAACATCCATTCCACCACTTTTCATTTTCCTTTTTAAAACCATGCATGAAAACCATTTTCGTATTTTTTGAAAACCATGATACTCGTGAATGCATATAATTCTATCACATTTTTCCAATAATCTCTAAACATGCTCGTCTATGAAACATATCATTAAAAGTACCTAAATCTAATAAACAATCATAAAACAATAGCACAATATATATAACATGCTCAATTTCTGGTAAAGCAATAAACAACTTAAATATTCTATGAAAGCGGTAAACATTCAGCATACAACCGCTAATTCTTGCGATGTAGGGTCCGAAGACCAAAGCACAGTAAGTATCAACTTACCTGGAGTCCTTAGCGTGTTTTAGCTCCTTATTCTTTTCCCAATTCATTAATACCTTCAAAATAGTTATCATTTATCTGTTAATATATTTATCAATTATAATTTCATCTTTGATACTGTTATTTCGTTTATCCATATAATAATTTATTTCGCATTTCTCGTCCACTATTCTCATTGACCAATTAACCAATAAAGTCATAATAATTATTCCAAATGGTGAACAAAACTAACAGAACATATTTCCAATTTCAATTGACAGAGATTCCTAACTTTTCCACGTGCTCACCAATCGAACAATTTATCAAACAATATAACTTAACAACTTAACAAATACTTTACAACCTTAATCCCCCAAATAACATATCACTCATAAGCATCACCCGCTTAACCAAACAGAACATAACATCACCGAGTATAGCAAACCAGAGCAGAAATTATCACAGTAACATCTCAAAGTACAAGTCTAGAGATCAATTTAACAGAAACCCAATAGACAGAAAACTTCAACACAGTTGAATTTAAGCAGAGACAATTTCATCGGCATTATTCATCCAAAAACAATCAACTAAATGATACCCAAATCAGAACCAAAAAGCATATTATAGCTCAGACCAACAATTTAGTAAACTTCAAACGTATTATCAGCAGAAATCGATGCAGAACAACAACCTAAAAATTTGTCATCCAACTCAAGAACACCAGGACAGAATCAAACAGAAATCACAGCTAGTGTTCGGCATTTCCTTACCGAAATCAGAGTGATGGCGGACAAAAATCCCTTGGGCGAAGCTCCCCAGCCACAGCTCCACCATTTCCCACAATCGGTAGCCGTTCGTTTGTTCGTTTGCGTACCGTTGGCTCATGCTCGTACAGAGTCGCTCGCCGCTCACCTCCGCGCGGAGCTCGCCGGAACGTTACCGCGGGATTCGCCAGTTCGAGCCCTAGCCCCGCGTTACATCCTCCTCGCGTCGACACCCTGAGGCCGAGCCTCGCCGGACAGCTCCCCGTTCGTCGTTCTCCTCCTTCGCGAAACATCTCGACCAAATGGGAATGAGGGGAAGAAAACCCATTTTCTCCCTTCTGGAATTTCCCCTGCGAGCCTTCTTCCCTTTTTTCACTTTAAATCATTTTCTTCACGTATCATTAGGGTGTTCACGGTTCGGTTCGGTTCAATTTTAATGTGAAATCAAATTAAATTAGTCAGTTTCAGTTTTAAAATTACAAAATGGGAATCGGTTTTAGAAAAATCAGAACCGAGTCGGTTTCGATTTTAAAATCTTGGTTCCGGTTTCAGTTCGGTTTTGGTTTTTTCTTTATTAATTTTTTTTTTCAAATATTATAATGAAAATTGTATAAAAATTATAAAAACATAATTAATAACAACAAAATTATTCTTCCTCTTCTCTTTTCAAAACAAAATTTTGTCCAAAAAATAGTTATTAGGTCTTTTGGAGCTAAAATCACTTCAGAGGCTGAGGCACGAATGACCGAATATGGAACTTCAAAAACAAAAAAACACTATAAACGTATTTATGCGGTTCGGTTTCGGTTTTGAAAAACTAAAACCGGTAACAGAACCAAAACACTCGGTTTTTACAAAAGAGAACCTTATTCGGTTTTTTTAATAGAAAAAACCTTATTCAATTTTGATTTTTTTATCAGTTTCGGTTCGGTTTGTCGGTTCAGTTCGGTTTTAAACACCCCTACTTATCAATCTTTTATTTAATCCATTTTCTCTATCTTATAAATAATCCCTTTTATTCAATTAACTTCTCTTTATTTTAATCATTCCCTCCTTTTTTTTTTTTCACTTGCCACCAGTTACTCTACTTTTCCCCCCCATTTCTTCTATTATTTATAATATTTACTTCTTGTAATTCCAACTTTAATCTCACTTACATATTTAACATACATATATATATTAATCGACTCACTTCTAATTTTTGACTTATTCCGAACATCGCTTGATAATGATTACTGATCCAATTTAAATTCTTCAATTCTATTTCCTAAATTAAATTTCATTAAATAGATCTTCAATAATTATCCAAATAATTCAATTACGCCCAATCAATTTTCCAGTTACCCTTACTTAATTTCGTTAAAGGAAATTGGAGTATTACATAAACACTTGAATGCTTTAGTGGGAAATTATTGAATGTATATTTTGGATGTTAGGAATTATTGGAAATATTAGTTTGGGTATCCGATTTGTTATCATGAGAATTAAACTGTTGACTTGAAGAATTGAAATTCTTCGAAAATAAGGTTCTTCAATATATTGCATATTAGGAAATTATACATTATTGGAAGTACTAAGCATGTTAGTTGAAGATAGGGGACTATATTATTGGAAATTAATAGCTATATGTGTAACGCCCCGTTAGTTTAAAACTATTTTTCTTGTTTTAAAATACATCATATAAAATTTTTCACTTAATTTATTCAACATTCGAAATGCATTTTAGAAAATAATGAAATCAGAGTAAATAGTGCGAAATAATAGTAGAGAAGTTCAAAACCTAGTTCAATTGTTCACCATCAAAGTCCCAAAAAGTCCCTAACTATAATTATTAATAGTATTCAAAATACCACAAAGGTCAGTTACAAAAATACCCTTCTCTCAAACTATCATTATCTCTCATCTCACGCGAGCCATATCCAGCAGGTCAAATAGGCTAATAACATAAGGGGTCATCCTAGAACGCCACCTCCTCAACTGGTATATCATCTTCAAAATAATCACCTATATTACGTGATACGCTCCAAGGATCAATAAGAGCGCTAATTAGAAAATCGGTCACCAAGCTATAAATAATCTGAACTAGCAACGATAAATAGAATAATCCTCCAAATTCGTACGTGAACTTTGGCTGATTTTTGGAGGACACTAAAATAACACAATCAGGTAAATCGTATCAAAATCTCAGTGCAAAAACCATTCTGGATCTCTAGTTATAATCGAAACAAAATATCTCCAAATATAGGGCTTCACCCGAGCAGATTTGGCGACCAGATTTCAATCAGAGAGATTTCACTCTATATAAATCCAATAAATACCAAAACTTTGAGGACAGTGACGTAACTTCCTGTAGAACAATTCACTGGAAGAGACAAAATCGAAAAGAACAACGTAAGGTCTTCGAATTACAGTCACAAACCAAAAGTTCCAGCGGCCATAAATCCAGGGCAGATTAGCGATAATCAAGCAATCAATCAAGAATTAGTATTGGCCTAAATTTCTCAACAATAACCATCAAATACGAACTTAGCAATCTGTTATATGAAGGATAGAACAAGAAATACTAGAAGCTACTTGCACAAATCTTCAGAAAACCAAATAGAAAACCGTGGAGTCCGTTTTGACCTCCTACCGTGAGAGGGACGGAATTGTGCGGCTCAACCAATGATTAAGCACTCTCCATGGGGTCCAACGCTTCTCCTATTTCCACGCCACAAATACTCCACATAGATGAAGCTTTGGAAGAAATAGAAGCCCTTCCAACCTGCTCAAAAGGCGTTCCAAGAGCTGCAAGTTCGGGCAAAAATGGAGGATGGCTGAGGGAGGGTGTCCGCGTGGTTTTCTCTCTTCAAAGAACAAGGGTTTGTTTTTTCAATTCAGCAAAAATCGCTTTCTTCATTCAGAAAGAGGGCTTTAAACCCTAAAAGTTTACAATAAAGAACAAAGACTAAAATAACCCTAAGTAGCAAATGACTAAACAACCCTTAACAATAAAACAAAAACAATAAATCCGAGTTTAGGTTTTGGTCTCTGTAAAAGAGACATTAGACATAGCAAACGATAACCAAATATAGCGTTCAATAGCTTGTTCGAACGCTCTTGCTGTTGGCTACATTTGGTATGAAGGACCAAAATTAAAAACTAGTCGTCCTAATTGTCCAAATTGCCCTTGAACAGCCAAGGGTCAGGTTCAAGGCGGAAAGGACACCTCACAATTTCCTCCTAGGATTGCATAACCTCCACTAGCTAAAAGGAACTAACTCTTGTTTGCTAAATTGATCAAAAACCTACAAAATAAATAAAAAGTTAGAAAATAAAGGAGCCCTTGGCTCGGGCTCAAGTGACAGGAACTTGGGGCACATCATTACAGGGAAAATAATGAGCCTAACGCCCAGAAAGAATAAGAATTAAAATGCAATGCAAATGATGCGTGACCACACAATGCATTATAGAAGAGAATTGTATCTCTTCTGGAAGTCGAGGTGGAATACTCCCTAGGGTCTTGTGGCCTAACCAGTCACTCTGACGAGGAATATATCCATTGGGGGTGTTTCCACAAGCAGGTATTGTAACGACCCTGATTTTCATAAATCCTTTAAAATACGTGGAAAATTGAAAATTTCTTTTAAGAAACAAAACATATCAGAGCGCGTCTGACTGGATCGCTACTGAATCTTTCTTAAAGCTCGATATAAAATCCCATTTTTGTAAAACTTATGCAGAAGCGTTAAAATAAAAACCATTTGAAGACATAGCGAAAGCGTAATTAAAATTGTAATTTAGAAACTTATGGGAAACGTTAGTCATTTGAATGAAAGGACTAACCAAATTAAATACACTTCAAATAAAACTTATGTTAATTACAACTTAGACAAATTAATTAAAACCATTTCTCTTTTACCCTCTTTATGCCTGGCCAGCCATGAGCATCCCTCGAGCGTGCAAACCCATCATCTTTGCTTGCTATTGTTTGTTCTTTATCTTTCGCTACTTCTAGTCCATGCATTCTTCATAGCGTACTAGTACATACATCTACACCACAAGTAACTGTAAACTCGAAGGCTTAGTGATGTGCCCCAAGGTCCCGTCACCTGAGCCCGAGCCAAGGGCTCCTTTATTTTCTAATCTTTTTATTTATTTTGTAGGTCTATCATGGAGTTATTTAAGTTAAGCATTGATGGAAGGCATAATACAAGTTTTGGAGATAGATGACACTTTCCAAAAATCTGCTCGTAAACTGACCCCTGAAGTGTGCATTGTATTTTTGGAGATCTATCAAACTCCATATTGGAAAGTTCTCTTCACAACAATTGTAGCTGATTTGTAAGGCTTTCTAGAGAGTACTTTGACGTTAATGTTGGATCTCGTTTGCTATGTCAAACGGAGCTTTAACAGAAGGATAAAAAACAGGCAAAGAAACTATTTTTATTTTGTTGTGTGTGTTTTATATTTTGGGGTTTATTTTGTAAATTTCTTTTAGGGTATTGTAGTACTTCCTTTTGCAAGGCCATTAGGGTACTTAGTACATCCTAAGGCAAGAGGAAACGTGATTTTTGAAGATTTGAAAAAAACCTAGTTTTCTCCCTTGGTGTGAAGACCGCGGAGTTGCCTCTCCTCACGGCCCTTTCTCCCCTTTGCATCAAATCGACTGTTCTTGTTGCTTCTTGGTCGAGCTGATTGGTGCTGCCTCTTCCAAACCACTCTTCTCTTGCAGTGGTCTATTGTGGAATGGAGGTAGAAGAAGCAATAACCCTCTTGGAGAGTGCCTACCCGATTTGGAGAGGCCAAGCAAAGGCGCCCCCTCTTCCCTTTGGAGGTGTGCGGACTCCTTGGAGTTCTTTTCTATTTTTGTTGCTGCAAGTATTGAAGTTATTATTATGTTCTTGAACCCTTGTTGTCTTCTTGATATTTTGGCATAGTGGGATTATTTTGGATTAAAGTTATTTTAGTTGAGCTGTGATTAGAAGACATTTATTTCAGTCGAGAAAACTGCTCTGTGATACTGCTTGCTCTGATTTAAGATTATGTCCACGTTGTGAAGCACTCATGTTTCTTGTATTGCGCTCATTTTTGGCAGTATTAATATTCATATTGTTATTGTGTTAACCTCCAAAATTGGCTCTAATTGGCTTTATTCTTGCTGAGTTCTTGACGTTTTATTCCGGGTCGACAGAACTATTTCGTAAAACCCTGATTCCGTGGGCTGTCTTTTGTTGATCATATCTGGTTATTCTGAAGGACTTTTAAGCTGAATTTTTTATACGTATTTTGTAAGTGTTATTGCAAGCTCCTCCAAATCTCAGCTCCTAATTCATTACGGTTCAGAAGTTATTCACAACTAAAGATTGGTGGTCAGATTGTTGGTGCTACGTTACCCGATTGCTTCTTTAGTGACTCTTGTGACGTGGTGCATATCATTTGGTATCAAAGCTTGGGTCACATTTTTGCTGTTGTTATTGTGCCCTATTAATTGTTTATCATGAGTACAAGAAGTGAAGTGAACTACCAAAGGGGTAGGAGAGCTGAATCAAATGAATCACCATCACCCGAGAGGGAGCCCACCCAAGTTGAAAAAAAATTACAAAATCAAATGGATGAAATGAAGGACATTGCTTTTAAAATTACAAAAACGTCTAGAGAAATATTCTAGTAGGCATGTGAGGGGCCCTAGGACTCCTAAACCAAGGGAAAAATTCAACACATCAATTGAGTCAAGGGGCCGAAATAAAAACTTGTATGATAAGGGTGAGAGAGAAACCGATATGGAAGAGCTTCGGAATTTGAGAAGAAGATCTCATGTCAAGGATGATATAAATCTTGTAAAAATACCTATCCCTCCATTTATAGGATTCAACAATGACATGGAATGTGTAGATTGGTTGGAAGAAGTTGAGAGCATATTTGATGGTCACGAATTTTCGAATAAAGGTAAAGTGAGACTAGCCTCCTCGAAATTGGTGGGTCATGCAAAGTCTTGGTGGAATAATTTAAAAGCGCAGCGGCTAATTGATAAAGAAGATGAACTTATTACTTGGAAGATGATGAAAAAGTTTATGAGAAAAAGATTTGATACATCTCGGCTTGGGCTAAAGACATCCGTTGCTCCGAGTGCCTTGAAATTAGGCACAATGCTTCAAAATGCCCAAAGCAAAAATGTATTATTTTAAAGGAATGTTTGATTGATGAGAGAAGCCAAGTTGACTCCTTGGCAGCCACTAATGAAGAAGACAACTTGGAAGTAGAGACTATTTATGCTCCTGAAGGGCCACTATTCGTGTTGGAGACTCAAGCGACTGAAGAAGTTTTTTTGAAAGATCAAATTTGTGAAGATGATCATATAGAAAATGGAGATAATTTTTTTGCCACAACTAACGGGGTCGAGAAGGAACATGAGATGGTGATGCAAAATCAGCATTGTAAGATTCTTCAAACACCAAGCTTATGGGAAGAAATTGTTAGAAATGAAGCCGAACTAGATGTAGTTAATACTAGTTTCCAAGAGTTGCTTATTCAATTCGTTTCTAACAAATCCTATTATGTTTCATCTTGTCTTCAAGAAAGTTATATTGATGAAGAGCTACCAAAGTTAAAGGTAGATGAGAAAAAAGCTCACCCTCAAAGGGAAACACTCACGGCCATGGAGGAAATAGTCATGGAAGATAAAAAACCTTCCACTTTGCCTAACCGCAATGTTTTATGTAAAATGGAAGAAGCAAGCATAGTGGAGCATAGAGATGAGTTCTTTACAGCAATCTTTGAAGGAGAAAATTATTTGAAGAAGTTAATTCTTGATCAAGAGGAATTTTTTTTCTTCACCATAGAAAGACCACTCGTTATTGAATGGCTAGAAGAGAAAATTCATAGCGAACTGACTTGTTATGATTTTTGTTGGAGCATGGACAAAGTAGATTTTTTTTTTTACAGATGAAAGGAGATTTCTCAACCATGGTTACATGCATATGGATAAAGATTGGGTCTTAGGGGCATTACCAAATTCGAGTCTTTATTTGCTAGTCTACGATAGTGGAGAAACAAACATACTAGCCAAAACTACTTGCTCGAGGTATACCCCACCAAACACTTTAATTACTTGGTTTTTTAAAATTGGTTGGATGGAAGATTCCTTTGTTATTGGTGCTGTTTTTGAATTTTGGAAAGAAAGTTTTAATATTGTGGGTTTGAAATTTCCCTATTATTATAATGGTAGTTCATTGGGGGTTAACAACTTGTGGATAACTAGTTCTGGAAATAGAAAATTTTTAACTTGGAAGATTCTTAGTGATGACCTTGCGAGCTATTCTTTTGAGAGAAGAACAAATTTTAGTTTGAGGGGACCTCTGAGCTTTATTATATTTGATACTGATATGTCTCTCGGACATGAGAGTTGTGAGATCATGAGTTCCGAGATCATGAATGAAAAGAGATATGCTAAACCTGATATGATGGAGCTGACTCTGGACATCAAGAAATTTTTTCCATTTGATCTAGAAGGAAGATTTGTGGTAGATAATCAAGTATACTCCCTGGATTTGAGGACAAATCCTTTTCAACCCCGGGAGTAAAAATGATGTGCACCACATCACAAGAGTCGCTAAAGAAGCAATCGGGTAACGTATGCACCAACAATCTGACCACCAATCTTCAGTTGTGAATAACTTCTGAACCGTAATAAATTGGAAGCTGAGATTTGGAGGAGCTTGCAACAACAGTTACAGAATACGTATATAAAAAATTCAGCTTAAAAGTCCTTCAGAATAACCAGATATGATCAACAGAAGACAGCCCACGGAATCAGGGATTTACGAAATAGTTTTGTCGACCCGGAATAAAACATCAAGAACTCAGTGAGCATACAGCCAATTAGAGCCAATTTTGGAGGTTAACACAATAACAATATGAATATTAATACTGCCAAAAATGAGCGCAATACAACGACCATAAGTGCTTCAAAACGTGGACATAATCTCAAATCAGAGCAAGCAGTATTGCAGAGCAGTTTTCTCGGCTGAAATAAATGTCTTCTAATCACAGCTCAACTAAAATAACTTTAATCCAAAATAATCCCATGATTCCAGAATATCAAGAAGACAGCAAGAATAACTTCAATACTTGCAGCAACAAAAATAGAAAAGAACTCCGAGGAGTCCGCACACCTCCACAGGGAAGAGGGGGCGACTTTGCTTGGCCTCTCCAAATCGGGTAGACACTCTCCAAGGGGGTTATTGCTTCTTCTACCTCCACTCCACAATAGACCACTACAAGAGAGGAGTGGTTTGGAAGAGGCAGCACTGATAAGCTCGACCAAGAAGCAACAAGAACAGTCGAGTTGATGCAAAGGGGAGAAAGGGCAGTGAGGAGAGGGAACTCTGCGGTCTTCACACCAAGGGAGAAAACTAGGTTTTTTTTCAAATCTTCAAAAATTGCGTTTCCCTTTGCCTTAGGAGGTACTAAGTACCCTAATGGCCTTGTAAAAGGAAAGTACTAGAATACCCTAAAAGAAATTTACAAAATAAACCCCAAAATATAAAACACACACAACAAAATAAAAACAGTTTCTTGGCCTATTTTTTATCCTTCTGTTAAAGCTCCATTTGACATAGTAAACGAGCTCCAACATTAACGCCAAAGTACTTTTTGGAAAGCTTTGAATCAGCTACAATTGTTATGAAGAGCACTTTCCAATATGAACTTTGATAGATCTCCAAAAACGTAATGCACACTTTTGGGGGTCAGTTTACAAGAAGATTTTTGGAAAGTGTCATCTATCTCCAAAACTTGTATTGTGCCTTCCATCAATTCTCAACTTAAATAACTCCATGATAGACCTACAAAATAAATAAAAAGATTTGAAAATAAAGGATCCCTTGGCTCGTGCTCAGGTGACGGGACCTTGGGGCACATCACTTAGTAAGGAAAAGGGTTAATGCAATATGCTTATGACTCTCTTTAGTTCATTTGGAATGAGGGCCACCCATACCAATTTTTTCATTACGTTTCTTCTTTCTTTCTTTCTTTCTTTACTCGTACTTTAAGCTGGAGATTAGAAGACCCGTATGGGATGGTATAGTGGGTTGGACCTAACCTCCTATGGGCAACTAGGTCCCGTTCCCGATAAGATAGGGGCATTTCCTAATTGCTAGGCTAAGACCGCTACCCATCCGCCTCCCAACTCCCTTATTCCTTTCCTTCATCTTTTCTTATACTTTTACTTTCCTTACTATGCATGTGAGTACCACCCCGTGGGAGCACTCCCTATTTTGTTTCTATTACATGATGCGTGATCAAACATTCTCAACCTAGCTGATGCATGATACTTTTAACATAACATTCATAATAATTGAAGTGCGCATTGAATAATTGAAAGCGTATACAGGAAAGTAAAGCATATAATAGAAGTAAATAGCTGCACACCGCAGAGAACAAGTACAATGTGTTGAAACAAGGAAAACATGCTCGAATTAATAGACAATATCATTCGGGAAAGAATCGGAAACATGCTATCGATGGACATGTAAATTATCCTAGTCCATTTACATGCTCTCTACGTTTATATTTCTATGCCATTATTCTAATCAGTTATTAACATGCTCCTACATTGATTTCATGCTTTGATTCCACTTAACTAATTATGCTTCGTTTAGCAGAAAGTACATACTAAGGACATGTAATCATAATCGAGACCTTAAGCAATACCAAGAAAACAATAATAAAAACAATTATGAAACATTCATTCGCATAATAAGTGAAAACCCTTGAGACCCTTAATTCATTCACGTTACTTCATTCTCTTTTCATCTTCTTTACCATTCTACTCTTTAATAAAGTAAAGCATTGATTGTGAAATTGAAGTGCACATTGAAATAAAAGTAATTGAAGGCAAACTATAATTAAAATTGCGCACCTAAATAATAGACGGTAAAGAGACATACGATGAATTACGATTAACTAGGCAGGCTCGCTAAACTAAACAAAGCTAAACATGGAAACATGCTTTAAACAACAAATAATAAACTAAACATGGAAATATGCTTTAAACAACAAATAATAAACTAAACATGGAAACTTGCTTTAAACAACAAGTAAGGGAAACATGCTTACTAATTATGATTAACATGCTCACTAAGTAATCACATTTAGTTAATTAACCTAGTTAATTAACATGCTGACTAACTATAAATGACATGCTTACTAATTATGATTAACATGCTCACTAAGTAATTCAAATTTAGTTAATTAACCTAGTTAATTAACATGCTTACTAACTATAATTGACATGCTTACTAATTATGATTAACATGCTCACTAAGTAATTCACATTTAGTTAATTAACCTAGTTAATTAACATGCTTACTAACTATAATTGACGTGCTTATTAATTATGATTAACATGTTCACTAAGTAATTCACATTTAGTTGGTTAACTTAGTTAATTAACATGCTTACTAACTATAATTGACATGCTTACTAATTATGATTAACATGCTCACTAAGTAATTCACATTTAGTTAGTTAACCTAGTTAGTTAACATGCTTACTAATTATACTTAACATGCTCACTAAGTAAATCACATTTAGTTAATTAACCTAGTTAATTAACATGCTTACTAATTATAATTAACATGCTTACTAATTATAATTATCCTGCTCACTAAGTAATCCCACTACTAGTTTAATTTATTAAACACACCCAGGATTTAGTCTATTAAACATACAAAGATTCTGGTGAGTTAACAATTAATCGTACTCAAGGGATGATTCGCAACTATTTATTAAGCGATCAGTTGATTAACATGCTCATCTTTCAAGTAAACTAATTATGCTAGTCAATAACGACTAAGCAATCGTAACTTTTACTTAACAAAATGGTAGACAATTTATGGTAGCACAATACACATATTTGGGGAAGACAAAGTATATATCTACTAGATCTAACCCATAGAAGAGCAATGAAGGAAATATGACACAGTTAACAGCATTGAATAGAATAGACAGTAAACATTCATCATTTCACGCATTTATCATTTGTCACCCTTTTGCATTCGTCATCTCCTTATCAAAGAAATACATTCGAACAAACAAGCCATTCAACAAAGAGAAATGTCATAGATCTTAACCAGTCTACAACGTACTACCCATATATACCAGAAATCAACACATGAAACTATTTATAACGCAGCAAGAGAAGAAAACAGCAGAAATCATCCAAGGAACTAACACTATTCTAGCACAGGTTTATCATTCAAGAAATCCTGACAGCAGTTCACTATAATCCTACAAAGCAAGAATAGAGCTATCGACATAAAAACTCAACACTAGGAGTGAACATTTCAAACAACCAACAGACCAATCATCTAGCAGTAAGCATTTCAAGGACTCACACACCCATACTTGTGGTGTAAGGCCTCCAAATGGCCAAGACCCTACCCTATTTCCTTACCCATTTGAAGAACACAGCAGGGACAGTTCTCCAGTCTCCACGGTAGTTCCAGCTTCAAGGTGGTAACTTCTTCAGCTCATTCACGTAGCACACAACACTCACCCTTTACACTAGACTCTCCTTCTCCCTTACTGGAATACTCTCCCTCTCAGCCCTCCGCTCACACTCTGTAGACTTCACTCAGGAAATGGTGAGAGAAAAACTGAAGACGGAAATGAGAGAGAGGTGGGAGGTATAACCTAGGGAGGGAACAATTTCTAGCTGGAGGGCAGAGGAGTGTCGGCTCATGTGGGTCTGGAAGGCGATTTGGTGTCGGGGAATCGATTTCTAATTAGTTAGCATCGTTGTTTTGTCTGATTTAAATCTCTGAAATTACAGTTCTGAAACGATTTGGACGGGTGCAGACAGTATCTTTGCGTCCGCATTCATCCACAAGACCAGATCTTCCCAGGTAAATGCCGAGTTCAGACGGAAATTAGCGTCCTTACCCCTTGTCCTTACCGTTCGTAGGCAACTTGTGGATGCGATACCGCCTCCGCAGTCGTCCAAATTGTCCCCAAATTTGGATAGAGTCGATGCAGACGCTAATTCTCTCGTTCGCATCGTCCGCAACCTATCGTCCGAATTGTCCAGGTTAGAACAGATTCGATATGGACGCCACTCTTCTCGTTCGCATCATCTGGAGACTCCTCCGAAAGTCTCTAGTTTGTATAGAGTCGATGCGGACGCTACTTCTCTCATCCACATCGTTCGTAACGTGTCATTTGAAACTGTCAAGACTTGAACAGATTCGATGAGGACGTTATCCTTTTCGTCCGTATCGTCCGGACCCTTGTCCGCAACTCCACTTACAGTGAAGTCAGGACGAGAAATCTCATCCCCAACTCGTCCTAACACCCAAAATTCTAACTTTCTTCATCTTTCCACACTTAACTCATATCCTTTAACATTTCCCCTATAATTACACACCACCAAATGACACGTATAGATACGCCATGTAACGCCCTCACAACTCCAACACTTTGATTACACTGCATATACGGGAAAAACGTAAAGGAAATACCTCTATACTTAACGCTCAAGAACACTGTTGGTAATATCCCGATAGTGTAACAACCTGATCCTAATTTGTGCGTTAAAACGATGTAATCCAACTTGGAGATAAAGATTTGCGTGATACATGTATTTACATCATCTCTATATGCATTAAATTATGACTCGTAATTTTGTGAAGAATCAATCCGGATAAAAACTCGGTCGAAAACGCAAAGGAATTGTACTTTTGGACAATTAGGACACATGCGGATGAGGATCAGCGTTCGCACGAGCACTTGGGGATGAAGGAAGGATGATTCCCCACGTCCTGAAGTGATTATGCACCCTTGCGGATGAATGCGGACGCAGGTGGACGAGGATGGGATGTGTCCGCATTGAATCTATCCAAGTCTGAGGACTTTCGGACGACTACGGACACTTGCAGACGAAGAGGAGCATCATCTGCTTTGAATCTATCTGATTCTTTGACACATTTGGACGACACATGCGAATGATGCGGACGCTGATTGGCTTCCAAAACTGGACTGCGGACGGTACAGACAAAGGTGGGGACACTAACTCCCGTTCGAAGACTCAGATTTTGCTTGCGAAAGTTGGTCTTGCGGAAGAATGCAGAGGCGAATATTGCGTCCGCACTCATCCGAATCATAGCAGATCTGCGAGAAAACAGATTTAAATCAGAACAAAAACGATGCCCAACCAATGAACCGCCACCTCTCGACACAAAATCGCACGACATTGGCTGACCCTTAGGATTTGTCCACTGTTCCCCTCTGCAACTTGCACAAATTGTTCCCTTGGTAAGCCTATTTCTGCAGCTCTGTCCTCTTTCTCCAGGGTTGTCCTTCATCTTCCTGTTGGAGAGCGGCTGGGTGAAGAAAGGGATAAGGAAGGGGAACTGCTGCTGGTTGTTGTGCCATCTTCAAGGGTGAGGATGTGGGGGAGTCATTGGCTTGAGGAAGCCCCACCCACAAGTATACGTTTCTATTGTTAGTGCTGTATGCTATGCCCTGTTGTATTCCTTTGATTGCTGTAGTCATACTGTTGTAATTTTCTACCTTGCACTAATTACTATTACCTAGTTGTGTGCTTGGACGATAAGCCTTGAGACTAGATTATGAAATTAAGCTTAGTAAAGAAAGGTTCTGAGACACAAATGGTTTCTATATAGATAAGCTGAACTAAAAGTGGCATTTTCTTCCTAAACTGTGAATGTTTTAATTCTGGGAAACTTTCATATGAGCTATACCTTTATTATAATTTGTAGTTTCATGTGAGATACTCCTCTATTATTGTTCATTTTACAGCATATTGCCTTCCTTGTTATTTGCCTCTGTAGTAGATACATGCGTTACTATAACATCCCTCCATTTAATATCGCTGCTTATCACTCAGTTAAAAGCATGAACTCGTTGTTTTGTTTCCCATGTATTTTTGCAGTTTCGGTCATTATGTTTTGGAGCATGACTCGCTTTTAGTTTATTTCTGTGTAAGTCGAACAGAAACATGTGAATGCCCTTATATTACTGTTTCATTTCTGTCGCTTAGAAGCATACACTGCTATCTCGTAACTTGCTATTATTATAGTCTATTAAATCATGCTTAAATGCTCGTATGTGCTAGACGTTCATGTCCCCTTGAAATTTCGCTAGCTAGATGTTCATATGCTATTGCTATTTCGTTATAGTTGATGAAAAACATACTTTCGCTGGTCGTTCGATTTATTATTCTCACTATTTTGTTAGTTATTACCCGTTGTCTTGATTGTTTAAGAGCATGAATTACTACCTTAGAGTCAACGATACACGCTACTAGCCTCAACTTATGAGCATGTTTTGCTAATTGTTCTGATATCTCTCACAACTGCTTATAGTCATTTAAAGGTTGTTGTTCGTTATCATTTCCGAAGCATGATTTCTCGTTGCTAGATTTAATATTTTCTGCTATCTTAATCGCCCAAGAGTATGTTCTATTTAGATGAATTCGTTGTTGTCCTTTTGATAGATTGTTTTCCTTTCTTTTATGTGTTTAAAGAAGCATGCTTAGCTGTTTAAATTCGAAGTAATTCACTATTAGTTTTGGATCGTCGACAAGCATGTTTCACTACTCATTCATTTCTATTACTGTTGTATCGATAATCGTTCAACGAGCATGTTCTACTGTTTGCTATTATTAATCGCTGTTATTAATTATCGTTTAAGATGCCCGTTTCACCGTTCCATTAAATCTCTATTCACTGCTATGAGTATTTATTCCGTAGAAATCTAATTGCTGAAAGCATGTTCCGTTTTGCATTATTATATTTATTATTATTATTCTCTCTTAGGAAGTATGTTTCATTGTATCACACCAGTTAACATTACCACTGTCTAGTTATATTCGCTGCTGTTTACTTTCAATTAAGGAGTACATTTCGTTGTATGACTTAGATTAATTACAGCTGCTTGAGAAGCATGTTCCTGCATTACTTACTATTGTCTGTTTGCCATTAAAAAGCATGCTCAATCATTTTGTGTATTCAATTGTCACTTCTTATTGCCCTTTATGGTCAACGTGCAAAAATTTCATATTAGAGATCTCGTCACTAGATTATCAGTTCCTTGTATGACTATAAATTGTTTTCCTTCTATGAGTTAGACGATTTAGGAGTGTCCCCATGCATCATATAATAGAAACAAATAGGGAGTATCCTCTTAGGGTGATACTCACGTGCATCAAAAGGAAAAATGATAAATGAAACGAAGGAAAGGAAAGAAAAGGGAGTTGGGGGGCGGATGGGTAGCGGGTCTAGTCCGCGACTAGCCGAAGCCCCTCCCTTATCGGGTATGGGAGTTCTAGTTGCAAGTAGAGGGTTAGGTCCGGTCACTATTCCATCCCAAAGGAAATCCTCCAATCTCCAGCTCGAAGTACGAGTAAAGAACGAACGAACCAATGAAATGAAAACAAGCGGACTGGGTTGCCCCCAATCCGAAGAAACTAAAACAGTGAGATAATCATATGCATAATTGTATTAACCCACTTCCTTACTTGGCGAAAGCTCACGTCCTTACTTGTGGTGTAGGTAATGAAGTAGTCATACCAGGAGCGGCGGAGGAGGCAGTACCCGTGGAGCCTGCGGAGTATCCAGAGGGGACGCAGGGCTAGTAGTAGCATGACTACAAACAAGGAAGGAGAAATGTTTTTGTAAGGGTTAACGTCGAGTAATTTAATTTTTCACGAACGTTAAATTTCCCTTTTTCCCTCACTTGGATATTTATCAGCAATTATGTAGGCTTTATTCGTAAACTGAAAACCTCGGATTTTAAGTTAATGTTTTCAATTTCGTTTTCTGCTAAACTTTTAATTATGGTTTCTTTATTTCCGTAAATAGAATTGCTTGTTTAAGAACAAATTTTTATTGCTTCCACAAATTGAAATTTGTATTTCTTCACTACTTTATGAATGATAAAAACGAGTATTGGCAACGATCAGATTTTTCACTCTGATCCTTTTAAGGGAGTTTTTAAGAAAGTCTAAAAATGGAAACTTGTTTTAATGAACATAAGAATGGGTAAGAATTTGGGTCGTTACAGATAGTTATCCAACTTAAAATATCGGGATGTTACATATTCTCCCATAAATATATGTCATACGATAACACATATAATTACGCAACGTAATACCTTAACCACTTCAACTTCTAATTACATTACGTAAACAGGGAAAACATAACAGTGTTACTCCTAGCTTAATTCTCTAGAACATCCTTGGTAATACTCCAATAATTACCCAACTTAAAAACATCGGGGTGTTACAGGTATCCTTACTTTTGTTGAAGACGTTGGGGGTTTTAGCACGGGGGAATTATGAACCCTAAAATCCACATAGTTAACTTCTAACCTACCGTTCCCTACGTGGGAGGAATCTACCATATGGAAAGTCACAATTCTCCCGAACCCCCACACGCCTATTTACATATATTAAGATGACAAACATAATGTAAACAAATTCATAAGCCCTAGGATGATGCATGAATGCCACAAAATAAATCATAAAGATGACACACAATAGAAACACAATCAATTTAATTACAATTTTAGAAGGAACTTCAATTTCAAGATACTGCATTTAGCATAGTCATTCTCATCATTACTATTGGCAAAAACAATTAAAACTGACATGAATAGTTTTACATTTATACATTGTAAGGGAAATGTTAGTTATTGGTTCATTTAGAGACAGTCATGAGCAAGAATCACAGCGTTAAATCCATTCACAGGCTCATCTCCAGCTATATTCCAACTATACCATGCAGGTCTCCCAATTTAATTCAGATAACTAAGTTGCTAGGCAAGCTTTCAACTTAATAATACCAAGGTAAGTAGAAGAACAGTTTATAACACCCTAAATACATACTTCACAACATTCAGATTAGGTCCATCATAACAGCATGCTTACACCTATCCTTCACTCTTTTCAGTATTCAATTTCACAATTTATACTTATCACTTAAAAGCAATTTCTAGCATTTAACAAACAAGTAAAAGCATGACAGTCATAATTTCCAGCAATTTAAGCAGAACCTTACACCTATCCTTCATGCTTTTCTATGTTCAGTTCCACATTCTAAGCATTTAACAACCAACTAAAACAATCAAGTAAAAACGTGACAGTCACAATTCCTAGCAACTTAAGCAGAACCTAAAATCGAAAAACAATTCAACCATTCAAAACCCGTAATGTATTGCCTCCTCTGGCCACTTACACATTCCAATTCTTACCTCAAATTTCCAGCAGCAAACAATAATCACAACAGCTCAAATAGCCGCCAAGGGGAGGTTTTCCAATTGTTTAAACCTTCACATGTTTCCTAAGCATAGGTGGTATTAGTTTTAACTCTCTAAATCAATCCTGACCCAATTGGTGATCCATAAATAAAACAACAATTTAACACTTACCTTCACTTCACGGACGGACAGTTCCTTACAGTACCATTCAGAGCGACACTCCAATTATCCTACCAAACACAAACTCCTTCACACTCACACTTCACTCTTGAATCATCACTCACCAGCTACTTCAGCAAGGTTACTTTCACACACACCACACAATTTCCAGAGTCAAAGTAACCCTACAAGAAAACTTACCTCTCATAGACGAAGGAGAGAGAGGCTGTGCAGCTGCAGGGGATAAGTTGTAGGAAGAGGCTGACAGTCACTCTAGCCAAGGAGAGGTGGTCCAATGATGGAACACCATGTCGAAAACCTTCCCACCTATAGGGGAGGACTGGACGTCGCAGCAAGGTTCTGGGGAGAGAGATTTCGTTGTTGCAGACACAAAATCGGAAGAAAGAGAAAGAATAAAAATGGATTTCTCAGATTTTCACGATATTTCGGACCAATCGAGTCGTTCGCAACCTTGTCTGCACCGTCCGAAAGTCGATTTGGGACGAGAAAACACGTCCTAATACCTCATCCGTACCATCCGCAAGCAACATTCAGACCAGATTTCACGTTCACATGTAGCGTCCGAATGTGTCCAAAAATTTTCAGAGTCAAATCGGACACGATCCATTCTCCTCCGCATTGTCCACAAGTCATCCGAATGTGTCCCATAATTGTACAGATTCAAGGCGGACGCGAACCTTCTTCTTCCGCTTCGTCCGTAAGTCATCCGAATTGAGTTTAGGATGAAAAGTTTCGTCACCATGTCGTCCCAAAGTACAGGGGTGAAATTCAGTATGATCGCGGACGCCACCTCATGTCTGCATGTCGTCCTCACACGTCCGAAACTCCACTATTATGCATTTTTCCTTTAGTTTTCATACTTAACACATTTTCAATTACTAACCCTATACTTTCCGAGCATAATTGACACATTCCATCACACAACATGATATAATTTTCATACATAGTACTTATTCAAAATTTAACACATCAACGAAACGGGAAAAAATATTTTCGGGGTATTATAATATGTGTGTTAATCCTGAATAGGTTTCGCGAAGGATAATTCTAAGTGCTAACTCGCTAAAGCTAAGGACTTCCGGTAAGTGCTAATGTGTAACATCCCCTAACTTTTTCTGTAAATTTTTTTTTTCTTTAAATCATTTGCATAATTGAAAACCACAGTTACAAACATACAGCGGAAGTCTCAATCTTATAAAACACAGAGTAAACATACAGTGGAAATCTTTTATAATTAAATACCACAAGCCCATTGTTTACGTAAACACTAAAATAAACACATTAACTTAAAACATTTATTTGAAGTCATAAAACACTTAAAAGCCTTTAAAACATTTATTTCTTTTTCGTGAGCCATAACCACAGATCAATGTTGCCAACAACACAAATGTCCACACAACAATACTCCATCAGCTACGTTCTTTAACAGCTTTATCCATTCATCTACTCCTTATCTACATTAACGGGACCTAACTATAAGTCTAACGCTCAGTACATGGTATAAACGTAAATCATGAAATTCACATATAATTTCTATAACATCTTATACTGTCTTTCTGTGTTTCTCTGTTACTGTTCATGTCTTTATCGTTATTTCATCTATTTATTATTTTTTTCTTTTACTATTATTCCGTCTGCTTATGTGTCTGGCGTATCAAATCGGTCCATACAAACATTCGTTTACTGTTTCTATCTTTTATTGTTTATACGTCGGGCATATCAAACCGGACCATACAAATATCTGTGTCGGGCGTAACCAATCAGACCACAATTGGTTTCTGTGTCAGGAGTATCTAACCGGTCCATAGTTCTTTACTTGATTTTTGTGCTAGGTGTATCTAACTAGTCTACAACTGTTTTCTTATCTTGATTACTGTGCCGGGCGTAACAAACTGGACCACAGCTGTTTATGTATATTCCATTTTCGGGTACTTTAGCATTTCAAGTCTTAACGTTGTCGTGCACATACAATCTTATCTAATGTGTTTCTTTATCGTGTCTTTAAAACTTGATCCATTCTAATTAAGGGATTGAAATTAATTCTAATAAACATACAAGCAAACATCATACATAATTAATTAAACAAATGGTAAACACCCCCTAATTCCCGTGATGTAGGCCCTTTTAGACAAAATACATGCAGTACCATATACCTGAAGTCCTTAGATTTAATGGTTTAACACTTTAAGATTCCTCACAAAGAAACCTAATCATGATCAACACATATATCTATTAATAATTACTTTTCAATAATAAATTCCCCTAGATTCAAATAACATGCTCATACTTCCAATAATGGATAACTTCCTATTATGTACAAACTATCAAAAAACCTTATTTTCCAACAATCACTTTATCCAACAACGACAACCTTTATTCCAATAATTACCTTCTCCAAAATCACACATAATAAAACCCATTACTTTCACGTCTAATCTTAACTATTTATTTCCACTAATACTTCCAATAATTCTTATTATCCAAAATATTTATTCTATAATATCCAAAATATGTATACTCTCAATCTAACAGTGTATTCCAACTTCTTTAACACTCATTTGCATGCTATGACCAATAATAATTCCAACCTTATCCTTCAACTCATTATAACCACTAATACCACATAATAACAACCAACTTCATGAATAACACCTTAATCCATTAATACTTTCTCCAATAATAATCTACCAAATAATAATCACTTAATCCAACAAATCTCAAATCCACAGTTGATTAGTTCATGACCACTATGCAATAACAAAATATTAAAGAATACATACCTTTAGAAGCACAACTTCACAACTTCCACAACTCTCTCTCACGGTACACAGACTCCTCTTCAAACTCTCAAAACTTACAACAATCCTTCACTGCTTCACACATAACTCTCGTCACTCATAACTCCCTCACAATATTTTGGCAGAGTAACATTATCATTTCCTTTCCCTCAACTCAAGCTGCCACCCTCTTCTATTTATGGGAAACAAAGATGACTCTTCAGCATCCATACGTTGTGAAGATAGAAGGCCAAGTCATCAATGATCATCAACCTTTCATTGTCCAAACGTGTATAACGCTAAACTTTATAACCTCATATGCGTTTATGACGTCTCTTAGAATTCAGGCGTTCCAGATAGTGAATCATTTCATCCCAGAAGGCTTTCATAAATGGCGGATGATCACGCCGGTCGATCTCCTCATGCCAAACAACCGTCACAAACTACCGCACGTTTTCCTTCAGAAAACTTTAATTATCTATGTCGGTCGATCAACACCGATCAATCGCACCTCACCGATCGACCGCCGTCTCTAAGAAATGCATTTTTGCTTAATTTAGCACATTACTTCCTTAGCGTGACACCTACCTATGTATATACCTTATATATATAATTTCTCTAAATCAACCATAATTCGATTTTACTAATTTCCAACCCTCAACATATATCACATGTTTCACCATTCATTCTTCACATTATTTTACACTAAATATAATATGTCCTAAAATATTATAAATCATATATCTTCAATCTTATAATATCCAATTGTGTCCAAATATATTTCATCTTACTTTTTCTCATTGACTATCAATCCAATTGATATCGTCCAATATAACTTCAAGTATCATCATACAATTCTACAATTAACTTCAATCCTTCTCATAATCTAACTATGAACTTAACGGAGTATCATAATTCACTTATTCCAATTATATTTCTCTTGACCAATATCTTTATTTATCCAACTCAGCTCTTATCATCCCCAAAATCATCATTTAAGCTATGCTTTCAGCTCAAGGAAATTTAGGATATTACATGGTGCATGTGTTTTTGTCTGAAAGGGCCTACGTCACGAGAATTGGGGGGTGTTTATTGTTTATTTGATTGCTTGTTATGATTTGTATGTTTATTAGATTTAGGTTCAGTTCCTTAGTTAGGAATGAATCACGTTTTGAGGATACGATTGAGGAACACGTTAGATAGGATTGTATGCGCACAACAACGTTAAGACTTGGAATCCTAATGTATACGAAAGTGAATAAATGTAAATAGGTGGTTAGGGATGTGGGTTCTTGAGTTGGTCGCTTAGGTGTGTGCCACGATATAGCTGCCTGGGTAGTGTATTAGGTGTATGCCACGGGATGGCCGTCTTGTGCATAAACCGCTCTACCTTGTCAAGTTGACATTTCTAACACTTGGATGGGTAACTAGAACTAAATGAAAAGAGAGTAATAACAGAATTAAACGAAATATACGTAAATAGCTATGTTTGTGGTCCGATTGGATATACCCGGTGTAGAAATGGAATAAATAATAGTGAAAGATAGGAACAGTAATAGATAAACAAAACAGAAAACTTAGTAGAGACCTTACGAGTTGTATGTGTATTTCATGTTTTACGCTTATACCACTTACTGAGTTTTAGGCTCATAGTTAGGTCCTGTGATGTAGGTAAGGAGCCTATAATTAGATAAAGTTGGCAAAGGACGTAGCTGATGGAGTATTATCGGGTTGGACTTTTGTGATGTTGGCGACATTGACCTTAGGGGTTATGGCTCACAGAAATGGAATAAACATGTTTAATTGTTTTAAGTGATTCAAAATACTTTCAAGTGTTATTCGCTTTAAATGGTTTCAAATAAATGTTTTAGTGATGTTTGTTTAAATAGTTTTTAACTACTGATTTGAAATATTTTATATGGTTAAGACTTCCGCTGTATGTTTACTCTGGCTTTCCCTCATAAATGTTTTAAAAGAAAGAAAATTTGATAAAAAAAATATTACGGGGTGATACACTTTTAATTGATGTCGAGGCTGTCTTGTTGAATTATCGTGCATTAATGTGTATGGTGACTTGCAAAGCTTCTAATTGATGTTGGATTTGATCTACCAGAGGTGTCGGGGTCATCGTGCATTTATGTGCATGCTAGCTAACAACGAACTTGATTGATGCGAAGTATGTCTTCCAAAGGTTGGAGACTACTTGTGGGTGTCTCATTGTAAAACCTACTCATTCATAGAAAGATGAAGAACAAAAGAGTGAAAGAACATAAAGAAGGATAAAGGAAGGAAAAGAACAAATAGTATATAAATTAATATGGCATCCATACATATAAAGACTGTAATATGCTTGTAATACCCATAATTTTCACAAATAGTTTTAATTATGTAAATATGACAATTTAGAACTTAATAGATTAATTATTGTCACGAATTATGAATTTTAATAAAGGAATTAAAATAGTAGAATTATTCAATTATTATTGGAATTGGAAAAGTTAAAATAAATAATTTTATTTAATAAATAATAAAATAAAATAAGAATTATTGATGAATTAGGAAAATCGAATATGTTAAAATTAGTAAAGAAATAATGTGTAATAATTCATGGTTAATAAAATATTTACAGGAAGTATCAGATGCATTAGGAGCTGCTGGATGAAGTTTAGGAATGACTCTGATCGTTTATGATGGAGAAGATGCTCCGTGGAAGTGTTTGATGCAAGAGGACATTGAACCGTTGCATCAATTTAGCGAAAGAAATGTGGATTGTTGGATTTTAGAAAGATGCTTCTGCGAGAGCATTTTATGCTGTTTAGGTGTGGGACAGTGTTAAACTGTAGGATTATATTAGTGAAAGGAATAGAGACCATTAGATTTAAGAAAAATTCTTCTGCAAGAGCGTTTGATGCTGCTTGGTCGCAGAAGAATGTTTCATCTTTGGATTTAGTTTAGCAAAAAAAGTATGAGCCTTTGGATTAGAAAAAGATTCTTCCGTGGAAAGGAAATAGGCCATTTGAGAGTGTTAAGTAAGTTAGGAATGTCATCATTTTACAGTTTAGTATGTTTTTACAGCTATATTTAAGTATGCAGCAGTGTCTTAAGTGATGGAATATAGTCATTTGGGTTAGTGAGTCTCAGTTATTAGTGTTAGAGTAGAAGCTTCGCTTCTGTTGATTGTTTGGTGTCTTCAACAAGTTATTGGATGAAGTGAAATGTCGTTGTTGGATTTTATGAATTTGCCATAGCATTGGAGTTTCTGCTAGAGCGTTGGCTTTACCATAAGTGTTTGCATCTGCAGTTACTTTGGCGACTACAAATATAAGTTGTATGGCTAACGGGCTATTAGCCATTTGTCGAGAAGGTTGTTACAAACGTCCACTACGCCTGTTCATGGGTCTGTTGTAGTTCGGGAACATTTAAGTTATGGTAGTTTTCAAAATTACTTGTGAGCTATGGATTAATCCTTAGACTATTTTGGAGAAGATAAAGTTTAGATGTGATTTTTGTGGGATTTGATCCTGTGAAGCTTTCTGCATTAGCTTTATAAATATTTGGGTTTGGGTTTAAACCCTAATAACCGGAGAACTCCATGGATGAGAGAGCTTTCTCTAAAGCTGTTGGGTGAAAGTGTCCTTCAAGTTTCTCAAGGTAGATCCTCAATTATTTAGTTCCCAAAGTAGTTTTGACTGTGAGTAACGTTTAGAGTTATTCTTTAGTAACTAACTCTTTTTTATTTAAAGAAAACATTAGCATATAGGAAGTGTTAGGAACATTCAGACCTTTAGTAAGAATTCCAGGTAAGTGATGTTTTGTTTGGCCATTGGCTGCATCACAAAGTGCTAAGGTTTTGTAAAAATATGATGTTATTCTGAGATGCCTACGAGTTGTTGTTGAAGGATTTGATTGTTACTATTGATTTGTTTACTATTGATGTTGTGATATTATTTGAGGATATGTTTTGATGTTGTTATGATGTGATGCTTACCAGCTATTCATCGAGGATATGTTTTGGTGATGTTATGATGTGGTGCTTACTGGTTATTGATCAAGGATATGTATTGGTGATGTTATGATATGATGCCTACGGGCTATTGATCGAGGATATGATTATTGTTTCTTTTATATTCATATTAAGATATTGATCAATGATATGTTTACTATATGTTCATGCCTGTTAGACTATTATCATGTATCATGTATATTCCATGTATCATGTTTTTCAAGAAAAGACCGAAAATCGTTTTCATGCATATGTTTTTATGTAGGAAAGATAGAAACAAATTTTAAGATATGTAAAAAAGAATATGAATGGTTGAGGCAAGGTTGTCCCAAAGGTTCGTCCTATAGGGGATAAGCCTGTTAGCTCGTTATGTCAAGGCTTAGCTGAAGTTCACCAAGTAGTTGTGATTTGAGTGCACAACACTAACAGATGATTCGGTAAGGGGGACTATCTCGCTGAAGTTTACAAGACTCAGTGATGTGTTTTCCATAGTTGTATCTACCTTTCCCATAAGAATATCGACAAGGGTGTCGAGGTCGTTAAAAGAAAGAAAAGAAAAGAAAAGAATGAAGAATGAAGAAAAAGACATGTTTTCACAAAAGTGCTTTGCATACTCATGTTATGTTGTGCATCTCTTACAGAGCGTTAGACTCATAGTTTGAACTTTGTGATGTAGGTAGTGATGAAAATATTGAGGAATAAGATGATATAAACAATTGATAGCATAATTGAAGAGAAATTTTCATGGGCAAAGTCAAAGCATTGTCAAAGTGAAGTTGATCCGTGAATAAAGTTTTGAAGAAAATAAAAGAAAGAGAAAGAATTTATATTAATTATGTTTTTAATTAGTTGTTTTCTAGTTTAAAGTATTTTATTACTAGTTATACTTATTTTACCATGAATTTTACTTCGATGGATTTTAATGAGATTTATTTTAAAGACTTCTGCTATGTATGATTTTAAAGGAATAATTTTATGTACGATGTAATAAAAAAAATAGCCCGAAAAATGTTTTCATGTCTCAGGGCGTTACCATGCTCATGTTATTTATACACTGGTTTCTAAGGTTAGACTCATAGTTTGAACATTGTGATGTAGGTGATGATTTTAGTGAAGATACTCTTGTTGATGAGGTTGTTGATAGAAGCAGTTGGTGATGGGTTTCCATGGGTGAGCACTTGAGGTCATCTAGCAATTCACGACCTGTAGGAGGTTTTAAGAACACAAAACAATGTGATAAATCTTTAGCTTTGATAATAGTTGTGTTTTTTAGAATTGTTGACAGTTATGCTAGCACCTTTTTTGAACGAATTAAGTTTCTTTTACTGATGATGAATTTATTATGTTTATTCAAACTACGTTTTCCATAGTTTTTTATTGATTGTTTCAAGGATACTTGTTGAATTACTTCTTTTTTAAAAAAAGATAGATTTAAAAAAAATATTCAAGGTGCTACAATATGGTATCATAGCGCCTGTGTTTAAAAATCGTTCCTGTACACTATATGATAACCTAACTCTTAATGTGGAAACACTTCATCAATTGTATGTGAGTTATTAGATTTTCCTTTTATTTATATTGTGTTTGACTTGGTGTGTATAACTATTTAGGAGATAATATAGTGAGAGGACAAATAGATGAAGCCATCAGTCGGCTAATAGAGCTAGTGGAAAGACAATTTCAACTCTTGGAATGGTTTATATAGAGGAAAGAACAAGGAAATATTAGGCCAGTGGTTTAGATGAATGTGAGTTGGGAGAAGTTTCAATGATTGAGACCACCTCAATTTAATGGTAGCAGCACTGACGTAGCCAACACAGAAGAGTGGATCCAAACGGAAGATATGCTTGAGTATACTAGGATAGATGATGCACCACAGGGTCCTATCACCTGAGCCCGAGCCAAAAGGCTCATCACTTATCTAACAAATTGCTATTTTGCAGGAAACACATTACTCGAAGACATGGAAGAGACACCTAAGCATGAAGATAAGGAAGCTTCAAACCATCTCCTCATTTGGATTGATGAAACAATCCCTCGGATTGCTCCCACAACCTGCGGCCAAGGATCAAGAGTATGAAGCTAAGTTGGAAAATTAGTTGGGATTTATTTTTTATTTAAGTTTTATCTTGTTAGTTTAATTCATGTTTTATGGAGATATTGAATGTTTGGTTGGGTTTGGTTAAATTTTTAAACATTTTGCATTGGTTTATTAAGGATGCTTGGCTAGCATGTTAGCCGAGTATCCATGCCCGAATTTTGTCTCTTTAAAGGCATTTTTGTAAATTGACTTTAGGGTTTCTTTAGAGGGATATTTAAACTCTCAGAGGCAGCCCTAATCTGCTCTTTTAGTCAATCAAAGAGCTGAAGCTTCTTGTGTTTTCGTAGTTCTCTCCCAAGCCCCCAAAATCGGACTCTTGCTTAGGTGATCCACGACTAGTTTCCAAGAACTTCCTTCCTAAGGTTTGTCCACTTTTTGAGGCTGGATTTTTCTTTGTGATTCTCCCAGTAGCTTTCCCTAGCTGTTCATCTAGAGAGGAGGTCCAAAAGAATGGAAAGAAAACGAGTTGGAGAGGCTTCTTTCAAGGAGTCTGCTGAAGTTGCTGTTTTCGGCTGTGGAGAATCTGCTAACTCGAGTTTCATTCCTGCTTTGTTCTGTTCTTTTTGAGATTGTTTTTGAAATTTTGAGGGTTTGAAGCCGTGTGGAATGTTGTTAATTGAAGATAGATTTGGTTTAATTTGGATTGAAATTTGCGACTTTGTACGTCGTTCTTTGGAGGTCGCCAAAACTGTTTTGGAGAAAACTGTTTTAGGGCAGAGTCTTTATTTTGCTTATAACTCACATTCCATAACGCTTTTGATAGTGATTTTTTAATTGGACTGATTTCTTTGATACTTCTTGGGACCCTGTAAATTTCAATGCATTTGGCTATATGCAATAGAAGATACACTTGTTTGAAGTTGACTGCTCTGTTTTGATACTAGCCAATTGTGCTACTTTGGTAAATTGTCAACCTTGCACTTGGAAGTGCATTACTTGATATCAGAGCCTAATTGGCATATTTTTTCAGCCTTGTGACTCTAATTTGTGTTGAGAATGAGTAAAAGAAGCAGTGTTAATTATAACCATAGTAAAGGGCAATGCCTAGCTCAAGTTCACCGCTCGTCGAGAGAGAACAAGAACAAGCCTAGAATACCTTCCAACATCAACTTGATGAGTTAAAGGCGATGTTTATAAAATTCCAGCAAAGTCAAGAGGAAACTTCAAATACACATATGAGGGTACCAAGGACTCTTAGACCTAGAAGAAGTGTCTGCACTTCTAATGATTCTAGAAGCTGAAGTGAAAGTTTATTTGAAGAGAATGAAGGAGAAACCGATGATGAAGATTCATTAAGTCCAAGAAGGAGTTCACAAGGCAAAGATGAAAGGAAACATATTAAAGTGTCCATACTTCCATTCAAAGGTTCTAGTAATGGCAGAAACTTCTTAGATTGGGTTAAGAAAGTGGAACGTGTCTTTGAGTGTTCTGACTACTCCGAGAATGTTAAAATATGCATGGTGTCTTTAGTATTGTCTAGATATGCTAGTCGGTGGTGGGAGGATCTTAAAGCGCAAAGAAGAAGAGTTGGTGATGGTGAAGTGAGAAATTAGAGGACCATGAAGTCCCTCATGCAAAAGAGTTTTGTACCTCCCCACTAAAAACAAGAATTTTCCTTTCATTTTAGAAGTCTAAAGCAAGGTACACAATTGGTGGAGGCATACTTTACAGAATTTGAAGCATTGAAGGTTAAATGTGCCTTGAAGGAACCAAGAGAGAAAACAATGCAAGATTCATCAAGGGACTTCACAAAGAAATTGGTGATTTGGTGGAGCTACAACCCTTTGAGACTTTGGATGACGTGGTGCATTTGGCATTAAAGATAGAAAGGCAAAGAAAAGGGAAGTTGAGAGAAAACACTACTCGGCCATTTTCAAGAAATGCAAAGCCTTATAGGTCACCCCTCGAGAATGATGAAAGAAGTGCAACAATAAAATGACATGAGGGCAGAGACAATGATGTGGAGAAAACAAGTGTTGAGGCCACCGAACCAAGGTCAAAGGGCATTAAGTGATGTGAATGTGGACATATCGCATCACAATGTACCAACAAGCATGTTCTAGTGATGAAGGGTGATTCCGAGGAAATTTTCAATGAAGATGAAGTTTGTGAAGCATCTTGTATAGTGGATGAACCCCTAGAAGATACCTCCTATGCTCAAGAAGGACTCCTAATTATTGAAATGGGAAGATCATTGACTATGCAAAACCGAGAGGATGAGAGCCAAAAGGAAAAAGTTGTTCAAACCCGATGTAAGTTGGAAGAAAAGGTATGCTCTATGATTGATTGTAGTAGTTGTACAAGTGAGGCCTCTCTTGAAGATAGTAAGAAATCAGAATTAGAAACTTTGGTGCATCCGAACCCGTACAAACTAAACCGGTTCGAGGAAAAAGATTCTAAAAAAGTAACCAAGTTAGCCCGTATTTACTTTTTCATTGGTGGATAAGAAGACGAATCTCTATTTGAAATTGTGCTTATGTGTGCTAGTCAATTGATGTTGGGGAGACTATGGTCATTTGGTTGGATAGTTACTCATGATGGTTTCAACAATCTCTTTTCATTCAACTTTAGGGATGCATTCATAAACTAGTTCTCTCTAAAACCAAATCAAATTACTAGGGACAAATCATTTTTCCATTTAAATGACAAATGACAAATCATTTGTCATTCAACTAGGTTTTAAATGAAAAATCATTTGTCATTTTTCCATGTAAAGCACACCCAGGCAATAATGGAGACGAAATCCCACGCTTCCATGACGTCAACGAACGCCTCTCCCTGTTCAGTAGTTGTACGTATGTCCCTCTCAAGGTAAGGCTTTATGATTTAAGCCATTCTAAATTAGATAGGATGACAATAGAATTAGTAAGTGATAGTCAGTGGAATTGGAGATGATGGATGAAAGCATTTTAGTAAGAGAAATTATATTGGTAATAGCAAGATTGAAAATAATGAGGTTGTTAGTAATTAAGAGCATAATCGGTTTAGTAAAGAAAAAGGTGGAAGAGAAATTATGGATTATATAAATATATAATGAAGAATAAATTAAGTTGAGATTAGGATAATTTGATAAAGTGAATTATGGGTTAATTAGAGTATAATATATAGACTTATGGAAGTTGAAGACATAATATTCACGTGATATTAAGAATATTATTTAATTGTAATATTCATGTGAATATTTTGGATGGTGGTTGAAGGTGGCTGTTGATCAATTTGGAAGAGGATCGATTGGCGATGATGAAGCTATGAAATTGTGATTAGCGGTTGATCGTTTAAAGGAAACGATCGACCAGCAATTTGGAAGCTAGAATTTGCGACTGATCAACTAGTTATTGAACGACAATTTGATTAGTCATTAGAAATGGAAATGTCATCGCTGGAAGCTTCTAAAGTTGGCGTTGGACGCTTCTGGATGTTGAAGGGCCTTGTCCCTTGGCTCTTCACCTTCATGTGGACGCTGAAGAGGCATTGAGAGTGATCTATAAATAGAGAGGGAAGTGAACGAGAATTCACAGAGATGGAACTCATTGGGAAACTCTGCGAAAATTTTGAGAAGAAAGTGGCTAGGTGCTTCTGGAGTTTATGTTTGTGAGGTAACCGTAAGGGTGTGGAGTTGCTAAGAAGTTTTGAAAGTTTTGGAGAAACGGAGAAGGTTTACATAGAAGAGAAACTGTGAGAGGAAACTCTGTGATTATTGGGTATGAGTCTGTAAATGGCTTTCAGCGAGTGACCAAGGTTTTGGATGAAAGGATAACGGTGAGGAAAGATTAGGAGCTTTCTCCTCTCAGGTGCTTCTAGTAAGCTTCTTCCATGACTTCTTAAGGTTTGAGTTTTTGTTTGATAATGGATAAACTATAGTGGTCATACATAATTGCTGTGTTAATGAAATCGTACTGATGCATGGGTGGTTGCCCTACTAGATTCTACTTATTATGGTTCTGTCGTTTGGTGCCTGATGTTAGTGATGATAGAGTTTAATTCTATTTATGAATTACTGCCTTCATGGTTTCTCTGGTTGGTATAAAGTAAGAAATTGATAATTTTGTTAGACACAATACATTGTTGGAAAAACTAGATGACTATGTATATGACTGTTTAAAAATGAAATAGGATCTGTGTATGTTGAAGAATCTGGTTACTGCCCTATGCATAGCTTTATATTTTGTTGGTATATCTTGTTGACTGGAAAATTTGGAAGTACGTCATTAGGTTAGTTAATTGATTATAAAGAGGGAAGCTGTATTTTTGTTATGGGTAATACTATGGTGTGATCTATGCCCCATGTTTAGTAATAATTATGGATTTATATTTTAACGACTCGGATTTTCGTAAATCCTTGAAAATGCGTAAAAATTCAAAATTTTATAAAATGAATCAGAGCGCGATGCTAAAATTGGATCCCTACCAATTATCTGTAAAACTCATTATAAAATCGAATTAATGAAATGCGGAAGCGTTATGAAATCATTTATTTAAAACGTTGTGGAAGCGTAAATAATGCTTTGAGAATGAAAACTAAACTATTGAGTAAAACCGAAGTGCTAGACTATTAAATACAATTTAAAATACTTAATTTAAATACAACTATTTTTCCATTTTACCCTTAGCTTGGCTAGCCCCGATCTTGTTCGTGCAAATCCCTCACCCCTTGCTTATTATTTGTTCGTCTTTTCCTTGGGTATGAAACTATTACTATCTATTCGTCGTTTGTACCTACACCACAAGTAATACGTGAATCTAATGACTCAGTAAGGAAAATGGTTTAATGCAATTATGCTTATGACTCTCTTTAGTTCATTTAGAATGGGGGCCACCCAAACCAATCCTTTCATTAGCCATTTACCATTTTATTACTTTACTTTAAGTCGTTTATTCGTTACTTGTACTTCGATTTAGAGATGGACCCATTGTAACGCCCCGATAATTTAAAAACATTTCTTTCAACATTTTTTTCATTTTAAATATGTCATAAATTTTTTTTTCGCTTAATTTATTCATCGTTTGAAATTCATTTAAGAAAAAAAAGAAATTAGAGTAAATAGTGCGGAATAATAATAGGATTTCAAAACACAGTTTCCAAGTGTTCTTAACAAAATTCCCAAAGTCCCTATTACAATGTTTAAAATATTCGAAGTACTAATAATGACAATTACCAAAATACCCCTTCTTCATCAAAACACCAATACCAAAATACCAACAACTCCCAAATTATGGGAGCCACACCTAACAGGTCGAATCGGCTGATAACACGAGGGGTCATCCTGGAACGCCTCCTCCACAACTAGAATGTCATCATCAATGTAATCACCTACATTATGGGAAAAACAATGAGCCTAATGCCCAGGAAGAATAAGAATTAATGCAATGCAAATGATACGTGACCACACAATGCATTACAGAAAAGAACCGTTTCTCTTCTGGAAGTTAAGATGGGATACTCCCTAGAGTCATGTGGCCTAACAAGTCACACCGATGAGGAGATATATCTATCAGGGGTGTTTCGACAAGCAGGTATCCTCACTTTTTTTGAAGATGTTGGAGGTTTCAGAACAGGGTAATTGTGAACTCTAGAATCCACGTAGCTACTTCTAAACCTACCACTCCCTACGTGGGAGGAATCTACCGTATGGAAAGTCACAATTCACCCGAACCCCCACACGCCTATTTACGTATATTAGGATGACACACAATATGTAAACAATTCATAAGTCCTAGGATGATGCATGAATGCCACGAAATAAATCATAGAAACGACATCCAATAGAAACAAAATCAATTTAATTACAATTTCAGAAAGAACCAGCATTTGTCATAGTCATTCTCATCATTACTATTGGCAAACAATTGAAACTAATATGAACAGTTTCACATTCATGCATTGTAAGGAAAATGTTAGTTATTAGTTCATTTAGAGACAATTATGAGCAAGAATCACAGCGTTTAAATCCGTCACAGACTCATCTCCAACTATATTCCAATTACCCCATGCAGGTCTCCCCACTTAATTCACGTAACTAAGTTGCTAAGCATGCTTTCAACTTAATTATACTACCGACGCAAACAGAATAATAGTCTACAATACCCTTAATCCATATTTTACAACATTCCCAAATCAAATCAGTGTTCAAACAGTCACATTTCACCTATCCTTCATGCTTCTCAATATTCTAGCATGATCAAGTAAAAACATGGCAGTCATAATTTCTAGCAACTTAAACAGAACCTTATATCTATTCTTCATGCTTTTCAATATTCAATTCCACATTCTAAGCATTTAACAACCAAGAAAAAACTTGACAGTCACCACTTCTAGTAACCTAAGTAGGTCCTAGAAATCCAAAAGCAAATGAATCATTCAAAACCCGTAATGTAGAGCCACTTTTGGCCAACAACAAATTCCAATTCTACCTTAACTTTTCCAGCAGCTAACACAAGCAGGAAACAGCAAAAAGAGCCAATAATAACAGCCAATGGGTCTAACCTTCCAAACGTCCAATAATGCCTATGGAAAATAGCATTCAGATTTAATTATCAATTTAATCTAAATCAGAAACATAATAAGACCAAAATCCCAAGATTAGCTCTTACCTTCACGGTGGAAAATTCCTCACAGAATTTATTCAAAGCAACACAATTGTTTAATACACTTCACACTCACACCTCACTGATTGATAGCAATAAGCAACACCAATATCATCGAATCCTTCATATCGCTCACCACTGACCTTCTGTTGTAACTCTAACATTTACCACAACTGCCAGAGTAGAGCGTACAGGGAAAACCTCACCTCTTATAGATGGAGGGGAGAGAAAGAGCTGAGTAGCTGCAGGGAGTAGCTGGAGAGAAGGAAGGCAACATTACCCACTTCAAGGAGGAGAGGTCCACACACCAAGAGCCACGTGGAAAAAGCTTCCACCACCTCTCCAGGATAAACTTGACGTTGTAGCAGGTCTGAAGGAGGAAGATTCAT
The DNA here is from genome assembly GCA_022433065.1 of Begonia loranthoides. Lineage (NCBI taxonomy): Eukaryota > Viridiplantae > Streptophyta > Magnoliopsida > Cucurbitales > Begoniaceae > Begonia > Begonia loranthoides. The sequence goes on along the minus strand of CM039475.1, from coordinate 23,067,037 downwards.
CGTGTAGAACATGAAATCAAAAGAGAGAGACGACATATAAATGGGTTTTTCAGATTTTCCTGATAATTCGGACTCGACATGTCGTCCGCAGATTCGTCTGTACTTTTTCGAAACCCAGTTTTGGACGAGAAAACACATCCCAAAGTGTCATCCATACCATTCGCAGGTGTCTTTCGGAAGGAATTTAGAGTCCGCATGACGCATCTGCAAGCATCCAAAAGTGTCCAGAATTTGTCCAAAGTCAAATCGGATGCTACCCTTCATCGTCCGCATTGTCCTCACACGTCCGAAAGTGCCCAGAATTATTACAGATTCAATGCGGACGTGAACCCTCTTCGTTCGGATTGTCCGCAAGTCATCCGACTTTCCAGGAATTATCACAGATTCAATGCGGACGCGAACCCTCTTCGTCCGCATCGTCCGCATAGGCGTCCGAAACTCCATTGTTATGCATTTTTCCTTAAATTTCCACACTTAACTTATTTTCCAATAATAACACTATACTTTTGTGAGCATAATTGACACGTACCATCGCATAATGCGATACACTATTCATATATTAAAATCATCTAGATTTAATACATTATCAAAAAGGGAAATACAATTTTGGGGTATTACACCCATATGAGATGATATAGTTAGTCGGATCTAACCTCCTGTGGGCATACTAGGTCCCCGTCCCTGACTAGGTTGGGGGCATTGCCTAGCTGCCAGACTAGAACCGCTTTCCATCCGCCCCCCAACTCCCTTATTCTTTTCTTTGTTTCTGTGTCGGGGTAAGTTACCGGACCACAGAGGCTTTTATTATTTTACCGTTTTACTCATTTTCATCATTTATCCTCACTCATGCATGTGTGCGTAACACCTCGTGGCACTTCCTATGATTTCTATTAACATGATGCATGACATACATTCTCAACCTATCATGATGCATACATGCATATAACATAACTTTAATAGAAATTGAAGTACGCATATAAAAGAAAGTAATTGAAATTAAAAACGCAAATAAAAGGAATAGCAGTAACTGAACAAATACACAAGGACAAGTAATAACAATGGAACACCCAAAAAAGTACAACATATAAAGGAAGCAATTATAGAACTGATTAAAAACCTGGGAACATGTTTGGATATGTAAATCACAATGATAAATGAAATATAACGAATTAACAAGCAACGTGCATATGAAAGTAAATCATAATTTAATTAACATGCTCAAGAACTTATTATTATTTACAGCTAAATAATTAACATGTTCAAGAAAAGATTATAATTACCATCTAGTTAATTATCCTAATTAATTTTCATGATCAAGGGTTGATTTCATGCTTTTATCCTAGATAACTAATCATGCTTAGATTTAGTGTCAACTAATCATGCTAAATAATAATTTACATGCTTTGATGTCAATAACGTGCCCAATTAAATACTAGCCATTAATCATGCTGGGATAAATCAGTTAAACATGCTCAAGGGGTTTAACATATGCATAGCACTATCATTTCACCAAATAACTTACCTAGTTAATAATTAAGCATGGCAAGACTAGGTTGATTAATATGCTAATGTTACTCTTATTACTTGTATGCTTAAGTTTAGTTGATTAAACATGCTAGCAAAATTAGTCATGAAAACATGCGGGTAAATGAAACTAATTAATTAAACATGCTACGATTATTGAACTAGTTAATTATATGTGCTCAGCCTAATCTAGTTAAGTTAGCTAACATGCTTGAGTCTCGTTAATTATTCTAATTGATTAATTGTTATCTTTATTTGACATGCATTAAGACAAGTCATGTAATTTGAACATGCTCAATCAATTACTTTAATTAAGTAAATTAACATGCTCTTACAATATTTTAATCAATCATATACTCGAGTTAATTAAACATGCTAGTTAAGTACTTATTAAACATGCTAATAAATAAATGGTAGTTCAAGTAGTTTACAGGCTTGGACTACTAAATGAATTACATGCTCAATTGATTATTATTTAACATGTTCAACTAATTAGTTATTAATTACAACTAGTTAATTATCATGCTCAACAACTTGGTTAACATGCTAGTTAATTTAACATGGATATCAAAAGGAAATAAACAAACGATATATATATTGAATGAAAGAAATGACGGTTGAATCATCACATGGAATGTAATCTAGTTAGCAAGTACATAATACATGACAGGACATTAAGGAGAACTCTTAACCCATTCATGCTCCTCATCATTCACACCTTTGTCATTCTATTTTCATATCATTCGAACATTGATAGTTCATCATAAAAACTAAACATTTGCAATAAAGGGGATAAACTAACAAATAAGAAAACCTATACCATCATCAAGGGAAATTGGAGCAAGTAAGGGGAACAATTAACAGCAAAGGAATCCACACTATCAACCAACAAGGAAATCAACAAGGAGATAACAATAATAGCGCATCCAAGGAACAATCAACTAATAGTACGCATTACAGAACTAACATAACACTCACGCACCCGTACTTATGGTGTAGGGCCTCCAAATGGCCAAGACACACCCAAATTCCTTACCGCAAACTTTATAAGGTGTTGACGTTTAACCGTTATCCTTTTCTTCTCCTTTTGATACCTTCATAAATTAGTAACACTTATAATTAATAATTATGACTTATAAACTTCCATACCCTTGATTACATAGAAATTCTAGGAATCCCTTAACACCTAAACGAAACATAATATCAAACATAGTAGAAGGCCCCAACTATCGACCGAGCACATATCCATAACAAACTAAGTCCAACATATTCATGCTCGGGATTGGCTAACAAAAACATATTATTCATTTATCCCTTTTTATTCCATTAACAAGGCAGCGGATAAATCCTCCTAACATGCAAGTTAATAACGAGCTTCACAAAACAATCCACATATTATTATAATAGTCAACCCAACACCACATATCTACAATAAAATGCATTTCATTCTCTTTATCTCAACAAAATGGTAGTTAAATCACCCTCTCAATGCTCTCTGTTTTGTAGCACCAAGGAGAGAGGTTTCCCCCCAATACTCACTGCCTAATTCTGCCATTAGGGAGCTATCCTTCTCCCTCTGTCGTTCCTTTTCCCCTCATCTCCCACTATACTCCCTTTCTGTTTTTGTTGCAGCCCGAATGGAGAGAGTTGCTCTCTTCCAAGGATAATGGTAGAGAGCATAATCTCTCACTCCACACTCGAGGAGTCCTCCTCGGGCCACTCTCTCCATCACCAAGGCAAAGTGCAATTCCAGTTGGAAAAGCAATGGTGAGTGGAAGGTGGTTTGCAAACCACGGTTCACCCCAAGCCGGGTGGAACCGGATCCGATTACAGCTGGGTCGCGGGTTCCACACCGCCACCCGATCGGATCCCCCTGCCCCAGGCGAAGATCGCCACTGTCGCTCACACATTAACATCACAATGCCTCCAATCAATGCTGGAATAGAAGAAATGCGAAGTAGGAGGGAAACCATACCTCTAATCGTTTTTAGCAACGAAACCCGTGAAAGTCCCAACTATGAGCCCTAGCTGCGATTGGTTGCCACTCCGCCGTAGCTACTTGCCGGACTCAGAAAACTTCATAATGCTGTCGCAACAGCCATCCCCACCTCGTCGTCCCGCTCGTCTTTGCTCGCGACCCTCTCGATCGCCTCGCGTCTCTACCTCTCTGGTCTCTCTCTTCGGGGCCTCCCTCTTTCCATTATTCTCTCCAGCCTTAACCTAAAATTTTTCCTTCCCTTCTTAAGTTCCTAGACCGCCAGTGATTGGCATGAACCAGTTCTGTCAACAGAACTGGTTCTGTTGAACCAGTTCATGTTTCCCATCACCTCTTTTACCCGTTTTTAATCCAATTAGTCCAAGTTAATTAAATCCCCCCTACATTATTACTGACAATTAATCTTATTTATCCCATAAATCTCATCCCTCCCTCTCATTTCATCTGGTCGAAGTCCATTTGACGAAATGAGGGCAAAGCTGTACCGGTTCTCCAACTGAACTGGTCCAGTTATTTAATAATAATCCCCACTTTCCTTTAATTCTTTAATTGATATTAAGTTTATATGTTGAATTGTTAAATATTTGTACCACATATTAATCAACCCAAATTCTAACTCCTGACCTATTCCAAATATTGTTAAAAGATTAGTAAGGGTCCAATTTAAATTTCCTAATTCCACTTCCTAAATTTACTTCCATCAATTAAACCTCCAATAAATTCTCTTGAATTATAACCGAACGGTTACGTTCTTGGTAATACCCCGATAAATATCCGATAAATCCAAATACCTCAAATTAATTTCCAATTATTCTTAATAAATTCTGATATAAAAGAAAATTCGGGGTATTACATATATTCCTTGAGGTGTTGGAAATATGTAACCTATTCCAATAGAGAATTATTATTGATAAGTAAATAATTATCTGATTGTGAATAGGTTTTGGAGAATGATAAATTTCTGTGCTAACTCTTTAAAACTAAGGGCTCCATATGAGTGGTATTGCATGTCTTTTGTCCGAAAGGGCCTACATAACGGGAATTAGGATTTTGCTTGATGCCTACATTTACTTGAGAGATATAAGTTATGTTAAAGTTACTTGAGAGATGTACTGCTACTTGATTGTTTGAATTGTATGTTTATTAGATTTAGGTTTAGTTCCTTAGTTAGGATGGATCACATTTTGAGGATACAATGATGAACACGTTAGATAGAATTGTATGTGCACAATAATGTTAAGACATGGAATTCGAAAGTATATTAAAGTGAATAAACATAAATAGGTGATTATGGATGTGGGTTCTTGAGTTGGTCACCTAGGTGTGTGCCACGGGATGGCCGCCTTGTCCATAAACCGCTCTATCTTGCCAAGTTGACATCTCTAACACTTGGATGGATAACTAGAACTAAATGAAAAAGGAACATTAACAGAATTAAACTGAATATACATAAATAGTTGTTTTTGTGGTCCGGTCGGATACGTTGAGCACAGAAACAGAATAAATAACTGTAAAAGACAAGAACAGTAAACGATAACCAAAACAGAAAACTTTATACGATATTATAGAAGTTGTATGTGTATTTCATGTTTTACGTTTATACCGCTTACTAAGCTTTAAGCTCATAGATAGGTTATGTGATGTAGGTAAGGAGTCGATGATTTGATAAAGCTGATAAAGGACGTAGTTAATGGAGTATTGCGAGGTTGGACGTTTGTGTTGTTGGCGACTTTGACCTTGGGGGTTATGGCTAATGGAAATGGAATAAGCGTAAATAAATATTTTAAGAGTTTTCAAGTGTTTAATGACTTCAAACTGTTTTAAGTTAATGTTTTACCTGTGTTTATTTAAATAGCTTTTAAACTACTAGATTGTGGTATTTAAATGTAAAAGACTTCCACATTTCGTTTACTCTGAGTTTTATATGGTTAAGACTTCCACTGTTTGTTACTTTGGTTTTCCATCACGCAAATGTTTTAAAGGAAAGAAAATTTTTATACGAAAAAAGTTACGGGATGTTACAACAAAAAATGTATTAATTACACTATTAGGGTTGGCATGCTGGTAGAATTTGTTCAAGTATGCCAAGTTGGGAAAGTCACGGAGTACATAAGTAAGTTTGAGGCACTATGTTGTTTTTCTTCACACTTAGTGAGCAATAATGAGCATAAGGTCCATCAGTTCGTTCAAGGCTTGAAAGTGAAAATTTACCATTGTGTGAAGATATCTAGTATTCAAGATGTACCATACTCTAGGGTTGTGACAAAGGTAATAGAGGTGGAAGAAGCCAAATTACAAGTCGCTAAACAAATGGAATCAAAGAGGAGGTATTTAAGAAGATTCAAGTTAAACAAGGAAGGAGTTGGCACAAAATACTAGTGGCATAAAAAAACCTGTGGATGGTGGAAATTAGCAAGGAGATAGGAAATGCCCTCAAGGGGAACCTTCAGCTGGAAGAACAAATGTCAAATGCCACAAAATTCTCAATGCTTGATTGCAAGATGACTTATTCTAGGTAAGGTAAAGCTAGATCGGGGCAATGTTTTGTCATTGTAATGAGTTTAGACATTTCACAAGAAGTTGTCCAACACCGGCTGGAAAACAGAGGAAGGTTTCTCTTTAGCGTTCACCGTTATTGAAGCTTAGAATGAAGAACAACCTGTCATGATGTTAGGTACTCTTAAAAATTATGGTATTGTTGCTTACACTTTGATAGATTCAGGAGCTACACATTCATTTATGTCTCTTGTATTTAGTGCTAAGTTAAATCAGTCGTTTAAGTCATCTAAGCATGTGTTTGAAGTGATGTTGCCATCTGGTGAATATTTACACTCAATGTGTGTTTTAAGGGCTGCATGGTCAGTATGAATGATAGGTAGTTGCCTATTGATCTTATAGTAATTGACATTGTGGCTTATGACATTATATTGGGAATGGACTAGTTGTTTCAACACTTCATGAATATCAACTGTAGGAAAAGAAGAGTCTATTTTTGACCACCTAGTGAAGTAGAATGTCTTTTAAGGGACAAAGAATAAAAACAAACTATATGTTCTTTTTGTGACTAAGGCAAGAAGGTTGTTAAACAATGGGGATATTGGTTTATTAGCTAGCATGATTGATACATGCATTAAGCCTATAGTAAAGACAAGAAATTTCTATTGTTCAAGAATTTACTGAAGTTTTTCTTGATGAGTTGTCTTTACTGCCACCAAAATGGGAAATAAAATTTGCTATTGATGTTTCTCCTGGTGCTTCACCCATATCAAAAAATCCATATCGAATGGCTCTAGTGGAATTAAAAGAGTTAAAGTCGTAATCTATCTATGTTTTTCACCTTGTGGTGCTCCCAACTTTTTTGTTAGAGAGAAAGATAGATCTATGCGAATGTGAATTGACTATAGGGAGTTGAACATGGTAACTATTAAAAACAAGTATCCCTTACGAAGGATTAATAATTTATTTGAACAACTTCAAGGAGCGAAAATGTTCTCAAAAATCAATTTTCGATCTAGATATTACCAACTAAAGATCAAAACAAAGGATATTCCGAATACTGCCTTTCATACTAGGTAGGACCATTAGAAATTCTTGGTCATGTCAATCAAACTTAAAAATGCAACAGTGGCACTTTTTGAACTTGATGAACTGTGTCTTCAAGGACTATTTGGATAAATTCATAATTGTTTTTATCGATGACATTTTAGTATGCTCCCACACTAAGGGAGAACTTATGGAGCACCTAAGAGTTACTTTGTCAATTATGAAGATATGAAAATTGTATGCAAAATTTTCTTGTGCGAATTCTACGTGGGAAAGGTCAACTTCCTTGGTCATATCGTTTCTTAAGAAGGAATTACAGTGGATCCAACCAATATACTAGCAGTTCTAAAATGGCATCAACCAAGAAATGTTAATGAAGTGTTAGTTTTCTCGGCTTTGACATATAGTATAGAAGGTTAATTGATCGATTCTTGAAAACTGTCATGCCTCTAACACACTTTGCAAGAAAGAATGTCATATTTTTGTGGTCTAGTGAATGTGAAGATAGTTTTCAAGAATTCACAAATAGATTGACAACCGACCTGTTTTAGCACTACTTTCTGAAATTGATAAGTACATTGTTTATTATGATACATCAAAGAATGGTTTGTGTAGTATACTAATGCAAGATAGAAGGGTAATTGCCTATGCCTCTAGGCAATTGAAGAACTACAAAAAAAATTATCCAACACATGATCTTGACCTAGCTACTGTGGTATTTACACTCAAGATTTAGAGACATTATCTTTATTAACAATAGTGCGATATATTAATGAACCAGAAAAACTTAAAGTATATCTTCACTCGATAAGAGCTGAATATGAGACAACGAAGGTGGTTGGAGTTAGTTAAGGACTACAATTGTGAGATTAAATACATCCCTGAAAAAACAAATGTAGTAGCTAATGCCTTGAGTAGGAAGACAATTTTCATTCATTCTATAAGGTCAAATATGCCTTTAACATTGTAGATGGAAATTTAGAAGTTTGGATTAGAGATAGTTACCAAGAAAGAGGCATCCACATTGTTAGCTATGACTCTAAAGCCTATGCATTATTGAAAAGAATTAAGGAAGCCCAAAAGGAAGGCAAAAAATTTATAAGACTTCAAATAGATGAAAAGTTGGATAAGTAATTTGATTTCACCTTTTCTCACGATGGCATTGTAAAATTCCAAGATAGGTGGTGCAATCCCAAGGATAAGGATCTTCAATGAGAGATTTTACATAAGTGCTTTCCTTTACCACCTTAGTACATCATGGTACTACCAAGATATACAGGAATTTAAAGCAACATTATTGGTGCCCGAACCTTAAGGAAGTGTTGCTAAGAATATTAAGACATGCCTGGTATGTTAGTAAGTAGAGTCAAAACATCAAAGGCCGGCGAGAAACCTACAATCCTTGCCAATAATGTAATAACCGAAATTTTTACATCAAAATTTATTAAGACTAACTGAAAAATTATTTAGGGGTATTTGGATTTATTTGATAATTATTGGGGTATTACCAAAGATACGGTCGACAATTATTATCCTCGAGCAATATTTGGAATAAATCGGGAATTAGACACGGGTTGAGAACTAATTTAATTAAATAAAGGATTTAATTAAAATATTAAAGAGAAATTTAATTGGGTAAGAGAGAGGATTTAAGTTTAAAAAAAAGAAATTTAAATTTATTAATTAGAATTAAAGAATTAAAATTCGAAATTTCATAAGGAGGGAAAAATTTTCATAGAGGTGGGAAAATTTTCATAAGGGAGGGGGAGACATTATTTGGCCTTCGGCCATTCCCTCTCGAGAAAGGGAAAAAAGGGGAGTGAGACTGAGAGAGCAGAGGGAGATCGGAGGGGGGCGACGATGGAACCGTAGCAGGCGAGAAGGTGAGAAGGCGAGCGGCAAAGGGTGAGACTCCAAACGATGGAATTGATGAACGACGAATCTGTCCGAGAGATGAATCTCAAGGCGATGCGATGATGGAGAACTCGGCGTTCTAAGCTCTGAACAGACGACTTTGGGTCGTCGTGCGCTTCGTCCAGCATTCTCCCGAGCTGGGGCTTCAGCTCGGTTCAAGCACTCCAAGGACCCGTAGCATCGACTGTCCCAGATCGTGGAAGAAGAGGGAGCTGCCATTGACGGTTGCTGCAACTGCGATTTTGAACGATCTTCGGGGTAAGGACTTCCCTTCTCTACTGCTTGTGGATTTTCGGGTGTGATGGTTTGAGTGTTGTATGACGGATTTGGTTTTGTTGCTGAAGATGGAATTGTTAGCTGTTGTAAATAGGCTAGAGGGTAGAGCTGAAGTGATGGCTGAGGACTCTGGTATGGTTCAATTTCATTTTCTCTGCTGCTTCAGTTTGGATTCTGTTATGGATGCCCTGTTAAGACTTAGACTTGGGTTTTGGATGGATAACGCCTCTGTTTTATGTTCTGCGACTTGATTAACTATTTGGAATATGTTCTGTATGGCCTGTATACTCTCTGTTGTTGGAATGGATTGTTTGTGGTGTTGTGTTTCAATCTGTAAAGTGAAGTTATGTACGGGAAAAAGACGGTTGTGTATAGATTGTTTTGTTGGATGGTTGCTCTAAATTGTGGAGTATTGTTATTGAATGATAGAAAAATACATATGCTTTCTATGTACGTTGGATTGAAATTTGGATGGGTACTTTATTGTAGTCTGAAATGTCTAGTTGATAATTAGATGATGTTTTAGATGATCTTGTGAGATGTGATAATCTGTTGGTTATTGTTTGGATGAGAAATTTTGAATGAAAGATGTTTTGATTGTGAAGGTATCAGAAGGAAAAGAAGAATAGCGACTAAGTGCTAGTGCACAGTAAAGAATTGAGGTAAGGATTAAGGGGTGTTTTGGCCATTGAAGCTCTACACCACAAGTATGGGTGTGTGAGTTTGACATTAGTTTGCTAAACGTTAGCTGTTAGAAAATGTTAGATGATTTTGGGTGATATTTGTATGCTTACTTACTGTTATTGTTAAATGTGGTAGACTAGCTAGTAGTTCTATAGATGATTTCCTGTTATATGTCTTCAATGTGTGCTGTAAGTATTGTTGTTAAGTGTTGTCAATTCTTGAATGATGAATCTGTGCTAGAGTAGTTTTAGTTCCTTGAATAAACTGTGGTTACCAGTTCTTGTGTTGAGATTCGATGTTTCCTTGACTGTGGTTAGTAGAATGTTAAATGATAGAAAATGGTGAATGTTGAGTGAAATGCCTATGGATGTAGAATTACCGTGAATGTTCATTGGCTAATACTCTGTAACTTGGTTGTTGTTACTTACGAAATCCAGCATATCTAATTAAATTAGTTAGTTAATTGCCAACTCATTTCGTTAATGGTTGATCAATACCGAATACTTAATAAGAAATTAAATAGCATATTGATTAGGTTAAACGTAGGATTGACTAGAATGATGTAGGTAGGTTGACTTAATTAAGTAGAATAGCTTACTAAAATAATTAATAAGTTTAAGTTGAGCATGATAATAAATCCGCCGACTAGTTAATAGTTGTTGGTCGTTTCTTGAAAATGTTAACTAATTAGAGAGCATGGAAATTGAATAATAGATAATCACTAATTAATTGTAATTGTGAACCAACTAAGCATGTAAATCACTTAGGTTGGTTAAGTTTAGAATAATAATTGTAGGAAGCATGCAAATGAACTAGAAAATTTACTAAAATGTCCAACTAGATAATAAATGTAATCAACCATTGAGCACGTAAATTAATTAAGATAATTAACTAGATGATAATTATGATTCCTTCTTGAGCATGTAATTTAATTATGTTTTACTTTCATATGCACGTTGCATGTTCATTCGTTACATTTCATTTATTATTGTGATTTACATATCCAAGCATGCATCCATTATTCGTTGTCTAAGCATGTTTCCATGTTTAGTTTAGTTTAGTTTAACGAGCATGCCTAGTTAATCGTAATTCATTGCATGTCTCTTTACTGTCTATTTATTGTATGTGCAATTTTAATTATAGTTTGTCTTCAATTACTTTTATTTCAATGTGCACTTCGATTTCATAATCAATGCTTTACTTTACTAGAGAGTAGAATGGTAAAAAAGATGAAAAGAGAATGAAGTAATGTGAATGAGTTAAGGGTCTCAAGGATCTCACTTATTATGCGAATGAATGTTTTATAATTGCTTTTGATATTGTTTTCTTGGTATTACTTAAGATCTCGATTATGATTACATGTCTTTAGTATGTACTTTTTGCTAAACCAAGTATAATTAGTTAAGTAGAATCAATGCATGAAATCAACGTAGGAGCATGTTAATAACTGATTAGAATAATGACTTAGAAATATGAACGTAGGAAGCATGTAAATGGACTAGAAGATTAATTAGGCTAAACAACTAAAGAATTAGAATAATCATCTTTTATTCCTGAGCATGTTTAGTTTATTGTTCATTCGCCGTCTTAATTTAATGTTATACTTGTTTTCTGTTGTGCGCAGTTCTTTAATTCTATTTTGTGCTTTACTTTCCCTATATGTGTTTTCAGTTACCGTTACTTTATTTATATGCGCACTTCAATTTTATGAATGTTATGTCATGTCATCATGCATCACGATAGGTTAAGAATGTATGTTCATGCATCATGCTAATAGAAAAGAACAGGACACAAGCATGAGTGAGGAAGATGTAAGAATGAATGATAGAATAATAAGAAGTCAGGTCTAGCCTGGCAGCTAGTATGCCCACAAGAGGCTAATGAGTAGCTTGGCAGCTACTATGTCCAAAGGAGGTCAACCCCTAGCCTGGTAGCTAGCATATCCACAAGAGGCTAGGTTATAGTATGGTAGTTAGCATGCCCACAAGAGGTTAGGTTATAGCCTGACAGCTAGCATGCCCATAGGAGGCTAATTGTAGTCTGGCATCGAGTATGCCCACAGGAGACTAACTCAACGAACGAACAAATGAAAGATAATAATTAAACGAATGGCTTAACGAAAAGGACTAAAGAATGACATTCATGTTGCATTACCCTTTTCCTTACTGAGCCAATAGGCTCACGTATTACTTGTGGTGTAGGTACGAACGATGAACAGATAATAAGTAGATAATAAGCACATAATGAAATAGGGATAGATGGTTTCGCACGCACAAGACTTGGGGCTGGCCAGTCAAAGAGAAATATGAGTAAATGAGTGTAATTAAATGATGTTTAATTGTCATATTCATTTGTTAAACGTAGGGTTTCAATTATTTAGTATTTCCTTCTTGAAAGATTTATCTACGCTTCCGACATGATTTACAAGAGTTTATTTCTTTACGTTTCCGCAAGATTTTAAACAGATGGTTTTATTTTATTCCTTACGCTTCCGCACTTTATCAAGTGGTTTTCATATCGAGTTTAAAGATAGAGTCGGTAGCGATCCGGTTAGACGCACTTTGATACATTTTGTTTTAAAAAGAAAAATTTCAAATTTTTACGCATTTTAACGATTTACGAAAATTTGGGTCGTTACAAATACTAGAGTGAAAATTAGAACAAGTGGCAATGAACTTTGTGGTAGGTTTGCTAAGGATTGCGAGAGACCATAATGTTATTTTGGTGATCATGGAAAAACTAAATAAGTTAGCACATTTTTTATTAGTGAGTATTACTTATACAATGAACCAATATGTAGAGCTATACATTCAAGAGATAGTTTGGCTGCATGGAGTACCCGTATCAATGGTTTCATATCATGATCCCAAATTCACCTCATCCTTTTGGAACAGTTTACATAAGGCGCTAGGTATAAAGCTGACATTTATCACAACTTTTCACCCTCAAATGAATGTTCAGTTAGAGAGGAAGATACAAATATTAGAGGATATGTAGCGGGCATGCATATTAGATTTTCAAGTTAGTTTAAATAGTAGATTATCCCTTGTTGAGTTTGCCTATAACAATAGTTATCAGTTTACTTTTGGTATAGCACTGTACAAAACTCTGTATGAAAGCAAGTGTAGATCTCCTTTCTGCTGAGATGAAGTTGGCGAAGCAAAATTACTTGCTCCAAAATTATTGCAACAAGCTATATACACTATATGGATAGTTCAACAAAGGATGCTAATTGTCCAAAGTAAATAAAAAAGTTATGCAGATAGTAGAAGGAGGGAATTGGAATTTGAGTAAGGTGACATGTGTTTTTGAAGGTTTCACCATTCAAAGGAGTGTTGAGGTTTGGTAAGAAAAGAAAGCTTAGTTTTAGATTTCTTGAACCTTTTCCCATAGTCCATAAAATAGGAATGACAACATATAGACTCAACTTGACAATTGAAATTGATGAGATCCACAACATCTTTCATACATCGATGTTAAGAAAATGTATGCAAGTTTCCTTTAAGGTGCTGGAAATAGAGGAGATTGAAATCTAGCCAATGCTAACCTACGAAGAACGGTCGGTACATGTCAGGATGCAAAGGCAAGTCTAACAGAATCATCGAGTCAGACAACTTGATCACCCACCCCAAGCCTAGGATGAAGCATAAATCTTAACATGAAATTAAGACCAAAATTCAAACCACATGGGTTGAGATCCACAGAGTGATCATCAAGAGTCGAGATAGTATCATAATAAACAAAAGAATATACTGTGCAGGAATCAAACCAAACAAAAAACCCTTATGTACTAGAGATAAAGGAATTTGACCAATGAACCTCCACTAATGAAAGGAAAGGTCGAAACAATCATCTGAAGGGACTCCAGCAACGGCCCACAACGACCCCATATCGAACCTATACATTAAACTTGGGAAAAATAAAATTTAAGGGGTGAGTGAAAAACTTAGTAGGGGAATTTATACTAAATACAATGCATGCGAAAAAAGTTTTTCTCGTCCTCTAGAAAACCAGTGTCATGCTTCTCATTTACCGTACATAGATTTTTATATCATAAAACTCTTTACCATTTTATTTAAACAGACCCATGGCCATTGATGCGGCTTTATCAAAACTTGTTGTATACATAGACAACTATAACACAAAATTTTCCAACACCATTTTCATAAAAAATGTCATTAGTGAAAAGGGATGTTCACAAAAAAAGCCATCCAGCAAAAATCACAGAAAACCAGCCATCTGTCATAAGCAACACCTTATGAGACAAAGGAATCAAAATGACGGTGATCTGGAGATCCAACACATCACATAAGTTGCCGACGAGCCAAGCTCAGTGCCGACATAACCTATATAATCGAAGTAACAGATAAGGTTGCTTAGGAAAGATTTCTCCTTAACTAGCTACCTATAGGATCCAAGTTGACGGGAGTTGTCGATGAGTGGAGCTATGAGCCATCACACCACCCGTCAAATGGAAAGTTACTGGAGAAAAACTCAGCGACTAACAATCTTCAATCTGTGTGACTAAAAATGCTAGCCAGATTTTACGGCTTTAAACCTAAGGATGCATCATCACCGTTCTATAACCCTTTTGACTTCCAAGGCTCAAAACCCGAGGACATATCACCAATGTCCTATCATCTTTTCCCACGTACAAATAATCAATATTCTTGCAGTAGAAGATTGTATGGCATAACCTTTGTCATGCTTTAGCACTAAAATGGCCTAAAGCATCAAGATGATTCATTCTCGCAATATATCCACAAAATATCAAACAGTATACCATACATGACAAACTAAATGTGAGAAAACATATGTATACATAAATATAAACGTGCTGTCGAACAGTCCCTGTTGGGTTTTCAAGTGTGGTATCCCACAAAATATCAGCTTAAAACATGATGTAATGCAGTTCAAAAAGTATAAAAATCCCTACCTCGATGACGAACATGACAACCTTATCGACTAGCTTGCTCCAATCGCTATTGGAAGTGAGGGTTGAAACTAATGACATCTCTAGAACCTATAACAAAGTTAATGTCAAAATCTCAACTATTACACAAAGGACACAACAAGGATCTTAAATAGGAAACCAAACCATACCGAAAGGACCAACACAAGACTTTCTGATTCAAATGAGGAGCGAAGAGTCCCCTACACCTTGAGCCGACAACTTACAAGACTGAAAAACAAGACATGGTTGACGAAGCTAAGTGAAGTTCACTAAACCCAAACTTCACGAAACAAACTATGCGGTTGACCTAGGCATAACAACAGTTGACCTGGAACTTCAGCATATAACCAAAAAGACCCACTTGTCAACAAGACACGGTGACAATTGACAAAACACTACACACTTGACCTAAACAACTCAGTAGTCGAGAAGGCAAAAATGAAGCCATTCACACCCGTCCACAGTCGATAAGGGACAACAGTCAACCGAGACAATGCAACAGTTGACGAGGAAAAGTGAAGGTAAGTCGAGACTTCACAAAGTCGACCAGATTGAACGACGGTCAACTGGGATCATTTAGTGCTGATGAGACAAGTCGACAGTCAAATGGAACCTCACAGTGGTAAAAAAGACACTTAGAAGCCAAGGAGACTAATCTAAAGTCAATTGAGTATCACTTTATTAGGGACTGGCTCAAAATACATAAAGTGAACTGAGCCTAAAACCTTGCTAAGGACAATAATTTCCATCAATAAATCAGAAAGGACATGTGGAAGAGTCCTATACCAAGTCTAGAAACCCAACCGACACATAAACAACTCACAAACATGCCACAATACACTATGTGGTCTACTAGGGAACTCCTGTGGTCGACTTGGGACCATCCTTGGACAATCTGCCTAGTTCGTGGTCAATCAGAACTAGAATGTGGCCGACCAAAATGGGTGCGGAAGATCACTCACATGCGATTAACCAAACCCGCTTCCACGATCGACCATTGTGGTCGATCGGACGTGTTCTAGTCCATCAAAAATTGTCCCGTGCATTCCCAACTCAACTGGTCGACCAAACACCGTACAGTGGTCGACTGGGGCAACATTAAGGCACAGTTTTTTGGTGGAAAACATGCCATTTTGTCCTGATTTTGGACTTCTAATGAGAAATAATCTTGCATAGACCAATTCCATGAATATAAACAAGAAATTTCCCTTGGGTTCGAGTTTCGCAGCTCGAATCTAGGGCCAAACAAAATCTCAAACTTTAAATTTGAAAACGAAGGGTAAAAATGAAAATACTTACTATTGGCCTTCACAAAAGTTGTTGGTCTTTATGTCGGGAATATGAATCCGTTGTTGAAAATCATTAACTCTTCAATTTAGCTTCGCTCCCTCTCCCTCGCTTTTCTCCCTTGTTGGTCGAACATCTGAAGAAGAAGACGCCTTCTTCTTCTTATTTCTTTAGTTTATTAATTAATTTAATATAAAAATATATATTTTATATATTACATAAATCCAATCCAAACCCCAATTGAACACTCGATTCGTTCTAAACGCTAACCTATAATGATTCTTACAAAAAATATAATTTACTAAATTCATTTCCTCAATTAATTTACCGCTCGAAAATACCCAATTTTACGAATTTTGATTATTTGACCAAAAAATCACATGTGGCCGCTACGTAACAAAACAGGTCAATTTTTAAATGCTTGATCAAAAATCACCCAAAAAATTTAACGCATTGAGTTTATTGTTGTAAAACAATTTCATAGGTTTTACAAAACAAATTTTGGATACGAAGGTCAAGGAACTAAGGAGCAAATGAGTCTGGTTAGTATAGGTGAAATGCCATAACCACACTTTGAAGAAGCAATTTTGTAAAGAGAAGAATGCATGAGGAGAATTTATCCAAAATTATTTGTGTAAGCAAATTTTGAGGCAAAAATTTTAAATAATAGGGGAAGATTGTAACGACCCAAAATTTTATAAATCATAAATTGATATATGACGAATACTTTTTTCTCCAAATTTCAAATTTATGTTTTTGTCTTTTTGTTCATGTTGGATTGAATAACTAGACTATATGTTGTTTTAAGCATGAAAGATATTAATAAGTTAACTATGTTTGAGGAGTAGATATCCACAAACATATGTGCACATATCTACCGCAATAATGCACACTTCCAAGATGGAAGAAAAGTGTCTGCATGATGACGTGTCTGCAAGATGAAGGACATCCATTGTAAATTGAAGGATTTCATTGTGTTGAAATATGTTTGCAATGAAAAGGGAAATTATAGAAGTTTTGGTGTTCATAGAAAGGAATGTGTTCTAGGATTATATGTCTGTGAGAGTTTTGGTGTTCGTTGAAAAGAATGTATCCGCAAGATGTCATGGCAATAAATTATTGGTGGACTTATGTTTGGCGACTAAGGATGAATTCTTTATTTCCGATGGAAGTTCATTTGAGGATAACAACTCTTGCAAGATTGGTTTTAGCTTTAGAGAGTTGTTGAACTGAAAGTTCAATGTTGGATATTTGTGGGATAGAAGGAAAAAATATAATTTGATGACGCCTCTGAATTTTATTACTTATGATATTTATATGAAGGATAAAGAGATTGTATGAAGAGGTCCATTGTAAAATGCATGAGAAGGGGTTTTTGGAAGTTTCAAAGTTGTCACCTACTACAACAAACAAGACTTGTCTTCTTATTTCACTTAGGAAGTTTTAAAGCCTTTGCAATTTTTATGGTCCATGAATTTTTTCCTTATTATGGTAAAGAAGACTATGGAGGAGAAAATTTAGATTTGAGGTCAAATCTTTTTCAATCCTGGTTGAATGATGTACCACAGATTCCTTTATTAGCAACGAAGCACGAAGATTCTCTAATGATTTTTATTATGTTTATTTTGAAGAGGTTCAAATGAGAAAGATGATGAAAAACATTCATCCAACATTCAAATATATTATGGTGTTCTTCAACATGAAGCATATGTGGAAAATCAAGCATGTGATTGAAAGACTTGTGGCAAAATGCAAAATCTGGTATCTCCCCTTTGAGGACTATTTGGCAATGTTGACGATGTTAAATATTTTATATGAAAAGGTGTTTTTCATGAAAATTGAAGGTGACATCTCAAGCTTTCCAAAATAGTTGGATCGTTTCATTTGGAGTTTGTTTTCTATGTCAAAAGGTCCGCGAACAGTGAGCTAAATTTCTATTTAAGAGGTCCGATTTCACTTACCAGAATTAGGGGCCCAAATCAATAGAAGACTAACTTATGATGCGGCCCAAGGAATTCTTACAAGGCCTAATTCAAAAAAGCTTTCAAAGTATTATTTGGTTTATTATTTTTTAGATTCAAAGATTCAAGAGGAAGACAAACCTAATGAAGTGGATCAAGAGATGTCAACAAATATGCTTACTTGGCAATTTGATTAGTAATCCACCAAAGAGGAGGAAGGGCCACAAATTTGAATTCATTCAAATTGAATAAAGTTTAAATTCGCTTAAATCTTTAGTTAGATGATTTTTTTAAAGTTATTTTAAAGTTTTCCTAGATAATTTAAATTCAAGTTATTTTAAATTTCAAATAGATTGATAAGGGTTGCTTAGAGATAACTATCAACCAATCTTTTTCTTAGGAGAATTGTTTTTCAAGATGGAATATTTATACCCCACCAAAACTCATTAGAAGTTTTTAGTTTTTGATGAATAAAAATCCCTTTTAGCTTTGGCTAATTTTTCTCTTTTTCTTGGATTGTTGAAATTTTTGTAATTGAAAAACTAAAGTTCAAGTGTTGTAAGAATTACTTGATCTTTGGATTCTTGCAATTCTTCTACCCAATTTCAATTGGTGAACAAGTTCAAAGATTGTAATCAAACTGACTTTTCTTGTTAGTGATAATTCTCTTTTGATTCATCAAGGAGGAATTCTTTAGAAGAATAGAAAAGTTGCCAAGTTAGCAACTTTTCCCAAGCGAACTGGTTAATCAACATATCCACATTGAACAACTACCCATCATTCATCGTCAACATAGTTTGTTTATCAAACTGCACTGTTTTGCCCATATCTCTATTATCCCTTTGAATTTGCCCATGAAATTTTGAGGTTGAAGTTTTCCCAGAGATTCTACAAAATTCCAAATTGTGAGTTTTCGCATCGTTTCTGAAACCCTATCGTTCTTGCATCATAGAGAGAAGTTGACCCGAGGGTATTGGTTCGTAAAAGACAAGTTATTATGAAAGTTTTTTACTACACATTTAACTATCTAGCTTTAAGTTACGATATTTTTATAAAATTATTTTTGGACAGTTTGTAACACCTTGACTTTTTCAGTTGGACAGTTATTGGTGTATTACCAAGGCTGTAATGTGGACTCGCAGACGAGAGGAGTAGCGTCCTCATCAAATCTGTTCTAAACCTGGACAATTTTTGACGAGTTGGGATGGCTGTGGACGAGTTAAGGTATCGTCCGATTTGCCTCTGTCCGATTTTAGGACACTTTCGGATGATAGTACAGACCATAGTGAGGACGTGATTTGGTGTCTGAAACTCGTATGTGAACGGTATGGACAGGGAAGAGGACGCCTTTCCTCGTCCCCAATCGCGAAATAGCCTGCGATAATTTAGCCTTGCAGACGAATGCGGACGAGACCTATGCGTCCGCACTCATCCGAATTAGCCCAGACGTACAAATAAAATAGAAGGAAAATGTTGATAATCAAAGAAAATCGTAGGATAGTCGACAAAAATCAACCTCACCCACCCCAGGCGACGAAAATCGCCCTCCTTATGCCATAGGTGGCCTCCCCCCACCCCCCCACTACCTGGAGTCATCATGGTGTCCCTCCCTCCTCTCCAGGTAATATCTCCCTCTCCCTTGCCATCTCTCATTTCAGTCTTCACTTTTCTTCATTTCCTACGAGAAGCTCTCCTCCCCTGAGGGAGCCCCTCTATCTGTGAGTGGAGAGTTTTGTGTGTGTGTGTGTGTGTGTGTATTGTGGGAGTTGTTAGGGTAGTGGTGAGTTGAAAGAGTGAGCTGAGAGGAGTGAGCTACGTGAGTGAAGTGAGGAGTGAGTTAGTGAGCTGGAGCTGTTGAAACCGTGAGCTGAGGGAGCTTGAAGAGTGTTGTCCTTGCTTAGTTCATCAAAATTGGTAAGGGACTAAGGGTATCTTGGCCAGAGGAGGCCCTTCACCACAATTATGGGTGTGTGAGTTTAGTGTTAATGTTCTTAAAATGTTTACTGCCAGACGTTAAGTAGGTTATTTGTCTTGAAATGCTACTGTTAGCTGTTAATTGTTGATAGTGTTACTAATGCTCTGTAGAATGCTCTGTGATTTTGTGTTAGAGTAGTGTTGAATTCCTTGTGATAAATGATTGCTTGGTTGTTGTTAGCTCTACGAACTCCCTTAATTGTTGTGTTAGTTTCTTGCAATTGATAGTGATAGTCAAAGTTTGAATGAAAAAGGAATAAGGAAAGGTTAAGTAATCGTGTGAAGTCTGAGAATGAGTTTAGAATGTTATATGTCGTGTTACTTTTATTTTGTGGTTACTCTTTACTTGCTGCTATTGTGCGATTTAGTGGAGTAACTAGTTTAACTAATTAATTAGTGATTCAATAGGGAAACCGAGCATGATCAACCTAACCAATCGTCGTTAAATAATTTCCTTAATTAGGGTAATTAGCTTACTCAAGCATGTTAGTTAATTAGAGTAACCATATACTAACTAGTTAAGCATGTTAAATAATTAACATATAAATTGTAGTTAATATGTTTACCTTAGTTAGCATGCTAAATCAACTAGGTCATGCCATGCCTAACCTACTAGTTGAATGTATGATTAATTAACTAGTTTAATCTATTAAATAGATTTGTTAACAAACTAAATTAATTAACTAAATGTGATTAATGAGTAAGCAGGTTAATTAGCTTAACTAGAGTAAGTAATCAACTTAAGCCTGCAATTAATCCAAGCATGTGAATGGATGATAATTACTTGTTGAGCATATAAATTGACTAATGTTTTGTAGCATGTAATTAGCATGTTAAGTTGCATGTTTAATTAGTAGCATGTTAGATAACTAGGTTAATTGACTAAATGCCTATTGAGCATGTTAATAATTTAGACCAATCAACTAAAGAAATTAATTAGACTTAAATTGAAGCATGTTAATGTAGTTAATAGCTAAACCTTGATCATGTTAAATTGACTTAGTTGAAGCATGTTAATTTTGTTAGATTTAAATTGACTAGTTTAGTTAATAGCTAAACCTTGATCATGTTAATTAACCAACTAGTTGAGCATGTAGTTAACTAGGGTAAAAATAATTGTATGAGCATGAACATGTACTTAACTAGAATGAGCATGTCAATTAACTAACTAGAATAAAAGTATCTAGGATAATAATCGAAGTCTTTAGTTGAAGCATGTTGATTAACTAGCTGTGCAATTAGTGACTAATACTTGAGCATGTACATGGACTAGGAAGTCAATTAAGGTATCTAATTAGAATAATAAATTCTTGAGCATGTAAATTGATTAGGATAACTGACTAGTTAATAATTGTAACTCGATTTGAGCATGATAGTTAATTAGGATAAATTTATTTCCTAAGCACGTTAGTTTCAATGAATGACCTGCATGTTTACCGCACTTGTATGCATTGGATGTTTCATTTGATATTGCACTTGCTTTCTGTTGTGTACAGTTGTTTTCCTCTATTATATGCTTAGGCCTTTAATTACAGTTCTGCTTTCAATTACTTAAATGCGCACTTAAATTATTATGAGTGTAATGTTGTGAAGCATCATGCATCATGTTAGGTTGAGAATTTATGTTCATGCATCATGTCAATAGAAAGCATAGGAAGTGCCACCTTGGTGGTGGTACGCAAGCATGCATAAGTGAGCTAAAATGTTAAGAAAAAGAAGAAGAAAATGGAATTAGGAGTGGATGGGTAGCGGATGTAGTCTGCATTCTAGGCAGAGCCCTTCCCTTATAGGGTACAGGAGTTATAGATTGCAAGTAAAAGGTTAGACCCGAGCATTATGCCATTACACAAAAAAAACCTCCTAATTTCAGCTCGAGATACGAGTAAGGAATAATGGATCGCAGTAGATCAAGTAAGAATAAAGTAATTAGTAAACTAACAAACTTAATGAAAGGATTGGTTTGGGTGGCCCTCATTCCAAAGTGGACTAAAGAGTGGCATTCACATTGCATTTACCCTTTTTCCTTACTAAGCCTTCGGGCTTACAGTTGCTTGTAATGTAGATGTAGGTATAGTACGTAAAGTCATTGCACAGACTTAAGAATAGCAAAAAGACGAACAAAAAAGCACAATCAACAATTATTGAAGTAGGGATGATGGATTTGCACGCGTAAGGGAGTACATGGCTGGCCTGGCATAAAGAGGGTGAAAGAGAAATAGTGTAATGAAATTAAATTTTCCAAATTGTATTTTATTGTTTAAAGTCATTTATTAAACACAGTATTTCAATTGTTTAGTATTTCACCCTTTAACGATTTCATAACGCTTCCGCATACTTTCATTAATGGGGTTTTTACAATGAATTTTATGAATGGTTGGTAGCGATCCAATTTAGGCGCGCTCTGACTCGTTTCAAAAGAGAAAATTTTCAAATTTTCACGCATTTTAAGGGAAAAACAAGAAACCGGATCGTTACACAGTTTATAACTATAAAAGACATGTTTATTTTGTATTGGATTTTAATTAAGTTTGACTAGTTTTGGATTTTTAAGTGGTTTTCTTAAAGATAATTTTCCGCTATTTATTTTTTAAAGGCATGTTTTGTTCTTATTTTCAAATATATGATTTTACAAAACATGGTATGGAAAAAGATTTACTCTACGGGACGTTACAAACAATATTAATTTCTTTTATTTATTTTTGTCATGTGTTTATGTGAAGATATAATAAAAAAAAAGAATTACACAAGAATTATATGATACAACCCCATATGTCTATACTAATTGCATAAAATTGTTAACTTTCTATGTAAAGCTAACTAACTCACATTATGCAACAAAAATTCATGATTTCAATTTACCTTTCAGCTCAAACGAAAAACAATTTATGATTCAGACAATAGCTTTGTTGCACCTCCTTAAGGGAGGAAAATGAAAACCCTTGATGCAAGCGCTTAATAAGGACAGAATGAACCCAAAATTACAAAATGCGTATCTCGATCAATTTGCATCCTATTAGTGTAAACTTTAAACTACACCTTACTCTATAAGTAAAAATGAGGCTCTCCAAAAATTACATGTGAAATCATTTGTTCTTTGCAATTGTTCTACTCCTTTGCTAGGATGTCTACCTCTGGAAGGAGGTGGAGAAATATATAGCAATAAGAGGAATCACATTAAACTAAAAAACAAGATGAAACCAATGTGTACAGCAAAATTCAATCGGATGAACACCCAAAGTGTGACGACCTAGATTTTTCTTTACTTTAAAAATGCGTTAAATTTAAAAATTTTATAAAACGACTGAAATCTTTATTAAAACCTTTCAATTGAAATCAAAGTTTTTTTTCTTAAAAACCTGATTGTTAAAACGTCTTACTTAAAACTCGTTACTTATTAACATCGTAAGACTTTATTTATAAAATTGTTTTTTCGTAATTAATAGCAGAAGCATAAAATATTTTATAGCGGAAGCATAAATCGTTCCTTTTATGAAAAGACAATAAATAATTTATTAATTTACATTTATAAAACTCTTTTCTCTTTTACTTTCCTTAGCTTAACCAGCCACAAGTCTCGCCCGTGCAAATCCTTCATCAACTGCTCCTTGATCTGTTCATCATTTTCTCGTGCGTGTACTTACACCATTAGCAAATGGTGAGCCCGAAGTCCAGTACGAAATGACATATGCAGTATGATCATGCTTCTCTTTAATTCTTTATGGAATGGGTACAGCCCCAAACCAGTGTTTTCTTTACTTTCGTTCATTTGTTCATTCATTACTCATACGTCGAGCAGGAGATTAGAGGGACTCTATGGAGAGGGAGTTGCCTATTGCATAATAACCACCTATAGTAGCTGGAGGGGGAGTCCCCTATTGGATACTCCCCATTTTCTTTTCTTTTCATTCATTCATTTCCCTCACATAATGCATATGAGTACCAACCCCAAAGGTGGCACTTCCTATTTGTTTCTATTATCATAATGCATGTCAATGCGAAACATTATTGTAATGCATGTCAATGGAAAAGCAGTAATCGTAGTAATATAAAAGCAGGAGATATAAAGTTGGAACCATAATAATATAAAAGCATGAAACATGAAGCAGTGATCACAACAATATATAAAAGTATGAGACATAGGGAAAGACTACTAACACACTATACATGGCGATACATTCTAAAACATGCTTGGTAATTTAAAAGAAACACTAACATACTTGGCAATTTAAGAGAAATAATAATATAGACATGTTTGGCAGTTTAAAGGAAACAATAATCATATGCTAACTTCCTAAACATGTTTGGAAATTAAACTAATAACGTGTGATTAACATAGACATGGTAAATAAAGCAACATAGTAGAAACGCAACAATTAATTCAAGGGAAGACACTGCTAATGGTGTCGGGCCTCCAACTGACCAAGACTTTATCTCAATTTCTTACCTCGAAGCTTTAACGCATATTCGTACTTAATCTTTATCCTTCTTTTTCCTTTTAAATACCTTCATAATTAAAACATTTACTCATTAAAAATCATAGCTTATTTTATTACATTCTCTTTTCGTATTCTAAATTGTATAATAATTCTAGAAACTCGTTAACACCTAAAACGAAACATGACCCATCTGAACTACCTGTAACTAAAATCGAGAACATTTACTATCACCCAACCACAATTATACATGCACAGACCAATATCTAATTTAAATATCTCATGGAACCAAGGAGCAGTTAAACAATAAGAGAAACTACAAATCATATACTTCATACTCATCCAGACGATATCCAATAGGAAACATTTCCATTTTCAGAGTATCAACCTGTCATGCAAAATACTTAACTTTAATCTGACAATTCCACAATCAATAAGTCGTACTCACAGAGCACATATTCAAAGTACAGAGTTAAAACCCAATAATAGAATAACATCTTCTACTAACACCAATTTAACAGAATAACCATCCATTATTATCCAATGACCTGTAGCTAAATTTTCAGAACATATATTTTCATTACTCCGTAACTTAGAAGCAATAACCAAAGCAGGGAATCAACATTTCACCAATATCCTTCATAAAACAAAGAAGTAGTAAACCAACGGAGAACATGAACAACACAACTTCTTTAACATAACCCCTTTATCTTCTACTTACCACAAACAACACAAATACTCCTCCAACCTTTACAGCTCCAGAGAGCATCTCACCTCACATCCCAAGCTCTCCCGAGGGCATTTCTACTCTATCTCCATCCCTCCTCTGCATTTCAACCCACCAGAGCCGACTCCATCACTGCCACGAGTCATGCCCTGCCATCAACATGCCTATCGCATGTCCCCACACGTCCACACTGTCAGTTCCATCTCGAGCAAAACAAACCTGTTTAGACAGAACTATGAACCAGACCACAGCCTCCAGTCGTTTCTTTGCAAATCGCCCGCCCCTGTCTTCGCCGCATCAATGCCTTCATCGCCGTCGCCATCCCGTCGTCGGCTAGCATCGCCAAAAATTGATAAAGCGTCGCCGTTCATCATGACCTGACACCAAATCTAGCGAGCCAAGCTTCGTACCGAACCAGTCTGCGAAGCCCAATGCTTCAATCGCTGCTAGTTGCCGCTCGCCGTTCGTCACGAAGGAGTCGTCTGAGCCAAGCCCAAGCTCGCTGTCGCCCGAACGCTCTTGCTCTCCCTCACGTCGTTGCTCTCTCTCTCTGTCTCCCTGTTCTCTCTCTCTCTCCCCCCCGTTTTCTGTCTGTTCTTCGCGTTTTCTAAAATGGCCACGGGCCATTCATTTTGTTTTCTTCAGCCAAATCGGTTCACAAAGTGAACCGGTTCACTTTTCCCTTCCTCACTTAATATCTTCCATTATTTTAATCCCTCAATTAATCTTCACTTAATTATACTCTTATATTTTAATTCTAATTAATCCCCTTAACAATACCCCACTAATTTAACTCAAATTATTATTTCAATAATTTCTATTAAATTATATTCCAACAGTTATGTCCTTAGTAATACCCCGATAATTATCCAATTAATCTAAGTGTCTTCCAATTTTCTTTCAATTATCCTTATTAAATTTCGGCATAAAAAGTCGGGGTATTACCCAAAGGAGTTGGCCGAATGGAGGTAAACTCCAAACTTTGAAAAGATTCTTCTTTAGTTGAAAATATTCTATCCTTAGGACAAACCTTAGAGAGGGTATAAATACTTGCACAAAATTGGGACAAGCTTCCTAAAAACAACTTACCAAAAATGCCCTCACAAAGACACATGCTCGGCTAGAACAAGCTCTAGCCGAGTGGGTCGAACGTCTGTCCTTAAACCGAATACATAAATATTCCTTAATCCTTGGAACCAGTAATTGAGCAAATATGATCCAATTCAAAGTGATTCTCTACACTTTAGACATTGATTCGGTTGATAAGTCCTCACATTAGATGGGGTGGTAACTGCCACATTCATAGGGCGCTTGCCCTTCATTTGTTGTACTTCATACTTTGAAGGCCTTTTTGTCCCTTTGTTCACCATTGGTCCAACCTTCTGCTGCAGGTTAAGAGCATTCTTCTAGAACCTCTTATTCACTTCTCCCTATTTAGCCACCTTCAACTCAGGATCTTCAACTTGTAATGCCTTAGCGACAATCTTTGTAAAGGGACGTCCTGAGTACCAGAAATCTTTACTCCTCTGAAAATTTCAACTTTTAGTCCTTAGATGAACTGATGGACATAGTGCTCATTGTTTGCCACCAAGTGTGACGCAAATCGAGAGAGTGCTTCAAACTTCCTTACATACTCAGATACAGTGCCAATTTGATGCAACTAAACAAATTCCACCAATATCTTTGACTGGATCGTCTTGTTGAAGTACTTCTCATAGAAGATTTTCTTAAACTAATCCCACGTCAGAGATCAGACATCTTGTGTTGCCTTTGTAACACCCCAACTTTTTAAGTTGGATAATTATTGGGGTATTACCAAAGACGTTTTGGAGCGTTAGGTCTAAGGGGTATTTTTGATACGTTTTCCCCATACACGCAATGTAATTAAATTACACGATAGTCCATACATTACATTGCATATTTATATGTGTCATTTTATGACATGCAATTATGGGGAAAATACTTTGGGATAAGATTTAAGTGGGAAAATGTGGGGGAATGTTATCTAGGGCATTTTCAGACGCCTGCAGACGATGCTATGGACGAGCCATGCCATCTGCAAACATTTGGAGCATCACCCATGTGGATTGGGATGACTCAGGACGCGATCTTGCATCCTGACTTCACTGTGTCGAGGACTTTCGGAGGAGTCCAAAAGAGTGCGGACGTGGATTAGCCACGTCTGATTTGAATATTTCCAAATCCTGGACACTTTCAGACGCATGCGAATAATTGCCGACTTGGGTAGACCTCGTCCAATTTGAATCTATCCAATTTGTGGATAGATTTGGACGTGTGCATATGCTTCACGTGAACGCCAAAACGCGTCCAAATGCCGACTTCGGACAGTACGAAATGGGCGAGGACACCATTTCTCGTCTGAAGGCACGATTTAGTCTTAGGAATTTTACACATGCGAATGAATGCGGACGAGACTAGTGCATCCGCACTCATCCAAAATAGCCCATACCTAAGATAAATTAGGGGTTAAATGATGAAATGTTGTTGTTTAACCATTAATTGCATACAACGAATGACTCTCCCCACCTTCCGCGTAGGGCACCGACCTCCCCCTGTCCTGTTGACCTCCTCCTCCCCCTGGGAGTGTACGATATCCCCTCCTCCTTTAGGTATAAGCCAATTCTCTCTTCCTCTTTTCAGTCCATTTTCCTTTTGCGAGAGAGAAGTTCCTGCTTGAGAGTGAGAGAGTGAGGTCCACCGAGAGAAGAGAGTTCCAGTGAGTGAGAGAGCTATTGTGGGTGGAGTGTTTTACGTGAGTGAGTGAAGTTTGGAGTTGTTGTAACTGGAAGCTGGCAACCAAGAGCTGAGTGGTGAGCTATGGAGTGATGTTCTTGAGTGTTAGTTTCTTCAACTTATGTAAGGAATTGAGTGAGTCTTGGCTAATTGGAGGCCCTGCCCACAAGTAGAGTGCGTGAGTGGTAGATTATTGATGCTCTGTAGTATTTCCTTGGATGATTTATTGTTATTATTTCCTTTGTTGATTCCTTGCTGTTTTTATTTCTCTTGTTGGTAGTATAGATTTATTTACTGTCATTTCTTCTCTTTACTTCAAATGCTTTACTCTGATTGCTGTGAGGAATGCTTAAGGTTTGAAAATGATGAGTGTGTGAATGATGAGGATCGTGTATGAGCTAAAAAGAGGTCCCTTACTATTCCATTCTCTATTATTTCCTTGATGTCCCTTTTAAATCCTCTGTGTTGAGTAGTGTTAATTAAACCGTCATTTTATTCACTCCATGTATATATCATTCTGCCATCGGTTCTGTTCTTTATTGTTTACTTAGACTTCTTTGTGCTATTCCGAATATGTTAATAAACATGTCTGATTAACTAAATTAAGAATGTTAATTAATTAGGACTTTCTTGAATAATAATCGTAACTTTAAACATGTTTAACCAATTAATCAACCTATCGTAATTTCACTAGTTAACTTGTTAACTGAAGCATGTGAACAAATAAATTGGGGTACTGGAGCACAAGTCTTTCAGGTCATAAATAGACTTAGTTTCACAGATTAAGTCATCCAACAATATAGAATGTAAGCAGCTAATTGTAGAATATGAAGCAACAAAACCATCAGAATCGAAGTTCCTGAAAAGTGAATCGGCCACAACATTGTTTTTTCCAGGATTGTAGATAATATCAAAATCATAGCCCAACAATTTGACCACAAATTTCTGCTCTTCAGGAGTTTGGATAACCTGTGTCAACATTTTGCGAATGCTTTATGGTCAGTCTTGATAAGAAAACGATTTCCCAACAGATATTGGCACCATTTTTTGACAACTCTGTGATGGTGAACATTTCTCTAACATAAGTGCTGTTGTTCTGCATTTTTTCACACAATTTTTTACTGAAAAATGCAAGCGGATGCTTGTCTTGTAAAAGCACAGCACCCACACCCATTCTACTAGCATCAGTCTCAACCACAAATGGTTTTGAAAAATCAGGGAAGGCTAAAATAGGAGCTGATACTAGAGCATCCTTAGTTGGCAGAAAGAGTTTGCAGCATCCAAATTCCACTTAAAAGCATCCTTTTGTAACAAAGCAGTTAAAAGACTTTCAATTGAAACATAATGTCGAATAAACTTTCGATAATAGCCAGATAAACCAAAAAAACCCCGTAATTGTTTGAGAGTAGTCAGCACTTGCCATTCATGTACTACATCAATTTTTCCTTTTTCAGGAGAAACACCTTTGGCCGAGACAATATGGCCTAGGTACTCAGTAGATTCTTGTCCAAAGCTGCACTTACTTAGTTTAGCCACCAAATTATGTTGCTGTAAACAAAGAAGGACAATCTCCAAATTATGAATATGCTGAGAACATGCAACACTGTACATGAGAATATCGTCAAAGAATACAATCACAAATTTGCACAAAACAACTTCAAAACATCATTCATAATGGCCTAAAAAGTGGTTGGTGCGTTTGTGATATCAAAGGGCATTACTAAAAACTCGTAATGGCCTTCATGAGTTCGAAATGCCGTCTTCTGAATATCGGTATCATCCATCCTAATTTGATGATAACTAGCAAGTAAATTGATTTTGCTAACATTAGTGACACCATGTAATTCATCCAACAACTCATCAACAATTGGGATCGGAAATTTGTCCGTAATGGTTATGCTATTAAGCACCCTATAATCAATACAAAATCTCCAAATACCATCCTTCTTTTTAACCAATAAAACCGGCAAAGAAAATGGACTCCGACTTGATCTAATAATACCCAATTGTAACACGTCAGCAACCAACTTTTCAATCTCAGATTTTTGAAAGTATGGATATCTATACGGTTTAATATTCACTGGTGGAGCACTAGCTTTCAAATGGATTTGATGTGTAATACTTCTACTCGGAGGTAATCCTTCTGGGATGTGAAAAACCAGATGATATTTCGCAATTAAAATTGCATGTCTTCTGGTACACTAAGCATAGCAAGTTCTATAGATAATATACTGGATTGAAAGCAAAGGTATTGAAACACCACACCTGATTTTTGCAATTTCTTCAACTGATGCAAGTGTATGAAACTTGGAACTTGTTGTTGCACACCTTGTAATAACACATGCTTCTCATTCCAATTAAATTGCATTGTCAACATTTTATAGTCAGTTAAAACAAGTCCTAAGAGTTCTAGCCATTGAACCCCTAAAACCATTTCAACTCCTTGGATGGGCAGGACATAAAAATCAATGCAGAAAAACTGATCTTGAATATGTACTTCTAAATTCAAACAGGTACTAGTACATGCCAATTCATCACCATTGCCTACTAACACTTTAAAATGCTTAGAAGGTCGAACATGTAAATTTAATTGTTGCACTAATCTGTCATGAATAAAATTGTGCGTAGAGCCGCCATGAACTAGGACTTGTACAGGAGTTTTGGCAACATAACCAACAAACCTTATTGTTCATGGGAATTGCTGTCCTGCTAAAGCATACAAACTTATAGCAGGAAGATCATTGCTTTCCAGCTCAATAGCTGTACCGAAGTTCATAGTATCCACTTCCACCAAATTAGTAACAGTATTATCTTCATCTTCCAACATAAGCACAAACAATTTAGATTTACATTTATGGTTTCTGTTAAATTTTTCATCACAATTATATCATAAACCATTCTCTCTTCTTTCCATCATCTTAGTGGCAGACAATTTTTTAACTGGGATATTACAAGATTTCACGTTTAGAAATTGTTGGTTTGGTTGTGCCTTTGGTGTCGGTAATAATGGTGGTCCTGACTCATTGAATTGAACATTTTGATGATACTGAAATTTCTGAAAATTCTGACGATTACCATGATCATTCAAATTATCCACCATCAACTTAGCTAAACTGATAGCTTGATCTATAGATTGTGGTTTAAGGGCTCGTACCTCTCGGCAAATATCATTCAGGAGGCCAGATTCGAAGCAACTCTGTAAAAAAGAAGGAGAAACTCCCACAATTTGATTCATTAGAGCTTCGAATTTATTCTAAAAATCTAAAACTGTCGATGTTTGCATAAGCTTTGACAACTCTCCTTGCACATCCCTATACTCGAAAGGACCAAATCGCACGAACGTAGCCTATAAAAAAGCTCACCAAGTCGTAACCATGCCATTGCAAAACACCCATTTAAACCACTATAGAGCTACGCCGTCCAAATGAAATGAAGCAATCTTTAATCACTGTGTATTGTCTAATTCATGTTAATCAAAAAAAATTTCAACCTTAAAAATCCATCCATGCGGGTCGTCACTATCGAATCTTGGCACATCCAATTTAATCGAGTTAAATGATTTATAGGGATTGTCAACAAAATTCTCAACTTATTTACCTTTACTGGTGGAAGAATCTAACGGAATATTGAGAGGATTCCGAATATGTTGCTCAATTCTTCCTTCCATTGACGTTAACTTGATACTGATTTCTTTCAAAAGAGTGTTGAATTCAGACATTTGTTTATCGTGATTAGAAAGCCGATTTCGACATTCCACCAGTAATTTATTCTGGACTGATTGCGAACGAGTTCCTTCTGCCATGATTACAGAAAGCAATGAAAGCACCAATGTTACTGACGATTCCCATAAAAGAGTTGCGTTGCAGAGAAAAGAAAAGAAAAGAAGTTAAAGAAGAAGAAGTTGGAGAAGAAGAAGTTGTATTCATTTCCTACCTTTCCTTTCTTTACATTTCTCTATTTGTACTGAATATTATCGGTTATATATTTAACTATTTACAACTGTATTCTTTAACTAATCAATTATACAATCTTTATTCAGTAAAGTCATTAAACTATTTAAGCTTGTTCTTACTTTTCTTTCCTCTTCTTTGCATACTTTTGTCATGAACTGTAACATGGTCAGCTCTAGAACTAACCTCTTTTGGGAGACACAGCATGGGTGGCTGATCTTGTTCGCTCGGACATTCTTTGGTTCTGACATAAATGAGCACAAAAAATATGACTAACCTTGGAAGAATTTAATGCAATCAGCGAATGAAAACATGGAAGATTGACGGTGGATATGATTCGTAAAAATACAGGAATTGTGGACCAGTGTCGGCGCTTTAGCTCATACTCTTTCACCTAACTGAACCCCACGCGGCGTTTCCTCATTCTAATTTTAGTATCCACATTTAGGAATCATTACTTTGACTGAACCCCACTTGCACTAATTAGTAATTTTCTACTGATTACTTTGATTTCTCTAATTTTATTTTATCAAACCAATTAATTTCCTTCCAAAATTGTAAAACCTTTTGATCGGGGTCCTTTTGCCACCTCTCTCTAACTTGATCCCCACGTTCTTCTCATTGCCCCCTATAAATTGATATACCATCATCTCTCTCTTCTTATATCTCTCCCTTTCTCTCTCTGCAAAACCCATAATTACTTTCGTCCCTATATCGCGCGTTTTACATTGGAAGGAGGTTAAATGGCTGGTTTAAGGAAATGGGTGCTGGTCTTTGTGGTTGTTTTAGGGTTCTTTGTTTCTAGTTTTGAGGGAAGAAGGCTTCTGGACGTGAACTATGAAGAGAACCGCAGAATTCCAGCTCTGCAAAAGAGTTTGATTCTCAGTGCTTTGCCGAAAGGCTTAGCTCCACCGTCGACGCCAAGCAAGAAAGGTCACGCCGTTGTCACTGACGAGAAGCTTATAGCTCGCCACCTCATCGACATTGATCGAGTTCTGCGCTCAGTCCCCAGCCCTGGCGTTGGCCACTAGCCACCTCTACTCAAAATTCCTCTTTTCTGATTGGTTCTTCTCTAGATTTTACAATTGGAAAAACAATTCTTTAGTTCTTATTATTGTTTTTAGGAAAATTTTTGGGTATATTAGATTAAATTCTATTGTTTGAGAATTGTACAGACAAATGCCTTAAACAAAAAAGCCCCTTTTTTATGTCATGAATTCAAAATTTTCAGATTCATCAATGTGAATAAAAAATGGACTATCTTTTTACTGTTCTCTTTCCTTTGATTGCTGGGCCCGTAACAATCGTTGAGAGAGAATTACGGATCAATTAACTGTTGGGATTAGAGGGTGTTGCGATTAGACGCTCTAATCCAACTTGTATCGAAACGATTGATAAAAAAAAAACAGAAAATAGAAAACACACAGTTTATAGTGATTCACTCTCAGTTTGAGAGCTATGTCCACTGGCCGCTAAACAGATCTCACTATGATCAAATCAGAGTTACAGAAATTGTTTCTTGGTTTTGCCTCACCCTCACTGTTTCTCTCTCACGATTCTCAGACCACCTCTAAAACTCTAATTACATCTTTATATACCTAAAGAAATAGGGTTATAAAAATAAGGTGAATTTACCAAAATACCTTAAACAATAAAATTAGACTCCATAACTCAACAATCTCCCACTTGGAGACTAATCACATCATCTCTCCATCTGCAGCGGCATCATGTACATATCTCATCCAAGAAGTCCAACTGAAGTTGCGCACAACTTCAACTTCTCACTAGTCATAGCTTTCGTCAACATGTCAGCTGGATTTCGACTCCCTGATATCTTCTCAAGTGCCAACACACCATCTTCTAAAATGGATCTGATAAAATGATAGCGTACTTGTATGTGCTTTGTCTTGCCATGATGAACTGGGTTCTTTGCCAAAAGGATGGCACTCTAGCTGTCACAATGCAATTTACTCCATCGTAGTTTTGGCCTAATTCTCGTAGAAAAGGCTGTAACCACATCATCTCCTTCGCGGCTTCTGTCACTGCAATGTACTCTGCTTCACAACTAGAAAGAGCAACTACATCTTGAAGCCTCGAGACCAAACTAATTGCGGTACCACCAAGAGTGTAAACATATTCAGTCCTGCTTTTACTGCTATCAATATCACCACCATTATCAGCATCAACATATCCATCCAAACTAGAATATGACTTCTGAAAACATAAAGCAAACCCTGAGCTTCCCTTCAAGTATCGCAAGATCCACTTTACTGCTTCCCAATGCTGTTTTCCTAGATTACTCATATACCTACTGACAACTCCCACTGCATGTGCAATATCTGGCCGTGTACAAACCATCGCATACATAAGACTACCAACGGCAGAGGCATATGAAACTCTGGCCATGTAGCTCCTCTCTTCCTCGGTCGACGGTGATTGATCTTTAGATAGTTTGAAGTGACTAGCCAAAGGTGTAGTAACTGGTTTCACATTCTGCATATTGAATCTGCTAAGAACTTTATTCACATAGTTTTCTTCAGAAAGTTTGAGAACATCTCTATCCCTGAATATTCTCATTCCAAGAATTTGTTTTGCAGCACCCAAATCCTTCATAGCAAATTCTTTAGATAACTCCCTCTTCAGCCTGTCAATTTCAGTCAAGCTTGCTCCAGCAATTAATACATCATCAACATAAAGGAGCAGTATAATGTAGGAAGTATCAAACCTTTTAATGTAACAGCAATGATCGGCTTCACATCTCACGAAGTTCTTACTGTTCGTTCGATACTTTCGACAAATCAATTTCTGATTATCGAAACCACTTCAACCTGAAGCTCTGATACCAGTTGTTGGGATTAGAGGGTGTTGCGATCAGACGCTCTAATTCGACTTGTATCGAAACGATTGATCAAAGAAAACAGAAAATAGAAAACACACAGTTTATAGTGGTTCACTCTCATTTTGAGAGCTACGTCCACTGGCCGCTAAACAGATCTCACTATGATCAAATCAGAGTTACAGAAAGTGTTTCTTGGTTTGCCTGACCCTAACTGTTTCTCTCCCACGATTTTCAGACCACCTCCAAAACCCTAATTACATCTTTATATACCTAAAAAAATAGGGTTATGAAAACAAGATAAATTTACCAAAATACCCTAAACAATAAAATTAGATTCCATAACTCAACATTAACAACAGCTGAGGGTGATCAATCACTATTTGCTTCTATTCACTGTGATGAAATCACAGGTTTGATGTCTGTATCAACAGAGTTTTAGTTTTCATTCATTCAAAAAGTCAAAAAAGGCGATGATGAAGTTTATAGGCCGGTAGAGCAATCAAGAAAGAAGAAGACTGTGCAGAGAGTGGTGTTTTGCCACTTATGGGTCTCCTTTAAATGTAAAATAAATTGCTAAAATGAAATAAACAAACGCGTCTTGTAGTCGTGGGCTCTTACATCACGACCAAGCTGTCGGTTGTTTCCATAAAGATGACTTAATTTGTTGTTCAATTCAATCTGCTTGAAATATGGCGTAAGATAAAAAAAAAAAAAAGGAAATATTAAATAAGGGTCGTTCTAGCGTTACACGTGTCATTTGTTGATTAAATTTATCATTTGATCCAAGTTTGAAATACAAATAATTATACTCATTAGCTAATAGAAATATTTGGTTATTTATTTTAGGACAAATCAAAATGATAATTTAATTATTAACATATTCTTCTTAACAAGTTAATCACTGAATTATGAAAATCACCATGGTGAATATTGCTGTTAACTTTATGAAAATAATGGTAAAAATGAATAAGTACTCATGAAAAAAACAGAAAGAACTCGTGATTTTAGAAACTTTCAATGATAAAGAGCTCGTATCCATAGAGAATAGATTTAGAAGATTTCAAATTGTATAAAATAATGGATTTAGAAGATTTTAGATTTTATAATTTAGAAGATTTTGTAAAAGAATGTTATTGTTTTAGATTTCGGATGATTTATAATTGTTTTATAATTTATGTGGGAGCAATAATTACCCTTTTTTGTTTCTTTAAAAAAGTAAAAGTCATTCCTAAGCCCTACAACTTCTTGGAATATCTTATCACTGGGGTATTGCTTTATCAAAACAAACAACTTGAAAATATATTATTACCAAGATTATGTCGGAGCCAATAGCGGAAACACATCTATAATTTGGAGCATAAATGTTTTATAATTTACAAAAAATATGATACAAGGCAGACCCAAAGTCCGGCTTTTCTCATCTTTGGACACGACTATATTTTCTCACCCAGTCCGTGACATGGAAGGAAAGAAAGTATATTCTGAGTGTAGTGGTATCGCCTCTGGTGACCTAGAGCCTCATGGAATATATTGAAGAACATAGACCTAAAGATTGAGGCGGTCTGCAGTAGCTTATCGCGATTGAAGACCTATAAGCCGAAGAAATAGGAGTTTGGGTGGCTTACAATAGCCATCAAAATTGACTTAAGAAAGATCAAAGGCGTGTCAGTTAGAATGACTAATTCGTTTTCAATGAGATTTTATAAAATCTTTACTTTTAATTTGATCACTATATTTTGACTTGTTTAAATAAACCTCAACATTTATTTATGTAATAAATAAATAGTTTTATGGATATTTATGTAAAATTCTTAACAATTTTACGGATATTTATGTCATTATTATATTAATACGTATATTATATTTATGAGATAAAATAACTTGTCCATTTATTTTTAAAGTGCACAACCTTTCAATAATATAAAATCATTGATATAATTAATTTCATTAACAAAATATAGTCAAATCCCGGCCATATACTTTTTGACCATATATTTGGTCACATGGAATGTTTATATTTTATATAATCTAATTATATATGATTATATCGGAAAAATTATATTATTTTTATAATTTCTGTTGTTATATATTTAATTTTCATTGATTATATTTAGTAAATTTTTACTTTATTTTAATTTCCTTAAAAATATTTTATAATAAGTTAATTATATAAATTTTAAAATTTGAAAATAAATTAAATAAATAATTATGAATGAAAAGATATTTACATTAAAAAATAAAATTTTAAATTATTTTATTTATTAGTTTAAAGATGGAATAAAATAAAATTAATTTAGTCAAAGCCCATAAACAAAAAGCTTTACCACGCGTTTTCGTCGAATCAAAATTCAAAGGCCGATGAATAAATTCATATGAGAAATTGAAGAAACTTTCGGAGAAAAAGGGTGAAAATTCTGGTGGTTGGAAACAAACTTCACACGTCTCTGTGTCTCCCCAAAATTCCAACACCAGATTCAAAAGTTTGAACATGACTTTTGGTGTCTTGTCTCTTAGGCTGCAGCCGTCCTTCGTAAGGCAATTACTTGTACAAAACCGATGGAATAAGATTCAAATTATTATTCTTTATTTAAACCGCATTCAATTCACAAAAAACCAAAAGAAAAATTAATAAAACAACAAGTGTATTATAAGATTAATAATAAATTAAATATTAAATAATTTTTTCGAATCATTTAAATACTGAATTATTAAAAATATATAAAATAAAAATTGTGACTATATTTTTTGTTAAAAAATATTGTCATTCTCTTGTGAAACATTGTCTTTCTGCAACATAACATTGTCTTTTCACTAAACAGATTAAAAAAATTAATTTTAGCGCAAAGAAAGAATATTTTCTGCTGTAAAAAGACAACGTTTCGTTAGCAGAAAGATTACTTTCTACAACAAAAATATGACTTTCCTTTGCAAAGAGTGAGACATTGGTGATGAGCACTAGACGACGACAATGAACTAGGAAGAGGAAAGATGATGGAGCACGGGTCCACTCTATCATCAATCAAGCTTCCAATAATATTATGGAAATATTCAAGATCAAACATAAGTAGAAGTTCAAGAACAATTGTAGAATATTTGATGAGCTTCACAAATCTGCTTACTTTCTTACCTTCGACGAGTATTTGATGGTTTTGGCATTCGGAACGATGTCATATCAAAAAGCGTACTTCATAAAGATTGTAGCTGACTTCTTAAGATTTCTAGAATGAGCTAAATAATTAAAAGTGGAGTTTGTTTGCTATTGTAAAAGCCCACGGAACATAGAACATATATTGTGCAAAACCCAAGTGGTCAAGCTTGGAGACCAAGGAAAGTCAATACATGGAAACTATCCATGTGGCCGAACTAAAAAAGGAATAGCTGTAGCGACCTAATTTTTCTTACATTTGAAAACATGTAAAATTTAAAACTTTTCTTTTCTTAAAAACAGCGGAAGACTTTTATTTCATAAAACCCTTTTTCAAATTGCAGCAGAAATAAATGCAATTTTTTTCTTTTACCATTTAAATACTTTTACAAAACCTTTTACAAACTATTTCTCGTTCATAATTCCTCGACCCTAGCCAACCACAAGATTCGCACGTGCAAATCCTTCATCAACTGCCATCAATCTTGTTGTCGTGTGTGTACCTACATCACAAGACTTAAACTAATGAGTCTAACGATTAGTATGTAACACCCCGACTTTTTTTAAGTTGGAAAATTATCGGGCTATTGCCAAGGGCATTCTAGAGCGTTAAGTCTAGCGATATTTCCGTTATGTTTTCCCCATTTATGCGATGCAAATTAGATGGTAGAGCGGTTAGGACGTTACACCGCGTAATTATACGTATCGTGTGCCTATGGGGGGAAATGTTACGGGATAGGAGTTAAGTGAGAAAAATGTGAGAAAAACTGTCCAGGGCGTTTGCGGACGCCTGAGGACGACACTTGCGGATGAAACTTATCGTCCGTAAATCCATTCCACACACGATAAAGGGGTTGGGACGATATAGGACGAGATTTCTTGTCCTGACTGCGATGCGTCATGGAGTTGTGAACGACTCCGGACAAGTGCGGACGAGGAGTAGCCTCATCCGAATCGCCTCTGTTCTAATCTCGGGCACCTACGGACGAGGTCCTGGACGATGCAGATGCGAGTTGCCTCATCCGCATCGAATCTGTTATGAACATGGACACCTTCGGACATGTCGAGATGATTGTAGACGAGTAAAGGTATCATCCAATTTGAATCTGTCCATTTTATGGACACTTTCGGATGACGGCGGACGACACGTGTGGACGCTATATCGCTTCTGCAAATCGACTGCGGATGGTACAGACATGGACGAGGACTCCTCTCCTCGTCCCAAAGCGTGATTTAGCCTGTGAGATTTTAGCCTTGCAGTCGAATGCGAACGAGGCCAAGTCATCCGCACTCATCCGAATCATCGCAGAATTGCGAAGTCAGAGATTTAAAATCAGAACGAAAGCGATACCCAACCAATAAACTGCCACTTCTCGACACGAAATCACACGCTCAGATCGACCAACAGAGATTTGTTTACTAGTGGAGGTACGGGTTGTCCCAGGTGAGCCTATTTCTTCAGCCCTTCCTCCCCTTCTTCTTGGTTGTTCCACCTGGAGAAGGTTTCTGCATGGGTTGCTGTTTGGAGCTAAGGAGGATGGTGCTGTCCAAGGAAGAAGAGTCTTCAAGGGGTTAGGAATGGGTAGTCGGTGGCCATTTGGAGGCCCTACACCCAAGTAAATGAGTGTGTGAGTGAATGTTTTGCTGTAGAATTCCCATAGTTCTCTAGTTGCCTTATGTTGCTGTAAAGTGTCTAGAGAATACGTCGCTAGATACTTCACTATAGTTCGTTTCTAACCTTGCTGTTGTTGTTGAAGTTTTCTTTTAATTGTTTATACTCTCTGTGACCTCGTTGATGTATTTTCTCTTACTGCTATGACTTATATATAACTAAGACGATGAAAAATGGACAATAAACTGCCACAATATAGATTCATGACCAAAACTAATGAACTAAGACTGCCTGAAGGAAAGGATATGCATGTAGGAGTCATTGGCAAATGTTTCAGAATATTAATCCCCTCTATTGCTGTTATTCGTTATTCATTATTGTTAATCTTCGTAGAAAGCATGTTCATTATTGTTACAAGTGCTATATTTATTGCTCATGAATCGGTTCTACCACTCGTTACTACTGTTATATTCAGTGATAAACGTTAAATTGGTTGTACATTGCTGCTGTTGTGTTTCCTAGTTGTTGTCATGGTTTCGTTTATACTGATAGTGTGCTGCTGTTTAGTTTCAGTCGTTTCAAGCATATAACGTTGTCCTGATTTGGTACTATTATAGCCAATTAAATGCATGTTTTGTGTTCAAATACTGCTGTTTCATTCTAGTGGTTGAAGAGCATATTCTCGCTGTTTCATTCTGATATTTTTCACTACTATTATGTCTGATTAAAGCATGTTTAGTCATTCATGATATCCTCCGTTATATCCGATTAAAGCATGCTTAGCCATTTATGTTTTTCCGCTGTCATAATGGATTAAAAACATATTTAGTTGTACATATTTTCTACATCTTTGTTTTAGTCATAAAAGCATGTTTAGTCCTTTTGTGTAACCGAATAAAAGCATGATAGTATTCACTTACGGCTGTTCCATTTTGTTAATTAAAAGCATATGTTCGCTGCTTCGTACAATAATATTCTTTGTTGTATTACCGATTGAGAAGCATGTCCATTACTCCACTTTGCCATTAAGAATGTTGTTGTTTATCTTGGGTTCAGAAGTACGTTTCGCTGTTCGTTCGATTCAGTATTTACTGCTGTCATTAGTGGATCAAAAGCATGTTGCGCTGTGTAGTTTGTAATGCTCGTTGTCGTTTCTAGCTATTCAAAAGCATGCCCCGTAGCGCTATGTAGTTGCATATCATCATTGTTTTGATTATCGCTTGAACATATATGTAACGACCCGAATTTTCGTAATTCCTTGAAAATGCGTGAAAATTTGAAATTTCTTTCTTTTTAAAACAAAACATATCAAAATGTGTCTAACCGGATCGCTACTGACTCTTTCTTTAAACTCGTTATGAAAACCAATTGATAAAATGTGCAGAAGCGCTATAAAATAAATAATCATAAAACATGACGGAAGCGTTTTTAAATCGTTTAAAAGGAAATCAAAACAATAGAGTACAATACAATAATTAAATGTGATTACAATCGTTTACTCATTCTTTTCTTTGCCTGGTCAGCCCCGAGTCTCGTGCATAAAAATCATCAATCCCTGTTTCATTATGTCTTTGTCATCTACTTATTACTCGTTCGTCGTTTGTACATACACCACAAGTAACTGTAAGCCTAAAGGCTTAGTAAGGAAAAGAGTTAATACAATTATGCTTATCACTCTCTTAAATTCTTTTGGAATGGTGGCCACCCAAACCAATCATTTAATTAGTCATTTACCATTTTATTACTTTCTTTTAAGTCGTTCATTCGTTACTCGTACTTCGAGCTGGAGAATGAAAGACCCGTATGGGATAGTATAGTTGGTCGGACCTAACCTCCTATGGACAACTAGGTCTCATTCCCGATAAGGTAGGGGCATTGCCTAATTGCCAAACTAGGGTCGCTACCCATCCGCCTCCCAACTCCCTTATTCTTTTCTTTGTGTCTGTGTCGGGCTAAGTTATTGGACCACATAAACCTTTATTATCTTACTGTTTTACTCATTTTCATCATTTATCTTCAATCATGCATGTGTGCGTACCACCCCGTGGCACTCCCTATTAGTTTCTATTAACGTGATGCATGACCATACATTCTCAACCTAACATGATGCATGATGCTTCACAATATAATAGTCATAGAAATTGAAGTGCAACATATAGAGAAAGTAACTGAAATTGAAGGCACATATAAAGAATAATAAGAATTGAAAACGCATAGCAATGAAGACAGCCACTAATTATAGAGAGCATCTATAATATTGAATACAGGGATTAACATGCAATTTATCTAGTTAACCTCCTAGTCCATTTACATGCTTCCTATATTTATTATTCTAGGTGATTTACATATACTTTTGTTCTAATTCGTTGGTTAAACATACTAATCACCAGCTTATTACATGGCATATCTTAATTAATTGTCATGCAAATATTAATTTAATCTAATTACATGATCGACTAATCGTTATCATGCTCAAGGTTTAACGACTAGTTAATTATCATGCTTACTAATTATGATTAACATTCTTGACAACAAAATAACTTAGCCTAATTAATAACTAAGCATGATAATTTAGTTAATAAGTAAGCATGACATGACTAAGTTAATTACATGCTAATATCGTTATAATTAATTACATGCTCAAGTTTATAAAACAGGTTATTCTAGTCGATTTTCATGCTCAAATGAAGTCTAATTAAGTCATCTACCATCAATGTCTAAGTAAATTAACATGCTTGAG
This sequence comes from Begonia loranthoides, assembly GCA_022433065.1. Classification (NCBI taxonomy): domain Eukaryota; kingdom Viridiplantae; phylum Streptophyta; class Magnoliopsida; order Cucurbitales; family Begoniaceae; genus Begonia; species Begonia loranthoides. The sequence continues at coordinate 23,024,724 of CM039475.1, read as the reverse complement.
TACAATTAATAAATGCTAGTTTAGTTATCTAACATGCACAAGTGATAATTACAATCAAGATTCTAATTGATTAATAATACAACATACTACCAATTGATTTACACATGCTATTTCAACATACTAGTTAGTTAATTTAAACATGCTGGTCACTTAGTTAAACGGGCTAGTTGTTACTCAAGGAATATATGCTAGTGTATTTTAATTAACTTAAACGAGTTGGTCACATGTTTAGACTAATCAAGTTGTTTACATAATTAGATTGACTAAATTGATTAACATGCTCAATTGATTAACGATTAACTAAATTGATTAACATTCTAATGCTCATTCTAATTTATTACCGTAGTCAATTAAGCATGCTGCGACAAAGGGTGCATAACCAATAAATGATGGCATAACAACAACGAAAGAAATAACAACATTATAACTGAACCGCCAGTAAACATTTAAACACAACATAGGACTCTTAGCTCATTTTTGGACTTCATATAATCATCTATCATTCACTTATTCCACTTTCATCTCGACCATGATTTCGGAACTTATATGCAGTTAAGGATGTAATTACTAGATATTATAGCAGCTTACATCAATTTTGCAGGAAACTAACCAACAAGGAAAGCAACACCAATAGAGAGGAAAACCAATCAGTAAGGCAATCCACAGAGTATCACAATTAAGGCATTTGACGCACAAAGCCATCAAGGAATTATCACACAACTACGATCAGCTGAACGCTAACAATTCTACACTATCATCAACACTATCATCCAAGAAAACTATCAACAAGGAATCGATCACAGTATATAAACAGGGAACTAAACATATCAAGAATAACACATAAAACTCACACACACACTTGTGGTGTAGGGCCTCCAAAGGGCCAAGACACACCTAAATTCCTTACCAAATGTTGAAGGACTAGCAGGGACAGCTCTCCAGTCTTCACGGTTCTCCAGTCTTCACGGTACTTCACAGCAACAGCTCACACTTCAACTTCCTAGCTCTCTCACTCACATTCACTCACTAGTTCAGCTCTCCCCCCTTAGAACTCTCTTCTCACACTGAACCATCTTACTCAAAGTCTCTCTCTCGGATTCACTCTTTGGAACTCACCTCTTTCGCAGGAGGAAAATGAAGGCTGAAGAGGAAGGGAGAAGACTTAACCCACCTAGAGGTGAGACAATCGTACGGGTAGGAGGCAAGGAAGGACAGCTGGATAGGGGGAAATTGCCTCGCGTGGGTCTGAAGAGGATTTGCTGTTGGGGAGTCCATTTCTCATTGGTTGAGGGTCATTTTTATTCTGATTTAAATCTCTGCAATTGTAGTTCTGCGATGATTCGGACGGGTGCCAATGACTTGGCCTCATCCGCATGGCTAAAATCTCACAGGCTAAGTCACGCTTGGGGACAAGGAGAGGCGTCCTCGTCTGTGTCCGTACCGTCCGCAGGCAAATTTGTGGATGCGATATGGCATCTGCACGTGTCATCCGCCGTCATCTAAAAGTGTCCATAAAATGGACAGATTCAAATCAGACGATACCTTTACTCGTCCGCAATCATCCAGACTCATTCGAAGGTGTCCATGTTCAGAATAGATTCGATACGCACTATGCAACTCGCGTCCGCATCGTCCAGGACCTCGTCCGAATGTGTCCCGCATTGTACAGATTCAATGCAGAGGCAGCATTCGTCATCCGCATCGTCTAGGACTTCGTCTAAAAGTCCACTATACAGTGAGGTTAGGATGAGACATTGCGTCATGAGCTGTCCTAAGCCTAATGTTGGCATGACAAAACACTTGTGGATGACACTCCCTCGTCCGCAAGTCATTCGCATGCATCCGAAACTCTATAATCTCCACTTTTCCCTATCTCTCCACACTTAACTCTTACCCCACAACATTTTCCCTTAAATACACGTCACAAAATGACACGTATAAATACACGATGTAATATCCTCATAACTCCAACACTTCGATTACATCACGTATACGGGGTAACGTAACGGGATTGTTCCTACTCTTAACATTCCGAACGCCCTTGGTAATACCCCGATAATTGTCCAACTTAAAAATTCGGGGTGTTACAGTATGATTAGCAACTATTTTCTACCGCGTTCTTGATTTATCTAACAGCATGATTAACCGATTGTTTCCGTTAGTATGCTCATCGCTTAAAAAGCCTGACCTGTTATCCTATTTCCGTTATTTTACGCTACTGTTCTATCGTCGTTAAGAGCATGATTTTTCATTTCGATTTCATTAATCGCACTGTAGATATTATTATCACATAATGAGCATAACTCCACTATTTCACTTCAATATTTCTCACTGCCGAATAGAAGCATGTTTAGATGTTGTAAAATTGCTACTGAATATAGTCGTTAAAATCACACGTTCCGCTGCTTTTCCTTGAGATTTTACTGTTGTTTATTTCTTCTTTAAGAAGCTCGCTTCGTTACTTCATCTAGTTATTATCTCAATAATCGGACGCTGCCATATGTTGTCAAAGTCTATCCGTTGTTAAATTCACTACCGTATGATTTTCATTTCGTTAAATAGCATGTCAGTCCTTAGCCTTTTAATACGATAGGGGAACCTTAAATTTGAAATGCTTCCATGAATTTCTTGCTGAGTTCGTCATATGCGTTCTTTTTTGGTTGCCCTATGTATATGTGAATGCACTTTCTTGTTCTTCTTATGTGTTTGAATTCCGCTCTTTGCTATCAATTGTAAATTCATTGAAGCTTGTTAATTATCGTTCATGTATGTGTTAGACAATTTAGAAGTGTCTCCATGCATTCACGTAATAGAAACAAAGTAGGGAGTACTCCCATGGGGCGGTACTCACATGCATGGTAAGGGAAGTAAAAATGATAAGAAAAGACGAAAGAAAGGAATAAGGGAGTTGGAAGGCGGATGGGTAGTGGCCCTAGCCTGGCAATTAGGCAATGCCCTTACCTTATCGAGAATGGTTAGGTTCGACCCACTATACTATCCCATACGAGTAAAGAATGAACGAACGAATGTAATAAAAGAATTGGTTTGGGTGGCCCCCATTCCAAGTGGATCTAAAGACAGACATGCATAATTTTTTTCCCCCATTTCCTTACTGGGCAAAAGCTCATGTCCTTATTTGTGATGTAGGTACAAACAACGAACAGATAATAAGCAGATAATAAACAAATAATAAAGCAGAGGTGAATGATTAGCACAAACGAGATTCAGAGCAGGCCAGACTAAGAGTGAAATAAGGAACGGTTGTAATCACATTAAGTTTTACTATATTGTACTCTATTGTTTAGTTTCTTCTTTGAAATGATTCATTTACACTTCCGCCATGTTTTACAAGGATTTATTCTATGACGCTTCCGCACATTTTATCAATTGGTTTTCATAACAAGTTTAAAGAAAGAGTCAGTAGCGATTTGGTTAGACGCACTCCGATACGTTTGGGTTTAAAAGAAAAATTTAAAAATTTTACGCATTTTAACGATTTACAAAAATCCGGGTTGTTACACAGTAAGTGTTATAAAGTAAACTCTAAAATGTAAATGTCATGCTCTTTTAAAATCCATATGCAGTTTCCGTTTTGGTATCCGTATCTATATCTGTTTCGTGCTCGTTTCCATTTCTGTTTCTGGTTTCGTCTCCGTTTCCGTATCCGTATCCATTTCTATTTCCGTATCCTTTACTATTACTTTACTTGATCTTGAAAGGCATTGGAGAACTTGACGAAGAGGACCAGCCTACTCAACCATACATCACCAAATGTCCCCTTTACATTTATCTCTATCTTAATCTTGACTTTACTTTATCTTAACGACATTAGAGATGTCTAAACTTGACGAGGATGAGTGGTCAACCCAACCTTACAACTCGTCACACCCATTTACATTTATTTCTTTTGTTTCTATTTCATTTCATATGCGTTTCTTTTTGCATTTAGTTTCGTTTCTGTTTCCTTTTGAAAACCATGCCTGAAAACCATTTTCCTACATTTTAGAAAACCATGAAGCATGATGCTCGTAAATGCATACATTTCTATATCCTCAATAAAATCCTCGAAACATCATTATAAACATCTTATAATCCTCAAGCATGATCATTATCAATATCCTTTAAAGTCTAATAAACCTATAATTAAAAGAATCTATTTCTAATAAACACAACATCAAGCAGCAATACAACCTCAAAGCATATCAATATAAAATCCTATAATCTTCAAGCATAAACCATATCAATCTATAACTTAAAAGAACCTAAATCTAATAAACACATCATCAAACAAATTCTAACTCTTGCGATGTAGGCCTTTCGGCAAAACATATACATATCACTTACCTGACGTCCTTAAAGTGTTTAGCACTTTATCCTCTTATTCTTTCTCAATACCTTAACAGTACCTTCAAAATCAATAACATTTATCGTCAATAATCACCAATTATGAACCTCGACTTTGATACCATCGTTCCTCTACCTATAACTCAATAGCATGCATATACATTACATATTATAACTCTACTCCATATCCTAACAAAATTCCATTCACATAATATAACCCCACTCCATTCACATAATATAACCCCACTATTTATTTCATTTCTTCATCTCATACACCCAAGCAGTATCAACAGGAAGTATTATCCCTCAAAACATAAATCTAACCAGTGCATATTTCATCATAGAGAGCATTATAAGTATCCTTTATTTTTCACAGATCAACCTCATTATTTAAACAAGGAGCATCAAACAATTCAATCCAACAGTTTAACAATATAGAGATCGAGCAGAGAGAATTCATCAAAACCTTTATGCATATCATCCGAAGTAATAATCAATAGGGAGCCCAAATCAATTCATCCTCCATCTACATTTATCTTCTACTTATTAATTCCATAAAATCCATAAATAAAAGTGAAGGAATTCCTTACCGATGGAACACCTGAGAGAAAAGCTCCTTCCCACTGCTTCTTCAAGAGAGCTCCTAGTTTTTCCCCTCCTTCTCTCTGTATTCTTATTTATCCATAAGCATTTCTCTCTCTGTAATGACCCGACTTTTCGTAATTCCTCAAAATGCATCAAGTTTAAAACCTTTGAATGACTCCTTTTTAAAACGGTATTAGAGTACCAAACCGGACCGTTAAAACTCTTTTTGTTCTACCCGCTACGAAAACCATTATAAAATCATATCGAAAGCGTTATAAAATCATTTAGGAAAACATAGCAGGTTTAACAATTTGTAATGATCCGATTTTTCGTAATTCCTCAAAATGCGCCACATTTAAAATTTTTTAAGGACTCCTTTTTAAAACGGTATCAAAGTGCCAAACCGGACCATTAAAACTCTTTTCGTTCTACCCGCTATGAAAACCATTATAAAGTCATTGCAGAAGCATTATAAAATCTTTTATGAAAACATAGCTGATTTAGCAAAATATGGCGGAAGCGCAAATAAAAATCGTTTATTTAAAACATAGCAGAAGTGTAAATAATTTAATGCAAGATACTAAACATTTAATTACAATTACAACCGTGCTCTCTTCTACTCTCCGTAACCTGGCCAGCCATGAGTCTCGCGCGTACAAATCTCTCATCCCTACTTTATGTTATCTGCTCTTTATCTGCTCTTTGTTTTCGAATACAAGTACCTATACCTACACCATAAGTAAACTGTATGCCCAAAGGCTTAGTAAGGAAAAAGGGGTTTATGCAATATGATATACCTCTCTTTAGTACTTTTTGAATGGGGGCCACCCAAACCAATCCTTTCATTACGTCATTCATTCGTTCTTTACTTCACATTAATTCATTCATTCGTTACTCGTACATTGAGAGAGAGATTGGAGGGTTATAGGGGATGAAATAGTGGATTGGATCTAACCTTTTACTTGCAACTAGGTCCCCGTTCCCGATAAGGTTGGGGGCTTCGCCTAGCTGTAAACTAGAGACACTATCCATCTGCCCCCCAACTCCCCATTTTCTTCATTTTCTTAGCATTTTACCGCACATAATGCATGTGTGAGTACCACCACCAAGATGGCACTCCCTATGGATTTCTATTAGCATGATGCATGACGATATATTCTCATCCTAACATGATGCATGATGCAATATAATGTAACATTAGCAGAAATTGAAATGCGCATAAAAATTAAAGTAACTGTAATTGAAATTGAGCATATAAAACAGAGTAAAACATATAATGGAATGTAACAACCAAAATTGAAGGTGCATATAAGAACAAGTAATGACACTGGAGTACCCAATAAAGTAGAACATATGAAGGAAACAATCATAGAATTAGTTAAACAACAAGGGATATGCTTGGATATATAAATCACGATAATAAAGGAAATATGACGGAATTAACAATCAACGTGCATCTGAAAGCATAATTTAGTTAACATGCTCAAGAGTTGATTACATGCTTTTATCCTAGTTAACTAATCGTGCTTAGGCTTAATAGAAAATAACATGCTAAGGACAAGTAATTATAAGCAAGGTTAGAAGCAGCACCACGAAGACAATAACAAAGGAAATATAAAAAAAAACATCCATTCACATAATTAGTGAAATTCTTAGTTCGTTCAGGCTTAGTTCATTCTTCTTTCATCTTTTCCTTTCCTTTCTAATAAAGTAAAGCATCTCTATTATTTTCAATTAAAGCAAAGTATGGTAGAGGAAATTGCAGCGAGAGACAATATAACTATATTAAAGGAAATTGCGGTAAAAGAGTGATACACAAATTATTCACAAAGGAAAGATTAACATATTAATCTAGATAGTTAATTAAACATCTAATTAATGAACTTGCTAATTACATGCTAATTAAACAAGACATAACCTAGTTAATTGACATGATGCTTAGTGCTAATTAATTAAACTTGCTAAATTGCTAAACATGCTCAACTAGTTAGTTAATTAACATGCTCAAGGGTTTGTTATTACTTATAACTAGTTAATTAACATGCTCAACTAGTCAGTTAATTCACATGCTCAAGGACTTTCTATTAATTAAACAAGTAGTTAAACATGCTCGAATTAATTATTTAATGACAGTTAATTAATTGAACTAGTTAATTTCACATACTCAAGTCTAATCTAGTTAAGTTAATTCACATGCTGAAGTAGTAATTACAATTTGGATTCTAATTGATTAGTCAATTAAACAAGGCATACATTAGTTAATTAACATGCTAGTTAGTAAATTAAACGTGCTAATTATTCGAGTTAATTACCAGTCAATTAATATGCTCAAAGAAGGATCACAATTATAGTAAACCGAACATGCTTACATAGAGAATTTAACTAACAACAAGTAAGGGAATAAGCAACAAGAATAAAATTGACATAAGAGAAGGGAAATAAGTTCATTCAGGCTTATCTCATCCTCACGTCTCTTCCGTTCATCATCCTCTATTTAACAACAAGCCATTCTATACTTCACAACTATTCTCATCAACCAAACAATTTCTTCAAAGTAACCAATCTCATCACTAATAATAAAAACAGGGCTAACACTAAAGAAAATATCATAGAGCAATAAAAACAAAGGAATAGAGTTAACAACGAAGGAAATATTACAGAGCAAATAATAATCTACAGAGTACTAGCGTTCTACACTATCAACAACATAGAGACACACTCACGCACTCTACTTGTGGGTAGAGCTTCCAAATGGCCAAGACATACCCATTTCCTTACCTAAGCTGAAGAACTAATTCACACAAGGACAACAGCTCTCCTAGCTCCAGCAGACAGTAGCTCCAGGGACAGCAGCTCCAGCTCCAAGTTTCCACTGCACGCTGGGGACTCACTCACATTCACAAGCTCACCACAACTCCTTCACTCTTCACACACTCACCCTCTCACGCTAGAGTTCTCACGCAGGAAGGGAAGACTTACTCACGGTAGAAAAGAGAAATGGCTAGACTAAAGGGAGAGGAAAGCTTGTACCTGAAGGAGGAGGGGACAATTCATACACGTAGGGGGAAGAGGAAATGATGACTAGCGTGGGGAGGGCGGCTTCGCGTAGGGATTTAGGACCTGAGGGGATTTTTCTATCGGGAAATCTTTGAAGTAAATGACTACACGACAAGGAATCAGATTTTAAATCCCTAATTTTACGCTGAACTGGGCTATTTCGGACGAGTACAAATGCACTGGTCTCGTTCTCATTCGTCCGCAAGAGTAAAACCCCTAAGGCAAAAATCATGTCTTCGGATGAGAAAAGGTGTCCTTGCCCATTCCATACCGTCCAAAGCCGGCATTCAGACATGATTTGGCGTCCGCATGAAACGTCCGCATCCGAATCTATCCATGAATTGGACAGATTCAAATTGGACGAGGTCTCTCCACGTCCGCAATCGTCTGCATGCGTCTGGAACTCCAAGACACCAGTGAAGTCAGGGACGCAGAATCGCATCCTGAGTCGTCCCAAGGTTCAGGGGTGACATGCAATGCATTTGCAGATGACACGTCTCCTCCGCAAGCGTCTGGAAACAATTTAGTTAAAGAAACTTAATGAAAAAAACTGAACAATTAAATACCACTTAATTACAATCTTTTTCTTTTTTACTCTCTCTAGCTTGGCCAGCCACGAGTCTCGCACGTGCAAATCTTTCATCTCTGCTTTATGTTATCTGTTCTTTATATGTTCGTCGTTTTCCCATACAAGTACCTATACCTACACTACAAGTAAACTGTAAGTCCAAAGACTTAGTAAGAAAAATGGTTTAATGCAATCATGATATGCCTCTCTTTACTCCTTTTCGGAATGGGGGCCACCTAAATCAATCCTTTCATTACTTTATTCATTCGTTCTTTACTTTACCTTCATTCGTTCGTTACTCGTAGATCGATCTAGAGATTGGAGGGTTCATAGGGGATGGAATAGTTGACTGGATCTAGCTTTCTACTTGCGACTAAGTTCCCGTTCCCAACCAAGTAGGGGGCTTCGCCTAACCGCAGACTAGATACTCTACCCATCCGCCCCCCAACTCCCCATTTTCTTCATTTTTTTAATATTTTAGCTCACATAATGCAAGTGCGGGTACCACCACCAAGATGGCACTCCCTATTGATTTCTATTAGCATGATGCCTGACGATACATTCTCATCCTAACATGATGCATGATGCAATATAACGTAACATTAACAGTAATTGAATTGCACATTGAAATGAAAGTAACTGTAATTGAAATTGCGCATATAAAAAAGAGTAAAGCATATAATGGAAGGTAACAACCAGAATCGAAGGCGCATATAAAAACAAGTAGTAACACTGGAGTACCCAATAAAGTAAAACATAAGAAAGAAACAATCATAGAATTAGTTAAACAACAAAGGGCATTCTTGGATATATAAATCACGTTAATAAAAGAAATATGACGAAATTAACAATCAACATGCATCTGAAAGCATAATTTAGTTAACATGCTCAAGAGTTGATTACATGCTTTTATCCCAGTTAACTAATCATGCTTAGGCTTGATAGAAAATAACATGCTAAGGACAAGTAATTATAAACAAGGTTATATGCAGCACCAAGAAGACAATAACAGAGGAAATATAAAAACATCTATTCACATAATCAGTGAAATTTATAGTTCGTTCAGGCTTAGTTCACTGTTCTTTCATCTTTTCCATTCTTTTCTAATAAAGTAAAGCATCTTTATTAATTTCAATTAAAGTAAAGCATGGTAAAGGAAATTGCAGCGAGAGACAATATAACTATATTAAAGGAAATTGTGGTAAAAGAGTGATATACAGTTTATTCACAAAGGAAGGATTAACATATTAATCAAGTTAGTTAATTAAACATCTAATTAATCAACATGCTAATTACATGCTAATTAAACATGGCATAACCTAGTTAATTGACATGCTGCTTAGTGCCAATTAATGAAACATGCTAAATTGCTAAACATGCTCAACTAGTTAGTTAATTAACATGCTCAAGGGTTTGTTATTACTTACAACTAGTTAATTAACATGCTCAATTAGTTAGTTAATTAACATGCTCAAGGATTTGTTATTAATTAAACAACTAGTTAAACATGCTCGAATTAGTTATTTAACAACTAGTTAATTACACATGCTCAACTCTAATCTAGTTAAGTTAATTCACATGCTTAGGTAGTAATTACAATTTGGATTCTAATTGATTAGTTAATTAAACAGGGCATACATTAGTTAATTAACATGCTAGTTAGTTAATTAAATGTGCTTATTATTCTAGTTAATTATTAGTCAATTAACATGCTTAAAGAAGGATCAAAATTATAGCAAACCGAACATGTTTACACAGAGAATTTAACTAACATCAAGTAAGGGAATAAGCAACAAGAATAAAATTGACATAAGAGAAGGGAAATAAGTTCATTCAGGCCCATCTCATCCTCACGTCTCTTCAGTTCATCATCCTCTATTTCACAACAAGCCATTCTATACTTCACAACTATTCTCATCAACCAAACAATTTCTACAAAGTAACCAATCTCAGCACTAATAATAAAAACACGGCTAACACTAAAGAAAATATCACAGAGCAATAAAAACAAAGGAACAAAGTTAACAACCAAGGAAATATTACAGAGTAATTATCACATAACCGAAAATAATATACAGAGTACTAGCATATCAACAACAAAGGGACACACTCATGCACTCTACTTGTGGGTAGGGCCTCCAAATGGCCAAGACTCACCAATTTCCTTACCTCAAATCTTTATTACGGTTGGCTCCTAATCTTCATCCTCTATCTCTTTTCGATACCTTCACAAATAAAACATTTATCCATTAATAATTCTCATCGAATCCTATAAACTTTAACACTTAGAAATTTGAATATTCCCAACTTAGCAACCGAATATAATTTCTCATTCTGCACCTCATTTCTCCATAACATATAAGTAATAATCAACTCTAGGAAACAACCTTTCATCAATAAATAGCCAAGTCTTAATGGTTTATCAATTCACAGATTATCCACAAACCACAATGAAGTATAATATCGGCAACCACACTAAATCCAACATATTCGTACTCTAAGCAAAAATCAACAGAGGGCTTACCATAACAATTCCAACTCTCATCCATTTTCTTCAGTCCATAGGCGTCATACTTCACTTTATCAAAGTAATACATATTTCCAGAGAGCACGCCCGACAGCCCCTGCCCAACTCCAACCTATCTCCAAACCATCTCCGACATTATTCATTGGTTCCTTCAACTCTCCAGAGGCTACTCCCTACCAGAGATTATTTTGTCTCTCCTTTCTCCATTGAGTGAGATTCTAGGATGCAAAGAAATGATGGGGTTGTTTGCATGGCCGATAACAATTCACTAGAATGGTCTAGACCGGGTTCAGACGCAGCCAGGTCGTGGGTCGCCATCCGCACCCTTCCGCGAACACCCTGCCAACACGAGGGTTGACACCGCCAATCGCGAATTTGCTAATTCGTCCCCCAAATCGTGCCTCCAGGCAATGACCAATCAACATAAAAAGCAAAAAGGAGAAACCCGACCAAATCATACCTCGAACTGTTACCAGAACACGATCCATGGAGGCCCCAATTCTGAGCCCTAGCTCCACCTCGCATCACGGCACCGCATCATCACTGTCTCTGTGCATGCTGCCGCACAGCATCACCCGAACTCGTGCCCAAGCTCCATCGTCGTCTTCTCCCTCGTCCTCTCCTCTCTCTGTCGCTCACTCTCTCTTTCCCCCTCGCAATGGCCGAAGGCCAGAACACAATCTCCCCCTCCCCTTTTCTAATTATGACCCGGACTAGGCATCTCGAACTGGTTCAGCAGTGAACCAGTTCATCCCCTCCCATTAACATTTAATCCAATTAATTTAATCTATTTAATCCCTTTGATATTTAATCCAAATAACTCACTCAATCGCAAAATTCTCATTTCATTTTCTTCTTTAAATCTAAGAACTAGGCAACACAATTTAATCTGGATCAAGCTGAACCAAACCGGTTCAGTCCATATTTCTCCTTAATTATTATTTAATAATTTCCTATAAATTATAATCTAATGGTTATGCCTTGAAAATAGCCCAATAATTATCCAAATAATCCAAATACCCTCGATTACTTTCCAATTATCCTTATTAAATTCCAATATAAAAAGCCGGGTATTACACACTCTTTCTCTCTTTTCTTCATCTGCTTCTCAATTTCTCTAGAGGCTTCACCTCACTTCTCCTCTCTTTTATTCTCTGCGTCTGCATTTTTTCTCTTCCATATTTTTACTTCAGAAGCTTTCCATATAAGTTTCACGTGCATCCCCATAATCTCACCTAACTCCTCTAAAGAATTGCCATATGTGATTTTCAATTCTCTTCGTCGGGTCATAAAACTGCATGGGAATGGACGATATATCCATCAACCAGAAATTCCCAGTCGATATTTGGCAATCAGCCGCTACCACATAAAACTCAATCCCATGCATTTTCACTGTGGGAGTAGTCGATACCCAATCGACTGGTAATTTCTGGTCAACATTCCCTGTCGACCTCTTTGTCGGGAATGTGTCAATTGGAGCATCGACCTTCCCTTTGTCTGCTACCTTTCATCTCACATTTTTGCTTTTGCCTTATTTCTCATGCACAACAGGTTGATAATGATCAACCTATTAATCAACATCTCCCACTACCATTTCTTTTTCTTGCCACACTACTCTTCACTCTCCTCTTCTTTAAATTCTTCTTTTATTTTAATTAAATCAATACTTCTCACATAACACTCTTAATTAATCCAACAATTTAATCACTATAAATACCCCCCATAACTCTAATTATTCTCCAATTAATCTTCAATAATTCCAACTTATTTTGTTTACTAAATGTACTTTTGCGGTATTACAATAGCTGCCAAAAGACCTCAAGACTTGGAGGAGAAGAAAGGAAGAATTAATTAAATAATCTATATGTCAAATAGCCTAGTAACTACTTAGTAAATAATTAGCCAAATTACAATTGTAAACAATTTAGTGATATTATTCTTATTTAGTTATTTACTATTCTTTAGTTTGTAATTAAGCTATTTATAGCCAACTTATGTAAGAGTTTAGGACAGTGAAAATTGAATAGAAAAAGTCTTTGCTTTATTTTTGAAATAGGAGTGATTCCTCTTTCAAATCTTTGGTGAGTTACATCCGAAATTTCTTGTGTGTGTTGCTTCACAAGATTGAGGTTACTTGTAAGTTGAGTAATCTCTTTTATTGGCATTCATACTCTTAATTCTTGGAGGAAGAGTGTGTGAAGTGGTATCCAACTTTCAAGAGGAGTTTCATTGGCAAAGACATCTATACGGGAGTTACAAGTGTGACTACTTGCTATTTTTGGCCAATCTTCTTCTCTCGTGCATATTTCCAAATTCGTGGCATTTCTTTATATTATTCTTGGAAGGAGTTCTTCTACATTCTCAGGGAAGTCATGTTCCAAATTTTATAAAGAAACCTTCCAAATTGAGGGAGATATAAGTTTCTAAATCTAGACTTTCGATAAAGGGGCTTTGCGGCAAAGTATAGAAAGTCCAAGCCGACCGGTCGATCACCTTCACTTTAGCCGACCGACCGCATGTGTTTTCATTTGAATCTGTCTTATTTTTTCCCGTTGCTATTTGACCACTCATCCTACAGCAAACTTTCGGACGATCAAAACTTTGAATTCTCGGTTGTTCTCTACCGTGCAACATCAATTGTTATTCAAATCCCTAGTCTTTCAACTCTTCTTCTATTGATCGACCACTTAACAGGGTTATATTCTTTACGCCTTCCACTGGCACGTCGTTTGGTATCAGAGTTAAAATTCCTACTAATTTGTGATTCCTTTTTTTAACACAATGATGAGGGGCCGAAGCTACTCGAGGAGTTATATTTTGGACGAGGAAAATTTACCACTATCCATTCTGACTTTTAGTGGCATAGAATATGTCAAAGATTATTGGAACTGGGAAGATAAAATTAATGAGATTATTCGAGTGCTTATTATTCAGAAAAGGACTTGGTAAAACTTATTTCTTCTAAACTCAAGGGAAGAGCTTCAATATGGTTGAATAATTTGATTACCTACCAAAAAGAATACGAAGAAGACGATATCAACACGTTGGATTGATGAAGAAATTTTTGAGGAAAAGGTATGGTTTGAAACGTATCAAGGTCATCCCATCCTCACCACCAACCAGGTATGAGAGGAAATTTTCCAAAGAAAGACAAGCTCCATCCCTTAAAGAAAAGGCCTTTCATGGAAGAAATAATGCAACGACTTGACAACTTGAAATCTAACATTGCTCACGCTCCACCTTTGTATGCACAAGACAATGTTGAGGTAATACAAGAAGACCTAGGATGGGAGGAACAATTTGAAGAAGTTGTTATATCACCTCAAGAATGGCCATTACTGTAACGACCTAACTTTTTCTAACTTTTTAAAAATGCGTTAAATTTAAAACTTTTATAAAACTATTGAAATCCCTTTTTCAAATAATATCAGAGTGTCTAAGTCGGACCATCAAAAACCTATCGTTAAACTTGTTATGAAAATCTATAGCGGAAGCAGTTATAAAGTCCTTTATTTAAAACATAGCAGAAGCGTAATTCATTTAGTAAAAGAAACTAAACAATTTAATTACAAAAACATTTTCTCTTTACTCTCTTTAGCCTGGCTAGCCACGAGTCTTACGCATGCAAACCCTTCATTACTGCTTTATGATCTGTTCATTGGTTGTACCTATACCACGAATAATATGTGAGCCTAAAGGCCTAGTAAGGAAAAGGGTTTATGTAATATGCTATGCCTCTCTTAAGTTCTTTTGGAGTAAGGGCCACCCAAACCAATCTTTTCATTACGTTTGTTCGTTCTTTCTATACTCGTACGTCCACCGGAATATTGAAGGACCCATATGAGGTGGTATAGTTGACCGGATCTAACCTCCTGTGGACAACTAACTTCTCGTTCCCAACAAGGTAGATATTTTGCTTTGCTGCCAGACTAGATCCGCTATCCATCACAATAAGGCATTTAAATCACAATAAGGCATTTAAATCACAGAACTATCAAGAAAATATCACAGCAAGGAATTATCACAGAACTACTATAAACCACAGAACACTAACGTAAACTCACACACTCTACTTGTGGTGTAGGGCCTCCAAATGGCCACGACACACCCATTTCCTTACCTCAAGCTTTAATGTGCATTAGCATTTAGTTGTTATTCTTTTTCTCTTCTTCTTTTTAATACCTTCATAATCAAAATGTCTATCATTAGTAGTCATGACTTATAACTTTCATTCTTTCCCTATCCTAATTACATAGTAGTTCTAGGAATCTGTTTAACATCTACAACGATTATATCCTATTCCAATTAAGCAAGTCTAATTACTAACATACGTTCATCCAATGAATGGCTCAATACAAAACAACAGAGCATGTTATCAAAGCTTTAACTAAACATGTTTGTTTCCAAGTAACGTAACATATCCATCTGTATCAATGCTCAACAACAGTTATGCTTTACAATCCAACAACAGATAAGCTTTCAATTACTAAGCAACCTATTAACATTGAGCAACCAATATCCTTTTCCAAAACTAAAATATTATTGCTTCCAAGAGGTTATCCAATAGCCAACAAAACAATCTATACACAACAACCCTCTTCTAGTGTATAATTACACTTTACAGATTGAAACACAACATCACAACAATATATTCCAACTGTTATATCACAAATCAACCAACATAGTCAACATAGATCCACACATTAGCAGCATCAACCAATTCTAATCCATTTTTATTTAATAATTGGAATACCAAGACAACTCAAAACAATTTCTACCTAACGTAATAACTAGCAGGGTATCAATCACCTATTCAGTACCCCAAATTCTATCCAGTTTGCAGATCAACACAATCAAAGAAGGGGTAAGTTACCTGAGGAAATCTGAGAACAGCCAACCCTAGCTGTCAAACCGGGTCGGGTTACCCAGGTCGGCCACATCCGGGTCGAAGCACTCATGCTCCAGCAAACCGACCCAAACTTGCTGCCCATCGCAAGTTGCCAAATCGTCTCTGCAATCACCTCCAGCTCGTCGGTCGTTGCCAACATGCCGTCGTAGTCGAGCCATCACCATTCATCGCCATTGCTGCCCACCGAGAAAGATAGAGCGTAGGAGTTCGCCTTCGGCCGACGCCCAAAATCGATGACTCGAGTTCCAGCTTGCGAATTTCGATGCCTGCTAGAGCCCTAGCTCCGTAACCCGCTTGTAGCCACCGTCTGCTCACTGTCGCGAAGGAGCCGCCCGATCGCCGTCTCTCTCTCCCTTCCCTCTTTCTCTCGCGTCTCTCTCACAGCCTCCCTCTCCCTCTTTCTCTCATTTATTCTGTTTAAAACTAAAATAACCTAATTCTTCCCCCCCTTTTTTTTTATTTGTCTATAAACCAAATCGGCTGCTAGCCCGAGCCTATTTGATTGAACCGGTTCAGCCCTTCTAATCACTACCTAATTTAAATTCTTCACTTCATACTAAATTAATTCTCCTATTAATTATCTTCTTATATTTTAATCATAACCAATCCCCCAATTATATCAAATTACTTATATAATTTTATTTATTTACTTAATATGTATCTTTATGTTAAATGCACACGCCGTATTTTTAATCCACTCATTCATAATTTTTGACTTATTTTGAATATCTATTAACGACTATCACGAGTCTAATTTAAATATTTATTCCAGATTATAATATGCCGGTTACGTCCTTGGTAATACCACGATAATTATCCAAATAAATCCAAAATTCCTGAATTATACTCCAATTATATTTATTAAATTTCGATAAAAAGTCAGGGTCACAGGCAGTAAGGCAAATCCATTTCATGCTAACATCAATAGGTTTAACATTTCCTATGGCCAATAATTTATCCAACAACAGAACTATCATGCTTCACATTATCCATTACAGAGAGATCTCACCAAATCCTCAGAGCAGTTCATACAAGGAAATCAGTCATCCAACAATTGATCCAATAGATTAATTCAGGATATTTGCTAGCAATTTTCTACGTCAAGAAATCTACTATAAATAGAGGAGCAACATTTCAAGATTGATCAAACTGATCCGAAAACAATAATCAATATCAACACTGGACTTAACACCCAAAACAGAAAACAATAACCAATTATCTGAGAAGAAATCATTACTAGCATGCAGAGAAGCACTCGGCCCTCAGCTCCCTCCATGGAGCTCCTCGCCCCCTGACCCTCACGGTTCAACAACTAGAGAGCAATTCTGCTCTTCTCTCCTCTTTCTTGGCATTTCAAGTCACCAGAGAGAGGCGTCCCATGCCTCCAACCATATTGCACCATTCTCGCACGATCCACTGTCGGTCTCTAGCAGAGCAAGAACTAGAAGAAGAGGAAACCAGTTCTGCATTGAAGAACCGACAAGCTGGACCATGGCCTTCGGCCGGTCTAGCACGAACCGCCATCCAGCCCCATCGACACGAGGCCGAAAATTGCAGCCTCGCAGATACCATTCATCATCGTCGCCATCGTCATTCCAGCATCGTTGTCGTGCATCACTACTCGCTCGATGCCAGATCGACGGCCCGACTCACCTATCACCAACCAAGGAGAAAAACCCATGCCCTAGCCCGCATCAGCAAACCCGAGCAAAGGCCAATGCTTGCCGACCACACCGCTTAATAACCCACACACCGTCTCCCTTCCGTCGTGGTCTTCTCCCTCGTCATCGCTCTCTCTCTCTCTCTCCCAATCGATCTCTCCTTCTCGTTCTTTCTCTCATTGCGAATGGCCGAAGGCCAGGACAAAAATCCCTCCCCCTTAATGAATTCTGAACCGGACCAAAGCCAAATGGCGTGAACCGGTTTTTCTCCTTCCCAAAATATCAATCCCCAATTATTTAAATCCTTCAATTAATCCAATAATTAAAAATCCATCATTAATTCTAATCCCACTTTAATCCCCCTATTTCTTAATTTCTCCTTTTAATTATCCCCTCTAAATTATTTATCCCACAAAATAACTTATTTTATTAAAGTAATATTTATTCTAATTACCTTAATTTCTCATAATTTATAATCTTACTAATAAGTTCTTGGTAATATCCAAATAATTATCCAATTAATCCAAATGTCCCAAATTACTCTCCAATTATCTTTATTAAATTCCAATATAAAAAGTCGGTGTGTTAGATTCCTTCCCCCTTATATAAATTTCGTCCTCAAAATTTTCCTAGCGTAGTACCCTCTTAACTTAACAAACACTAAGCTACGCGTCAAATCTCTTCATCCAACTACTGCTACACGATCGATTTAACCACATCCGACGCATCTCATCACACCAAAAGTTGATCAAACCCTCGAATTCACTCTCCATGCTTCTGCTGCGCCACTCTGATTACATTGATTCCAGAGAAAAATGCCTTAATCACGACCATTCTTCAACATCAAAAGTAGAATGACAACTCTCTTTTATCCAACAACCTCTTTAATCCAATAAATACGTCAGCGTTGCTGCTCAACTCCTAAATCTGCAACATTTTTCTCCTAAATTTGACATTCCACCTCAAATTTCCTACAAATTCCCAAGTGATTCAACACCAAGAGAGAGTCTCCATGACCTTCTTACTGTCGAAAGACTCACAACTTCACGTCGAACTCACCTTTCCTATATGGTTCTACCCCTTAGATTGTCCTCACTTCGTGACCTAAGACCTAGTATTTATGTTTTTCCTCTCTCACTCATGACTTTGGCATACTTGAATGTACTCTCCAACATCAAATCCGTCCATTCAAGCTTTCTCGAGTAATGAACTACACTGCTCCATGGCTTAGTTGGACGCATTCCATCTTATTTCTCCTTTTGTATCTATAACTGTTCCCGTTTCTGTCTCAGTTTCTGTTTCTGTATCTGTTCTCGTTCCAGTATCTATATCAGTATCCATTTTTGTTTCAATTTCCATTTTCGTATCTGTGCCCATTTCCATTTCTGTCTCAGTTTCCGTTTCTGTATTTGTTCCCTTATCCGTGCCCGTTTTTGTTTCTGTTTCTATTTCCATTTCTATATCCATATCTATTTCTGTATCCCTTCCCGGAAATTCATTCCTGGAAGTTCATTTTCGTTTCTGTATCTGTCTCCATTTTTGTCTCCATTTCCATTTTCGTTCCCGTCTCCATTTCTATCTCTATTTTCGTTTCCATTTCTGTTTCTGTTTCCATCTCCGTCTCCGTTTTCGTTTCTGTTTCCATTTCCGTTTCCATCTCCGTCTCCGTTTTCGTTTCTGTTTCCATTTCTGTTTCCATTTCCATTTCCGTTTCCGTTGCTGTTTCTGTTTCAATTTCAGTTTCTGTTTCTGTTTCCGTTTCTATTTCTATTACTCATTCTCGGAGAAGTTTAACTTATTGTCTACGCCCTTACCATGCTGTGTAGTTGTACAGTCACTTATTGGTTACCTTGATTGAGTTCGGACCGAGTTGGAGAACATAATCCAAGTCCAACATGAATCTTACTAACCAATACTTAATACAAGTCCTGTTGTCGGACATGGAGTACCTCATGTCGGAAACTGCCGTCAAGTCCAAGTTGGTCGTACCAATAGACTAGATCTTCCATAAAAGTCCAAACCTTATTCTCTTAATTCCCCCTCAAAGGTCAATACTAAGTGGGAAATTACATGGCTAATTAGATCTTATTCACTCACTTCAGCTTAGTCCTTAAGGTTTTCCCTTCCTGTAACTAATCTATCCTTTATCTAGTCTATTGTAATCTAGGAAACCTCGTTTACCTATCTAGTTGATCTACCATGTCGTTACCTAGGCGACGTCGTTCACCCATTTAGTTGATCGAGTTTATGCAGAATTTTCCTTTCCACGTATTTTCCCTTTTCTATTTTCAAAAATTTGGGCAAAGTCTCCTTTGTTTCTACACTCCCCCAAAGCTATACATCGGGCATAAAAAGCTCAAACAGTTCTAGAATATTCACTTATATCATTCAAAATCCAAAATCGCAATTCTAGAAAATTCACTTATACCATCCAAAATCCAAAATATACAAGGGTAAACATCCAAAATACCAAATACTTAGTCGCCAAGTCTACTTCGTTCACTAGTCCATACATATTATTTCCTAACAATTCAGTCGTTGAATTAGAATAAGTAATTATGTATTAATAAAGTATTAGGAAGTATAGTTACAGTGGATGAATTATTTCCACATCGAGGTTTGTGCTGGCAGGCAGACTACATCACTAGTTTGACTTTTACAAATATCGTTTTACTCAGCAAAACGTATCAGAGCATTATCGGTTTTAAAATGCAATAAAACAAAACAAGCAAGCTACGGACTTAGTTTTAAAAACAATTATCAGGGCAGTTTACAAAAATCATTTTTAAAACACATTTTCTCTAGTTCCAACTATAACAACCCGATTTTTCGTAAATCCTTCAAAATGCATGAAAATTTGAAACTTTTCTAAAACCATTGAAATTGCTTTTCAAATAGATCAGAGTGCGACATTAAACTGGACCACTATTGACCATTCGTTAAACTCGTTTTGAAAATCAAATTAATAAAATGCAGAAGCATTATAAAAATCATTTATTTCAAACATTGCGCAAGTGTAAATACTTTAATGAAGAAACTAAACAATTGAATTCAAAACAATAAAACTTAATGTAATTACAACTGTTGCTTATTTTACTCTTTTAGCCTGGTCAGCCCCAATCTCGCCCGTGCAAATCATTCATCCCTGCTTTATGTTATCTGTTCTTTATATGTTCTTCGTTTTCGCATACAAGTACCTACACCTACACCACAAGTAAACTGTGAGTCCAATGTCTTAGTAAGGAAATGCGTTTAATGCAATTACGCTTACGACTCTCTTTAGTTCCTTTGGACTAGGAGCCACCAAAACCAATCATTTCATTATGTTTGTTCATTCGTTCTTTACTTGTACATTGAGTGGGAGATTGGAGGACCCATATGGGGTGGTATAGTTTATCGAACTAACCTCCTGGGTGCATACTAGGTCCCGTTCCCATTAAGCTAAGGGTTGTATCTAGCTGCCAAACTAGACCCGACTACCCACCAGCCCCCAACTCCCCATTCATTCCATTATAGACTAGCCTCCTGAGTGCATACTAGGTTCTACCTAGCTGCCAGACTAGACCCGACTACCCATTTATTCTATCATTCATTTTTAACATTTTCCTCACTCAATGCATGCGTGAGTAGCACCCTCGGTGGCACTCCCTATTCATTTCTATTAGCATAATGCATGACCATACATTCTCAACCTAACATGATGCATGATGCGTTATAACATAACATAAACAATAATTGAAGTGCGCAAAAGAAAGTAATGGTAATTGAAATTGCGCATAGAATGAATAACAGAAATTGAAAGCGCACACTAGAAAACAATTGAAATGTGGAATTGTAAGCGGCGAAGCACATAGGGAATTCGAATAATGAACGCACTCAATAAGGCATTACAGAAATTGAATACCCATACCAGAACAATATACAATGAATTGAAACAAGGAAAACATGTAACGACCCGGATTTTTCGTAAATCATTTAAAATGCGTGAAAATTTGAATTTTCTTTTTGAAAGTAAATCAGAGTGCGTCTGACCGGATCGCTACTGACTCTTTCGTAAAACTCGGTATAAAACCACATTTAGTAAAACTTATGCGGAAGCGTTAAACCAAAATCAATAATGTAAAACGTTGCGGAAGCGTGAATACAATTTAACTAAAGAAAACAAAACATTTAAATACGATTTATTACAACTTAACTTAATTAAAACAATTTTTCTTTTGCCCTCTTTATGTTTGGCCAGCCATAAGCATCCCTCGAGACTGCAAACCCATCATCCCTACTTGCTATTGTTTGTTCTTTATCTTTCGCTACTCCTAGTCTGTGCATTCCTCATAGCGTACTAGTATCTACATCTACAGCACAAGCAACTGTAAGCCCAAAGGGCTTAGTAAGGAAAAAGGGAAATGCATTATGCTTATGACTCTCTTTAGTTCATTTGGATTGGGGGCCACCCAATCCACTTGTTTCCTTACGTTTCTTCTTTCTTTCTTTCTTTCTTTACTCGTACTTCAAGCTGGAGATCAGAAGAACCCGTATGGATGGTATAGTGGGTCGGACCTAACCTCCTATGGATAACTAGGTCCCATTCCAGATATGGTAGGGGCATTTCCTAATTATCAGACTAGGACCGCTACCCATCCGCCTCCCAACTCCCTTTTCTTTTCATTCCTTTCCTTTGGTCTTTTCTTTATCATTTTACTTTCCTCACCATGCATGTGAGTACCAACCCGTGGGAGCACTCCCTACTTTGTTTCTATTACATGATGTATGAACATACATTCTCAACCTAACATCATGCATGAGGACATGACATAATATTCATAAAATTGAAGTGCGCATATAAATAAAGTAACGGTAATTGAAAATGCATATAAAAAAATAACAGTAATTGAACGTGCATATTAAAATAGAAGTAACTGAAATTGAAAGCACATTTAAAATGAAAAGTAACTAACCAAATTGAATAGTACGCTCAACACATATAATGAATTTAAACAAGGAAGCCATGCTTGAACTATTAGAACACAATACTATAAATCGATATGTTAATTCTTCTAGTTAATTTCCTAGCCCATTTTCATGCTTCCTTCGTTTATATTTCTAAGCTATTATTCTATTCAGTTATTAACATGCACCTACGTCAATTTCATGCTTTTATTCTACTTAACTAACTATACTTGGTTTAACAGAAAGTACAAGACATGTAATCACAATCGAGACCTTCGGCAATACTAAGACAACAATAATAATTATAATTAAAGTGCACAGTAGGGAACAATTGTAAACTAGCATTTAAATAGCGAAAAGACAACGAATCATAAACCAAATTGATTATCTAAATTAATTACATGCTCAATATCAAATTATATTAATCTAGTTGGTTATCCTAATAAACTTACATGCTCGGGGATTACTTTAATTATTGGTTGATCTTTAGTCAATTACATGTTCATGCTCATACCATTATTGTTATCCTATCAAGTTGCGTGCTCAACTAATAGGTTAATTAACGTGCTTCAATTATTCATCACATTAACATTAAACCTACTTAACTAATCGATTAACATGCTAGACTAGTTACTAACAACTTACGAAAATATACTTAGCATGCTCAGTAGTAATTTAATTAACCTAGTTAATTAACATGTTTGCATAACAACAAGTGATTGTTAACTAACACGCGAACATACTATTATTCTAATTTAGTTAATTAGTTACTTAAGAACAAATAAATTGACATGCTTGGTTAATTACCTTTAGCGGGTTGTTTAGGGCTGATTAATTATCATGCTAAGTTACTAAACATGTTTAATTCACATCATTAATTAAATTTTCCTAAACATACTTGCTAGTTAGTTCATCAATAATTAAACATGTTCATTAGTTTGCTAATTGATTACCCTAATTGATTTCATGCTAATAAGTAACCACAAGTGAGAACTAAGCATATGTGCATAAACAGAGAGGGTTAACCAATAGCAGTAATGAAATAAAGAACCGGAATGACATTAACATAATCCAAGGAAACCGTACTTCATTCTTACTCATCTCATCCTTCCATATTTTTCTCCTTAACATTCATTCTACACTTCACAACAAAAGTTAACTAAAGCAAACAAGGTAAAGCATATAAGCATGGAGGAAATTTATCACCTAAACTATCCAACAACAATAATCATAACCAATTCAAGCAGCCAAAAGCATTTCTAAGGGTAACATGCTTAACAACTAACATTAAGCATTTTTAAGGGACATCACATACTCAACAACTAGCAATAAACATACCAACATTAAACTCACACACCCATACTTGTTGTGTAGGGCCTCAATGGCTAAAACACCCCTTAATCCTTACCTCAAAGCATTAACACGTATTTGTACTTAAATCTTTATCCTTCTTCTTCTTTTTTTTCAATACCTTCATAATTAGAAACACTTAATCATTAATCTATATAAATCATGGATGTCGTTGTTACCTCACTCGTTCCATAATAGAACACTACGATCAATCCAATCAGAGCATATAACCACACCGTAATTTATCCTTACCCTTATTTTCCAAACAAAGATCTAGCAACATACAATCAATCTCTTGAATGCATCTATTAACAGATTATACAAACCCACTAAATTCTTTCAAGTAGTGACAAAATCAATGTAGCAGCAGTTAAATCGTCCATTAATAACAACAGAGGCATTTCGCATTTATCACATCTTAGAGTAAAATACGCAGAGGCCATTACTAACACTCAGCAGTACCCACAGTTCCAAAATCAGCTCAAAGGTTATCATAGAAATTGGCAGTACAGAGCATAAATCACCCCACATTTATAGAGGACAATTCACATATATTTTTCAGCACAAAACATTAGCAGAGAGCTATATTCATGCTTCATTATCGATCAATATGACAGTAGCAAAAAAAATCATTCCTTGACGATTAACCATCATTCCATTCACCAAACTGATCTCAACAAAAATCAATATAATTTTGGACTTAGCAGAAACCAAAAGCTGGATCAATAGAGACGAATCATACCAGTAAAGGAGATCCAAACCGTCCAGACCGAGTCAGAGTACTCGAGTAGGATATTAGAAAAGAAGACTAAATCTTTTCTTTATTATGAAAAACTGAAGATTACAGAAGTTCAGTAACTCTTTATACTACAGAGTACTATGAAAGAAAGAAAAAACTGAAAATAACTACTTGTCACGTGATCACCACTACTTGCACATGATCACCATCTCCAGCTGTGTAATAAACTTCCGTCTATATCTGTAATAGGCCCCCTCAAGATGGACAATGGAGATTGAGCATTTCCATCTTGCATAGCAGAGAGTGAAACAAGCCAGGAAGAACAGGCTTAGTGAGGATGTCAGCGAGTTGGTGTTGAGAAGAAACATGTAAAGTTTTAATATTTTTCAGCTGGATTTGTTGTCGAACGATATGATAGTCTATGTCAATGTACTTCATACGTTCATGGAACATTGGGTTAGCTGCAATGTGTAACGCCGATTGGCTATCACAAAACAATAATGCCGGTTGCGATAGCAGAATCCTAAAATCTGCAATAAGAGCTTTTAACCAAATAAGCTCGCAAATTGTAAGAGCCATAGCTCTATATTCGGCCTCTGCAGAGGACCTAGAGACCGTGTGCTGTTTCTTTGATTTCCAGGATATTAATGAGTTGCCCAAACAAATGCAAAAACTGGTGATAGATCGGCAAGAGTCAGGACAAGAACCCCAGTCTGAATCACTAAACGCTTTCAGCTGAAGAGCAGAAGATGCAGGATAAAACAACCCATAACCAGGGGAACTCTTAATATACCTCAAAACGCGATGGGCAGCCTGCAAATGAGAAGATCTCGGATTAGCCACAAACTGACTCAACTTATTTACAGCAAAACTCAAATTAGGTCGAGTAATCGTCAAGTAAAGAAGTTTACCAATGAGACGATGAAAGACAGTAGGATCATCTAATAAAGCTCCACTGTCAAGAGAAAGTTTGCAATTCACATCCATTGGAGTAGATGCTGGTTTAGATCCAAGAATACCAGTGTCCTCTAGAAGTTGAAGAGCATAGTGACGTTGGTTAACAGAAATTCCTTTAGCTGATTTCGCAACCTCCAGGCCTAAGAAGTAGTGAAGAGGACCCAAATCTTTCAACATAAATTTTGCATTCAAAATATCCTTGACTGAATGCATTTCCGGCATGGAATTACTAGTCAGAATTATGTCATCAACATATACTAGTAAAGCAACAAAAGAACTAGATTGAAATCTAATGAATAGAGAAGGATCAGATTCAGATTGCTTAAAACCAAGGGAAAGAATTTCTATTGGAAATTTGGCAAACCACTGGTGAGATGCTTGCTTTAAACCATATAGAGATTTGTGTAGTTTGCAAACCAATGTTGAATTACTGTCAACTAAAGAGGGAGAGTGCTGAACCTTATAGCCAGGAGGTAATGCCATGTAGACTTCTTCATTTAGATCACCATGAAGAAAGGCATTGTTTACATCTAGCTGAAGTAATGGCCAACCATGAATAGAAGCCAAGGCCAATAGCAGCTTGACAGTAACTAGCTTAACAACCGGAGAAAAAGTATCAAAGTAGTCAATGCCCTCAGTTTGGGTAAATCCCTTAGCAACTAGGTGAGCTTTGTAACGCTCAATTGAGCCATCAGCATGGTACTTGATCTTGTAAATCCATTTGCAGCCAACAACATTCTTGTTAGGTAGAAGAGGAACAACAAACCAGGTATCATTGCACTGAAGAGCTGACAACTCAGATTGCATGGCATCCCTCCACTCAGAAAATAGCTCAGCTTGTTTAAAAGATTTAGGCTCAAAGTTGGATGAAATGGCAAGACTAAAAGCTTTAAAAGGTGGAGATAACCGATGATAAGAAACGAAATTTGAAATAGGATATTTAGAATTAGAATGTAAAGAATGAGACAAATCAGAAGCAGAAGACAAGTAACAATGATAGTCACGTAAATAGGATGGAGGTTTGAGTGTACGTGAGGATAAAAGAGATGAGTCTGTAGAAGAGTTATCATTGGCAGGAGAAGATTTATTATGTGTAGAAACTGATGTATGAGAACTATGTAAAGAGTCTGAGGAAATAGGAAAAAAAGAGGGAACAGACTCTGGAATAGAAGAAAGGAAAGGAAAAATTGTCTCATGAAAAATGACATTTCTAGAAACAACTATTGTATTGGTTTCAATGTCAAGTGTCTTATATCCTTTATAACCAGTGGGATAACCCTAGAAAACAGAAGCACGGGCTCTTGGCTGAAATTTAGTCCGACCATGAGATAGAGTTGAAACAAAACAAAGGCAGCCAAAAGCATGGAGATGGGGGTAAGAAGGAGGTTTATTGTATAATTTTTCAAATGGAGATTTATTGGATAATAAAGGAGAAGGTAACCTGTTAATCAGGTAAGTTGCTGTAAGGATACAATCTCCCCAATATGGCAAAGGAACATTAAATTGGAAAAGGAGTGCCCGAGTTTTGTTGGGGAGTTTCAACACAAGATTTGTAATGCAATAGCCCTTTATTGTTGTTAAAATCAACAATAGCAAATTCAGGGGCATTGTCTATTCGGATACTGCGAATGTTAATATGAAATTGATTTGCAACTAGTTGAACAAATTGAGGAATTATGGTGGAAACCTCCGATTTATGTTTTATGAGGTAAATCCAAGTGGCTCGAGAACAATCATCAACAATTGTTAGAAAATACTTGAAACCATCATGAGTTGGAATATTAAACGAACCCCAAACATCACAATGTATTAGAGTAAAAAGAGAATCAGATAAATTGTTGTGTGAAGTAAAAGGCAGTTTTCGTTGTTTAGCCAGAGGAAATATTGTACAAGGAAGAGAAATATTGTCATCAACAGCAATGGACAAAACATTTTTAATGGCATGAACCACAACATTGGACGGATGTCCAAGTCTTTTATGCCAAAAAGAAAAAACTGAATTTCCAGAATTAGCAGTATATGCAAGAAATTCAGATGTATAAGAATTTGTAGTAGAAACCGAATGGTCTGGAATTACAGAGGAAGCATGATCATGCAGAGAAGTTGATTTGACAATATGGCTATCTGGAAGAGCTGGATGCAGAACATAAAGATTTCCGCGCCTCTCACCCATCCCAATCATTTGGTCCGAGGTAAGGTCCTGAAGGTAACAAGTATCGGATCGAAAAATGATTGAACAATTTAAAGTTGAAGTAATAGCACTAACAGAAAGTAAATTCAAGTGGAAAGCTGGAACAAAAAGAACATTGGACAATACAAGTGTGGGAGAAAGACGTACTGATCCAATTCTCTGAATGGGTATACTATAATTGTTAGGAAGAGTGACAAATTTATTGGAGACAGGATAGGAGTCGAAGAAATTTTCAAATTTAGAACACACATGATGAGTAGCACCGGTATCAATGATCCAATGATTTGATGAAAAATCAGAATGCAAAGAATGAACAGAATTGAAACACGAAGAAAAAAATGTACCAGTAAAATTGGAAACGGAGGGAAAAGAAAAAGATGCATCCAAGCTATTACTGAGAGAGGGAGAGCTGCGCTGCAGTTGTGAGCTCAAGAGAGCAATTAAATGTTGGCATTGATCTGCTGACAATCCTTCAGCAGTTGGTGATAAAGGGGCAACAGATTTGGCATGTACAGAATCACTGCTTGTCTTATTGACAGAAGCTTTCCATTAGATTTAATTTTGTAACCAGGAGGGTAGCCGTGTAGCTTATAACATTTCTCAATTGTATGTCCCTGCAGTTTACAATGAGTGCAATAAGGACGATCCCTTTTAGGTTTAGATGATGCTGCAGATTGGAAAGAAGCATTGGAATGAAAAGACATGGGAACAGCTCGATCAGCAGAGAATCGAGATTCACCAACAGACCGTTGTATCTCCTCTTGAATGACCAAAGAAAAAGCTTTACCAATTGTAGGCAATGGTTCCATCATTAGAATTTGAGCACGGACATGAGAGAATGAATCATTTAAGCCCATCAAAAATTACAAAACACATTCCTGTTGCTGATATGAAATCAGGGCTTTCATGCCGCCACAAGTGCAAGTCGGAATTGGTCGAAATTCTTGCAACTCATCCCAAAAAATTTTAAGTTGTGTGTAGTAAGAACTAACATTTAAAGAACCTTGAAGAAATGAAGATAGGTTCTTACGCAACTGATAAGATCTTGGACCATTGCTCTGTTTGAATCTGTCTGTAATATCAGTCCAAACTGCCACTGCCGAATCAAAATATATCAAACTGTCAGCGATTTCTTTACTGACAGAATTTAAAATCCAGGAGAGAACCAAACTGTTGCATTGTTTCCAGCTATTGAATTTAACATCGAAGGGAAAAGGTTGAGAAATAGATCCATCAATGAAAGCAATCTTATTTTTGGCAGTGAGGGCCATCATCATCGGTCATCGCCATGTGTGAAAATTAGGGCCGAGAAGGATATGCGAAACAAGCACCAATCCTGGATGATCAGAATTGTGCAAAAAGAAAGGACTACTTGGATCATCCATTACTGACCTAGAAGAGCAATTGGGAGAGTTAGATGAACGTTCTGTAGATGAACTCGAGGAAGAAGCCTTGGCTGTAGGAGAAGTATCAACAAGAGGAATCGAAGTCGCTGTTGAAATTCCTGCAGCAGCTTTGAAAGGATTCTTACCACGAGGCATTGTTGAACAAAGTTGCGGAGGGAAGAGCAAAAAGCTCTGATACCATATTAGAAAAGAAGACTGAATCTTTTCTTTATTATGAAAAACTAAAGATTGCAGAAGTTCAGTAACTCTTTATACTACAGAGTACTGTGAAAGAAAGAAAAAACTGAAAATAACTACTTGTCACGTGATCACCACTACTTGCACATGATCACCATCTCCAGCTGTGTAATAAACTTCCGTCTATATCTATAATATAGGAGTACCCGGGTTGAAGCTCTTAGGTCGGGATACCCGAATCCCTGCACAACGAAATGGTGCTGGAACCACAGCCTCGCCGTTTGCTAGCCTTTGCCGTCAACGATCGAGATCGACAGAACATCGATAGTTGATCTCAAATCCGACAACCCGAGCTTTTGCTGTGAAGCCCGACGCCACCCGCGAGATCCACCAGTGTAACCCAGTTCATCGCAACCGTCCGTCATCTTCGGTTGGAGACCCATCTCTTTCGCCGGATGCCGAGACCTGCGACACCTCCTGCTCTCATGCGTCGCCCCTCTCTCTGGCTATCTCTCTCTCACAGCCACTCTCTCTCCCTCCTCATTTCCGTTTTTCAGATCCAAATAGCCGCCCCTCCTCTTGAATACTTTCTCCCTCTCATTCCATTTCCGTTCACAAATCACTCCCTTCTCACTCAATTCCCGCTCAGAAATTGCGAAATGGCAAGAGGCCACACGAGATTTCTTCCCGATTCTCCGTCCCTCTTGTGATTTCTCATTCCCCTATTCTTTCTTCTAAATTTTTAAATTCTTATGTCATATAATTAAATTAATCTATAATAATTTTAATTAATTATAACCGTTATAATCTAATTAATTCTTTTACGTAATTATTCTCTTTATAATTTAATTAATTATAATCATTAAATATTTCTTTCATAAATTAATATTACATGTGTATTTTTATATGTAAATATACATATATCGTATTAGTCGACCCAAAATATCAACTCACGACTTATCCTAATGTCGATTAACAATTATTATAAATTTAATTTAAATTTCTTAATTCAATCAATTAAATATTAATTACCATATAATAAATTTTCATAATTTAATAATCTATCGGTTACGTTATTGGTAACACCCCGATAATTATTCAATAATTTGATTATTCCCAAATTACGCTATAATTATATTTATTAAATTCTCATAAAGGTCAGGGTGTTATAATACATGCTCGAATT
This sequence comes from Begonia loranthoides, assembly GCA_022433065.1. Classification (NCBI taxonomy): domain Eukaryota; kingdom Viridiplantae; phylum Streptophyta; class Magnoliopsida; order Cucurbitales; family Begoniaceae; genus Begonia; species Begonia loranthoides. The sequence continues at coordinate 22,994,120 of CM039475.1, read as the reverse complement.
AATAGAACACAACACTATTAATTAATATGCTAATTATCCTAGTTAATTTCTCAGTGCATTTATATGCTTCCTACATTTATTATTCTAGGTCATTATTCTGATAAGTTATCCTAGGTGAGTTACATGCTCGAAAAAGATTACAACTATTAAGCTGGTTAGTTATTCTAAGTAATTTACATGCTCAAGGGTTTATTACCTGCTTTTATCCTAGTTAACTAATCATGCTTAGGTTTAATGTTAACTAATCATGCTTAGGTTACATGCTCAAGTTTAGTTAGTTAAACATGCTTAAGAAATTAGACATGCTATTAATTTAAACGTGCTAATAGATTAAACATGCTGCGATCATTATTCTAGTTTATCATAATTTAGTTAATTTAGACATATTAAACATGCTCGACTAGTGAATCGATTGTCCTAATTACTTACTATGCTCAAAGAAGTGATTAACACCTATTAATTAAACAACTAGTTAAGCATGATCTGATTAGTTATTTAACGACTAATTAATTAATTAACATGTTCAAATTTAGCGAACTACTATAATACAATCAACACAAGAAGACAAGCACCACGAAGACAATAACAAAAGAAAGGTGAAAACATATATTCACATTACACAGTCGATAAGATTCTTAGTTCATTCACGTTTAGTTCATTCTTATTTCATCTTCTCTATTATTTTCTAATAAAGTAAAACACTGGATTGTAAAAGTTACAACAAGGAAATGACAGGAAACACAAAACATAATATCAACAAGGCAGGTTGAACACTACTCAGGTTAATAGATTTCTTCGTTACTTGGATTGGTTACAATTAGTTAGTTAATTAAACATGGCATAACTTAGTCAATTAACATGCTAACATTATGTTCGTTAATTAATTAAACATGCAAGCTAAGTTAAATATGCTAATTAATTAATCATGCTCATTAGACATGCGATTATTAGTTAATTAATCATGCCAATTAGACACGCAAGTATTAATTAATTAATCATGCGAGTATGAATTAATTAATCATGCTCATTAGACATGCGAGTACTAGTTAATTAATCATGTCAATTGGCTAAGTGTGCTAATTACATGCTGAGATTATTATTCGGGTTAGTATCCTAATTTTGTTACCCTAAGCATATTTTAGTTATCGTTGCTTAGTTACTTAATCATCATGCTTATAATTAACATGTCTAATTAATTAACATGTTAATATCATTCTAGTTAGCTGACACATACTTAACTATCTAGTTGACTATTGTCCTAGTTAATTCAAGGAAGCGATTAACAACTATTAACTAAGCAACTAGTTAAATGCTCGGGTTCGTTATTTAACAACTAATTAAATAGTTAAACTAGTTAACTAACATACTCGCACAATAAACAACTAGTAAGGAAATTCAGCAAGGGAAATCATAGTTTATTCAAACTTATCTCATCCTCACACATTTCTCTCTTTAGTTCATCATTCTGTATATCTCAGCAAACCATTTTATACTTCACAGTAATTTATCAACCAAAGCAAATCACAAATCAAGTCAATAAAGAAAATATCTTCATAACAGAACTAACAATAAAAGCAATATCTACGGAATATCTACACAATTTCAACAAGGAAATTGACTCCACTCACACACACTACTTGCGGTGTATGGCCTCCACAAGCCAAGACACCCCTATTTCCTTACCTCAAATATTTAATGCGGGTTAGCGATAAATCTTTATCCTCTTTCTCTTTCTGATACCTTCACAATTAGAAACATTTATCATTAACAACTTTTCATCGAATTCTATACTTTAACACTTAACAGTTCCCAATTAATGTCTTACCTACGTGCTATAATCCACGTACATCAAATAACAATTTCCATTAATAAAATTCAACATCTAACCAACCAACAGAATTATCCAACTCTTCACTATGATTATCCTTAGTCATCATCAGAGGAATTACATAACAACTAGACAGTAAGGCAAGTCCATTTCGTGCTAACATCAACAGGTTTAACACTTCCTATGACCAACAATTTATCAAACAACAGAACTATCATGCTTCATATTATCCATTACAGAGAGATCTCATCAAATCCACAGAGCAGTTCATACAAGGAAATCAGTCATCCAACAATTGATCCAATAGATTAATTTAGGATATTAGCTAACAACTTCCCACATAAAGAAATCCACTATAAATAGAGGAGCAACATTTCAAGATTGATCAAACTGATTCGAAAACAATAATCAATATCAACACTAGACTTAACACCCAAAACAGAAACCAATAACCAATCATCTGAGAAGAAATCATTACCAGCATGCAGGGAAGCACTCGGCCCTCAGCTCCCTCCATGGAGCTCCTCACCCCCTGCAGCCCACGGTTCAACCACCATGGAGCAATTTTGATCTTCTCTCCTCCTTCTCGGCATTTCAAAGTCACTAGAGAGAGGAGTCCCATGCCTCCAACCATACCGCACCATTCATCGCACGACCCACTGTCAATCTCCCGCAGAGCAAGAACCAGAAGAAGAGAAAATCGATTCTGCATTGAAGAACCAACATGCTAGACCATGGCCTTCGGTCAGTCTAGCACGAACCGCCATCCAGCCCCACCGACACGAGGCCGTAAGTCGCAGCCTCGCAGAGGCCATTCATCACTGTCACCATCGTCATTCCGGCGCCGTCGCCATGCATCGCCAGTCGCTCGATGCCACATCAACGGTACGATGCCCCCATCGCCGACTTGAGAGCAAAACCCGAGCCCTAGTCTGCATCAGTGAACTCAAGCAAAGGCGAATGCTCGCCAACCACGCAGTTGAACAACCTGCACGCTGTCTCCCTTCTGTCGTGGTCTTCCCCCTTGTCATCTCTCTCTCTCTTTCTCTCTCTGTCTCTCTCTCTCTCTCTTGATCAATCTCTCCATCTCGTTCTTTCTCTCATCGCGAATGGCCGAAGGCTAGTACAAAAATCCCTCCCCCTTAATGAATTCTGAACCGAACCAAAGCCAAATGGCATGAAATAATATTTCTCCTCCCTAAAATATCAGTCCCCAATTATTTAAATCCTCCAATTAATCCAATCATTAAAATTATTTAATCCATCATTAATTCAAATCCCCCTATTTCTTAATTTCTCCTTTTAATTATCCCCTCTAAATTATTTATCCCACATAATAACTTATTTTATTAAATTAATATTTATTCTAATTACCTTAATTTCCCATAATTTATAATCTAATGAATACGTCCTTGGTAATACAACGATAATTATCCAATTAACCAAATGTCCAAATTACTTTCCAATTATCTTTATTAAATTCTGATATAAAAAGTCGGTGTATTACTCAGATCTCCTTCCGTGGTGTCACAACCGCGATTTCCCGAGCAACATTGACTTGGAGGCGCTTCTCATCCCCTTGTTGTTCATCCTCCTCCAAGGGTCTCTTGTTCCTTGGAGTGCTCGATTCTCCTTCTTCTTTCGGCAGTGCAAGTACACCGTCCACGAGCTGCCTGTTGAATGTCCTAAATCCTTTCACTAGGTCCTCAATGAGTCAGAATTTACTTTCCATGTCATTCATCAATTGTCTGACTAACTCCTTTTCGCTCCTCGCTTCTCCCTCCATGTGATTTCCCTCCATGTTATGTACTAACATTGCATTAAAATATATGATAAGGGAATCATGCATTAGTAAAGCTAAGTAATATGGAGTATACTTACAGTGGATGAAGTATTTTTCACGTCGAGGGTTGTACTGGCAGACAGGCTATAGAATCGATTTTAAAAATGATTTTAGAGCAATTTACAAAAATTGTTTCTAAAACATAATTGCTCTGATACCAACTGTAATGACACGACTTTTTCTAACCTTTTAAAAATGCATTAAATTTAAAAATTTTATAAAAGTATTGAAATCCCTTTTTAAAATAGTATTAGAGTGCCTAAGCCGGACCGTCAAAAACCGTTCGTTAAACACATTATGAAAATCTATAGCAGAAGCAGTTATAAAATCCTTTATTTAAAACATAGCGGAAGCGCAATTCATTTAGTGAAAGAAACTAAACAATTTAATTACAAAATGTTTTCTCTTTACTCTCTTTAGCCTGGCCAGCCACAAGTCTCGAGCGTGCAAACGCTTCGTCCCTTCTTTATGATCTGTTCATCATTTGTACCTACACAACAAGTAATACCTGAGCCTAAAGGCCAGTAAGGAAAAGGGTTTATGCAATATGCTATGCCTCTTTTTCGTTCTTTTATAGTTGGGGCCACCCAAACCAATTTTTTTATTACATTCGTTCATTCGTTGTTTACTCGTACGTCGACCGGAAGATTGAAGGACTCATATGAGATGGTATAGTTGACTGGATCTAACCTCCTATTGGCAACTAAGTTCCCATTTTCGACAAGGTAGGGGCTTCGTCTAGCTGCCAGACTCGATCTGCTACCGATCCGCCCCCCCAACTTCCTATTTCTTTTCTTTTCCTTCATTTTCTTTAATATTTTCCTCACATAATGCATATGTGAGTACCACCCCCGAGATGGCACTCCATATTGATTTCTATTAGCATAATGCATGACTTTACATTCTCCAAAATAACGTGATGCATGATGTAGTATAATGTAATATTAACAATAATTGAATTGCATATATAAGGAAAGTAAATGACAATAATTGAATAACGCCTATAATGGAAGGTAAACAACAATAATTGAACAGCGCACATAAGGGCAAGTAATAACAATTGAACAACCAATAATTGAATGACAATGATTAATGGCAAAGCACCTGGAAGAGGCAATTAAAGTAATAATTAAACGACAAGGGATATGTACATTTGAAGTATGGTAAAGTATTAAAGTTAACAACTTAGTTCCAATTATTATTCTAGTTCATTAGACATGCTCAAGAAAGATAATATTAATATTCTATTTCATTGTCCTGGTAAAGTTACATGCTTAAGACAAATTACAACTATTAAATGAGTTAGTTATTATAATTAATTACATGCTCAAGAAAGATTACAATTATTATTCTTATTAGTTAGCCTAGTTAACTAACATACTCAGATTTTAGGTTAGTGACATGTATTGAATTCTAATTATCACATGGAATTCTAAAGTAGCAATAAAAAAAGGATAATATCACTAGGAAGCTACTACTACAACAATTAAGGTAATAAATGTACAAGACGAAACCATTGTTAAGGAAACTATTATCATTCACGCACTAAGCATTCATCTCATTCAAGCATTAAGTATTCGTCATAGCATTGATCCCTATCAAACTCCCTATCCATGTAAAGCATTTGAAATAAAGAGAATTAAGAGATTTGTAGGAAACTAACAACGAAGGAGTTAACATCAACCAATTCTAAACTATAGTTAATCAATTACTTAAACGTGTTCAAGGAATATTTACAATTATTACAATTTACATGCTCAAGGACTAATTACAATTATTATCCTAGATGATTAAACATGCTTTTGTTCTAGTTAATTAAGCGTATTCAAATTAGTTATCGTTAATTAGTTAATTGAACATACTCGGATTACACATGCTAAAGTAAGATTATCATTGTGATTCTAGTTAATTACTCTAGTTAATTATGCTCAATTACATGGCATAACCTAGTTAATTAATATGCTAATATTATTCTAGTTAGTTAATTAAACATGCTAAATACATGCAATTAAACATGGAATCGTAATTAATTAAACATGGCAGTTAAGTAACATGCTCAAAGAAACTTACAATTACTAGTTTAATGGATGACACATGGTTAGCTAGTTAATTAAACATGTTTGGGTTAAGGGTTAATATCTGCAAGATATAACACATCAATTAATCTAGTTAATTAGTTAATTAAACATGCTTGAGAAATAGTCCTGTTATGCTCAAACCCTAATTAATAATTTAAACATGGTTAGTTATGGTCACTTTAAACATGCTTAGATTAAGGAAGTAAAACTTCTAATTAACACAAAGATATTAACCAAGTAATGGCAGAACAATTGACGACAGCACGATCGGATAGTTAATGTTAACATAGGAGTATTGAACTAGATAACAAGCAATTAATAAAGAACAGAATAGTTAAGAAAATTCTTAGCTCATTCATACTCCTCAGTTCATCATACTACACTCATCATATTCTACACCCATCGTTCACACACTAAGCATTCACGGCATAACATTTACAGTAAAGAAAATAAATTGACAATAATGGAAATCTACACTATCATCAAAGAAAATCATGCCAATAAAGAAAACAATTAACTGTAAAGGAATCTACACTATCAACAAAGGCAATATTTACAGAGCATCAACGAAGGACATTAACGCAACTCACACACACTACTTGTGGGTAGGGGCTCCAAATGGCCAAGACACACCCATTTCCTTACCGTTTATGATGAAAGCTACACTCACGGACAACACTCCCAACTCCAAGCTTCATGGCAGCAATCTAGCACACCCTCAGCTTACAAACTTGACTCACAACACTCACGTACCAGCTAGGGAATCACACATACTCATCGAGGAAGGTCTCACGCCAACAGGGGACTCACACAACTCCCAAATGATTTTCTCTCACAGGAAGAAAAGCTCTCTCGCTAGAACACTCTCATGCAGAAAATGAAATGGTTGGCTAGAAGAAATGCTAGAGATGGAAGGAAGAAATTACCTGGATGAGGAAAACATACGCCTAAGGAGTAGGGAGGGCATGGCTTTAGGCGTGGGGGAAAGAGGCGTTCAACATGGGGAGGGCATGGCTGCGTCTTTCCATGTCTCCGTTAGTGCGTATTAAATTGCTAAATGAGAAATTCCTCTTATTTTAACCATCATTTATTCGTAGGTCTGGGCTGTTTCGGATGAGAGGATTTTTTTTGGCCTTGTCCGCATGCGTCCAAAACATACTATTCAGCAGGAAATTTTAGACGTTCGGACACGATATGGTGTCCACATAATGCATTTGCATTCGTCGGAAAGAGTGCCAAAATCGTACAAAGTCGAAATTGCCAAATCCGCGTGTGTCCTATGTCGTCTGGAGTTGTCAAAATTTGCTGTTCGGATGCGATATGGCATCCGCATAAAGCATCTGCATTCTTCTGAAAGAGTCCATAAATTGGGTAGATTCAATTCTTCAACGTCCGCTCGCATTTGCATTTGTCTGGGCTCGTCCGAAACTCCACAACACAAGTGAAGTTAGGGCGTAAAATTGCATCCTAAGTGATCCCAAGGCTCAGGGGCAACGTGCAAAGCATTTGCGGACAACATTTCTCGTCTGCATGCGTCCGAAACTCCATAAATCCAACTTTTCCATCACGTTTTCCAACTTAACTTTTATCCCATAATCTTTACCCATTAATTTAATTCCTGAATTTAGTATTTATTTTAATGTAACATCCTTGGTAATACCCCAATAATTAAATAATTATCTAACTAAAAAGTCGGGGTATTACAATTACTATCTTTGGAGTGTAGAATAGATAAGGAAGGTTGTCTTAAAGAGCAAGTGCCCGTAGCTGAACATATAGAGGGAAAAGATGATTCCTTGACGACAACAATACAAGAAGATAAAGATGAAGCATGGTAACAACTAATGAAGAAGAGGAGCCACAAGAGGAGTTGTATTATATGTAAAGGGAACACTTTGACATGAAGCTTCAAAGTGCTCTAACTAGTCATAATCAAGAAGTGGATTGTCAAAAGCATCACTTTTTTCATATCCAATGCTCCAACAATTTCATTGAAGATGAAATTCGTACTAACGTGGTTTATGTGCTTATGGTTAAGGGAATATGCTTGGAGGTCTTGATCCATAACATTCTTTACAAATTATGGTAGCACATTGACAATGGCCAAAATTTTCATAGCCGATGTCTAATCAAGAAAAATGTATATCCTTGAATCAAAGATGAAAGAAGTTGTACCAGTATGTCTTCCATGGATTTTAAGGAAAGTTTGAGTTGGTTGAATGAAAAAGAAGAAATCAAGGTAAACAAGCAAATTTTGGTTGATTTTTCTATGGGAAGTTTTACTAACATAGTGCTTTGTGATATGTTGCCCATAAGTGCAAGCCATTTTCTTTGGGAATTACACTGGCCATATGATAGGAGGCCTACACATGACGGGTATTCTAATTATTCTAATTACTATCCTAATTGTTACTCATTCAAAGATAATGGTAGGATGATCAAGCTAGCTCAACTTCTACCAAAGCAAGTTACAAAAGATTATGAAGCAATAAGAAAAAATTGGATGAAAACTACTATGCTTATGGAAAAGAGGTATGTGCCATTAGATAAATTGATTGTTTGGATTCTTAAAATTTGATGGATTAAAGGTTCTTATGATATTGTTATTAAGATATTATCGACTTGGTATGACAATCACTATAATAAGGATGTTCTCTTTAATTTTGGTTGAAATTCATTCGTGGATATCCATAGTGGTAGAAAAAGAGGATTGTCCATGATCTTAAGAAATCTTGGTGTTGGATTTGATTGCTATTTTGGGGCTAGAAGAATATATTACACCGAGAGGAAAACTTTGATATTGCATACACTGATGTTGATTTGATTCTATGGCAATACTTTGACGGCAATAAAGATGATGATGATTTTACCAAGTTTGACAATTGCTTGTTTCATGGGTTCAAAAACTACTTACCTAGTTGTGCATCATTGTCTAAAAATAAGTTTCTAGAATGTTTTCCATATATATTTAAGTATAAGAAAGGAAGGACAAAATTAGTGGCCAATGCTCTGATATAACGATTATGTTTCCAAAGATGGCAAGCTTTGTATACCAATTTATGGAATTCAAGGATCACTAATAAGGAAAGTTCATGGTGGGGGACTAGCAAACCATATTGGAGGAATGACAACTTAAGAAGCTACCAAGAAATCACTAATAAGGAAAGTTCATGGTGAGGATCTAGCGAACCATATTGGAGGGAGGACAACTTAAGAAGCTACCAAGAAATTGTTCTTTGGCCACACATACTCAAAGGTGTTCTCAAGTAAATATCTAAAGGAGTTATTGGTGAATTGATAAAGGTAGTCTACATTACTCCTAACCCTATGGCAAAGAATGAGAATAAAGTATCCAAGTTGTTGTTCAAGCATGAGAAGGGCTTCTTGGCCTACTTCATCAAATAAAACTTGTTTTCTTATTACATTCCTAAAGAGTTTGAAGGCCTTGCAAGTCTCATGACGCACGATGAATCTCCTTGTTTTTTATAAAGACTATGGAAGAAAAAGACTTGATTCGAGGTTGAATCATTTTCAACCCCGAGAGGATTATGGACCACTCGTCCACTCTATCATCAATCAAGCTTCCAATAAAATTATGGAAGTATTCAAGATTAAACATAAGTGGAAGTTCAAGAACAATTGTAGAATATTTGATGAGCTTCACAAATCTACCTACTTTCTTACCTTTGACAAGTATTTTGCAGTTTTGGCATTTGCAACGATGTCATATCAAAAAGTGTTCTTCATAAAGATTGTAGCGGACTTTCTAAGCTTTCTCAAATGGTTAAGACCGCTAAAATTGGAGTTTGTTTGCTATGTCAAAAGGCTACGGAACAGAGAGAAAATATTGTGCAAAGCCCAAGTGGCCAAGCTTGGAGACCAAGGAATATCAATACATGGAAACCATCCAAGTGGCCTTACTCAAGAAGGAATAGCTATGAAAAGACCTCAAGACTTGGAGGAGAAGAAATGAAAAATTAATTAAATAATCTATAAGTCAAATAGCCTACTAACAACTAAGTAAAGAATCGGCCAAATTACAATTGTAACCGATTTAGTGATATTATTCTTATATAGTTATTTATTATTCTTTAATAAATAATAAGTGCCAGTATCGTCTTCGTGGTAATATTGCTTCAATTATTATGATTTTAGCATAAAACTGAAGTAAAATTATAATTGCAGAGTATATTTCAGCATCGTCTTCGTAGTAATGTTTCTTTCAAGAGATAACAATGATGTTTTCATCTTCCATTTCTCATAGTTAACTATTTAAGTTGTTGGCGAAAATTGTTAAGTTGTTGACTTATTATTGACCTCATAATATAGTGGTTGTTTTTTTAATTTCTTGTAGATTATTTATATATTATAAAGTACAATATACTCCTTTAAGTAGGAAAATATGGACCCTTGTTATTTTATATTAGATTTTAAAATAAAATAATTCTCAAATTGACCGACTCAAATTTTAGGTTTTTAGTCCGAATCATTTTTAAGATTGTGCTATGTTTACATTATAATTTTATGTTTTAATTTCACACCCTAAATAACGTCAATATATCATTCACTTATTGATAGAATTATTATGGCATTATATATATATATATATTGATTTAAAATAATAAATTATATGAATTTTCAAGTGAAAGACATATAAACCTCACATTTGAATGCGAGATTAAAATAAATTAAATTGTAATTCTTTTTCTAGTCATAAAGTTCATTCAATCATAGCAGAAAATTAGAGCCTATTCTAATTTTTCTCTCTGTTGTTTTTTTAAATTCATTTGGAGCCCTAATCAATAATAATTAAAAAAAAAAGCAATAAGCTTGACAAAAAATATAAAACATTTGAAGCTATCAATAAGGGCAGGAATACATTTCTAGTCTTGGAATATAAAATTTACACGTTATATATCATTCATTCATTTACATAATACATTTAAGGGAAATTAACAAATCAACCACTGTAATTTAGGGTGAATGATAAGTCAACCACTAAACAATTTTTAATAACAACTTAAACATTGAACTATGAGAAATAGACGGAGTAAACACAGTGGTTACCTTTTTGGTAAAATAGTGTTGTCATTCCTCTGTGGAACGTTGTCTTTCCTCTACAGAACGTTAGCTTTCTGCAGCAGAACGTTGTCTTTCTGCTAAGGAAAGACAACTTTTCGCAGAAGAAAGACAACTTTAGTCTGTAGAAAGATAACTTTACGTAGAGGAAAGATGAGTTTCTGCTGTACAAAAACAATGTTTCGTAGAGGAAAGTTGTCTTTTCGCTGAGGAAATGATGGACTACGGGCTCATTCCATCATTAATCAAACTTCCAAAAGTATCATGGAGGCATTCAAGGTCAAGCACAAGTGGAAGTTCAAATTCAAACATAGAATATTTGAAGGGCTTTCCAAAACTGCACACTTCTTGACATCTTATAAGTGTTTGACTATTTTCGCATTCAAAACAATATCATAAAAAAACAAGTGCTTAATGAAAATTGTAGCTAACTTCCTAAGCTTTCTAGAATGGGATGAATCGTTAAATTTGGAGTTTGGTTCCTATGTCAAAAGTCCATGAAATAGAGAGCAATTATTATGGAAAGTCCAAGTGTGTAAACTTGGAGACCAAGGAAATCTCTACATGGAAACCATCCAAGTGGCCAAGCACTAACAAGGAATAGTTGCCAAAAGACCTCTATACTTGGAGAAAAAGAATGGAAGATATTAATTATATATTCTTTTCGTTAATTTACCTAGTAACTACTAAGTAAAAAATCAAACAACTTATACTATAAGCCGATTTAGGGTTATAGTTGCTTATTTAGTTTACTATTATTTTATAATGTGTGACTGGCTATTTAAAGCCACCAAATGTAATTGTTTTAGCGAGTTGAAAATTGATAATAGAAAAGCTTTAGGCTTATTTCGAAATTGGAGTGATTCTTATTTCACCCCTTTGGCGTGTTACAACCAAAGGTTACCCTTGTGTGTATTACATCACAAGATTAGGCACACTTGTAAGTTAGGTGAGTTCTCTTATTGGCATCCACATTCTTACTCCTTAGAGGAAGAGAGTGTGAAGTGGTGTACAACTTTCCAAAGGTGCTTTATTGACAAATCATCCATACAGAAACATTCATCACAACTACTTTCTATTTATGGCGATCTGAGTTCTGTCAATAATATTTCCTAATATGTTGTGGATATCACTATTGTTCTTGAAGGGATATTTTTATTATTTATCCAAGTAGGCGTGTTCCAAATTTTAGCTCAAAACCTTCTAAAACGAGGGAGTTATTGATTCTCAAAGTCATACTTTCTATAATTGAGTTTTGCGACAAAATTAAGGAAATTCTGAAGCACCAGTCGATCACCTTAATAGAAGCTAACCTATCACTTGCAAAATCAGCGGACTCTGCCTTCTATCTAGACATTGATGATCGACCGCCCCGCTCAGCTGCTAATCTCCAGAAGATCAAAATCCTTCAGTCTCGGTCGATCTACTCCGTCCTTTGATCGACCGCCGTGCTTGTTCTTCGAAGTATCTGGTTGATCACATTCTTCAACACAGATTGCTCAACATACCTCATACTTCTTCAACAAATCTTCAACAGATTATTCTCCATATTTCTCAACATATTTATAGGTTATTTCTTTACCCCTTCCACTGGTGCATCATTTGGTATCAAAGCTAAAATTCCTACTAATCCGTGATTTTTTTTTCAACATCATGACAAGGGGTTACAATCACATTACCAACGAGGAGGAGTTACAATCATGCATTCCTACTTTTAGTGGATCAATATATGAATAAGATTATTTGGATTGGGAATGTAACGACCCGGATTTCTCAATCTTTTCCAATTTACTTTCTTAATCGTTTTCAATACGCATTATCCATCTATCATACAAATTCTTTCATTTGTAAAACTTCTTTTATTTGTCTTAAATAAATCAGAGTGCCAAAATCCGATCGTTACTAAATCTTCCCTGAAGAAAATCTTTCTTTTTGAAAAACAAAAAGGAACTAAATGCAGAAGCATAAATCAATTGAGTTGAAAATGGAAAAAGGATAGCATCTAAATCTTTTGAAAACAACATACATAAAGAAACTTAAACCATAAACCGAAGTCCTTTAAAATCCAACCGAAATTCATACTATAGGTTTACATCACATTTAAAATTTTGCATAAAGGATTACTAACATCACCATTTGATTCTTACTAAACCTTTTCCGTTCTTATTTCTCGTTCTCATGCCGTACTACTACTCCGTTGGCGCATCCATCGGACCTATCGCAGGCTCCATGGGAAAGGTCTCCTCCTTTACTTCCGACATAGTCAACTCGTTGCCTACACCACAAGTAAGGAGTGAGCTTACACTCAATAAGGAAAGGGGAAATCACATATGCATCTCTCTTTAACTCCGATTGGAATGGGGGCAACCCAAACCAATTCTTTTTATTACGTTAGTTCTTCACTCGTATCCCGAGTGTGAAGTTTGGAAGGTTCTTAGGGGATGAAATCCGCCCTCCAACTTCCTTTTCGGTTCCTTTTCCAGCATTTCTTGCCTTCGAGGTTCCTCCTCGTCCGGCGTGTCTCGCCTTCGGAGTTTCCACCCTTCTAACGTATCCCGCTAAAGGGTTTCTTTGGTGATGACGTATCCCGCTCATCATGAACATTCTTATTATTGTTCATCCCCTCTTTGGCGTGTCCCGCCTCCAAGGGTCTTTCTCTATTGGCGTGTCCCGCCTCTAGAGTTTCTACCCTTCCGACGTATCCCGACGGAAGGTTTACTAGGTGATGACGTGTCCCGTTCATCCCGGCATCATTTTATTCATTCTTTTTCCTCACTCATACATGTGGCACCATCCCTTTGGGTGCTCCTATTAGCTTTCTATTAACATGAACTTATTCTAATATATCACATATATAGAAGGACACAAGATCCACCACAATTAACGAAAAGACATTTCATGCTTCACGAACTAACCATACTATCATTACAAAATATCACATGCTGCACAAAATAACAGATTTTACATCTAAAACCATACTACGATATTGACAATTTAAAGCATGCTTACTAACGCAACTTCCTCCTTCTAGCATCATAGCAATGAAATCAATGTTCTTTATCTTACTCTACATTATCCAAGGATTTTGCACAAACAAGATCTAACATCTAATAATATCATCTAGTAATAGTTAACATGGCGGTAAAAACTATAAATCACTCAAAACCAGAACATCATACTTTTAAACCTGTCTTTAACCATCAAATGTTTATCATGCTTCCTAGCAATTACCAATATCAGCACAAATTGAAGTGTTGAGCATGTTTTAACCATCTACGCTAGTGAAGCTTAGTAACCAAATCTCCTGTTTTTGACATATATTGAGAAACTACCAGTTAATTCATGCTTTATTAGTATCAATTTCACCCACTAAGCAAACTTATACTCTTATGTTCGGCATTACAGCCATGAATCAATATCCTCCACCTCATTTCTTACTTAATTAGGGATATGCACAACAATGTTTAGCAATAATTAACATGGCAGGAAATCTAATAAATTTTGCAAGTTCAGAAAATCCTTATGCACAATCTAGCAATAATAGCAACCATTCAGCCAATCAATTTATCTCTCATCTTTATTCTTTCTTTACTTGTCATTCATCATTCACTTTCTTTCTTTAATTGTCATTCATCCTTCATAATATGTCATGACAGGGGAGTTCAAATTTTGATGACAGCATTAGACAGCAAATAACCATTCCATTTTTTTTTAATGATAGCATTAGATATGATGGAAAGTTAGCATCACAATATCCTTCATTTCTATCCTTCCCTTCGTATCATGGTCCATCATATCTTATTCCTATTCTTACTAAAACCAGTAAATCAAAAGAACAAACTAGTAAAAATTAGAAGAAAAACCAGCAAAAACCAGAAAGGGAAATACCATTCATGCACAACATTCATCACTTCTTTCCTCTAGTTCATCATTTCTTTTCTCCAACATTTCATCCCATGGAATTCAATAACTTAATTTGCAGGAAAATAACAAAACAGGAAAGTAACAACCAAAGGATCATTGCAGGAAGCATCTAACAATAAAGAAAATTCTACAACTAATCACTTGTGGGTAGGGCTTAGACGGCCAAGACACACCCAATCCTTACCTTTGAAGGTTGAATGTCCTCCCAACAGCAACTCCTCACGTACACTCAGCAGCTCTCTCCACGCTCAGCACTCAGCAGAAAACCCAAAAGGAAGAAGAGAGCTTTCTATCATTAAATGGAAGAAAAGCATACCTAGACGACAAAGGAGACAAGGTATGCGTCTAGGTTGGGCTACGGAACTGCTACCAGGATTCTCCCACCGAAAGCACCAGCATTAACTCTCAAAATGTCGAAACCTGTAGTTGTTTTCTGACTTTTGTTCCCTTTAAAATCGTAGATCTGGTGCATTGCGGACGCCATACAGTCGTCCGCGGCGTCCGCGTCTCAAAAATTACTCAGAAATTGGCATCCTCGGCCATTCATCCTCAGCGTCCGATATGGGTTTGCGGACGCCATTTGGTCGTCCGCCTCGTCGCATTCGTCGTCCGCGTGAATCAAAATTGGACAGATTCAATGGGGACGCTAAATTTCTCGTCCGCACCGTCTGCATGTGTCGTCCGCGTGAATCAAAATTTGACAGATTCAATGCGGACTCCAATTTATGCATCCGCGGCGTCCGCATTTCCCCTGCCGTCGTCTGAAACCACATAATTCCATCATTTTTCACATTTTCTCTTAAATCTTTCCCAACTTAAACGTCTACGAAGTAATACGTCGCAACTTAACATTCATAATAGGGTGTAACTTAGGAACATCCACACTTTTATTTTCAAACACAAAAACGATTACATCGTAAATCGAGAAAATTGGGATTGGGTTATTACATTCTATCCTCCTTATAAAAATTTTGTCCCCAAAATTTAGTTGTCGAACAACTCAGGATATTTGGCCCTCCTATCATCTTCTTTTTCCCAAGTGGCCTCCTCATGACTATGATTTTGCCACAAAACTTTGACCAGTGGAATCGGTTTGTGTCGCAACTCTTTTACCCTTGAATCCAAGATCAGTACTGGCCTCTCGGTGTAGCTCAAATTCGGTTGCACAACGACATCATTATCATTATTGTTATCAGGAGGGGTTAACACTACCGCATTACCAAGACACTTCTTGAGCATAGATACATGGAAGACGTTATGTACACCTGCCATAGAGTCTGGTAATTGTAATCTGTACGCGACCGGTCCTATTCTTTCTGTGATCATATAAGGTCCTACATAATAAGGGTTAAGTTTTCCCCTCTTGCTGAACCGAACGATACCCTTAAAGGGAGACACCTTCAAGAATACACTATCGCCTACATTAAATTCTAAAACTCAGCGCCGATTGTCTGCATAACTCTTTTGTCGACTCTGAGCTGCTAACATCCTTTGCTTGATCACAGCCACCTTGTCAACTGTTGCTTGCACAATCTCAGGACCCAAAAGTTCGGCTTCACTAACCTCATCCCAATACAAAGGGGATCTACACCTCCTTCCATACAGAGCCTCATAGGGTGCCATACCAATAGTGGCCTGGAAGCTGTTATTATATGCAAACTCTACCAACGGTAAGAATTTCTTCCATTTGACATGAAATTCGAGAACGCAAGCACGCAACATATCTTCGAGCGTCTGAATAGTTCACTCACTTTGACCGTCTGTCTGAGGGTGGAAAGCTGTACTGAACTTCAATTCTGTGCCCATTGCTCTGTTTAAACTCCTCCAAAAAGCTGAAGTAAAATGCGGGTCACGGTCTGACACAACCGAAACTGGAACTCCGTGAAGCCGGATGATTTCCTTCATATACAATTCGGCCAACTGACTCAGTGTATCGGTCATAGATATTGGCAAGAAATGTGACACCTTTATTAATCGATCAACAATTACCCAGATGGCGTCAAACCCTTTACTCGTCCTGGGCAAACAAGTGACGAAATCCATAGTAACGTCCTCCCATTTCCATTGAGGAATTGGTAGTGGTTGAAGTTTCTCACCAGGGCGTTGGTGCTCGGCCTTGACACGCTGGCAAATATGGCATTTTGATACAAATTCTGCAATTTCATATTTCATATTTGGCCAATAATAATGCGTCTTCAAATCTCGATACATCTTATTACTTCTTGGATGTGCCGAGAAACTGGAAGCATGAGCTTCACTTAAGATCTTCATCCGAATTGTCGCGTCATCGGCAACATACCATCGATTCTTATATTTAACAATGCCATCCACCGATGTAGAGAAATCCTGATACTTTGGAAGGTTCGGATTCAATTTGAAATCCTTGCATATCTCATCGTCTTGTTGAGCCTCCTTGATCTGCTCAAGAATAGATGGCCTCAAAGTTAACTTGGCTAGTACTACATTCAGAGGTGTTGGGACCATTTGTACATCAAACTCCTAAAGATCCCGTTGAAGCTTTGCGGACATTTTTCCGCATAACATATTCATTATAGAAGTTTTTTGACTAAGAGCATCTGCGACTACATTTGCTTTTCCCGGGTGATACTTAATGTCAATATCGTAGTCCTTAACGAATTCAAGCCATCGCCGTTGACGCATATTCAATTCCTTCTAAGTGAAGATGTACTTGAGGCTTTTATGATCCGAATAAATCTCACAACGCTGCCCATAAAGGTAATGCCTCCATATCTTGAGAACAAATACTACCGCTGCAAGTTCCAAATCATGAGTAGGATAGTTCTTTTCATGCACCTTTAGCTGTCGAGACGCATAAGCCACAACTTTTCCTTGCTGCATGAGAACTCCCCCTAGCCCCATTTTCGAGGCATCGCAATATATACAAAATTCTCCTTCCTCAGAGGGCAATGTCAAAACTGGAGCAGTAGTCAATCTACGCTTTAGATCTTGGAAACTGTTCTCACATTCGCTAGACCACCAAAACCGGGTATTCTTTTTCGTCAGACTTGTGAGTGGTAAAGCGATCTTTGAAAACCCCTCAATAAAACGCCTATAGTAACCAGCCAATCCAAGGAAACTTCTCACTTCACCCACGTTTTTCGGCGGTGTCCATTCAATTACTGCTTGGATTTTTGCTAGGTCCACTGATATGCCTTTAGTGGTAATAACGTGGCCAAGAAATCGCACCTTGCTTAGACAAAATTCACATTTTGAAAACTTCGCATACAACTGATGTTGATTGAGAACCGTTAGGGCTATTCGTAGATGCTCGCAATGTTCCTCTTTCGTCCGAGAATAGATTAGAATATCATCAATGAATACAATAATGAATTTGTCCAAATAATCCCAAAAAACACGGTTCATCAAATCCATGAAAGCTGCTGGCGCGTTAGTTAACCCGAACGACATCACCAGAAATTCATAATGTCCATATTGTGTGCGAAATGCAGTCTTCGGTATATCTTCCGGTTTGACTTTTAACTGGTAATATCCGGATCGTAGATCAATCTTCGAGAAAACTCTGGCACCGCTTAGTTGATCAAACAAGTCGTCTATCCTGGGTAATGGATACTTATTTTTAACAGTCACCTTCTTCAGCTCACGGTAGTCAATACACATTCTAAGAGCCTCATCCTTCTTTTTGACGAATAATACAGGCGCACCCCAGGGGGAAAAATTGGGCTAAATAAATCCTTTGTTGATCAGCTCTTCTAATTGTTCCTTCAATTCTCGTAATTCCGCAGGTGCCATGCGATACGGGTGTTTAGAAATTGGTTATGTTCCCGTCTGCAAATTAATCTCAAATTCAATTTCACGGTCTGGGGGCAGACCAGGAAGATCATCAAGGAAGACGCTGCCCACCAACTCCCTTTTCTTTTTTCCTTTTCTTAACATTTTAGCTCACTTATGCGTGCTTGCGTACCACCACCAAGGTGGCGCTTCCTATGATTTCTATAAACATGATGCATGATGCTTTATAATGTAACATTAATAGAAATTGAAATGCATATTGAAAAGAAAGTAACTATAATTGAAAGCGCATATAATGTATAACAGAAATTGAAGGTGCACACATCGGGGACAAGTAATAACCATGAAACATTCAATAGTAAAGCATGTCAAGGAGACAATTATGGAATCAATTAAACAACGAGGCATGCTTGAAGTTATAGAACACAACCATTAGAAGTAGAAATTGGAATATAATATTTATCAACATGCTAATTATTCTAATTAATTTCACGCTCAAGTTTAGTTAATTAAACATGTTTTTAATAGTTTAATGGATTAAACATGCGTAGCTAGTTGATTGAACATACTGAACTAGTCGTGTTCGAGTCTAGTTAATTAACATACTTGTCTAGTTAATTATTCTAGTTGGTTAATTGCTCTACTTAATTGACATGCATCAAGTAAACATACTCAACTAGTTAATTAACGTGCTCACTAGTTAGTTAGTTAACATGTTCAAGAATTAGGTATTAATTAAACAACTAGTCAAACATGCTCGAATTAGTTATTTAATGACTAGTTAATTAATTAGGTTACTTAGCATGCTCAAATCTAATTAATTACTTTAATTAATTGTTCTAGTTAATTAACATATTCAGTTAATTATTTTAGTTAATTACGCTAGTTAATTAACATGCTCAGAGAAAAATTATGATACTCTAATTAACATGTTCATATTATTCTAGTTAGTTGCATACTAATTAAACATGTTCAAGTTAGTTAATTAAACATACTCAACTTAAGATTTCCATTACAATTCTAGTTAGTTGTCCAAATGAATTAACCTGTTCAAGTCTAGTTAATTACCATAATTAATTTCTAAGTTAATTAACATACTCAAGTCTAGTAGTTAATTACTCTAGTTACTTACATGCTCGATTAAACACGCTTAGTTATTTTTAACATCTTAGTTTATCAATAAAAGTATTTACACAAAGGTATTAAACTACAGAATAAGGGCAGTAGAGAAATATATGCATAAGGAAATAACACAGAGGTATTTAATGAAACAAGTAAAGAGACAGTAAGCATTCCTCATTTCACGTGTTAACCATTCATCACCTCTTTGCATTCATCTCCTCTTTATCAAACACGACATTGAATCACAGCACAGACAATAAAACTAAGAATTTCAAAAAAGGGAAATATCACAGAGCACTAACAATAAGGGAATTACCTACAGACTATCTATGCACTATCAACAATGAAAATATAGCAGGTAATCATCCAAGAAACTAGCAGCAAGCAATTCATAAAACTGATGCACTCTACTTGTGGGTAGGGCCTACTTGGGGAAGGATTGTCGGTACTTTCTCCAACAGCTTCTCTGGAGGTTTTCTTTGACGTGAGCAGGTAGAAGAATGCATCACATCAAAGGTGGAAGGGTTCTTTCAAAGAGGATCCGATTCAATTCGCCAATCTCGACCGATTGAGGTTGTGCGGACAACTTGGTGTTCTAGTTTTGATTGTTTCCTTTTAAGTTCTATTATGTAATTCTAGATTCTAGACTTAGGGCTATCTATTTTCCTGATTTTCTGATTGGAATTGACGGATTTGGATATATATATTGCGAGTTATGCCTGAATGTTCAAGGAGACCGAAAATTGTAATTTCTGCACAAACCCTAGATTCAAGCAGGGTTTTTCGTGAGGCATAAGTTGGTGTGAATGATGTCTTTAGAGCTGATTTTTTTGTGGTGATATATTATTACCTCTCTAATGCTTAGATGAAATGAAGAGGGAAAGAAAATGAAGGATTGGCGGCAAGTGAAATGAAAGGAAAGTGGGAAAGAACATGTGGCAGGTTAGAAGGGCAATCTTGGAATAAGAGAAAAAACTTAAAGTAAGAGAAAATATTAAAAGAAGGAAGAAGAGATGCTAGTATCTAGAGAGAAAAGAAACAGGGTACGCCGCTGAAGAGAAAAAACAAGAGAAGGGGAATAGGGTTTCCTATTTTGGCTTCTACATTTCGCGAAAGAGAGGCCATTCGGCTGAGAGAGGGTCTTCGCCGTTAGCGGGAGGAGAGTGACCGAGATGAGCCGGCGATTCCGGCGAGAAGGCGAGTAGTTGGGCGACTCCGTCTGAGGCGTTTCGAGCGGCGAAAGGCAAAGACTCGAGACGATGGTAATGACGAATCCATCTGAGAGCTTCGCAAGGTAGGATTTGGACAGAGCTCGGAGGCCACTGCAACTGAGCGGTCTGGACGACGAAGAGCTGAACCGAGGAGCTCCATTTCTTCCTCCGATTTTTAGACTCCGGTGACTAAGGCTGAACATCCAGTTCTGTTTTGCATTCGGTGAGAGATTTCTATTTTGATTTTTGTGTCCATTCTGCTGTTGTTTTGGATGAGAAGAAACTACCGATAAATTCATGTCTGTTTTCCCTAATTTTAACTAATGGAATTTAGCTCCTGTTTTGTTATTGTCGATTATGTATTGGGTTACTGCTAGAAATATTACTCTATTGAAATTGATTCTGCTCTTTTGGATGGTTTCTGCCGAAACGTGAGTTTGAGAAAATGCTGGCAATATGCTCTTTGTTTTGATGCACTGACATCCGATGAGTTATGATCAATCTTTGGTTTCTAGATTAAGTGAGGTTATGTTTAGTTTCATGACAGTTGCTAACGAAAATAATGACTTTTGAAAACTGTGATTTGGAGCTCACTCTCTGCTTGTGCACGACATTGATAAAAATTGCTAAGGGTTTGTACATAATGGATTCCAAATTAGTTGAGCTCATTTGCTGTATTAGATTTCTGCTTCTAGACTGATAAATTTGGTTTTGATTAAGTCGATGAGTTTGCAATGAGGATAATTTATTCACTGTTTAGAGATGGCTTCGTGAGGTTATGCTACTTTGATAATGGTTTCTGAACAATTGAGGATTGTTGGGTGGTGATATTTCTATACTTTGTTTTACTTGACGGACTCTAGAGGAGGCAGTGATAATAAGTGGAGTGTTGTTAGAAGTTGAGATTAGTCTCGGTATAGTTTATTTTTCACATATTCTTTGGGATTTAATTTAAGAGGTTTTCCACATGTTTAACATGTTCTAGGCTCGGACGAGAATTGAGGACTTCGAGCAGGTGCCTACAGTTGCTGCTCCTTCATATTTGAGGAAGGACCGCCAACCAGATAGGCACTTTATATTTAGTTGCTTGCATTGCGTTGCATAGCTTTCAAAATAAAACCGTATTTTGTGGAATACCACACATTAAAAACCTGATGGGGACTGTTCGACAGCACGTCAGCTATTTATACTGTATATGTACAAAAGTTTTACACGTTTACTTTTGTGCATTGGATATCATGTTTTTATATGATGATTATAACTTGTTTAGGATGAATCCCCTTGGCACTTTGGACGAAGTATCAAGAGGACACCCTCGATACATCTCCTGCTGCATGAATATGTTTTGTTTGCACACTGTGTCAAATAGAAGACATTGGGAAGGTGTTGACGCTTCCGTGGGTTGCAAATCTCTAAACTTGATCAGGGTGTAGATATATTATGGGCATGTCGTAGCAGAATTTGCACGATAACCTGGGTGGCGCTCCCGGTCTACGGATCGCTGTCATTTTTCTTCCTCCGGGCTCATGAGGAGTTGCTTGCATGATATGGGCACCTTTCTGTGTATTTGTTCGGAGGAGTCCTTGAGTGACCCTCCTTTTTCACGAGTCACGAGTTCAGAATAAAACACGATGAGAGTATTTTAACCTATAGTTATCTATGTATGCAACCATGTTTTCTTAAACCTCATCAGAGGCCTTTGGGCCTGATTTCCTTGAGACGAAAAAGATTTTAAATGTTTTATTAAAACGTGCATAATTATTCGAAACTCATGGTTTTCAAGAAAACAGTAAAACAAGTTTTAAATGCACATTGCATTTAGTATAAGTTCCATACTAAGTTAGTCACTCACCCCAATCGGCTTATTTTTTCCAGGTTAGAGTCTCGGTTGAAGGCTCTACTGCTATTTTATTTTATTTCATTTCCCTAGTTGAACTCTTATTTATCGGTAAGCGTAACAATGGACGACTATAGCTTTTAATTTGGATGACTGTAAAAACAATTAATTTGGTTGTTGGATTTCCTAGATTGTATGCATAGTACTTATTTCGATTCTTAAGTTATTATTTCCGCAATATTAAATATTCTCGCAATCATTAAATGGACTGTGTCACATCACAAGTGGGTCGCGGTTGGGTATTTATACAATTCTTCCGCAATAATTTAAAAAGTCTTGGGTTGGATGATCGGGTCTTCTACGAAGATCGGATCGTGTGGCCCTGCGTTTCTATCCGGCCCACCTCCGGGTCGTGACAGGTTTTGAATGTAATCAAGGAATTAGAATATGTGTTCCCCGAAGAGTTGCCTTAAGGATTACCACCTTTGAGAGGTATTGAACACCAAATAGATTTTGTATCGGGATCCACTTTGCCTAATTGGCCATCATACCGACTTAATTCGGAGGAGTCAAAAGAATTACACCAACAGATTATTGAATCATTCGAGAAGGATATATTCGTGAATCGCTTAGTCCATGCGCGCTTCCCTCATTATTGGTACCCAAGAAGGACGACTTTATACGTATGTGTGTTGATAGTGAAGCTATTAATCAAATCAAAATCAAATACCGATTCCCTATTCCCTGTTTAGAAGATATGCTTGATGAACTCAGTGGTGCTACCATTTTTTCAAGGTTGATCTTAAGAATGGGTATCATCAAATCCATATACGAGAAGGCGATGAATGGAAAACAGCATTGAAAATGAAATAAGGTCTCTATGAGTGGCTGGTTATGCCCTTTGGGCTATCTAATGCTCTGAGTACGTTCATGCGAGTGATGCATCACCTCCTAAAGGATTTCATGGGAAAGTTTATCGTCGTTTATTTCGACGATATTCTTGTTTATAGTTCTGACTTACCAACTCATATTGGACATCTTCGTTCATTATTTGAGACTCTCCGAGTGGCACAATTATTTGGTAATCTTAAAAGGTGTTCCTTTGCCCAGGAAAAAGTGTATTTCTTGGGATTCATTATTACTATGGAAGGCATGGAAGTGGATGAAGCTAAAGTTGAAACAATTAAGGAATGGTCTATTCCAAGGAGCGTATCCGAGGTACGCAGCTTTCATGGCCTAGCATCTTTCTTTAGCCGATTTATTAAGGGGTTCAACTCTATCAGGACCCCTATTTTAAGTGCATATGACATTGTTATGTATTTTAAGTACGTCCAAATATATTTTTCTCTTGTTAATTCCACTAATTGAAATTCTAATTTATATTGTCCTATCTAACTCCAAACACCATCATACAATTCTTCATAACCTTAATTATTTCTAAAATTAAATATGGACATAATTCGGGCATTGTAATTCACATATTCCAAATACGTTTCTCTTGACCAACGTCCAAAATTTTCCAACTTAGCTCTTATCATCCCAACATTATCATATAAACCTTGTGCCTAGCTCAATGAAAATTTCGGATATTACATCTCTTCACAGTCTCCCTCACAAACCCTCATAAGATCACACTCTCAAAAATCACAGAGTTTCACCTCGCAGTCTCTCTTTCTCCTCAGACTCTCTCTCGGTTTCGTTCACTGCTTCACCTTCACGATTTCTCACTCTCAGCCACCTTCTCAGAAAACTCCATAACCTCACGACCTCACACCATCCAAACAACACAGAATATCCTCACAAAACTTCTCCAAAGTTTCCCTATAGGTTTCTTTCTCCCTATGATATTCCCATTCACTCTGTCTTAATATATAGGCCACAAGCTTTGACCCTTCAGTGTCCCACTAAAGATGGAAGGCCAAAGGAGAGACGCTTGATCATCTAGATGCGTCCAAAGTCCAACATAGAAGCTTCCAGGTGACGGCGTTTCCATTTCTAGCGACTTTCCAAATCGCCGGTCGATTGATTCTTCTTCGGACAATCAACTGCCAATTAAATCAATCAGTCGCAAATTCTTCTAATTCCTCAATGCTGGAATGTTCGTTTTCTATTAGGAACATCCGTCATTTTCTTCGCCATGAGGGACATCCAATACTCACATTAGGGACGTCTGTTTCCCCTCCAAAGGACGCCGTTCACATTATTATGTTATCATGCATTTGCTCCTTCAATATAAGGGACATATGTTCCTATAAGGGACATCTGTTTTAACTGATACTCTTGCAACGCTGTTCACTTAATTTGACACTGTCCTAGTTAAACTTAACACCGTACTCTTATTTCAAACATACATCATCCATAAAGGATGCCCTTCTTTACTCCAACAACAACGTTTACCAATTTCACTAACTGTCAATTTCAACAAGGGACGTCTGTCATTCTTTAAAGGACGTTCGTCATAGCATCAAATAACATCGCTACCTCTTCATCTCCAGTGTCCATTCCTACGAACCAGAAAGGACGTATGTCTCACCCAAGAGACGTCCGTCATCCCTATTTCCTTCCTTTATTTATTCTTTCATTTCCTTATCTCCAATTATATATATATATATATATATATATATATATATGTATATATATATATATGTATATCTATATCCTTAATAAATCATTTTGCCAAATTATCCAAACCTTAATTTATGCCTCCACAATAAAGGTATAGTCCATAATTCCTCCTCCACCACATTTTTTACTAAACTTAATATATCCATAAATATTACAAACTTTATTATTTTTCACAACTTAGGTACTATAGTTCACTATTTTTCAAGTGTATTTTCCCTTGACCAATATCTTAAATCATCCAAGTCAATTCCAATAATTCTTAAATTATCCTCCTAAGCTTAATTTGAACCTAATTCGGGGTATCATAATTCACTTTTTCAAATATGTTTATCTTGATCAATACCTTAATTGTCTATTACAACTCTTAAAACCCCCAGAATTATCACCAAAGCCTTGTACTTAGCTCTATGAAAATTTGGGGTATTACAGATGTTCTTCATCAACCTTAGGTTTAGCTTTCCTTCAAGCTTATGTGGAATTTAATCACTCATCTACCAGCCTCATGTAGGAGGTGCTTCCTCCCTATTTGTGATTGCTAAGGCTCCTTTTAATTAGCCAATCAAAACATAGCCTTAAGCTTAAGTTTTCAAGTGACTCTTCGTCTTACCGGTCGACCACTATTTCTAGACCCGTTAACCATAATTCAGCCCGAGACCTTTCATTTTTCAATCTGTTCATGATCTAGTTGACCACAATTCTCATTGTGGTAAACCACAAATCATTGGTCTACCACAAATTTCGTTGTGGTCAACAACAAATCTTCTATAAAACAACCCAAGTAAAATTTTCATATCCAATCTCAATCTCTATTTCATTATCAATTCATTCTTCAAATCCCACATCCTTTTACACTATAAATTGACCTCTACCACAATAACTCAATCAAATAAATACCCAAATCATCAAATATCTTCATTACCTAATCTTATACGTCACATGGTAAAAATTCTGGGTATTACAATTTTTGATCAATCAATTGAAGTTAATAAAAATTTGATAAAATAAGTTAACTCTCATGAGTTATTTTATAAGAAAGAAAGAAAATCAAGGACATAAATGATGCAATTAGTACATATGAATTTGATGAATGAAAATAAATTAAAATAAAATGAAAAGTTAACATCTTAGTTGTGATTTACAAAATTGAAAGGAAAGGGGAGTAAAAAGCAAATCTAGGCCCATAAATTCATCATGATTTGTTTCCAAGATGAGCCACACCTATGATTCTTTGTGATGAGGAAATTCTCACTATGGTGAATGGTTTTTCTAGACCCTTGATTGTATCTCTGAAATTAGATTTAAAGAGGATTAGAATTTTTTCAATTATATGTGACGTTGTGGCTCTGCAAGGTTGGTGTTGCTACTCTATTAAAAATGGCACAACTTTACAAAATGTTGGTCACAACATTATGTTCTTCAATAAAGAGAGTTAGGGCGTTGAACTTAAAATGCCACAACTTTATGTTCTTCTTCTTCAAGGACTAAGGCGTTGCATTTGAAAGACCGTGAAGCTGTGCTCTTTGGTCATTTTTATTTTGGTTTCATCTTGATGGTGCCATAGGATTATGGTAATGAGGATTCGACATCGAGCTCTTAGGTTGACAGTTGAAAATTTCACCCTTATTCATGGATGAAACTTCTGCATGATAATGTTACGGCTTCCATTGTTTAGGTCATTCCTTGCTTTGTTTTTGTTTATTTTATCAATTTATTTTTTTCATGCAACATAAAAAGAACAAATGTGTACTAATTTTTTGCATTCTATTAAGAGGGTGCTAGAGAGGATGCTTGAGGCAATGCTCGCGACCCCATTTTTTGCAATTCGGCCAACAACTCATGATGGCACTCCTCTGCTCAATCCTCCATTGATCCTCACCGAAACTTCAAACTGTGAGCCGAGAATCGAGTGGCGGATGCGCTAAGCCGTAAGGAGCACGCGTAGTTGGTGGTGGCCATCACGGAGGTACACTCAAATCTCCTTGAAAAATCAAGGATGTAACATCCCTCATTTTTAAAACGCGTAAAATTTAAAACTTTCTTTTCGTAAAAACATCAGTATTTTTCTTCGTTAAATTTGATCGATAAAACCTTTTACTTTTACTTTTACCCATTTCCTTTCATCTTTCTTAACTTACTTTCATAAACCATAACATTCTTTATAGGAAATGCAGCGGAATAAAACAAAACATTAAAGCATAAGAAATAAGTTACAAAACTCTTTTTCAAATACTTTTCCTTTAATTCTTTAGCCTAGCCAGCCACAAGATCCACCCGTGCAATCCGCCCATCAACTGTCTTTAACCTGTTCATCTTTTGTTCGTTTATACCTATATCACAAGACCTAACTAATGAGCCTAATGCTCAGTAAGTGATAAGATGAAATAAAATGCAATGCATGACCATACGATGCAATTTAATCCAGAGTACATACATGACAAACACCGTGGGACGTGAGGAAGACTTGGCCAAAAATAACATATTACATAACATATGCTTCCTCATGTCGTATGTAC
This sequence comes from Begonia loranthoides, assembly GCA_022433065.1. Classification (NCBI taxonomy): domain Eukaryota; kingdom Viridiplantae; phylum Streptophyta; class Magnoliopsida; order Cucurbitales; family Begoniaceae; genus Begonia; species Begonia loranthoides. Next base: position 22,966,289 of record CM039475.1, on the reverse strand, counting down.
TTTTTGTTCCGAGAACGTTGGGGATTTCGGTACGGGAGACAATGAATACCTATCCCCATGTCTTTAACCTAATTTCTATCTCATCGTTTCATTTATATTTTCATTTTCATTCATTGTAACTCATGGGGTATCCTTGCCATCCTGAACCCCCACATGCTCTTTAAATAGATTAAACATGTCATACAATATACATGTGGATTCATACAACCCTATATGCAATAATGTCTAATAAACATATCATTAAAAGAACCTAAATTTAGTAAACACACAACATATAATCCTAATTCTTGCGATGTAGGTTCTGAAGACCAAGGCACAGTAAGTATCACTTACTTGGTGTCCATGGTGCATTTATGTTTCTTTTCTTCTCTTCGTACCTTTAAAATCACAACAGTTATGCATTAGTAATAATCCTGTAAACTTTAATACGTAATAAGTCTCATTACCAATTAAGAACACTTAATAACAATCCATATTTTCCATGGCAAAGTAGAAAACCATTTAATGCCTACTTTTATGTCCTTAATCCTTCAAGTCTTATACCCAATAAAGACATACTAGACATCATTCACTTTTGACCAATAATTCAAGTGATAGAACCTGTCACAATAACAATCTCAACACGCTTGAATACTTACAACCTAATATTTAGTAGTTAGATCACATATATAACCGATACTCATTGCCCATAAAACCATGAAGCTGAATATAAGCCGAGCACTAATCCACAACCCAAACAGCCCAACTTTTCATTTGACAGCACATAACAATAATATCATTATAACAAAATAACTCATAACAGGGCAGTTTCCTACATGTTGAACCGTAGCATACACATTCATAATCCATCTTCCCAATGACTAATCAAATATCCAAACAACAGAGGTGTTATCTTAACAACTAATGAACACTAATAGTTCAAAACATAGTTTAGCCAATATATATCAATATCCAATAACTCTTTCCAAATATTCAAGTTACAGCTTCAATAAAACCCATCACAGAAAACATATCCACCACAACTATAAGACATAACAGGAGAGAGCAAGATACCTGCAGACCATAGGCACCCGAGAACACCTTCTCACGGACTCTGCCTCCCATATTTACGCCTCCGCCTTTTCTGTCCGTTCATCACTAAATTTGAAGACAGAAGCTTTCTCCTCATGATTTCTCACCCGACTCATAGCTCCAGAATTATCACTCTCACAATATTCTCCTCTATTCTTCCTTAAAGACAAAGAAGAACTCTCTGCCGAGTCCAAGAAGGCAAAGAACAGAGCCTTCCCTCCATTACCAACTGATTCCTTCACTGCTAACTTTCACCCTTCACGTTTCCATCCCTCACTGTCATTTTTCCCTCTCCATCTCCAGCGAAATCTTCTGCACCAACTAACTGCAGAGATAAAACAGAACACCAAAACGTCTCTGTTACCTGACTTAATAGCCGAGCCGAGAGACGTGCACCGATGGAGAAGGAGTGCACCGTTTACAGAAGAGTGGCCCCGTGGAAGCCACCTGCCAGCCAAAAGAATTGGCTTAACTCATTTAGTTGTGAACCAACGAAACTGGTTCCAGACCAACTCCACCGATTCAAAATCCTGTCACACCCATTCTCCCCTTCGGCCAACCTTGCCCTTGCCATTCATCGCCGAGCATCACTAACTAATCAAAAATCAACAGAAGAACTTACCTTGACGGAGCTCGTCCATTCATCCCGTGAGCTCGCCGGACCAGTCGGACAACATTGCAGCCCGCATCGTCGCCGGCCACGGTTTGTCCGTCTGACAGCGCATCAAGCCCGAACTAGTCATCCGTTGCCGGACGTCGCCTTGTCGCCGGAGATCGTCGCCTGAGCTCCGACGCCCATAGATCACCCGTCGCGATCTCCTCTTCGTCCCCTGTCGCTCTCGCGCCCTCCTTCGCGCTCTCTGTCTCTCTTTTTCTTTTTCTATTTCAAATGGCCAAAGGCCATTTTAGTAATTTGACCTAACCCATTTAACTCAAAAACCATATGGTTCTTCCCGTATAATTGACACTTATATTCCAATCTCACTCTTTGTTATGTATATATCATTTATGTAATTAATTTCCTTAATCCCTCTTAATTAATTAATCCCACTTATTTTAATTTCACATTATAAAACATTGATTATGGCATAGTAATATCCCGATAATTTATTCGACTGATTCGAATATTCCTAATTATTTTCTAATTTATCACATTTAAATTTCGATATAAAAATTCGGGATATTATAAAAGAGGTGTCCAAGGAGAATGTAGCTTACTTGCGGATTGTGAAGCAAGTACAAGATGGGTTGGTGAGGAGATATTGGCTCGAAGATGGACTATTGAAGGGTCGAGGTGGCCGATTACTTGTTCCTAATTGGGGTGGTGTACGCCAACTTCTCTTGAAGGAGACACACGATGGGCGGGACATCTGGGCGTTGAAAGGATGCTTGCTTTGTTGACTAGAGACTACACTTGGCCAAAAATGGAAGAAGATGTGGAGCTATATGTGAAAACGTGCCTTACTTGTCAAGTGAAGAAGACAGAACGAAAGAAGGAAGCTGGGCTACTTCAACCCCTCCCAATCCCAAACAAGCCATGGGAGTCGGTCTCGATGGATTTCATCACCGAAATTCCCACGGAGGATGGAAAAGGTTCTATCATGGTGGTGGTAGATCGATTGTATAAGTATGTCGTGTTCATTGGTGTACCAAAGGAATTTGCCGCAAAAGAGGCAACAAATATTTTATGGGGTTTGTGGTTAAGATTTTTGGATTGTCGAGAGACATAGTGAGTGATCGAGACTCACGCTTCACGGGAAAGTGTTGGACAATGTTGTTCAAGGTGATGGGAACCGAGCTCAAGTTTTCCGCAGCAAACCACCCCCAAACGGAGAGGATCAATGCACTCTTAGAGGAATACATGAGGCATTTTTTTTTCAGCTTGCCTATGAAATTGGGTGGATCGCCTTGATGCCACTCAATTCTCTTACAACTTACATCGGACATCATCCACGGGAGTAAGTCCCGCGGAACTAGCATTGGGGTTTCAACTGGCCACACCTGCCGAGGTGGCACGAAGGAAAGAGCAGGGCCCTTACCCGGTAGCTTATCGGTATGGAATTGATCGAACGGATTTGTTGGAATAGGCCAAAGATAGCTTGAGCAAGGCTCAAAGGAGGATGAAAAAGTATTTGATAAGGGGAGACGTCCGGTAGAGTTCAAGGAAGTGGACTGGGTCCTACTTAAGCTCACACCTCAGATATGGAAGAAGGTGACTTCACAGAGATTTCAAAAGGACTTCTTCCTCGGTATTATAGACCATTTGTGGTAGTCAAAAGGGTGGGATCTGTTGCTTATCGATTACACCTTCCCGATCGTCTAAAGTTGCATCCTACATTCCATGTTAGCTTCTTGAAGCCTTATCACAAAGGGGATAGAAGTCAAAGATTAAGGGCTCCACTCGGGGTGAGAGTGGAATTTCATAAGAAAATTTCAAAAATCCTTGATCATCGGAGCATGGGGGACAGTGCAAAGAATAGTAGAAGACAACTCTTGGTGCTATGGGAGGATGAAGAAGAGGCGACTTGGGAAAAAGACATAGACTTGTGGCAATTTGAAGACGTGGCCACTGCTTACCTAGATTGGGTGTCGATGAGGCCTTTGACTTCATCTAGAGGGGGAGGATTGTCACGCCCCTATTCTCACAAGGCTTGAATGGGCCAAGGCTCAAAGGGAGGCTTCAGGGAAGCTTCCTTAGTGTGCACGGGGTGCACACCGTGCTAAAAGAAGCGAACATCGAGGAGGATGCACATGGTCGGACATGTAGGCATGCATTCGGACAAGCAGCGCACAAGGCGGGACACGCTGGAAACTTCGGACAAGGACGCAGAAAATGCTGGTCACGCTAGCTCGCTGGGACAGCAGGGCGCTTGCAGCCGAAAAGTTCAGGGCAGTGTCGGAAAGCCTCGCGAACCGTCGACAGGATGGGTCACACTACACATGTGGGCTAGTAGGTGGCTAGGCCGCACCACTATGGCTGAGCAATCATCGAGGGTGGACCGCGCAGCACGTGGGCCAGCAGAAGGCTGGGCTGTACAACAACCCAAGAGGAGGTGCAACTCGGAGTTGGGCCGCCGCTCCCGCAGTTGGGCTGCAACAATCGGAATTGGGCTACAGTACCTAGAACTGGGCCGCTACACAAACTGGGCCGTGCCACACAGAGTTGGGCCTCAGCACTCGAAGATGGGCCGCAGCCGTGCGCCCGAGAAATCTGCCAGATCGCGGGAATAGTTGATCTGGCGCGCCAATTGTGGATCTAGCGCACCTAGCTAGCGCAGATCTGGGTGCAGATCTGCGTAGCGCTGGCAGGTGGTCCCGGGCAAGATGACAAATATTGGCCAACCAGAAGCTGACACTTGGTACTTCAGATCTTAGAGATTTGTAGTTGCCAAATGATTCCTTTTGGATAAACATCATCCTTAGATGTGGCAATACCGTCGCCTTGGCTTGCCGAAAAAACTCCAATCCTAAGATAAGGTCGAAATCATCTAGTGTCACAATCATCATTGGACATGGTTGCTCCCACTCTCCTATGTGTAACAGAGGCGTCGTCGTGCCCTTTTTCGGTTGAGTGCCTGAATTGACCGCCTTTATCATGCTCGTGCTCTTTGACACCTCTAAGCCGAGTTCACTTGCTTTCCTTGCGAGACGAAGTTGTTTGAAGCGCCGGTGTCCAACATCGCGCACACTTTCCTTCCGCAGATATGCACCTCAACATACATCAGCCCCTTCAACACTGGTGCCACATTGCTGCTTGTAAGGGCATTCACCAATTGAATGGGGTTCATCCGAGGCTTCTCTTGTCCGTTGAAGTTCTGGGTTTAAAGCCCTTACGGTGGGTACTGATGCTTTGTTAGGACAATCACGAGTATAGTATGCCCCACTGCATATGAAACATTCTTAGGTCTTCTTGCTTTGGGGTTGATCACTCCCCTTGGCCTTAGACGATCCCTCGATCTGTTTGCTTTTGTCATGTCCACCACCGTGTGATTGCTTGTTTGATCGCTTGTCTTCCTTCCCTTTCTTTTTCTCCGAGGAAGGAGTGGTCTTGTAGTCTACCAACCCTTCGGCTATAGCAATTGCCGATGATACGTCCTTCACACCATGCCTCCGTAACTCTGTCTGCACCCATGGTTGAAGACCCGCCATAAAGTTGAACAATTTATCGCTTTTGTGCATGTCACGAATATTCAGTAATATGGAGCTATACTCTCGAACATAGTCACGTACTGATCCCATCTGGCGAAGCTTTCTCAAAGGCCTCTGTGCCGTCCACTCGGCGTTAAGAGGAAGGAAACGTTCCTTCAATTCCTGCTTAAGCACCTCGTTTGTCTCGATCTTAGTCACCTTGTCTTGGCATTGCCTCCACCATTGTTTAGCGTCGCCCGCTAAATATATGCTAAGAATCATGACACCCCGGCTGCGAGGAAATAATGCTGCGTAAACTTAATTAGCTGTCACACCCCTAATTTTTTGCCTTGCGGAATTAGACGAATGGTGTGCAGCGCCATAGTCCCACCACGACCAGCCTCCTTCGATTGACTCTCGGTTGTCCCCTAGTTGCGTTGAAAACAAGATCTTTACGGGAGCTCCACCCCTAACCCTTTCTTTCGATTACTATCAAAGAAACAAGGATACAAAATTCCCACTTGGATCACCACAACTTCACTTAAGGAAGGCTAAATGCTCTCTCTTAGCTGGTGTTCATGGGTCCTATTTATAGACAAAATGAATCATTTGGCAGCAACAAATCTCTAAGATCCGAAGTGCCAAGTGTCAGTATTTAGTTGGCCGAAGTGTGTCATCAAGCCTGGGCCCATTTAAATCTGCGCCAGATCTGCGCTAGCTATGCGCGCCAGATCCACGTTTACCGCGATTTGGCAGATTTCTCGGGTGCATGGCTGCGGCCCGTCTTTGAGCACTGCAACCCAACTCTACGCGTCGCGACCTAGTTTGTGTTGCTGCATAGTTCTTCGCGTGCTACGGCCCAGTTCTGCGCGCACTCCGGCCAACTCTGAGTTTGACCTTCTTTGGGGTTGTTGTGCAGCCCAGCCTCCTGCTGGCCCACATGTTGCGTGGCCCATCCTCGATGATTCCCCAGCCATAGTTTTGCGGCGCAACCACTTTCTAGCCCACGTGTGCGGCGCAGCCCATCTTGTCGACAGTCCGTGAGGCTGCCCGACACTGCCCCAAACTTTCTGGCTGCTCGTGCCCTGCAATCCAAGCGCGCCAGCATGACCCGCATTTTCAGCGTCCCTGTCCGAAGGTTCCAGCGTGTCCCGCCTTGCGCACTGCTTGTCCGAACACGCGCCTACATGTCCTGTCATGTGCATCCTCCTCGATGTTTGCTTCTTTCCGCACGATGTGCACCCCGTGCACACTAAGGAAGCTTCCCCGAAGCCTCCCTTCGGGCCTTGGCCCATTCAAGCCTTGTGAGAATAGGGGCGTGACAATCCTCCCCCACTACATGAAGTCGAAGGCCTCGTCGACTCCCAATCTAGGTAAGCGGTGACCACGTCTTCAAATTGCCACAAGTCTATGTCTTTTCCCAAGTCGCATCTTCTTCATCCTCCCATAGCACCAAGAATTGTCTTCTACTATTCTTTGCGCTCTCCCCCATGCTTTGATGATCAAGGATTTTTGAAATTTTCTTCTACAACCACGAATCTCATAAAATGATCCGCTACCTCTTGCGCGGTACATGCCTTTGGTACACCAATGAACATGGCATACTTAGACAATCGATCTATCACCACCATGATAGAACCTTTTCCATCCATCGTGGGCATTCCAGTGATGAAATCCATAGAGCCCGATTCCCATGGCTTGTTTGGGATGGGGAGGGGTTGAAGTAGCCCAGCTTCCTTCTTCCGGTCCGTCTTGTCCACTTGACAAGTAAGGCACGTTTTCACATATAGGTCCACATCTTCTTCCATTTTTGGCCAAGTGTAGTCTCTAATCAACAAAACAAGCATCCTTTCAACACCCAGATGTCCCGCCCATCATGTGTTGTGTGTCTCTTTCAAGGGAAGTTGGTGTACACCACCCTAACTAGGAACAAGTAATCGGCCACCTCGACCCTTCAATAGTCCATCTTCAAGCCAATATCTTCTCATCGACCCATCTTATACTTGCTTCAGAATTTGCAAGTAAGCCGTATCCTCCTTGGATGCCTCCTTGATCTTCTCAAGGAGATCTGAGTGTTCCTCTGTGATGGCCACCGCCAACGCCGCGTGCTCCTTAAGGCTTAGCGCATCCGCCACTCAATTCTCGGCTCCTCGTTTATGCAACCAAGTGAAGTCAAACTCCGCTAAGAATTCTTGCCATCTAGCTTGCTTTGGCGAGAGATTCTTTTGAGTATTGAAATAGGTGTTTGCCACATTGTCCATGACCACAGTGAACTTCGTGCCCAACAAGTAATGCCGCCAAGTTACCAAACAATGAATAACCGCAACCATTTCCTTCTCGTGTGTCGAATAACGTTCTTCCGCTCCTTTGAGTTTCTGACTCTCATAAGCAATCGGATTTCCTTCTTGAACTTGAACGCTGCCCACCGCATGATCCGATGCATCCAGGTGCACCTCAAATGGCATAGAAAATGCGGGAAGTATCAATACCTGTTCTGATGTCACCGCTTTCTTCACTTGGTCAAATGCCTCCTGACATGCCTCCATCCATGCCCATGTCCTATCTTTCCTCAACAAGTTGGTCAAAGGATTCACCAACCTTGAGTAGTCCGCAATAAAACGCCGATAATAGTTAGCTAGGCCAAGAAATGATAGTAGCTCGGTTACTTTCTTCGGATATAATGGCCTGGGAAATTAGTCTCCTTTGCACCAAACTCGCACTTTTCTTGTTTCACAAATAAAGAATGCTGCCGTAACCTCTTTAGAACCTCCTCCAAGTGATGCACATGCTCCTCCAAAGTCTCACTGTAGATGACTATATCATCCAAATATACCACCACAAAAGCAATCCAGGAAGTTGTAGAGCACGTCATTCATCAAATTACAAAATGTAGCAGGTGCATTGGTTAGCCCAAATGGCATAAGCAAAAAACTCGTAAGAGCTATACCTGGACACCATTGTTGTCTTGGCCTCATCTCCTTCCGCTATTCTCACTTGCCAATACCTCGACCTTAAGTCCAACTTAGTGGAGTAGGAAGCTTTTGCCAATCTGGCGAAGAGATCACTTGCATTCGGAATCGGGTACTTGTTTTTAATGTTAATCTTGTTCAAAGCCCGGTAGTCCACGCACGTCCTCAATGCACCGTCTTTCTTCCTCTGAAAAAATATCGTTGCTCCATAGGGTGCCTTGGATGGTTGGATGTATCCCACCACCAATAACTCATCCAATTGCCTTCGTAACTCCGCCAACTCCGATGGCGCCATACGATAAGGGGGCTTGAGATGGTGGAATCGCCCCAGGTTCAAGCTCTATGTCATGATCTACGGCGCGCCTACGTGGAAGCGCCTTTGGTAACTCCGATGGCATCACATCTCCAAATTTCTCTAACACTACGCGTACTTCATTCATCACCTCCCCCATATTGTCCTGCTTGACTTCGCATAGTGTCGTAAAGAAAGTTTTTTCTCCCTTTCAAACTCCCGCCTTTAACTATAGAGTAGACTGCATCGCGCATTTGCCCAATCATCACTCTTTACCGTGCATGGTGTTGATTCATCTTGGATAAACATCATCCCTAGATGTGGTAATACCGTCGCCTTGCTTGCCGAAAAAACTCCAATCCTAAGATAAGGTCGAAATCATCCAGTGGCACAATCATGACATGGTAACTACCACTCTCCTACACGCCACAAGGGCGTCTTCATGCCCTTTATCGGTTGAGCGCCTAAATTGACCACCTTTATCATGCTCGTGCTCTTTGACACCTCCAAGCCGAGCTCGCTCGCTTTCCGTTGCAAGATGAAGTTGTTTGTAGCGCCGGTGTCCAACATTGTGCGTACTTTCTTTCCGCCGATATGCACCTTGACAAACATCAGCCCCTTCAACACTGGTGCCCCATTGCTACTTGTAAGGGCATTCACCAATTGAATGGGGTTCATCTGAGGCTTCTCCTCTCCGTCGGAGTTCTCGCTTTGAGCCCTTACGGTGGATACCGATGCTTTGTTAGGACAATCACGAGCATAGTGTCGCCTACTACATATGAAACATCCTTGGGTCTTCTTGTGTTGGGGTTGATCACTCCCCTTGACCTTAGAGGATCCCTTAGTCTGTTTGCTTTTGTCATGTCCACCACCGTTAGATTGCTTGTTTGATCGCTTGTCTTCCTTCCCTTTCTTTTTCTCGGAGGAAGGAGTGGTCTTGTAGTCCACCAACCCTTCGGCTATAGCAATTGCCAATGATACGTCCTTCACACCATGCCTCCGCCACTCCGTCTGCGCCCATGGTTGAAGACCCACCATAAAGTCGAACAATTTGTCGCTTTCATGCATGTCGCGAATGTCCAGTAATATGAGTTGTACTCTCGAACATAGTCACGTACTGATCCCGTCTGGCGAAGCTTTCTCAAAGGCTCCTTTTCCGTCCACTCGGCGTTAAGAGGAAGGAAACGTTCCTTCAATTCCCGCTTAAGCACGTCGTATGTCTCGATCTTAGTCTCCTTGTCTTGGCACTGGCTCCATCATAGTTTAGTATCGTCTGCCAAATACATGCTAAGAATCATGACTTGGTTGTTCTCCTCAACCCCAGCTGCTTGGAAATACTGCTCCATGTCCCATAGAAAATTCTCCAATTCTTTAGCATTCTGATTACCATTGTATGGCTTTGGTTATGGTACCTTGTACTGCGTGGTCATAACGCCTAGCCTCGTTGCTATGCCACCCACCGCCGCCTTGCTTAATCATGTGAGTTCTCCATCAACACGTCCGAGCGCCTCTCGTGCGTATTGCTTCGTAGCCAGCAGGTCTTCGCTCACTGAAACTTTAAAGGCATCGAACTCCTTTTTGAGGGAGAAAATTTGATGTAGCAAGGACTCCACATCGCCTGCGTCTCGGACTCCCGTAAACTTAATCAGAGCACACTTATCAACCACTACTCAAGGGACTACTCAATCCATTCACAGGAGGTGAATCATTATGGAAGAAGTACTTGCTAGACTTGTACGTTTAGAGGAGTTTACGTGGGCCTGCAGGTGGGCTCGGGCTGGATGACACACTTCAGCCAACTAGAAACTGACACTTGGCACTTTGGATCTTGGAGATTTCTATTTGCCAAATGATTCATTTTGTCTATAAATAGGACCCTTGAGACACCAGCCAAGGAGAGAGCATTTAGCCTTCCTTGAGAGAAGTTGTGGTGATCCAAGTGGGAATTTTGTATCCTTGTTTCTTTGATAGTAATCGAAAGAAAGGGTTGGGGGTAGGGCTCCCGTAAAGATCTTGTTTTCAATGCAACTAGGCGACAACCGAGAGTCAATTGGAGGAGGCTGGTCGTGGTGGGACGACAGCGCCGCACACCATTCGTCTAATTTCGCAAGGCAAGAAATTAAGTGTGTGACAGCTTTCCTCTATCCTTTGAACTCGGCCATGCATGCTTTGAACTAGGTCCAACACCATTTGATGTCATTCCTCCTCTTGCTCCTCCATTCTTTGTATCCAGTCGACAATCTCCTCAGACATCGATGTAGAGTGAGATGACTAAGTAGGGAGCAGAGACATTGGTTGTGGAGTATCATCCTACATGTGCTGCAGAGGCGATGATGAAGGTTCTTCCTCCAAGGTGGATGGAGGGTGTACAACTAAGGGGGTTGCAAGCTGTATGTCTGATGGAGTTAAAGCTTGGGAAACTTTTGCTCGAGCCTTCGAGGCGGGCTTGGATGGAGTCTTGCATACCCATTCCCCTCCGACTTTGGTGATCTCTATGTAGTCCACATTCAATTTATTTTAAACGTCATCAGCCTTCCCTCGTAATCTCAGCTCCCCATCTAAGACTAGTACCCTGTTATGCTCAACAATCGTCTAAATGAGATAATTAAATTGCAAACACTTGGCCAGGTTGTTGAGGATGTCATACATGTGACTCAAAATCACATAGCCGATGTTTACTTTCTTTCAGTTGAACACCCTCTCCGTCATATAGAGATCCGTACAACAAACATGGTCTTAATTCCCATCCTGAGGCAGAATAGTGTGCGTCCTTATGGTGTGGATCACTCAACCTTTCGCATTCAAGCCATTGGACTTTGGCTTCTTGAAAGGTTCAATCTGAGAATCATGGTGCAACTATTTCAGCACTGTTAGACCTTATCCTTGTCTGATGAAATCTAGCTCACGAGAGATGTGATAATATTCCTCCCTTGGTTCCTCTATGAAACATCCAAGAAGCACGTTAATATTGTGGGGAGTCGGCCTAAACTATTGTCCAAACATGTAAGTCTCGACCTTTAATAGTTGGGTGGACAGTACCAAATTGGCATAAAATAGTTTCACAATTCATTCATAGAAACTTCCACCCAATCTACATAACTCAGCTAAGCCAGACCCCTCAACCAATTCTTCAATTCTCAAATCAGTCAACGAATCATAGTCTACTCTTCTAGATACAATAATCGAAAGATGTTTAATATTGGCTTCATACCTATCATTCGCTACCACAGTCTTGAAGAGTGGGGAGTGGAATCTAGCTGTAATTGGTTCAAAATGGATCAGTTGAGGTTTACGTTGAGGTTGTGCTCAACTTGTGCTTTTGCTTCAACCTTAGATTGTGTTTCAACAGGGACTGTTGCATTGCACTGAAACTGAGCATGAATGAACTTAGTTGCACTTCATCTGCGATCATAGGTCGAGTCTGTTTTTGGATGAAGTTGAGGCTGAGACTGCAACGGAGCACCTTTATGCTTGAAAGTCAATTTGCTTGTCTTAGAATCCATTAGAATGGATGAAACAATGAAGAAATTGCTTTGAGAATACAAAGGGTTCAAGTTTTCCCAAGTAGGGTTCGGGGTTCGCTAAGGAAATCATTGAACTCTCTAGAGCACGGAATGTCAATTTATATACATAACTAGAGCAACGGAAGGCAGAACGTCTCATATTCTGCCTAAGAACGATATCTTTCCTCCACAGAACGTTGTCATTCCACTGGGGAAAGTATGACGTTCTGTAGTGGAATGTATGCTTTCCTTTGTGGAATGACATCGTTTGGCTCAGGGGAATGACACACATAGGGAAATATTTATTAATAATGATGTTATGTGGAAAAAACTATATTGTTTCGCATAGGAACAATGTTTGCGACATCTATTTCCCATAGTTTAGTGGTTATGTTGTTAGCAAAAATACTTCAGAAGTTGACTTGTCATTGATCACAAAGTATAGTGGTTGATTTCTTAATTTCCCTAAGTAACACGTTCTTTAACTTAATTCAGTTAGAAAGAGAGTAAATTCTATTACTTAGAGATTAGTAAGTAACAAGTTAAAAACAAGGATCCCACTAAATTTAGAAAGTGAGAAAATTTAATTATTGACAAAAACAAAAAATGATAAAAATATCTTATAACTAAATTAGTTTATTGTTTTAAATGTAAAATTATCAAGTTATGTTAGGGTGGTATGGTATACTTGTAGTATAGATGAAATAAAAAATGATAAAAAGTATTGTTGTAGTTGTAATAGGTTTGGGGCGGTGATGTGCCACAAATTGCCTCCATTCACAATCAAGGATGAAGATTCTCTAATGATATTTATTGTGTTTATTTTGAAGAGGTTCAAAGGAGAAAGAGGATGAATTACATTCATCCAGCATTCAAATATATTATGGTTTTCTTCAAGATGAAGCATAAGTGGAAAATCAAGCACAAGATTGAGGGACTTGTGGTAAAATGCAAAATCAATGATCTGACCTTTGAGAACTATTTGGCTATTTCGACAACCTTAATTGTTTGATTCAGTTTGATAAATCTGCCCTGTTTTCTGGTGAGAATATGTCAAAAGTTTGGGTATGTTATATGTTAATTGATTTGTAGAAATTATTGAAGAAATGTTAATCTTCTTATGGGTTTGGTTTTTGCCAAGGGTGAGAAGATATTGGTGTTGGTTAATCTGCATGTTAGTAGATAGTTGAATAATGAGGAAATGCTAATCTACAGATAATATTGATTCTACTTTTGTGTTGGGTTCTAGAATGTAATATGTTGTGGGATGATGATTCCTTGTTGGTAGTGTTAAGTTTCGATTTGATTATGCAACTGTGAAATTGCTATATATATGTTCTGAGAAGTCATTGCTCTGTTGATAATAGTTTAGCTACTGCCTTTATTGCTCCATGAAACATGTTTATAGCTACCTCTGTTACACTGAATGAATTTATTATGTGTTATAATCTGTTTAGCCATAGTTTAGGAAGCATGAATATATTGGTTTTAACCTTTTTGAATTGATGATAAGTTAACGCTTCTGTGGACTTTTCTAAATGAGTGTATTGGATGAATAACCCATTGGTGTGGATAGGCTGTTGGTTATTGTCTAGATGAGATATAAATAATACACCCTATACGTTTCGATGTACCATGATACTCTATGGTTTTGGTTTCGGTTCACTAATTGGAATAAGATATTATGAAAATTGGGATTAATTATTAAGCTATGTAGAAAATTAAGAAAACGATTCTATTTAGAAGGTTTTATTAAGTAACGAGGAGTTAGAATAGAAAAGATGTTAAGAGCTAGTAATTAGATTAAATGATTTTAGTAATGAGTAGACGTTTCTAAATTATGAAGGTACTAAAATAGAAGAAATGAATAACAGTCAAGCATTGAATGCTTTAAGCGAGTGAGGTAAGTGATATGCATGTGTTTTGGTCTTCGAACCCTACGTCGCAAGATTAGGAGATTCATGTTTCTTTGCTTACTGCTTTCCTAGCATGCTTCGTTGTTTACAGTTTTAATCACACGTTTTGTTGTTTACTGCTTTCCTAGCATGCTTCAATTTTACAGTTTTAATTGCACGTTTCGTTGCTTACAGTTTTCCAAGCATGTCTACAGCTTTAAATGCACGTTTCGTTTTTACCGCTTTAATAGCATGTTTCGTTGTTTACAGTTTTTAACAGCGTGTTTCGTTGCTTACCATTTTCCAAGCATGTCTACAACTTTAAATGCACGTTTTGTTCTTTACTGCTTTAATAGCATGCTTCGTAGTCTATAGTTTTAACCGGATGTTTCGTTGTTTACTACTTTTACAGCATGCTTATAATTAGTAATCACACATTTCGTTGCTTACTGCTTTCCTAGCATGTTTCATTGTTTATAGTTTTAACCGCATGTTTCGTTCTTGACTGCTTTTACAACATGTTTCGATGTTTATTTATGCTTTCAGAAATTGTAAGCATTCACGAGTATCATACGAAACAAATGCAAATAACGAACGAATAACAAGTCATAAAAGTAATAACAAACGAAGAAACAAATCACAAACGAAGACACAAATCACGAACGAAGAAACAAATCACGAATGAAGAAACAGATAATGAAATAATAATAAACCATAAAGAGTAAAGAGAAATGAGAAATAAGTAATGCAATTAAAGTAAAGAAAAGAAAAAGGCAAGGATATGACGCGAGGCCATTTAAGCCTTTGTGGCACGGCCGCTATCGAGCTTTCGGATTATGCCATCGTCGCTAGCAAGCTTTCGGATTATGCCATTGTTGCTCATATCTGTTGTAAGGTCCATGAATTATGCCGGGACAAATGGCCAATGGTTAGCAAGCTTTCGGATTATGCCATCGCTGCTACATCAGAGGTCAACGTTGAAAAGAACGACCAATGAAAGATACCAATTAAAATGCAAAAGACAAAAGATAAAGAGAAAAAGACGAAAATGATGATCTAAAACACAAAAGATAAAAAGATAAGAAGAAAATGACGAAAATGATGATTAAAACGTAAAAGATAAGAGGATAAGAAAAAGACAAAAACTGAAACTGCATGTAGTATTATGATAGGTATTATCACTTACTGAGCATTAGGCTCATAGCTTACGTCTTGCGATATAGGAAAATGATGAACAGATTTAGGAGCAGCTGATGAAGGATTTGCGCGAACGAGACTTGCTACTGGTTGGCTAATTAAAGTAAAGATGAACAAGCTATAAATATAAAGTAATATTTCATTAATTGTTTGAAATGAATTAATAGTGCTTCCACTATGCTTTTAATGAAAAAGGATTTTTATCAATTAAATTACTATTTATGCTTCCTCCACGTTTTCAAAGGAAAAGTAATTTATGCTTCTGCTATGTTTTAAATAAAATATTTTATAACGCTTCCACATTTTATTAGTAATTTATGTCGTTTAGATTGAGGTGTCTCTGTTAGAGATGGTTTAGTGGAAGCGCTCATTTTTGTGGATTGATTGCTATCCGAAAATAAGACTTTAGACAGTGTAAAACATCATCGTTTAGTTTAATGAGTTCACAATCTAACGATAGATTAGAACACGTGGCAGAAGATGAGCCTTTGGATTGAGGTTCCCCTAGAAGCGTTGGCTTCCGTGGCTGTGTAACCGTCCACAATCACTGATATGAGTTTCTAGCTAATGTGGTTGTTGGCCATTGGTCAAGCTGGCTTCTGTACACATTTCTTGCGGCTGGCTTGGCGTCCGTTGGATCTCGGGCGGGATTTTTAAATAGATTAGTTTCTAGATTTCATGTAAGCTACGAGTTAATCATTGGACAATTTTTGAAACGATGAATTCATGATGCGTTTTTCATGGGATTTACTCCAACGTAGCTCTTTGATTACAAGTCTTTAAATATGATTTGTTGGATGGAAACCCTAGTTACCTTTGTAGCCACAGGATGAGAGAGCTTCTCTCTAACCCTCGGGTTGACCTTCCTCCAAGGATTTTCCAGGTAGGTTGCTCCACTGTTGGTATTCTGCAATTTTTTTTTATAGTGAACAAGGTTTATGTGTATTTTGTAGTTTCGTAAGCTGACTTGTGGTTTATTTAAAAGGTTATGGTTTTACATATGGGATTGTTTGAGAGAAGGAATAGAACTATCAAACTTTCATGTGGAATCTAGGAAAGTGGTGTTTGTTGTGCTTGGCCTTTTGCCTACATCACAAGGAGGCTAAAGATAGCATGTTTTATGAGTTGTTATGCCATGATTATGATGATACTTGTGGATGTCTTGTCCTCTTTACTGTGTACAGTTTATGTTAAGAAGCTTAGAATGATAAGTTCGGATGATAAATGATGATGCCTATGGGCTATGGATAAATTAGATAATAATTGGGGGTATTCGAACTAGGTGAATAATTATCGAGGTATTACCAAAGACGTAATTGTTAGATTATAAATTATGGGAATTTTATATTAGCCAATCAAATTAATATGAGGATAATATTTGGAAAAGAAATAATGGATTAGTTGAGATTAAAATGTAGGAGAATAATTAATTTGAGATTTAATGGATATTATGTCAAGATTAAATGAGGGATTAATTGGGTTAATAAATTTAGAGAAATTACAAAAATGGAGAATTAAAATGAAGGATGGAAAGAGGAGTATTTATAAATTTAAAAGAAGAAATAAATTAGGAGAAAAGGAGAAGAAACCGGTTGAAGTAGAAGAGGGAGTTAAGCTAGCTCAGTTCATACTGGTTTGGTTTACAGTTTTAAAATAAAATTGGCCTTTGGCCATTTGAGAGAGAGAGAGAAACAGAGTTCGAGAGAGTGAGAGAACAAAGGACGAAGGGGCGACGAAGATGAGGGTGTCGGAGATCGGGCTCAGGCTCGGTGTGACGGTTTATTTTTAGTGTTCTTCTTTCTGACTTTCGGTTACGGAGGAATTGGCGATTGGCAAGGACGAATTGGCATTGGCAGTGGCGAATGTCAGAGGTGAAAATCGGTAGAGGCGATTGGTAGGGGAGCGTGAACCGTGAACATTCACGCTGGACCGGACCAGAACAGGTTTTTCCTCCAGCTGCTCCTCCTCTGGCTGGCTTTCCACGCAGCAATTTTGGGTTGGACCACCCACTTTGAAGTGTGCAATTTACCAGCCTTTGTCTGTTGCAGTCTCTTCCTCGACTATAAATGAATGGTAGCAGTGTAGTGTAGAAGGGATGTTCTCTGTAATATTACAAAGTGATGAGGATGCAGGGTCGAATGAAGAGAAGGAATGATTGAGAGGAAAGGGGGAGGCACTTTGGAAACTATGGACCGAGAAGAAAATGGGAAAGGATGGAGTTGGGAATTAGCTTCGGGTGTTTTTGAGGTAAGATGGTTCCTTCCTACATTTGTAAATTTTATGTAAAGATTGTACTGTGAAGGATTTAATTGATGACACTTCACTGCTGGATGATTTGGTTTTGCCTGTGAGCCGTTGTTGAAATGTAGTGTTCTGTTGATGATGTTCAGCTTTGAATAATTGGATAATGCTCTCTGTCTATTATGGATTTCATATGAGATATGTTCTGTAATTTGGAAAATAATGTCCTGTTTGATTATTGCTTTGGAAATAATTGAGCATTTGTTAAAACTATGCTATGCTGGTTGGATTTGCTAAAGTTAAGTGGAATGATAAAGTGCTAAATGTATCATTAGAACTGTTAATTTCATTGGTTAAGCATGAACTAACAACCTAAACATTGGGAAGCATGAAGCAATGGAGTTTATGTGCTGACAAAGATAGTTCTAATTATCCTTAATATTATGGTTTGCTTACTGTCAATTGAGAATGATGGGAGATAATGACTTATATAGGGTAAAGCACGAAAGTTGGAAGTTAGTATCAGAAACTATTATTTTGTGAAGCATGAAAGTCGTTATTTTGTTAGGAATGAATATTGAAGTTATGAACTGGACATAGGCATGGTTGAAGACTTGGTTTTGTTAAGTGCATTATGAATAATACTCTCCATGATTTGATATTTCTTGATTCTATGAATAAAATGCGATCAGAATATGGAGTTGGGAAGCTGTTAAGTAATTTAATGGGATTTTAGGTTGCGAAATTCTATTAAGCGTTGAATGAGGAAATTATGTATACGATTGAGTTATTATTGATGTAGGTATAAGTTGTGACTCTATGAATAGTTGATAGTGGTTAATTGTTGATAATCAAATGTAATTACAACTTGAAGGTATTAAAGAAAGGAGAATGACGATTATGGGCTAATGTGCATTTCGGACACCAGGTAAGTTGATACTTACTGTGCTTTGGTCTTCGGACCCTACATCGCAAGAAATAGGATTGTATGTTGTGTGTTTACTAGATTTAGGTTCTTTTAGTTATATGTTTACTAGACATTTACATCATCATATAGGATTGTATGTATTCACAAACATATTGCATGACATAATTAATATATGTAAATAGGCGTGTGGGGGTTCGGGTGACTTGGTGACATTCCATACGGTAGGATACTCCCACGTAGGGAGCAGTGAGGTGAGAGTTAGCTACGTGGAATCTAGGGCTCACACTTCCCCTGTTCTGAAACACCCAACGTCTTTAACAAAAGTGAGGATACCGGCATGTGGAACACCCCTGATGGATATATCTCCTCATCAGAGTTAAATGGTTCAGCCACATGACCCTAGGGAGTATTCCACCCTGACTTCCAGAAGAGATACGGTTCTCTTTTGTAATACATTGTATGATCATGCATATCATCTGCATTGTATTTCATCCTATCATTTACTGAGTGTGAGGCTTATTAGTTTAGGTCTTGTGATGTAAGTATATACGAGCAACAAATGAACAGGTCAAAGAGAGTTTATGAAGGATTTGCACGGGTGGATCTTGTGGCTGGTTGGGCTAAAGAGTGTAAGAAAGAGAAAAATGTTTTATGAAGAGTTTTGTATTTAAATCGTAAAGGGAAAGAATGGTATTTATTCTATGTTTTATTTCTTAAAGTTTTCCGTTGCAATTCGTAAAAGGATTTTATTACTTTTGCTAAAATTGATAAGTGTTTTAAGTAAAGAGTTTTAACGATTGAGTTTTATAAAGGAAGAATACTCTAATGTTTATATAAAAAGAAAAGTTTTAAATCTCACACGATTTTAAAGTAAATAAAAACCGTGTCGTTACAGACCTAATCGCGTCACTCTCCCTTAGACTGATGTCCCAAACGATTGTACTATAAAGTGAAAGAAAAGAAAAGACATGGTTTTTACGTGTTGCATCTCATAGTTATGTTACATGTTGCATTTCATAGTCATGTTATTTGTTACATTTTTTATGTAAAACATGTTTCGCTAAGCGTTAGGCTGAGGGTGAATTTTGTGATGTAGGAAATGGAGATTAAAGAGCATTATGAAATGGACTTTGTTGTGTAATACCCGAAATAATTCTATGTTTTAAAATAAATAATCATTTGCAAAATGTTTGATTTTTTGTATTATGGTTAGATTTGACATGCATGAGTTATATGTGTGGAAATGGTGAAATATTATGTGGTTTAGAAGTTTTATGTAGGGGTTTATGGAGGAGTGGAGATTCAAATGCCTATGCGAAGTGTAAGGAAAATGTGGTCGACAAATTTGGAGTTGGTCAACCAATTTTCAATTCAAATTAGTTTTGGGACTCTCGGATTGAAAAGTGGACGACTAATTTTCTATACAGATTCAAAATAGGGGGTTCTCAAGTCAAAAAAGTAGTCTACCAATGTAGAAGTGGTCAACCAAAATTTTACAGATTAAAAATAGGGGGTTCTTGGTTAGACGACCCAGTTTTTTTTACATTTGAAAACGCGTAAACTTTAAACTTTTTTTTTATAAAAAAAACAGCGGAGGTCTTCGCATTATTAAAACCTTTAAAAACTAAAAATAAAATTCTTTTATTAATAACCCTTTTTTAAACCGCAACGAAAATAAATAATATTATTTTTCTGTTATAATTAATTACTTTTCAAAACATCTTACAAATTATTTCTGTTTCTTAAATCCATTAGCCTAGCTAGCCACAAGATCCGCGCGTACAAATCCTTCATCAACTGCTCCTTAATTTGTTCTTCTGTTCACGTGCAAATACCTACATCGTAAGACATTTAATAATGAGCTTAACACTTAGTAAGTGATATGAATAAAATATCTGAATGCACATGCTATGCCACTTTAAATCTGTATGCAGTTTCTGTGTTCGTTTTCCTTTATCTTTTACGTTTTAATTATTATCTTTCTGTTTTTCATGCACCTGACCCCAACGTCCCCGGTGTAGCAGTAATGACATAGTTTGAAAGCTCGCTAGTCGTTGATCGATCTATCCAGTGCACCGGATCCGTCACCTCCGGTATAGTAGCAATAGCATACTCTAAAAGCTTTCTAGCAATGGCATAATCCAAAAGCTAGCGGCTGTGCTCACCAAGGGCATAAACGACCCTACTAACCATTGGCTGGTCTATCCCAGCATAATCTAGGGACCTCACAACTGATATGAGCAGCAATGGCATAATCAGAAAGCTCAGCTAGAGGCAATGGCATAATCCGAAAGGCCAACTAGTGATCTTGCCCAATAAGGACTGAAACCACCTCACATCATACCGTTGCCTTTTCTTTACTCTATTTTACTTTTCATCATTTAACATTCGTTTATCATCTGTTTCACTTTCCATGGTAAAATGGATATTCCTACAACCCAAATGATGGTAGTTCACTTCGAGTGATCAGCCCTCAAGAACACCGTACACTTAGTATGTGTGAGCATTCATTAAACCATTCTTTAAAACCATGCATGAAAACCATTTTTGTATCATTTTGGAAACCATGATGCATGATGCTCGTGGATGCATACAGTGTCTATCACATCATTACTATAATCTCTAAGCATGTTCATCTATTAAACATATCATTAAAAGAACCTAATTCTAATAAACACCCAACAAGCAGTAGTACAATTCGTGAAATATGCTCAATATCTAGCAATTCTAATAAAGCAGCAAACATGCTCAATATCTTACTATTCTAATAAAGTTGTAAACAATCAGCATACAATTCCTAACTCTAGCGATATAGGGCCCCAAAGACCAAAACACATGCTTATGACTTACCTGGTTTTCAAAGCGAGTTTGGCCCTCTATCATTCTCCCGTTAATACCTTCAAAATAATTAACATTAAATTCTTATTAACAATTAAGCGTAGTCTTAGCTGATACGAATAACAAAACTTCAATCAACAAATAACTATTTGTAACAGAGAACTCTCCATAATAATATCCTTCCATTCATAGCATTCCACATTCCAAATCCATTAATATTCATTATATTGAAACAACAGAGACATTACTAAACAATCGGGCACAACATTCTTCACCCGGACTGTGTTCCATATCACTATAATTTACAGAGAATATATCTAACCATCCAACAAAGTAGCAAATCATAGAAGCATTATCCATTACAAGAACATTAATCCAAACGACAACAGAGTATATAATTTAACAGAGATTACAACTGCACTATTCATAATAATTCACAAAGATCATATATGCCCAAGTATTCTCCTATCAAATCCATCAATAGAGAATAATCTCCAATAAAATTCATTCAGAACATAAATCTTAACAAATTTTGTGAAGGAACAATAAACAAAGAGTTCAATATCTACAAATCAACCGATTCATATCCTTCATTAATTAATCTTCTACTTATTATCCCTATAAATTTCACAAACAAGGAAGGGAATCCACACACTTGAGAACACCTAAGAGTAGGAAGCAGGACACACCCCCATCCACCATCTTCTTCTGTCTTCTGCTTCACTTTATCCCTTGCTACCTTCACTCACAGCCAATAACCAAACAACTCCAACCAAGCATGTTTATCAAATCTGTAATGCATGGAGCATATATCTTCCACAATTATTCTAATAAAACCCATAAAAGAAGTGAAGAGGGTTCACTTACCAAAACGCCCGAGGAAGAAGTTGTCCTTCTTTTCCACATTGGCTTCTTCTTTCCTTCTTTTTATTTTCCAGAAACACTCACCCCCACGTTTCCCCTTTTTCTCTTCTCTCTATCTCACTTGCTCTCTTTCTCTCTCACTTCCTCCTTCTTTCGCAAGTCACATAACCTCAAGAGAGGGTTTCACTCTACTCTTTCTCTTTCTCTTCTCACTTTCTATTGTGTTTTCTAAAGAATGAAGATTCCCTTATATGCATTACACAATCCCCATGCCTCACCTAACACCCATTGAAATTTTCCATCTGTAAAGTAAATGAGACATGGAGGGATCACAGACGAAGCCATGCCTTCAGATCACCAATTACCAGCTTATCAGAAAAATAAAATACAACCTTGTGAGGGAGTGAACACCAACTCGGGAGACAGCAGATTTCTTCAAAAACATGTTCTACCGGTCGACAGACCAAGCGACATCCCAGTCAATAGCTATTGACAGGAGCAACGCGTTCAGTTTCCTTCGCCCAAACATCGACGTTTCCTTATTTCATTATTTCTATGTTATTGTAATTATCACTTTCATTTAATTAATCCCCTTTCATTATTTCTATATTATTTTAATTCCAATTAATCACTCTACTTCATAATTAATTTACACTTCTTCCAACCAAATCTCATATCTTAATTAATCCAAAATTTTCACTTAACCAATTCTAATAATTTTCATCAATTAATATTTTATCTTCGACGATTATTCAAATAATCCAATTACACACAATTAATTTTTCAATTACCCTTACTTAATTTAGTTATAGGAAATCTGGGTATTATAGACAAATTGTTCGACCATTGTTGAAGTGGTCGACCAAAATTCTCGAAGAAAAAGGGTTTTTGGCAGAAAAATGGTCGATCAAGATATAATTAGTCGACCAAAATATCAAAGGTCACCTGATTTCTCATTGAATGTCATTTTCTAAGTGGAGCCATTGGAAGTGTGAGTTATTGAGGCTCGTCTATTGAGGTGCACCTCTAGCTTAGGACATAAAAAGGGATATACACTTGGAATTTGGAAAGCTGAACATTTAGACTTTCAAAAGGAAAAGAGAAATTCTCTCTCAAAATTATCTCCAAAACTCTTTTCCTCTTCTCTCTTTGAAGCTTAAGGTATGTTGAGATACTCTATAGTTTTGTTAAGGATGTTTATGAGTTTATGGAAGTTTGATAGAAAGATAATGTAAAAAGGGATGTAAAGTTGAATACGAGTAGGTTTATATGTTTGATCATTATTGATTATCTTCTTGAAAATTTTAAATTAAGCCATTTGGATATATTGTTAAGGACATCTTAAGGGAAGCATAGGTTCTGGAATTGTTGGATTTGGTTAAAAATTGAGAATGATGGGAAAGGAAGTGCAGTTGAAGGATCATGGCCATGATGAGCGCTTTCGCTACTCGGCGCATGTTTGACATATGGGTTGTGACTCGCTAAACGTGGTTGTAATATAAATTATATAAAATGTGTTAAAGATGCTTTGATGGTTTTAATATGAAAAATGTTTTCTTTTGAATTGACATTTGCTTCCGCTATTGCTTTGATTTCCCTTCACACATTTTTTAAAAAAACTAAACAATATATATGATTGATAATGAACAAAAAGATAATATAAAATGGTTCGTGACAAATTATGGTATCAGAGCATAACCGAATCAAATGTAATACCCCGACTTTTTATATCGAGATTTAATAAAGATAATTGGAAAGTAATTTGCGGCATTTGTATTAATTGAATAATTATCGGGGTATTACCAAGGACGTGTTCGTATGATTTAAGAATTTTGGAAAAATTAAGATAATTAAGATAAATACTAATTTAATAAAATAAATATTAATTAAATCAAATTATGATATACACATGATTAATTGGGTTAATATTGATAAGTGGGATTTGTTGTTAAATAACTGAACCGATTCAGCATTCCTCATTTCGTCTAGCCTTCGGCCATTTGACGAAATGAGGAAGGGAGGCTATTAAGATTAAATTGGATAATTGAGGATAAATAAAATGGAATTAAAAATAAAGAATAAAGAAATTTAATTAAGGAAAAAGGAGGGGGAGGAACCAGTTCATGCTGAACCGGTTTGGCTGCTGTGAACAAATGGCTTGAGCCATTTGTTCTAGAGCCGAGCCCTAACGCAAATAGAGAGATGAGAGAGACGAGCGAGGGAGAGAGGCGATTTTAAAGAGGGACGCAGAGAGCTCGGGTGAGGGAGCTTGTCGTGTGGGTTCACGGTGGCAGCGTTGTCCGGCAAACGGAGAGCGACTGGGAGCTCAGGCGGTGCAACTTCACCATTGGATTCGAGTCACGGGACAAATTGGATGCTTCTGTCGTGACGATTCTGGCATCAATTTGAGGTAGGTTCAATTGATTCTTCCTTCTCGTTTTCTTTTTGTCAATTGCACGTTGGCAGGGAGCAGTTTTTGGCATCGGGATGGCAGCGAGTGACGTCTTGGGTCGATGGCAAAGGCTGGCTGTTCGGGAGGAACGGCTGGGTCTTGCTCAGTCTGAACTGGTCTTTCTGCTGGTTCTAGCTCTGGATGAAATCGACAGAGTGGAGGACATCATAAGGCATAGGTGTGCAGTAGTTGGTCGGGTGTGCTCTCTACCTTTTGGGAATTGGCAGAGAGTGTCCCCTTATGGCTTTTATATACAAAGATAAGATAGAGAGGAGAGGAAAGGTGGGAGGAGGATGCTCTCGGGTGAGCTCCTGCGTGAAGGAAAAATGGAGAAGTCTGAAACTGAAGTTGTAGAAAAGTGATGAGAAATATCAGAGAAAGGAGGAGGTTGGAAGGCTACTCTAGGGTTCTGTAATTTCAGGTATCCAACTTCTGCCTTATTGATTTTATGGACTCTTCGATTGGCAGGAAAAGTTATAGTTGATTGTCGTTCGGTGTTATAACATGTTTATGTTCTGTTGTTGGAAAATATTCTCCATGGTTGACTATTGCTTGGTTCTGTGAGGGATGTTATGAATGTCTGGTTTGGATTTTGGCTCCTTGTTCCTTGAGATTTATACCTTGTATTAGATGTTGGTTGAGTTTCCTATTTTCCTTAAGTTAGTGCTTCTTTTGGATAATTTTGTTGGATGCCTTGTTAATGCCCTCCATTGTTTTGCTGCTTGTCTCTGCATAAATTGGATTTGTTGTCTGCTGAAATTATGGACGAATGAGGATTATGTATGCTATCTGTTTAGTTGGGAATCGATATTGCTTTGTTAAAGTAAAATCTGTACTTTGGGGGGGTTGTCATCGCTGAACGAATTACTAGTTAAGAATTGGAATAAGCCATTAAATGGGATTAGATTGATGAGTTGTTTATAATCTTCATGTGATTAATACAAAGTTGTGAATATTGGAATTTGTTAAGTGTTAAGTGTGTAGAATTCGAAAAAAAAGTTATTGATGGATAAATGTGTGGGGATTATGAAGGTATTAGAAAAAGGAAAGAGGTAGAGGATAAATATTTGGTGCTAATGCGCGTTAAGAATTGAGGTAAAGAAATAAGGGTATCTTGGCCAATAGAGGCCCTACACCACAAGTATGGGTGTGTGAGTTGCGTAAATTTCCATTGTTATGTTGTGTAGATACTGCCTTTATTGTTAGTTCTATTTCATAGACATTTTCCTTATTGAGTTGCTCTATGATTTATACCCCATAAATATTCCTTGGATGATACTTTGTTGCTAAATTTCTTGTGACTTTGTTATAGTGCTTCTTTATTGCCTTGATAGAGATAATGTGCCTTGATAGAGATAATATTGTGAAGAAGGCCTAATGAATGATAAATGAGCTAATAAATGACGAATGACCGAAGGGTTCCTTTGATTTTATATTGCTATATGAATTTTCTGCCTTATTTCCAATTAATAGATTGCTCGTGCCACATACATTGTTTTGTTATTCAACCTCTTAAATATCTCCACGATAGTTAGATGGTTTTTCTTAGTTAATCAAACCTGGCAATTTTAGCATGTTAATCCTATAATAAGTCCTTGAAGCATGTCTAAAAATATGTTCATCACCTAGGTTATCTAATTAGCATATTTAATTTACAAAAGCATGTTTAATTAACGACATAGTCAACTAATTAATAGTTGTTAATCACTTCATTGAGCACATTAATTAAGTAAGACAACAATTAATTTACAAGTTGAGCGTGTTTAATAATTTGATTAAGTATTGATGCATGTTGATTAATTAGAATGATTAACTAACTAGAGTAATTAAACTAGACCTGAGTATGTAGAATTAACTAGTTTGATAATCGTAGCATATTTAACTAAGAGCATGTTTAATTTGCTAGCATGTCTAAATTCTTAAGCACGTTTAATTAACCAGAATTGAGCACATAATTGACTACTTGAGCATGTAATCACTTAGAGTAATTAAATAGGATCACTAACTAGATTAATAAGTGAATGTTAAATATTCCCTTGCTAATATTCTGTATATCACTCGGTTATAGTAATTTCCTTTAATACAATTATATTGTCTTTCGCTCCAATTCCCTTTACGATGCTTTACTTCAATTGAAATTAAAAGAGATGCTTTACTTTATTAGCAAAGAATGGAAAAGAGGAAAGAAGAAGGAATTAAGTGGGAACAGATTACGAATTTCAATGACTATATGAATAGATGTTTTATATCTCCTTTGTTATTGTTTTCTTGGTATTGTTTATATTCCTGCTTATATTTACTTGTTCATAGCATGTTATCGTCTACTAAACCCGAGTATGTTAATGAGGATGATTAATTATTAGCGTGTTTAATTTACTAGCATGTCAAATCCTTGATGCATGTCAATTAATTAGAGCAACTAGCTAAATTAGAATAATTAATTAGACTCAAGCATGTTAATCTATCTAGAGTAATCAACTAGACCTGAACATGGAATCGAATACTAGACTCGAGCATGTAATTAGTGTGTTTAAATTAATTTGCATGATAAATTAATTAGTAGTATATTAATTAACCAAATTATATTAGCGTGTTTAATGTATCACAAACCCTTGAGCATGTTAATTAACTAACTAGTTGACCATGTTAGTTGAGTTAACTAATAACAACCCTTGAGCATGTAATTTAATTAGAATATCTGACTATAATAATAATCGCAACTAATCCTTGAGTATTTAAATTATCTAGGACAACTACCTAGGAGAATAATTGTAATTTGTCTTGAGTATGTGACTTAACTAAGAATAAAAACATGTAACCAACTCTTGAGTGTGTTAATTAAATTATGCTTGACTTCATACGCACAACTATTGTTAATTCTATTATAATTCATTTATTATTGTGAATTACATACCCAAGCATACCTCTTGTTGTTAGCTAATTCTATAATTGTCTCCTTAATATGCCTTACTTTATTGGGTGCTCCATTGCTGTTACTTGTTCTTGGGTGCACTTTCAATTACTGTTATTCTTTGTATACGCAATTTCAATTATAGTTGCTTTCAATTACTTTATATGCGCACTTCAATTCCTGTTATGCATCATGCATCGTGTTAGGATGAGAATGTATCACCATGCATGTTAATAGAAACTAATAAGGAGTGCCGCCCAGGGGGTGGTACTCACATATGCATTACGTGAGGAAAAAGAATTTAAAGAAGAAGAAATAGGGAGTTGGAGAATGGTAGGGTTAGTACATATCAGCCAAAGTAGATAAGATTTAAAAGAGAACGTTACCTTTTCCTTGTTGGGACTACGAGACTGTCTACTCCAGGTGGTTGAAGCCGACAAAGATCTACCCCACCGCCACGGATTTCTCCAATCTCTAGCTCGAAGTACGAGTAAAAAACCAACGAACGTAATGAAAAGACTAGTTTGGGGCGGTACCCACTCCAAGAAGAACTAAAGAGAGTCATAAGCATATTTCATTAAACCCTTTTCCTTACTGGGCCATTAGGCTCATGTATTACTTATGGTGTAGGTACAAACGATGAACAGATAATAATAGTATCATATACGAGAACGACGAACAGATAACAAAGAGATAATCTAAAGTAGCGATGAAGGATTTGCACGAACGAGATTCGGAGCTGGTTAGGCTAAGAGTAAAATGAGCAACGGTTGTAATCACATTAAGTTTTATTGTATTGTACTCCATTGATTAGTTTCTTCTTGAAATGATTCATTTACGCTACTGTCATAGTTTACAATGATTTATTTTACAACGCTTCCGCACATTTTATCAATTGGTTTTCATAACGATTCAAAGAAAGATTCAGTAGCGATCAGGTCAAACACACTCTGATATTTTTTGTTTAAAAAGAAAATTTTGAAATTTTACGCGTTTTAAAGGATTTACAAAAATCCGGGTCGTTACATCAAATGCGTTCCTGTAGACTGTCGGTAACGCAAGACTTGTCGTGGAATACTTCTTCAACGATAAGTTTAATTATGTTGTGTAAATTTGTTTCTTAATTTGTTGTTTCATGATATGAAATTAATTGTAGGACAATATAAAGGTGAGGGGAACTAGGGGACGTGGGCAAAATCATAATGATAGAAATGAGATGGTTGGTTAAGAAAATGTTGTTAATCGGGATGAAAGAGATGAAGTCATTGGCCAATTAACTTCCATTGTAGAACAACAGTTTCATTGTTTAGAATGCTTTATAGATAGAGAAGAAAATGGAAATTCATGATAGGTGATGGTTCTAGAGGAGATTGGGTGGGAGAAGTTTAGAAGATTAAAGCCTCCAAGTTTCGATGGTAATATTGTCGATGTTATGGGAGCCAAAGGGTGAATAAGATCTTTAGAAGATATGTTCGATTATGCGAAAATCAAAGAGTTAGAGAAGGTTTCATGTGCTCCCTATTTGTTAATTCAAGATGCAAGATTTTGGTGGGACTCTATCAAGGTAGCTCAGGGTGTCCAAACCATGACATGAGAACAATTTAAAGAGATCTTTTATGAAAAATATTTCAACCACACTATCCAGACTAAGAAGTTTGTGAAGTTTGTACAATTACGTAAAACTGGTTATATTTTGAAATATATATAGAAATTTGAAGCCATGTCTCGATTTGTATAACATCTGGTGGCAAACAATAAACACAAGGTCCATCAGTTTGTGCAAGGACTGAGGGTTGAAATTTTTAGAGGTGTTAAAATTTGTGGCACTCAAGACGTTCCCTATGCAAAGATTGTCTCCAAGGCATTAGAATTCAAATATGCTGAACTTATGTTGGCTAAACAAAGAGAAATTGATCAAAAAATTTTGGAGGAACAATCAAAATCAACAGCAAAAGGGTGAACAAATTTATAAATGAAGGAGTTAAAAGGCCATCAGATAATAAAGAACAGCAAAGGAAAGATAAATGCATTATGAATGAAACAGTTGATGCACCATCAAATGTCAGATTGAAGCAACCTATTTAATGTCTGAAATGTAAGAAGAATCACTTTGGTGAATGTAGAAAGGATAATAGAAAATTTTACAAGTGTGGAAAGCAAGGGCATGTTGCTAGGTTTTGTCCAAATTTGATTAAAGAACCTAGAAAAAGTGGCACTGAGGGTTTTCTCTTTATTTGGGAATGAAGAAGAAGAAGATCAACATGCGGTTGTGTTAGTTACGATTTACATTAATGACATAGCTGCATATGTTTTGTCTGATTGTGGAGCTACTCACTCTTTTATTGCATTTGGATTTTGTGTGAAAATAAATTGTTTCTCTCAATTGGTTAAGCATGAGTATAAAGTACTTCTACCCTCTGGTGAATGTTTGATATCTAGTGGTATTTTAAAAGAATGTATTCTTAGAATAATCAAACATATTTTTCATACCGATTTGATTGTTATGGATATGAAAGGGTATGACATTATTCTGGGTATGAATTGGTTATTTCATCATCATGCAACCATGATGTGTCCCAAAATGCAAGGAGACAATTCAACTCTTGGATCAAATCAGCTAGGGAAAAAACAGGTTTCTCAAATTGAAACAGATGGAACTCCTAGGGCAGATAGCCAATGACATCCAAATTACATGGCTTAAAGATATATCAAAGAAGAAGATCCAGTCCAAATTTCAAGTTCAAAATCATTATAGAATGAGAGTTATGCCATAATCTATACTCTATGCCGAAACTATTTTCAGACAGACAGTTCAGACGAGCTTCAAAGAAAGATGTGCAAAATAGTGAGTTCAAATCCAAATGTAAAATTATACCAATTTCTTTGTATTCTAGTAAGGATTACACCATTACTAATTGAGACTCAAATTGGCAACACCAACAGAGTTATGCTCGAGACAATGGATAGCTCGGAACTAGCTCTAATCAAAACATATTTCGACTATCTCAACAAACGATTGGAAAAGTCGATTTAACTAAACTCCAAGCAACAATTAAATCCCAAAACTTCAACAATATCCAGAGAGCAATTAGAATCCAAAATTCCAAACAAGAATAATGTAAAAGTCCAGAGAACAAGAACAGGTTACAATGTTGGTTCGTAAAACCTCACACCACCGGTGAAAGCGACTTGTTTGAACCCTTCTTTGAGAAAGATGGCTCAATCTTCTACTCCTCCATGCCACAGACACCTCCTAGAAGAAAGTGTTGGGAGAAATAACACAACCTTCCTCTCCATGATCGAGGAAGAGCAATGAGAAGAAGGCGTTTGGTGATGATCCATGATGAAGCAAAACCAAGGCACCAGGTTTGTTAGAGAGAAATCTCCAAACAAGTTGCAACTACGATTTTAGGGTTTTATAATTGCTGATTAGGGCTTCATTAGGCTATTAAGTACCTCACCTAATAAGCCCTAATACCAAAATTACAAAAATACCTTAGTGCTAGAGTTTTGAGCATGAATGCTCTGCTAACATGCTAACCGAGCATTCCAACAAAAAATTTGAATTAAACTAAAGTTAAATCCAACCAAAAATACCAAAACAAATTGTATCTTAGAAAAATGTAAATCCAACTAGCATATTAGGACATAAAATGGAAAATTCAAGAACTAGAGGTGTCCAAAGGATCGGTGTTGTAAACCTCTAAATAACCACTGTGATGTTGCCTTGCCAAGAAGGTGCTTCCATGTTCCATATGATAGTATGCTTATGTGCTTCTTTATCCTCGTGCCTCGGTTCATCTCCAATTCCCTCAATCATAGTTTCTCTTGCAAAATAAAATTTTTTTAGATAAACAATGACCCCCTTTGCTTGGGCTCGGGTGATAGGGTCTTGGGGTGAATCAAACTATTGATTGTAGAAAGATGGAATTTTATTTATGCCCTCCTAGTGGTGATCAACATATATTTCAAGGGGTTAAGGGACAAAGTAAATTAACAGTAATTTATGCGCTTAAGGTGGAACGGTTGTTGAAAAATGGATGTGAGGGATTTCTTGCAAGTATAATGCATACGATAGTGGTATCAAAAGCAAAACGGGAAGAAGTCATTATCGTTCAAAACCTTTTAGGAGACTTTTTGGACGATCTACCAGGATTTCTGCCTGATAAAGAGATCGAATTTGTGATTGATTTATATCCTGGTATTGATCCTATTTCTAAGAATCCATATAGAATGGCACCTGTAGAATTACAAAAATTGAAATTCAATTAGAAGAATTAATTGACAAAGGGTTCATACAACCCAAATATTCACCATGGGGTGCACCAATTCTATATGTTAAAAAAAGGATGGATCGATGAGAATGTGTACTAATTAACATGAGTTAAATAAAGTTATCATTAAAAATAAATATTCTTTGCCAAGAATTGACAATTTGTTCGATCAGTTGCAGCGAACCATTTGTAATTTTGAAGATAGACCTTCGGTTAAGGTACTACCAATTGAAGGTTAAATATGAGAATATTCCAAAAATAACATATAGAACAAGATACAGACACTATGAATTTTTGGTGATATCATTTGGTTTGACCAACGCTCTAGCTGCATTCATGGATATGATGAACCAGATTTTTAAGGAATAGCTGGATAAGTTTATTATTGTCTTCATTGTCGATATTCTGAAATATTCCCGTACAAAAGATGAACACATGGAACATCTTAAGATTACTTTGTCTATCTTGGAAAAACATCAATTGTATGCAAAATTTTCAAAGTGTGAATTTTGATTGAAAAAAGTTAGCTTTCTTGGTCATGTAATTTCTAAAGATGGTATAGAGGTGGATCCAGCTAAAATTCAGATAGTGATTGATTGAACTCAACCTAAAAATATTGGATAAATGAGGAGTTTCCTAGGTTTAGCAGAATATTATCGACGTTTTATAAACGAATTTTCTAAGATTGTGTTGCCACTAACTAGCTTAACGAGAAAAAAACATATGATTTTGGTGGACAAGTGAGTGTGAGAAAAGTTTTCAACAACTAAAACACAGATTGACCACAACTCCTATTTTGGCCTTACAAGTAGAAGAAGAAAATTATAGCATTTATTGTGATGCTTCCAAAAGTGGCTTGGATGGTATGCTTAAGAAGGGTGGAAGGGTAATTGCTTACGCTTCTAGGTAGTGAAAACCGTAGGAAGGTAATTATCCCATGCGTGATTTGTAACTTGCTGTTGTGGTACTCGCACTAAAAATATGGAGACATTATTTATGTAATGACCCATTTTCTTAAAACCCAAAAACAAAATTTTGACAGAAGGCCTTCCTTGCAAAACATTTATTTTCGAAAACAAGAAAACATACTAGTACGTATTACAAATTCTTTTCTATGTAAAATATACATTTTTACTCATTGAAAACAGCACCCCTTTTGCTTGTTGTTCCCACTTCGTTTAGCCAACACAATCTCACCACCAAATCCATCACTACTACTCTCCTCAATAAGTGCTTACCTAGATCATGAGATAAACCATGACCATAACTCTCAGCAAGAAATAGAATGAAGTACGATGCATGCATATGTCTGATTATGTCAAAAAGGAATCCACCAAATTTGTTCTTTACTCACAGTCTCATAATTAATCTAGACATTGGAGATATTTCCCACAGGGAGAATAGTTGTTGCTTGGAATCTAACCCTCAGACAGAAGAGGCTCTCGCATCTTGACGAGGGAAGGGTATAATCTCAAGTCACCCAGTTAGAATTGAAACTACCTCCCCAACCTCCAATTCCAATATACATTCATTTAATTTGTTCTCTCATGTGCAATGCATGTGAATTCCAATCCAGATATGGCATTCCTTATTGTTCTAATCATGGTGCATCTCAAGCAATGCTTTAAATCTCAATACTATATAAATGCTATAACACAAGGAGCACATTGAGCATGAATTTCATTATTAGACAGAGGCATCAATAAAACAGGGAACAATTATAGAATAGAACAAACACTCTTAAAACTGTGGCTTTGTAACAATAAACTACTGTAACACCCCAACTTTTTAAGTTAGACAATTATTGGGGTATTACCGAAGATGTTCTAGAGTGTTAAGTCTAGGGGTATTTCATTACGTTTTCCCCATACGCGTGATGTAATTAACCTATGAGACAGTCCATGTATTACATTGCATGTTGATACGTGTTATTTTATTACGCATAGTTATGGGAAAAGTGTTATGGGGTTGGAGTTAAGTGAGAAAATGTGAGGAATAGTTGTCCTGGGCGTTTTTGAACGCCTGCGGATGACACTGCGAATGAGTTGTATCATCCATAAATGCACTGCACACAAAAATAATGGGTTAGGATGACTCAGGACATGATTTTGTGTCCTGACTGCATGGTGTCACAGACTTTCGGACGAGTCCGGATGAGTGCGAACGTGGACTAGCCGCGTTCGGTTTGAATCTGTCCAAATCCTGGAAAGTTTCGGACGACTGTAGACGATTGCGGACGGGCAAAACTTGTCGATTTTCCTCTGTTCGATTTTTGGACACCTTCGGACGAGCGTAGATAGGTGTTGCGGATGCCATTTTACATCCGCATGGCCTATGCAGACGATTTTGGATAGGAGTCGCCTCTGTTTGCGACACCATATTGCTTCCGAACATTGTCTGCATATGATACGGATAGGATGGGGACGCCTTTTCCCGTCCAAAGCCACGATTTAGCCTGTGAGATTTTACTCTTCTGGATGACTGCAGACAAGACCAGTGCGTCCGTACTTGTCCAAAATAACCCAGTTCAGTGTGAATTTAGGGATTTAAAATCCAAACTCTTGGTGTGTAGTAGTCATTTATTACACATGATTCATTGACAGAAAAATGTCGTAGCCCACGTGGTGCCACCCTCTTCCCCATGTAGACCATGTCCCTCCCTACCCTAGTCATACTCCTGTCTTTCCCAGGTATAAGTCATCCTTTCCTTCCATTTTTGGGTCCAACCATTTCTCTAGTGTGAGAGCATCCTTCCACTGCAAGAGAACTCTTGTTGCATGTGAGAAACTGAGTGTTTGTGAGAGTGTGTGAAGAGTGAAGGAACTGTGGTGAGCTTGTAGTAAGTCCCCTGCGTGAAGTGGAAGCTTGGAGCTGTGAGCTAGGGTAGCTGCGTTGCTGGTTTCTGTGGATTGTTGTCTCTGTTAGTGTGTTCTTCAATTTAGGTAAGGAAATAGGGGTGTCTTGGCCATTTGGAGGCCCCACCCGCAAGTAGAGTGTGCGAGTTTTATGATTAGTGTCCCTGAAATGTTTACTGCTAATTGTTGATAGTTGGTTTTAGGTAATAATCCCTTGAATGAATTGTTGTTGTTATTTCCTCCATTGATTTCCTTGCTGTAGGTATTGTCTGTGTTGATGACATTGTAGATTTACTAGTGCTCTATAGTATTTTCCTTGAATGATATTATTACCTTTGTTGATTTCTTGTAGTTTGATATTTTTTATGTTGGATTTTCATACTGTCATTTGTTTTAATTACTTCAAATGCTTACTTTGCTTTCTGTGATAAATGCTTAAGATTTAAATGTGATGAATGTGTGAATGAGGAGAAGTATGAATGAACTAAGAAGAGTACCTTTACTGTTCTGTTCTTGTTATTTGCTTAATGTCCCGTTTAAATTTTGTGTTGGTTAAACTATCATTTTATTCGCTCAACGTGTGTATCGTTCTGTCATTGGTTTTGTTATTGGTTTTGTGATTGGTTGTTTAGTTAAATCTCTCTCTGTAAACCAATTAGAATAATATTGGGTATGTTTAGCCAATTAATCATTATCTTAGTTTCACTAGAATACGCTTGTATTAAGTGCGATTAATCATCTAGTGACCATGTTAATAAAAAGTATAAAAATAAATAAATATGGACGAACGCGTTGCCGACATATTGGTTCTTGTTTCAAATTCTGCTACACGTTTCTTTTGCGTTTTTCCCTGTTCCTTTGCTGATTGCTAAAGGATTCTCTACCTATAAATAGCCAGAGAATGCTGGAGGGAGAAGCACACCTCCAGCTAGAGAGAGAGAGAGGGAGGGAAAATATTGAGGATTGTGGGAAAATTTGCAAAGAAAGTGGGTGCAGTTTTTAGGAGCGGTTAGGGAGGAAATTTTTGAAGGAGCAATTAGCAAAGAAAAGTCTTCAAGAGGTAAGAAATAGGTTTCGGTGGCTAGTGGAGGCCTTGCATCAAGGTATTTTATGTTTTCACTTAGTTTAAATTTTTGTTAGAATTATTCGTATAAATTAACGATAAAATAAATGTTGAAAATATCATTGGAATTATCATGAAAATTATCATTAAAATGATATCTACATAATTACAGATATTATTGTTGTAGTTAATGCACGAAATAACAAAGAAAATATATGAACATAAAAATGAATAAAAATATATAAACTACCTTAATTTCATATATGAACTATTTTACTGCTGTTAATTCCATTGTATTGCTATGAACTGTACATGCATCATGATAGGGCTTATGAAACTACTGACATATGCATAACATGTTAATAAATGAACCAATAAACGTAAATAAGTGTATGAGACTAGTGGTGACACCCCTAATGGATGTATCTCCTCGTCGGAGTGATGGATAAGCCACTAGAATGTATCATGGATCCAACTTCTGTAAAATGGTAATTCTCATACATCTAGACTGTAAGAGGAAATAAAATTGCATGAAGAGGAGAGAGATTCTTCTTTAAAATTGACTGCATAAGCATTGCATAACATATGCATACATTCTATTTCTTGTTTAGCCTTGGCTCATGATATTACCCGTGATGTAGGTAAATATAATTAATGAAAAAGGAGAATGAATTGCTAGATGAAATATTGGGCTATCAACTAGAGAAGACCTGATGAGTTATGGCTCAAGAAAAATTGGTTATATTAAATTATGATTTTATTCAATAAATGGTTTGAAATATATTTTTACTCAAAGAGAACTAAATATGAGACAGGGATGGTGGTTAGAATTCATAAAGGATTATGATTGTGAGATCAAGTATCATCCCGTGAAAGCAAATGTGGTGGCGGATGTATTGTAATACCCCAAAAATATATTTACCTTTTGATGAAGTATTAAATTTGGATAATTTAATATATAAATAGTGCATCGTATTATGCAACGATAAGTGTTAAATCGTGCTTGGGAAGTGTATGGTTAACATAGAAAAAAATAATCTATGTATGAAAAACTTAAGAGAAAATGTGAACTGTGGAGTTTTGGACGCATGCGGATGTTGTGCTGATGTAAATTGGCATCCACGAAACTGTTGTGTTGCACTCCTATACTTTAGGATGATAGGGGGATGAGGATTTGGCATCCTGGAGTCATGTGGACGCCTATGCAGACGTTGCAAATGAAGAGGCCTGCATTCGCATTGAAACTGTACAATTTTTTGACACATTCGGATGACTTGCGGACGAGGATGGATCGCGTCCGATTTGACTCTGGACAATTTTTGGACACATTCGAATGCTATATGCGGACGCAGAATCTCGTCTGAATGTTACTTGCGGACAATGCGGATGAGGTATTATGATGTGTTTTCTTGTCCCAAATCGACCTTTGGACGGTGCAGAATGTTCGGGGAAATCCGAAAAACCCATTTATATTTCGTCTCTCTCTTCCAATTTCATGTCCTACAAGATGAAATCTCCCTCCTTCAGACCAGCTGCGACGTCCAGTTTATCCTAGAGAGGTGGAAGCTTTTTCCACGTGGCTCTTGGCGTGTGGACCTCTCCTCCTTGAAGTGGGTAATGCAGCCTTCATTCTCTCCAGCTACTCCCTGTAGCTACTCAACTCTTTCTCTCCCCTCCATCTATAAGAGGTAAGGTTTCCCCTGTATGCTCTACTCTGGCAGTTGTGGTAAATGTTAGAGTGTTACAACAGAAATTGGTGAGTAGTGAGCTATATGAAGGATTTGATGATATTGATGTTGCTTATTGCTATCAATCCGTGAAGTGTAAGTGTGAAGTGTATTAGACAATTGTGTTACTTTGAAGAAATTCTGTGAGGAATTTTCCATCGTGAAGGTAAGAGCTAATCTTGGGATTTTTTGTCTGATTATGTTTTTGATTTAGATTGAATTGATAATTCAATCTGAATGCTATTTTTGCATAGGCATTATTGGACGTTGGCAGGTTAGAGACGTTGGCTATTATTGTTGGCTCTTTTTGCTGTTTTCTGCTTGTGTTAGTTGCTGGAAAATTTGAGGCAAGAATTGAAATTGTAGTTGGCCAAAGGAGGCCCTACATTACGGGTTTTAGATGATATTGCTTGCTTTGAAATGCTTTGCTTAAAATGTTAAATTCAGAATAAGTTGCTGGAAGTTGGATTATTATACTTTTATTTAAACTGTCAATACTTTGAATTGTTCTTAAGTGACAAGTATGAATCATTGAATTCGATAAGTGAGAAGAAATGAAAGTTTGAATTGGTGATTGGTTGGAATCCTGGACTGTTTAATGATGTTATCTATCATGTTAGTTGCCATTAACTGTGGAAAGTAGTGAACGTTGATTTGGACTACATAGAATTCTGTTTGAAGTTAGTATTACTGTTACTGTCAAGGGAAAGGATAGATTAAATGTTGAGAGCATAAGATCTAAAATTGAGAAATTGTTGAAATGATAAGTTGCTTGATGTTATGGACTGCTTTTTGGGCATAATAGCATTGTAAGCATGTTTAGCAATTTAATTGATCGGATTGAACCTGAACGAGTTTTTCCTTGCTCTTAACGGTTAAAGAATACCTCATCCTTGTAAAGCCTTGTTTCTCTCGTTATTGCACTAAACTAATTACCATGATAAAATGACGATAGTTGTAGTATCTTTAAATTAAACTTCTATCTGTAAATCGCATTTGGAATGGTTATGTTTCTCTTTTGCATTATTTCTCTGATTTATTTTGTGGTATTCATGCATCACCTTAGGAATTATGAAATTGTTTACAAGTTGTGTATCATACCTAAAATATGTAAATAGGCGTGTGCGGGTTTGGGTGAATTGTGACTTTCCATACGGTAGATTCCTCCCACATAGGGAGTGGTAGGTTTAGAAGTTAGCTAAGTGGATTCTAGAGTTCACAATTACCCCGTTCTGAAACCCCCAATGTCTTCAACAAAAGTGAGGATACCGCCTTGTGGATACACCCCTGATGGATATATCTCCTCGTCGGAGTGACCAGTTAGGCCACAAGGTACTTGGGAGTATTCCACCTTGACTTCCAAAAGAGATACGGTTCTCTTTTGTAATGCATTGTGTGGTCATGCATAATTTGCATTGCATTTTAATTCTGATTCTTGCTGAGCTTTAGGCTCATTGTTTTCCACGTAATGTCAGTGATTATTTTGATAATGACGTTCCAGTTGTGGAGGAGGCGTTCCAGGATGACCCCTCGTGTTATCAACCGATTTGACCTGCTGGGTGTGGCGTTATGGGATGTGAGATGATAGTATTTTGAGAGAAGGGTATTTTGATAATTTGACATAGTGGTATTTTGAATACTATTACTATTTGTAGTCAGGGACTTTAGAACTTTTGTTAAGTCATTGAAACTTTGTTTTGAAACTTATTATCTATTCTATATTTCCTTACTCTGATATAAATGAATTCCGAACAAATTAAGCGAAATATTTTATATGACGTATTTTAAAACGAGAAAAATAGTTTTTAAATTAACGGGGTGTTACATGTATTGAGTAGGAAGACTACCTCTATGAATATGTTATGTGGTGAGATGCCAAATGGACTTCGAAGAGATGTTTAGGAATTGGACTTACAAATGATTTCTTTGCAGTTAACTTCTATGTTTTCACCAATGACATTGAAACCTACCAAATTGGAAAAGATCAAAGAAGCACAACAAGATGATGATAAATGTATATGCTTTAAATTGGACCCAACTTCGGAGAAATATGTGGACTACTCCATTTCAAACGATGAAATTATGAAGTTTAAAAATAGATGGTATGTTTCAATGAGTTCACAGTTGCAATCAGAAATACTAGGAGAAGCTCATTCTTCGAACTTTTCAATTTACCCCAGATGTAATAAATTGTATAGAGATCCTAAATTACATTATTGGGGCCAAGGATGAAGAGTGATATTGCTGAATATGTGGAATTGTTTCTAGTGTGTCAGTAAGTAAAGGTAGAGCACTAAAGGTCGGGTGGAGCATAACAACGATTGCCACTACTGGAATGGAAATGGGAACATATAATAATGAATTTCGTGACGGGATTACCTAAGACTATAAAAGAACATGATGTTATTTGAGTGATCATTGATCGATTAACAAAATTTGCTCATTTCTTGCTAATTAAAGTGACTTAGAAGATGAACTAGTATGCAGAACTATATGTTAAGGAAATTGTGCAATCGAACTATTTCGATTATATCGGATTGGATTCAAGATTTACTTCTACATTTTGGAAAGGGTTAAATAAAGCAATGGGTACATAATTGAAATTCAGCATTCTATTTCATCCACGAACGGATGGTCAAAGTGAAAGGACAATTCAAATACTAGAAGACATGTTGAGAGCGAGTGTGTTAGAATTCTAAATGAGTTGTGGAAAAATGTTGCCTTTAGTGGAATTTTCCTACAATAACATTTTTCAAACTATGATTGGAATGACACCTTATGAGGCCTTGTATGAAAGAAAATGTCGGTCACCATTGTACTAGGATGAACTTGGTGAGGCAGAATTTTATAGACCTGAAATTGTACAGCAAACCACCGAAATGATTGCTATTATTCGTTAAAGAATGTTGGTTGCTCAAAATCAACAGAATCGACAGTGGGAACTGGAATTCAATGAAGGGGACTTGGTATTTCTTAAGATATCCTCGTTTAAAGGAGTTATGTGGTTTGGGAAGAAAGGAAAATTGAGTCCAATATATATTGGTCCATTTCCAATCACTAAAAGAATAGGAAAACAGCTTATCAAGTGCAATTGCCGGTGTCCATGGAAAGAATCCACAATATTTTCCATGTGTCAATGTTAAAGAAGTGCCTGGACAATTTGGTTAAGATTATACCCTGGGAAGATGTTGAAGTTTAACCAAGTTTAGGCTACGAGGAGAAACCAGTACAAATTTGGGATTTTAGGATCAAAAGAGCTTCGACACAAAAAAAAAATCCCATTAGTTAAAGTGCTTTGGCAAAATCACTCAACTGAAGAAGCCAGTTGGGAATGTAAAGAAGATATGAAAGCTAAGTATCCAGAGTTATTTCATTAGTTCAATTTTGGGGATATAATTTTATTAAGGAGGGAGGACTGTAATACCAGGAATAATTCTACGTTTTAAAATAAATAATTGATTGCAATGTGTTTGATTATTTGTATTATGGTTAAAATTGAGATGTATGAGTTATATGTTTAGAAATGGTCAAATATGATATGGTTTGGGAGTTTTAAGTAGGGGCTTATGGAGGAGTGGAGATTCAAATGGCTATGGCAAAATTTAAGGAAAATGTGGTCGACCAATTTGGAGTTGGTCGACCAATTTTCAATACAGATTATTTTTGGTGACTCTCGGATTGAAAAGTGGTCGACTAGTTGAGTGGCCGACAAATTTTCTATACAGATTCAAAACAGGGGGCTCTTGGGTTGAAAAACTTATCGACCAATGTAGAAGTGGTCGCCTAAAACTTTACAGATTAAAAATAAGGGGTTCTTAGGTAAACAAATTGGTCAACCAATGTTGAGTGGTCGACTAAAATTCTCGAAGAAAAAGAGTTTTTGGCAGAAAAGTGGTCGACAAAAATATAATTGGTAGACCAGAATATCAAAGGTCACCTGATTTCTCCTTGAATGTCATATTCTAATTGGAGCCATTGGAGGTGTGAGTTCTTGAGGCTCGTCTACTGAGCTGCACCTCCAGCTTAGGACATAAAAATGGATAAAAACTTGGAATTTAGAAGGCTGAACACTTAGACTCTCAAAAGGAAAAGACAAATTCACTCTCAAAATCATCTCCTAAACTCTTCTCCTCTTTTCTCTTTGAAGCTTAAGGAGTGTTGCGATCCTCTATAGTTTTGTTAAGGATTTTTATGAGGTTGTGGAAGTTTGATAGAAAGATGATGTAAAAATGGATGAAAAGTTAAAATTAGGTAGGTTTAGGTGTTTGATCATTATTAATTGTCTTCCAGAAAATTTAAAATTAAGCCATTTGGATTTGTTGTTATGGACATCTTAAGGAAAGTAAAGGTTCTAGAGATGTTGGATTTGGTTAAAAATTGAGGAAAGTTGTGAAAGGACAAAGTTTAGTTAAAATGGATCAAAAGTCTGTAATGTAT
This sequence comes from Begonia loranthoides, assembly GCA_022433065.1. Lineage (NCBI taxonomy): Eukaryota > Viridiplantae > Streptophyta > Magnoliopsida > Cucurbitales > Begoniaceae > Begonia > Begonia loranthoides. The sequence continues at coordinate 22,924,644 of CM039475.1, read as the reverse complement.
GGGTAGACTATTATGTGTTATCTTAAATTGTGATTGATTTCTACTAGTTTTGAAGGTGTTAAAGAAGGAGTGATCATTAGTGCTAAGTTGTTGAAGAATTTAAGATAAGAGATATGCATGTGTTTGACCAATGGAGGTCTACATCACAAAATATTAGGATATTTTATTTTGCATTGTTGTTTGGTTATTGCTTTGGTAGATTGATAATGTTGTTAATTATGCAGTTGATGTGCTTCTTTGGTGACATTAATGATTGTAATATGATGATAACTGTTGCACATATGTTTTAATGTTGAATGGAATGCATACATGTCAAGCATCATAATTTGAGTATGATATGATAATGTTGACATGCATATGCATTGTAATGTAAATGAAATGGATTGAAGAAACATAAATAGGTGTTGGAGGTTGGGGGGATCATCAACCATCCTGTTTGGCTGAACTAAATGATGATGTATCTCATCTCTTGTTGGGGTTGAGTGACTGTTCAACCCAACATAGACCATAGAATGTATCTTTTTCTCTTAGACTGATAATCTCCAAAATCTGAATAGTTATATGGATATAAATCAAAGGACAGAAAAGATAGGTTCTCTTCTAAAATGGATTACATGAGCATTGAGTCAACATGAGCATACATTGATCATTTTCATTATGTTTCTTACTGAGCGTTCGACTCATAGTTTAAATCTTGTGATGTAGATGAGGAATTTGACCCAAATGAAGTACAAATAGAGTGACAAAAAAATAACTGCGGTTGAAGGAGCATGGCCATGATGAGCTCTTTCGTTACTCGACGCATTTTGACCTATGGGTTTTAACTCGCTAAACGTGGTTGTAATGTAAATTATATAAAATGTGTTAAAGATGTTTTGATGGTTTTAATATGAAAAATGTTTTCTTTTGAATTGAGATTTGCTTATGCTATTGCTTTGATTTCCCTTCACATGTTTAAAAAAAAATAAACAATATATATATATATATATATATATATATATATATATATATATGTATATGTATATGTATATGTATATCGATAATGAACAAAAAGATAATGTAAAATGGGTCGTGACATGTTGATAGCACGGTTGAAGTGGAATTCTCATTGGCGAAGCTAGAGCGTTGTCAAAGTGAAGTTGACTCGTGGATGAAGATTAAAGGAAATGTGAATTTTGATAATGTAAACTCTTTGTTAAGATTTATGTTCATTTCTGTTAGAATTAAAAGAAAACAATTTATAAATACTTTTGGTTATTTTAAAGATGAGATTTACTAGGTTTAGTTTCTAAATGAAGTTCTTAAAGACTTCTGCTGCATGGTTTTTAAAGGAATATGAAAAGATAATTAATAAAGGCTGAGTTTTACTAAGCTTTGATTTCAAATGAAGTTTTCTTAAAGACTTGTGTGGTACGTTTTCTAAAGGACCCGATTTTCTACGAACGTAATTTCTTAGTTGTTTATTCTAAAGGACATGATAATTCTTCTTCAACTGTAAGTATTGTATATAATTTCTTAGTTGTTTATTCTTTTATTATACATGTTTTAGGATCTGCTGGTTGCTTATATTGTGTTGTTATAATGATAGAATAATTGTATTTGCTTAGTAGAAATAGGTAACAAACCTAGGTGTAGACAATAAAGTTAGGATTTTGACAAGTATTCGAGTAATTAGTGCAAAGTCTTGATATGATTATTTAGAAGGATAATGATATCATTTTTCCCAAGTGATACCATGTTAGGAGGTTGCCACTATGAAGGATTATGATAAAAGTGTCTAGTGAGGGGTTGAGAGATATAGAGATACAAGGGTTCCTAAGACATTGAAGGAAATAAATTTTGTGATGACAAGGTTTGAGTATCGAGATTTTGATTGACTTAACGTGTAAAGCAAAGCTAGGAGGCCACCTTAAAAGAAAAAATCGAGGGCATAGAATTAAACGAATTTAGAATTTGGATTTATCCTTGCTTGAGGAAACCTAGATATTGATTTACAATAGATGACTTTGAAAATATTTGAAATGATTGAAGTAAAGTCGATGAACTTAGGTATGAATTATGTGTTTGAAAGTAAAGTTTAAAAGGATGCCATAATTGAAGACTTATTAAATTACGAGGATATAGTTAATTGAAATAAAATTGTAGACATAAGGTACTAATTTAATATTAGAGTGTTTAGTGTCTATCAATTATTGTTTGGGAAAACATAGTGATTAGATATTAATTGAAAATCACTAAATATTGAGGTTATATTTGATTGAATTAAAGTCAATGAGTTGAAGTATTAGATTTACATTTAAGTATATAGTTAGAATAATCATTCATTGAGGACATAGGAATTAGATTGTAATTGATAAATTATTAAATTTCAAGACTATAATTGATCAAAACAAAATAGAAAAACTTAAGTATAAATTGTGTTCGACTACTAAATGAAGACAATCATTGATTAAGAAAATATAATATTAGATTTGATTCGAAAATAATAATAATATTTTAAGAAGAGTGGTTTTATACAAATAAATTAGGAGTTTAAGGATTGTATGGGATAAATTTAGCAGTAACATTTGGATTAAAGGATCTTAGCACAGTTGTAGATAACTAGGTAGCCGGCAAAGTAAGGTAACTCATGAGAAAATTTATGTTGTACAGAGTGATTGTACATTGGGGAAAGATAAAAAGGATATAAATATGTGAACATTAAGAAATAAATAATTTTAAAGTGTTGGAAATGGCAAAATTGGAAATTTCCTAAAAACATTCTTAAAAACTTGCGTTAGGTTAAATGGAAAATATCAGATAAATAAGCCACCTTGAGAGATAGAAGTTGTCATGACTCGGAGGCAGCAGAATAGAACCGTCGGGTCGGGCGACCGATTCTCGGAGAGAACCCAGTTACCCAACCCATGGCGTGAATTTTTATGCGGAAGACTTAATGGAATAATAACAAGTCCAAGCTCAATCACATGGGGTGGGACCCACAGAGTGATCAACTAGAGACATGATAGCATAACAAAGGAAAATATTGTGCAAGAATTAAATCAAACAACACCAAAACTAAAATTTCCAACATACCCAAATCGGAGGGATTTTAATGATGAACCTCCACCCATCCACGAGGAGATCGAAACACTCATCAGGTAACACTAGCTTTGCCCATCTGCCACATGTACAAAACTAGCGCACCGAATCTACACCCTAACCTGGGGAAAAGTTTAATCTAAGGGGTGAGTGACTAACTCAGTAGGAAAATCTATACTAAATGCAATGCATGCTAAAACTATTATCTTCATCTTTTGAAAACCATTTCATGCTTCTCATTTTACCGTACATGGATTTCAACATTTGAAACCTCTTTATCATTTTAAATCACTAGCCTATGGCCCTATATGTGGCTTTATTAAAACTCACTACATACATAGACATCTATAATTAGAAAATATGCCAACATTGTTTTCCATATGAAAACGTCATCAGTGAAAAGGGATGCTCACTCATTGACTCATCCGCCACTCATCATCAAAGGTGGTATGATCCCTCGGATGTGCCGATGGGTCGTAGCCACCGCCGATACAATCTGAATATCCAGTGCATACTCGAGTTGTCGGTGAACCAGTCATCCACGACACAACTCGCTCAACCACCCAGCACAGTCACAGAAATGTGTCTATCTGCTAATAGCAACACCTCATGAGGCAGGAAAGAATACCGATGATGGTGATCCATAGATCCAGCACGTCATCCGAGTTGTCGGCAAGCAAGTTTTGAGCCGACACAACTC
>CM039475.1:22839416-22920565 GCA_022433065.1 Begonia loranthoides | reverse complement strand
GCATGTTTCGTTGCTTACTGCTTTCCTAGCATGTTTCGTTGTTTACAGTATTAACCGCACGTTTCGTTGCTTACTGCTTTCCTAGCATGTTTCGTTGTTTACAGTTTTAATTGCACGTTTCGTTGTTTACTGCTCTTACAACACGTTTCGATGTTCATTTATGTTTTCATAAATTGTATGCATTCATGAGTATTATACGAAATAGATACAAATAAAAAACGAATAATAATGCATACCGAAGAAACAAATCATGAATGAAAAAACAGATGACGAATGAAGAAACGGATAACGAACGAATAATAATCTATAAAGAGTAAAGAGAAATGAGAAATAACTAATGCAATTAAAGTAAAGAAGAGAAAATGGTAACGATATGATGCGAGACTGTTAAGTCCTTCGTGGACATGGTCGCTAGCGAGCTTTCGGATTATGCCATCATCGCTAGCAAGCTTTTGGATTATGCCATTGCTGCTCGTATCGTTTGCAAGGTCCCTGGATTATGCCGAGACAAATGACCAATGGTTAGTAAGCTTTCAGATTATGTCATCGATGCTATATCGGAGGTCAACGATCAAAAGAACGACTAGTGAAAGACAACAATTAAATTGATAATCTAAAAGACAAAAGATAAAAAGATAAGAGGAAAACGACGAAAATGATGGTTAAAATGTAAAAGATAAGAAGATATGAAAAAGATAGAAACTGAAATTGCATGTAATATTATGATAGGTATTATCATTTACTGAGCATTAGACTCATAGTTTACGTCTTGCGATGTAGAAAAACGACGAATAGATTAGGAGTAGCTGATGAAGGATTTGCGTGAATGACACTTGCAGTTGGTTGGCTAATTAAAGTAAAGATGAACAAGCTGTAAATATAAAGTAATGTTTTATTAATTGTTTTAAATCAATTAATTGTGCTTGCACTACATTTTTAATTAAAAAGGATTTTTATCAATTAAATTACTATTTACGCTTCCGCCACGTTTTCAAAGAAAATTAATTTACACTTTTGCCATGTTTTAAATTAAAGATTTTATAACGCTTCCTCATTTTATTAATTTAATTTTCATAACGAGTCTAACGAAGGGTTAGTAGCAGTTCGGTTAGACACATTCTGATATTTCTTCAAAAGAGTTTAAAATAAAGAGGGTTTTAGCGGTTAAATAAAAATTTTCAATTTTAGCGTATTTTTAAAGGTTACGAAAAATCGGGTCGTTACAGTGTAAGCCCGTTAGCTTGCTTCCTATGCAACTCGGGGCTAACTGGCACAAAGGTCATCATGTATTAAATAGCATAGTAGCTAACCGAGGATTCAGAAAAGGGTGGAGTTTGTCTTCACAAGGGTAAGAGACTCTCCCAAAAGAGAAAGTGGTGTGTATCCCACTTCCAAGCCTACTCATACCTGAAAGTGAAAGATAAATAAAAGAAAGATAACAAAGAAAGAGAAACTAATGTCATAAAATGTTATGTTCACGGTCTCATGCATTACTTGCTAAGTCTTAGATTTATAGATAAACCTTGCATTGTAGGTAAGGATGGTTCGGATGAAATGGCCACTAATGAGTTTCAAGTTGAGGAAGCTTGCCTATGATGAAGACTTTTAGTTGTTGTGTCTATTGACCATGGATTATGATTTGATATTTGACAACCAAACTTTTGAAATGGTTTTATGACAAGGTTTTGTTTTTTTGGGTTCTTTGGTTTAAGTAATGAATTTTATGTATATATTGTAAAGGACTTTTAAACTTTGGTTTTACAAGAATTATGTTTTGACTTGATAAAAAGTCTTTTGCTATATTGATTTTACAAATGCATCGTTTAGTTGTTGATTTCAAGTATGATTTTATTTCAAATAATATTTAAGTGACGGGTGTTAACTGTTGTGACTTTAGAAAGGAAAAAAAAATTATAAGTAAAATTAAGATTTGTGAAAAGGGGTGTTACATCCACCAAGTTCCCTCACCCTTGTCGACTTCCTTTAACACCCACACCAACCAACCCGCCCACCCCCACCACCCCCACCCCCCCCCCAGGGTTTTGTGCTGCTTTGACATTCTAATTCATCATACCTTGCCTTTGTTGAGTCAAATTTAGAATATCACCTCATAGTTCATGTAACTGCTCTTGAAAATTTGGATCAGCTTCCCTTGTTGGTAGTTGGACTTCTCTTGAAAACTAATAAACTAAAGATTAATTTTGGCCTATGCAAGTTCCTAACCGAAAATCTCTAAAATAACTAAAATATCCATTTGAAAGTAATATAGATGAATAACTAAAAGATATAGGCAAACTTAAAATAAGATAAGATAATCAAATAACTAAAAGATTTAGGCAAATATAAGATAAGATTTTCATGATCTAATGGTTTATTCTTCAAGGCCCATCATATAATTGATTTGAGCTTCAATCCTAGGCAAGTCAAAATGGGCTTCTTTGGCAAAAACAAAACTCTCTGTTTGGGGAACTTTTTCCATAGCAAAAAAAATTTAAATTTATTGAAACACCATATTCTAGAAAGATTTAGATGTCAGCTACAATCTTTATGAAGAACACGTTTTGATATAAGATGGGTAAGGCTGTCAAATCTGTCAAATAGTCCTCAAAGGTCAGATCACCGGGTAGTTTTGGAGGGTCTAAGAAATCTTCTAAACTTTTGTTTAATCTTCCACTTATTGCTTTATGTTGAAGAATTCCATAAGATATTTGGAAGCTAAATAGGTGTATTTTATATCTTGTATGTTTTTCTCTTTGATCACCTACAAAACAAACATTGAAATTATCGTTAGAAAAATCTCCTCGCTCAGTATTGAATTATAGGTTCTCGTGGCACATCGCCTGTTATGCTAAACAATCCTCTAAATGAGCCAATTATATGGTTGACTCTTTGTCGAGTTGTTGAGGACATCGTACATATGACTTAAAATCACACACTTGATGTTCACCCTCTTTCAATTGAACATCTTCTCCAGTATATAGAGATCCATGCAGCTAACATGGTCTCGATGCCCATCTCGTGATAGAATAGTGTGCAACATAATGTTATGAACCACTTGGGCTTTGGTGTTCAAGTCATTGGACTTTGGCTTCTTGAACGCTTCAATCTCGGGATCGTGGTGCAACTATCGAAGCACTACTAGACCTTCTCCTCATCTAATGAAATTTGGATTCTGAGATACATGGTAATATTTCTTGCTTAGTTCCTCCATCAAACATCTAAGCAGCACGTTAATATCGTTGGGATTGAACTTCAATTCCTATCCAAACATCTAAGTCTGAACCTCTAATAGTTGGGGGGACAGTTCCAAATTGGCATAAAATAGCTTGACAATTCACTCATAGTAACTTCCACCCAATCTACACAACCTCATTAGTCCAACACTCTTCAATTCCCAAATCAAACAATAAATCAAATTCTACTCTTCTAGATACAATAATCAAACGATGTTTAATATCAACTTTGTACCTATCGTTGTGTAATGCTCTGAAGTGTTAAAACCTTTTTTCTTGCCATTTTTTAAATAAAACAATAACAACACATCATTTGTATAATTTCATGCTTTTAAAACCATTTGCAGTGGGAGTCTTCAAAATAAAACTCATTTAATCAAATATAATAAAACCCAATTAAATGAACATTGATATCTGTAATTGAATTAAAAACATAAATAAGCAAGAATAAAATGAGTCTTTCCTTTTAGAAATTTATTTGCTTTTCTTTCAACACCGTAGTCAATCTCGCTTTAAACAACGCTCCAACTTTTCCCTTGTGTATATCTCTTTAACCGCCACAATTATTCATTTGTCTCATCAAGTTCTTCCAAAACTTCATAATCACCTACATCACGAAGTTCACCAATGAGTCTAACGATCAGTAAAAGATGCATATAAAATATAAACATCAAATACAATTCATAAGGAAAATCATGTCTTTTTAGTAAACAGACTATCTTTTTCTTTCACTTTACAATCCAAATCATTGTGGGTAATTCATTCTAGAGAAGCGAGTGACACCATTAGGTCTACGTCATGTGGGACAACCAACTCGAACCCCATCCACAATGACCATTTACGTTTATTAAATCTTTTTCTCTTTCTTAAATGATGAAACATATGCATGGCATGTAACATCAATTTAGAATGCATAATATACCACACAGTAACAAAAAACAAATGCTCAAGCGATGCCATTAGTAATAAGCATAAAACCAAATAACATACATGAGTAGATTATTCATCAATATTTCAATGAAAATATTAAACAATCATCAACATATGTATCCTCGATTAACAGTGTAACAACCAAGTAACATATATGAGCATATCCTATAAAACAACCTATAGCCATATCAGAATAACGACATGAATCTACCTTGTCCTAACACTTTGTGATGTAGGCCAAAGGCCAAACAGGACAAAAGCATCTCTTACATGTAGTTCTTAGTAGAGCCTGTAATATCCAACTCTTCTAACTCATAGGTTATCTTTAAAACTAAATAAAGATTGGGTTAGTAAAAGAAAATGGTGGGTCATTGACATACTGTTTCTCTTAGCTGAAAGTAATCTCATGGTTTTCATTCTTTTTATTGTTGTTGTCCCTCAAAATTCAAAGCTTTAAAAATAAAGAATCTACCTTCAAAACACTTGAAGAAATTTTCCCAAGGGTAAGAGCTGTTTCTTTATCTAAGCAGCTCCAGAATAATTAGGGTTTGATCCTCCTAACATTCATATTTATAGATAGTTGAATGGGGGATCCCATAAAATAAAATCCCGTGGAACTCGTATCCAAACCTAATTGATCTTAACAACTCAGAAAACCAAATCGTGGCTCGCAAGTAATATGAAAATACTCATGTTGAAATCTATCTGCCGAGCAGTGGATGTAAATTGCCGTAGGCGACTTTTGTTTCTTTTGATTCAACCAATGGCATTGAGCCACGTAAGCCCTTAGTCTTTAAGTTGTGGTCACCAACACCACTGTAGATGCCAATCCTTCTTCAAAAATCCACTCCACTAATTCCTTTCTTCTAAACGACGTTGTTCCATCACTTGAATTGTTGTCACGGACATGCTGGCTACTACGGAAACATGTTATTCCATAAAATGACAACGTTCCTTCATTTAATACCTTGCCACGGACATGTTTGCTACCACAGAAATGCCTTACATAACATAAACAATGACGTTCAACTTAAATAACCTTCCTTCCTAGCGGCATCTTCCCTTTTCATGGAAGATTCTTTTCCTAATCTAATAGTTCACATTCTATCCTTAAATCTAAATCTAATGGTCTCTCGTCCTCTTGGATCCTTGCGGTGTCCAACACTGTACTACCCTGAAATTTTGTTTGAAATAAATTGTAATGTTGGGTAATGTTTGATGATATTATTATTGGTTTAGTATGTTGTAATCTGTAGTTTTTAGAAGTGTTGGATTTCCTATGCTTTTAGTAGGATAGCAGGGGAGTGGTCAATCAAATGGGTGAGAGGTCATTCAGCTTTATGTCCAAATATTACAGATTCAAAACAGGGTGATTTTGTGGTAATTCTATGATCGATCAATTTTTCTTCAGAATTGTGAAGTTTATGGTTTAGTAGTCTATCATTTTACGAGGGGCGGTCGAAGTAGGTCATTACAAAGTGTAAAGTTTGAATTTGTGATCGATCGGCTGTATGTTGGAGATCGGCCAGTTTTCTAAAGAATAGATAAAGTACTGTTTTAAGGCTATTTTGTAGTTGATCTTCTTGTGTTGGTGATCGATGGGTAATGCCAAAGGTCATTTGAAATTGTAAGTGATGTTGTGTTCTGATTGGAGAAAAATAAGGCTGAAACTTCAAGGATGAATATGCGTTCCTCCACCTCGAGCTTGGTGCTGGAGAAAGGTGAGGTTGTGGGATTTAAAGGTTCCCTATGAAGATAGATTTCTCTAAGAAAGGAAATTCTCAAAGTGCTCTCAAAACTCTTCACTATGCTCAGGGTTGTCTTCATGGCTTTCTTATAAATTATTCATGAAATTGTGTTAGAAGAAAAAGATAAGTGATGAATGAAATAGTGTAACTAAGTAATTTGGATATTTAAAGCATATTGTTTATCTTCCTGGTATTTCTGGAATAAAGTTGTATAGGCATATCATCTAAGACAATTTAAAGAAGAAATATGTCCTGGAATTGAGGGTTTGCTTAATCATAGAGAAGTTATGGTTAGTTATGGGTGATTGAGAGTTTGGATGGAAACCTTAGTATGCATGTTCGATAAAGTCATTTCTATGATGTATTGTGATCAATGTTTATTGATCTTTTAAGGTATTGAGAAGAAGAATTTTAAGTACTAAACTTCTTAAAGACTTAAGGTATGAGATATTATGTGTTTTTGGCCTTTGACCTACATCACAAGAACTTAGGAAAAGTGTTTGATATCTTGTGTATATATATATATATATATATATATATATATATATATATATATATAAGGGTATTATGATGTTGTGGTGTGACTAATTGTATGCTCACATGTTATTAGCTATAGGAATTGTATAGGATAATCAAAGACTAAAATGTTGATTGTGGATAACAAAATAGATGTAGGAAATGTATGTTGTTATATGAATTGTGTAAATGACAATGTGCATTGTATTGTCATATGCATTCTCATGCATCATGGTTTGATAAAACTATACGAAAGTGTTTATTCATACGTTCTAAAACTAAAATTCACATTTTATGTAAATAAACGTAAATAGACGCCAAGAGGTATGAGTTCTTGAGTGGGCTGCTCATGTGGGTCAATAGGTGTCACTCTACCTTGTATCGTGAAACCTCTAGCGCCTGTATAGGTAAGTGGAACTAAAGGAAAATGGAAATAAATGGAAATAAACATAATTAAACATTGTGAAGTGTGGGCTATTGAGTTGGCTACCCTGTGTGGGTCATTAAGTGTCACTTTACCTTATACAGTGACATTTTCAACGTCTGAATGGTTAAGTGAAAGTAAAGTTAAAGTGAAATGCAAAGGTAAGGCAATGGTAAAGGTAAAGTGATGCACCAGCGGAAGGAGAAAAGAAATAACTTGTAAATATGTTGAGAAATATAGAGAACAATCGGTTGAATTTGTTGAAGAACTATGAAGTATGTTGATCAACCGAATGGGCAAATTCCAGGAGAAGTGGTCGACCAAGAGGAAAACAACAAGGTGGAAATCAACTAGAATTGAAGGATTTAGATTGACTAGAACTTCGCGGCCAAGCAGGTGATCTACCTTAAATAAGGCAATGGCGGACAGATGAAACGTCCGGTCGAGCGGGCAATCGAGCTGATCGACCGGTTCTTCTATTTCCTTATTTGGCCGCAAAACTCACTTTTGGAAAATCCAACTTTAAGATTCAATAACTCACATTGTTTTAGAAGCTTTTGAGCTAAAATTTGTGTTGGGAGTAATGTACCCAACAAGCAAATGTAATAGAACAATTTTGTAATATATGAATAAATTTATATTGATTAATACTATGTTATCATTGTCACGACCCAGCTTTTCTTTACCTTTAGAATTTTCGTTAAATTTAAAAATTTTCTTTTCCGTTTATAAAACATTAGCGGAAGTTTTTCTTTAAAACCTTTTAAATTAAAATCAGAGTTCTTTTCTTAAAATCGGACCGTTAAAATCCTTTTACTTTGACTCGTTACTAAAATCGTTATAAACAGCGAAATAATATAATTATAAAATTCATTTTCTTAAAACATAATGGAAGCATAAACGATTCATTTAAAAGATAATAAATACACTATTTACATTAATTTTACAAATCCCTTTTCTCTTTAATACCATTAGCCTAATCAGCCACAAGTCTCGCCCGTGCAAATCCTTTATCGACTGCTTCTTAATTTGTTCATCATTTTCTCTCGTGCTTGTACCTACATCGCAAGACATAAACTATAAGCCTAACACTCAGTAAGTGATAATATGTAATATGCTAGATGCACATGCTATGCCATTTTAGAACCGTATGCAGTTTCTCTTTTCTTTTTCTTTCTTGAAAATTTTATCTTCTCATGTTTTTGTACTTTCTTCTATTTCTGTTTCGATTCTCATTTATGTATCCATTTCGATATCCATAATCGTACGCATTCCTTATCCGTTCTCGTGTCTGTTTCCCTATCTGTATCCGTATCTGTATCCATATCTGTATCTGTATCCGTTTCTATTTTCAAAAACTGATTTCCGTTTATGAAAACTCATTTCCTTTTCCGTTTCCATTTCTGTTTCCATTCCCATTTTCGTTTCCGTATATGTGCGCATACTATTTTCGTATCCGTTTCCATTTTTCTTTTTATGTTTTTTTCTTTACTTATCTTTTCTTTTCTTTACTTTTGTTCCTATGTCGGGCTTGACCTACCGGTCAACAAAAACTTTTATCGTTTCTTATTTTATTGTCCATGTGACGGGCTTGACCTACCGGTCCACAATAACCTTTTTCTTTATCCATTTTAATCGTTCGTTTGTACTTTATTTCATTTTTGTTTCTTTTTCAAAATTGTGCATGAAAACCATTTACGTAATCTTTGAAAATTGTTATGCATGATGCTTGTGAATGCATACAATTCCTAACATATATTTAAGGGAATCTAAATAAACATACGATTTATAGAACGTGCTCCATAAATTGGTAGACATGCTATTTAGAATGATAGACATGCTGATAAAATAATAGACATGCTTATAAAAATAGAAGACATGCTAGTAAAGCGGTAGACATGCTATTAAAACTGTAAACAACAAAACATGCATATCTTATTCTTGCGATGTAGGCCCTTAAATACCAAAGTACATGCAGTATCACTTACCTCATTTACTTAAAGAATTCAACACTTAACAGTTATGATTCCTTCTTGCTTTAGTACCTTCACAATTAATGACATTTATCATTAATCTAATCAATTAATCACATTATTAATCTCAAATTTTTTTCCTATCCTTAATTCTTACTCATCACTTACTAGAGTTTCCTAAACGAAACCACTTCATTAATATAACTTGGCTTAATTAATTAATCTCGATTGATAGTATTTAGAAACTAAGTTCAACACATAGCGAAGACCAACATGATTCAATCAATGAATTATAGGCCCATAAATCAATGTCCAAAAACAATATCTGAATTGAAATATTAATCTTCGTTAATCCAATTTCCATAATATATTTATTTCGATTAGTGAACCGAATCTAAAAACCAACAGAGGGCATTTCATCATTTTATCCTTTCTATCTAAATAACATGGCAGCAGATAAATCATTCTACCGTGCAGATTAATCACATGCTTCACAGAACAATTCACGGATTATCGTAATAGTCAAACTAACACAGCACAGGGCCTAACATTCAACAGTGCACAATACCTCCATAGTTAGCAAAAATTTACAAAGTATTAACCAACTTATCAATTCAACAATAGCCAACAGATTAATAATTTATATCCAGCAACCAACTCAATTCCAACATATTAACATTCAGACAATCACCAATAGCTTCTCATGTCCAACAAAAACATCTAACAGAGGCATATCAATATCTTTTAGTAACCATTCACAATTTTTCCAATATAAACAAGTTCCTAATCCTATCAAGGGGGCAGAAATCATTTGATATCTATATTCACATATCCATAATTTACCAACAATCGTCAGAGACTCAAGACATAAACCTTATCGTCTTTACAGGCATATTCTTTCTTATATCATAACTATACAAAATCTTAAACAGCCACAGGATGAGTGGCGAGTCCCTGAAACCCCATCAGAAAACTAAAACACAGTAGAAGGAGTTATCGGTTGTGGCTTTTCCTTCAAAATTCTCTAGAGAGCACCCTTATTCACTATCTCTCCACTCCCTTCACTCGGCTTCTAGAAGAGAAATCCCCCACACTCATCTCTCTTGTCTTTCTTCTTCTCATCATTTCTCAACTTCATTAACAAGGGAGTGTCACCCACGCCTGTGACCTACTCCCATCACATTTGAGCCATACCTCCACATCCCTCTGCCCATGCCTCCACTCTGAAATTCTCAAGGAGTGCGATGCAAGGCTGGAAAGAAGTGGGTAGAAGGTGGTCTGCAGACCACGATTCAACCAGAGCCGGGTCAAACTGGATTCGGTCGCAACCAAGTCGCGGGTTTCAGACAGTAACCAAATTAAATCCCTTGCCCATCGCGAATCAAAGCTGGAACGACTACCACGCCATCGCCAAACCATCTCTGCCAGTATCCAACCATCATAACACAAAGGGGAAGGAAGAATCGACTGGACTTACCTTGACTAGACGCTAAAAACACAACTAGCAGAAGCTCCGATTCACGATTCGAACGACAACATGGCAACACCAAGCCCTAGTCGTGACCCGCATCACCGTCAGTAGCTCGCTCGCATGCCGGATAGCATCTCCTTTGGCGAAGAAGCAGTCCCGAGCACCGAGCTCCTTCTCCTTAGGCATCGACCCACTCGGGTCTCTCGATCTCTCTCCCTCTCTATCGTTCTCCCTTTCTCTTCCTGAATTGCGTACCACATCTCTTATCCTCCCTTTTGTTTTCAACTGAACCAACAATCAGCATGAACTGGTTCACAAGCTAAACCGGTTCAGCCCTTAACTCACAATTTAATTTCCTTTTCTATTTTATCCCTTTAAATTCTAATTTTATTTAATTAACCCTTTAATTAATTATCATTATATTTTAATTCCAACTAATCCCCCAATTATATCTCACTACTTTAACCCTAATTATTATACCAATAATTTTCATTAAATTATAATCTAACGGTTACGTCCTTGGTAATACCCCAATAATTTTCCAATTAATCCAAATACTCTCCAATTACTTTCGAATTATCCTTATTAAATTCTGATATAAATAGTCAGGGTATTACAAACATTTTAGATTACGTTTTATAAAATTCATAAAAAATTCTTTGGTTATTTATGCTAATTTTATATTAACATATATATTGTCTATATGTGAGATAAAATTTAAAGAGTAATAACCAAAATATGCCCATAACTTATATTTGAAGTATGGAATCTTCAAATAGTTCATAGTCATAAACATAGTTTATCTCATTAGGAATGTATAGTCATATCCCGACTATATATGTAGTGACATAAGATAAATATGTTTTGTATAATATGATTATATAGGACTAGACTAGATAAAATTATATTATTCTGACAATTTTCGTTAAATATAGAATAATTACTTTTATCATAATGATGGTCATATATGCATGATCTTAATTCGTTGTATTTAACAAACTCCTATTTTAATTTAATTTATTCTTTGATTTACTTGGTAAAGTTTTGTACGAGTTACGATTTGTATACCTTGTATATTGGGAGCAAACTAAAATGAATAGCTGGGAATGCTAATATCGATAAAATGAAATCTATTTCTATAGATTCCCTTGTTTGTTAGTTCATGGATCGAATAATTAGTGCACAATTTATAATCGTTATGAATTAATTTCTCAATCAAGAACTAATGGTAGTCAAGGATAAAGACGCAATATAAGAGATTAACGGATTATAGACTTACCTCTATTGCAAATCTAAATGGAGGGTTAATACATATGTAATGACTATATAATTGAACATTACTTTGAGTAAATATACTCTATAGTTTTTTAGAGTGCAACTCTAAGTATTTAGTGGAATTACTTTAGAATTAATAATTATGTTAATTAATATCAATAGTTTATATTAATTAACGAAATATTATTGGAGCTTAAAACTATAGGTCCATCGGTTCTTTCGTCACCTTCTATCATTATTTAAATAATAGAAAAATGAACAAAGAAGATTAAATAATTAATTATGAATTAATTATCTAATGCACTCAATAATAAGTTTATTATTTCCCATTAGATGGAATAATTGAATTATTGATTAGTCAATTAATTAAAACAAAATGACAAAAGTTATCATAGTTAATATGTTTGCTATATTTCATTAAATGAAATAATTGAATTATTGATTATTCAGTTAATTAAAAAATATAAATTAACTTTTGAAAATAATTTTTAAAATGGATTTTGTCAAATTTGAGTCAATGTCAAATTTGAGTTAATGTCATAGTTCCAAGTGTTGAGCTATGGTGACAAGGCCTTTTGATTTCCATAACATTTTTGTTATAAATGTATTCTAACTTAAATGGAAGATTAATATTTGTAGTGGTTTTCTTTAAATATCATAATGACCACTATGTAGTTGTTCCACTATAAATAGAGGTCCAACCTCATTAGCATGAGTGGTTGAAATCTTTGAGATTAAGGAATCCATTTTGAGAGCAAATTTGTGAGTCTTCTGTGTTGGCTTTAGAGAATTGTTCTTTAAATCCAAATAGATTGTCTCATGTGTTGAGAATATGATCTATCATAAATTAAGTGTGATCTTACTATGTTCATCACGACAACACGTGTTTGTTCAAGGTCAGAAGGATTGACGGAGAAGATTGAAGGTCTCATAGGTTGAGGAAATTACTTCCAAAGTTCTTCTTTTTGTACCTGTGTCAAGTTAACTACAAAGGTATATTTCTTAATCTTTTAGATTAGAACAAAAATAAGATTTTTTAATACATATGATTATTAATATATTAGAACAACGATATGTTTTATTTTCATGTTAAAATTGTTTTTCATATATATATAGGTTATGCACGTTACTGTTCTTATGAACATCGGTAATTCCACTGTGCGAGGGAACCTAAGAACCAACAATTGGTATTAGAGCTTTGTTGTAGTTATGATATACTTAATAATATGATTTTATAAAAATCATAATATATGATGATGAGTAGGCATATGCATTTTTAATCTATATATATTTGGAATGTTGAATATATGGATATATACATGATTGGAATAATGATCGTAATTCCATATGGCAGATTTGGGTTAGGAATATTTTTAAATTTCTTATTTTTAATCTTCACGTAAACCCAAATTTGTCTTGGGTAAATACTCTTTATGTAATATTGATGGAGATAAAAAAAAGAAGGACAACAAGACAAATTTAGGAGTAAGTTTATGGTGTGCAATTGTTGTTATCGCGATGTATGATGCAAAAATGTGGAGGCCAAAGTACACATTGGATGAGGTTGGGCCACCAAGAATTTATATAAATTTTTTTTATGGGTTTACATGTATTTTTAGAAATACCCAAATCGACCAGGTCATTATTTCATTTACTTTTATGCTTGATATAAGTTATTTTATCATTATCATGCATTTACATGTCATATAGTACTTGCATATAGAGTCTTCTTATTATTTAGTTTTCTCGCATTGACATGCATTCTTAGCATGTATTTTATTTATTTAATTTTAATAAATTAGTTTGTTAAAAGGTAAATGGTTTTAATTAGATTAAAACTATTAATTCATATTTTTGAATTATGTGAGAAAATAAAATAATGCAAATTTTTAATTGTTAAAATTTTTACATTATTTTGTAAGTGCTAAATAAATTTTTTATTTATTATCATTAATTTTATAATTTGATTATAAAATTAATAATCGATATAAAATAAATTTATTTTAATTAAATATGTGGTATTCTATAAAATCACTATAATTCAAAATAATGAGTGGGAGCATAGAGTTAAGCGTAACTTTCCATGATCTATATCGTTGATACAACAATGTGACATTTAAGTGAGGCTCCGAGATGACTTTGTTATCATCCTCACTAAAGAGAGTGTTCACTTAGATGAATACCATGGTTGATCTCTTAGAGATAGGTTTTATAAAATGTATTTTATGGTTAACCGTCCTTAAGGCAACAATTATAAGGTAAGTTTTGTAAAATCGAAATGGTGGTATACACTCATGAAAATGTGATATAATATGTTAATCACATTTTGACTAAAACTAATCAATAGTTAATAAATTTTAAAAATATGAGATATTTTGCATAAATTTATTAATAAATATTATTTTTACCCTATGGAAAAATATTATGTATCAAGGCAATAATAGCATTGGCATTTTATTTAGTGATTTAGCATGCTCATACATCATTTTACTTGTCATATTTCTTATGAATTTTAAGCATAATATTAATATTTATTTATTTATTCATGACAACATAATGTCTTTTTTCATGATTAATTTACTCGAGACTGAAAAGTTAACTAGTGATAATTTCGTCAATTGGAAAAAGAATATGAATATGATTATTGTGCACGACAACTTGAAATTTGTCTAGACTGAGGAGTGTCCTCCGATCCCTACTAAAAATTCCATGAAGGAGGAGAGAGAACCGTTCGAGGCGTGGAAACAAGTAAATGACAAAGCTCGTTGTCATTTATTCGCTTCCATGACAGATGTTCTCAACACAAAATTTGAGAACATAGAAACTGCTTATGAGATAATGGAGTCTCTTCAAAACATGTTTGGTAAACCATCTGACCAAACTCGTCATGAAGCTATCAAGAAAGTCAAGAATAGCAAAATGCAGGTCGTTACCTCTATTCGAGAGCATGTGTTGATGATGATTAGCACGATTGATGAGGCTGAAATTAATGGGGCCCATATTGATGAGGCTACCGAAGTAGGCATGATTTTAGGAAGCTTGAGCCCACAGTTTTTACAATTCAAGAGCAACTACTTCAAGAACAAACTGAGTTACGATATGACTCAATTGCTCAACAAGATTACAACCTATTAGTCCATTTCTACTGTACAGAAGAAGGGAGAAAGAAATGTTACTGAGCCCTCCTCTTTTTAGTCTTCCCTTTAGAAGCAGAAGAAATTTCAGAAAAATGGCAAAGGTCTAAGAGCAAATCCAACAAGGGGTAAGAAGGACAACCCCAATAAAAGGAACAAGACTAACGAAAGAAACAATAATAGCTCAAGCAAGAAAAAGCCAAAGGAAAACGTTTTCATTGTGGAGTTGATTGTCATTGAAAGAGAAACTATAAAAAGTATCTTGAGGAGCTAAAACAAAAGAAGACGTACAAATTTGATTTACATGTTATTGAATCTTGTTTAGTTGAGAATGATTTATCACCCTGGATAGTTGATTTAGGTGCAACTAATCATGTTTGTTGTTCTTTACAGATGCTTAGTTCCTACCAGAAGCTAGCAGATGGGGAGTTCACTATGAGAGTGGGCAATGGGGCACTAGTTTTAGCTTCAGCAGTGGGAGAAACAAAATTATATTATCAAAATAAATTTTTATTGTTGAATAATGTTTATTTTGTACCGAGGTTTACTAGAAATCTCATTTCTGTTTCTCACTTATTTGAACAATGTTATTCAATTTCTTTTAATAATAATATTATTATTATTTCTAGAAAAGGACTAGATATTTGTTCTGGTTTTATGGAAAGTGGATTTTATGTGATAAGGCCCATCAATAAATCACTGTTGAATATTAAAATTTTTAAAGTAGAATTGCCTAAGTCCAAAAAACTTAAAATTTCTCATGATGATAACAACTATCTTTGATACCTTTGTCCAGGCCATATTAATGTAGATAGAATTAATAGACTTGTAAAGGATGGTCCTTTAAAAGATCTAAATGTTGGATCTTTAATAGTCTGTGGATCCTGTCTAGAGGGAAAAATGACTAAGAGACCTTTTTTTGCAAAGGGTCGAATGGCACAAGAGCAACTTGGACTCGAGCCACTTGGACTCATACATTCAGATGTATGTGGCCCTATGACTACTCAGGCCAAAGTTAGTTATGAGTACTTCATCACTTTTGTTGATGATTACTTAAGAATTGGTTATACTTATCTAATTCATTTTAAATTAGAAACTCTTAAAAAGTTTCAAGAGTTTAAAGCCAAAGCTAAAAAGCAATTATATAAGACAATCAAGTGCCTTCAATCAGATCGAGGAGGTGAATACCTTGATAATGAATTCAAGGATTACTTGTTAGAACATGGGATTATATCTCAGCTAACAATACCTAGCACTCCTTAGCAAAATGGTATTGCTGAAAGGAGAAATAGAACTTTACTTAACATGGTTCGATCCATGAAGAGTTACATTGCAATCCCAAAATCATTTTGGGGATACGCCATACAGACAACGACTTATATTTCGAATGTGGTCTCATCTATGTCTATTCCTAAGACAGCTTTAGAGTTGTGGAGTGATCACAAACCTAGTTTAAGACATTTTCGCACATGGGGGTGTCCAGCACATGTGCTAGTAGGAAAGACTGTAAAATTACAACCTCGATCCGAGGTTTTTATGTTTGTTGGTTATGCAAAAGGCACAAGAGAATGTTTGTTCTATAGTCCTCAAGATAACAAAGTATTTGTATCGACAAATACCACATTTCTTGAATATAGCAATATTGCAAACTTCAAATCTGAAAGTAAAATTGTCTTGGAGGAAATTCATGCTAATGAGATCAGATTGGAAACAACAAAAGTTTTTGTTCCACTTGGTACTCAGAAGATGACTATTTCTAGTAAGACCATTATGCCACCTAGATGTAGCAAGAGGGTAGTACGACCACCAGCTCGATACAGACAGGTAGGTGAAGCACAAGTTACTTTCACTGATGATGGAAAAGATGATCCAATGTCATTTAGATGTGCAATGGAAGATGCTGACAAAGAAGCATGGTTGGAAGCTATGAAACTTGAGATGGAATCAATGTATTGCAACTTCGTCTGGGATCTTGTAGATCTACCTGAAGGGGTGAAACGTATAGGGTGTAAATGGATCTATAAGAGAAAAGGAGGAGTGGATGGGAATGTAGAAACATTCAAAGCTAGACTTGTAGCTAAGGGTTATAGCCAAAGGAAAGGGGTGGATTACAGAGAGACTTTCTCTCTTGTAGCTATGCTTAAGTCCATTCGTATATTGCTCTCTATTGCCGCTCATTATAATTATGAGATTTGGCAGATGGATGTGAAGACAGCTTTTCTAAATGGCCATCTTGAAGAAACCATTTATATGGAGCAACTAGAAGGTTTCATAGATAAAGATGTGCAACAAAAGGTTTATAAGTTAAATAGGTCTATTTATGGACTCAAGCAAGCATCTAGGTCATGGTATATGAGATTTGATGAAGCAATCAAATCTTATGGGTTCACACTGTAACATCCCGTATTTTTAAAATGGGTAAAATTTAAAACTTTTCTTTTCGTGAAAACATCAGAGTGTTTTCTTGTTATAAAACCTGAGCGTTAAAACTCTTTACTTAAAACATTTATCAATTTCAGCGGAAGTAATAAAATCATTTTACGAAAATGCAGCGGAATTAAAATAAAACATTTAAAGAATCTTAAATAATTTATAACCCTTTTTCAAATCAATTCCTTTAAATTCTTTAGCCCAGCTAGCCACAAGTTCCACCAGTTCAAATCCTTCGTCAACTGTCTACGACCTGTTCACCCATGTGTATACCTACATCGCAAGAGCAAGCTAATGAGCCTAAGGCTCAGTAAGTGATATAATGTATGATGCACATGTTATGCAACTTTTAAATCTCTTTTCGTTTTGTTTTCTATTTCCGTTTCTTTTCTTTTTTTCTTTTCTTTTCTTTTCTTTTACCGCTTTCTTATTCTTAATTTTCCTTTATCTTAATTTTACTTTACTTTTCATTTTCTTTACTTGATCGTTACTTTACTTTATCTTGAAAGGCGTTGGAGATGTCTAAACTTGACGAGACGAACCTCACATCTCCACACGACCCCGTTTGTTTCATCTTTTTCTTTATCTTTACTTTATCTTGAAACTTTACTTCATTTTGTCTTTAGTTTATCATTATCTTAACTTTATTTTTTTGCCTTTGATATTCAACTCAAGCCTCAACCAATGGGGGAGTAACCTGCCCAAAGCCTCTATCCATGGGGACCAAGTCCATCAAGCCTCTATTTATGAGTCTGAGTTTAATATCAAAGCTTTAATCATTTAACATTGGAATGTAACTCAACCAATGGGGGAGTAACCCGCCCAAAGCCTCTAACCATGGGGACAATGTCCACCAAGCCTCTATTTATGAGTTACATGCCAAAGCCTTTATCCTTTTTCTTTACTTTACTTTATTATTTAACCATGGGGGAACAATCCGCCCAAGCCTTTACGTTCATTTCTTTACTATTCATAACCATCTCATTTCTTCTTTGTTTCCTTTTTCGCATTTCGTAAACGCTTCGTTTCTTCTTTCTTTCATTTTTAACATTTCGTAAACGTTTCGTTTTTTTCTTTAATTTCTTTCTTTCTAAAACCATTCCTGAAAGCCATTTTCGTATCTTTTTGGAAAACTATAATGCGGGATGCTCGTGAATGCATACATTCTCTACTAGAGGAATTTAATAGCGCAATCAACATACAATTCATGCTTATAAAAACTGTAAACATCGAAACATGCTATTTAAAACTGTAAACACCGAAACATGCTATTAAATATTATAAACAACGAAACATACATCTCCTATTTTTTGCGATGTAGGGTCCGAAGACCAAAGTACATGCATATCACTTACCTGTAGTCCGTGGCGTGCTTAACACTCTATCATTTTCCCGTTAGTACCTAAACCATTAAATTCACGTATTACTAACTGTTAACTCTACTTATATGACTCACACTTTCACAATCTGCGCATGGAAAATGGAATAGCAAACCTCATAATGGTGCTCATTCCATCAAAGTGTCATGATAGATTAACTTTACAAACCCAAATAGTAATTTAAAATAACGATCAAGTAGAGAGAAAGATAAAGATAAAGTACAATAACGATCAAGTAAAGAAAATGAACAGTAAAGTTAAGATAACGAAAAATTAAGATTGAGAAAGCGGTAAAGGAAAAGAAAAGAAAGAAAGAAAAGAAACGGAAACAGAAAACAAAAAGAGAAACGGAAATAGAAAATGAAAAGAAAACGAAAAGAGATTTAAAAGTAGCATAACATGGGCATCATACATTATCTCACTTACTGAGCCTTAGGCTCATTAGTTTGGTCTTGCGATGTAGGTATACGCACAGGCAATCATGTTAAAGATAGTTGATGAAGGATTTGGACGGGCGGATATTGTGGCTGGTTGGGCTAAAGAATTTAAAGGAATTAATTTGAAAAATGGTTATAAATTATTTAATATTCTTTAAATGTTTTATTTTAATTCTGCTGCGTTTTCATAAAATGATTTTATTACTTCTGCTAATTTTACCCATTTTAAAAATACGGGATGTTACACACACAATGCCTTGATGAGTCTTGTTTATACAAGCTCATCAATGACAAGCGTGTGGTCTTTTTAGTTTTATATGTTGATGATATTCTACTTGTTGGAAATAATGTAGAATTATTATTAGATATAAAAGCATGTCTAGCTGAGCAATTCCAAATGAAAGATTTAGGTAATGCAAGCTTTATTCTTGGGATTCGTCTAATAAGAGAATGTTAGATTTGTCTTAGGCATTGTATATTGACAAAATGGTTGTCAAATATTTGATGCAAAACTCCAAGAAAGGTTATTTACCTTCTAAGCATGGAGTTATTCTTTCTAAAAAGCAGTGTCCTGACATACATCAAAAGGAAGAAGATATGAGACGCTACCCTTATGCATCAACTATTGGGAGCTTGATGTATGCTATGTTATGCATGAGGTCCAACATATGTTATGCAATAAGGATAGTTAGCCAGTTCTAGTCAAATCCAGGATTAGTCATTGGACAACAGTCAAACATATTCTCAAGTATCGAAGGAGAACGAGAAATTATATGTTAGTATATTCTGGTAGGGATTTGATTCTAACTAGATATGTAGATTCTGATTTTTAAACTGATACAGATGATCGTAGTCGATATATGGATCAATCTTCACCCTTGGAGATGGAGTCATAGTTTGGAGAAGTGTAAAACAAGATGGTGTTTTAGACGCCACTAAGGAAGCAGAATACATTGCCGCTTGTGAAGCTATGTGGCTTAGAAAATTCTTTAGTGATTTGGAAGTAGTTCTGGATATGGATAAGTCAGTGTCTTTGTATTGTGACAATAGTGGTACAGTGGAGAATACAAAAGAACCTAGAAGTCACAAACGCACAAAGCATATAGAGAGAAAATATCATATGATAAGAGATATAGTGTAGCGTTGAGACGTGATTGTTCTAAAGATTCCATCAGCTGAGAATCTTGTTGATCCCTTCACCAAGGTGTTACCAGCAAAATGTTTTAAGAAACATCTGGAGGTCTTAGGGATTAGAGACATGTCTCATTTGCTTTATGGCAAATGGGAGATTGTTGGGAGTAATGTTCCCAACAAGCAAATGTAATAGAACAATTTTGTAATATATGAATAAATTTATATTGATTGATATTATGTTAACATTTTAGATTACGTTTTATTAAATTCATAGAAAATTCCTTGGTTATTTATGCTAACTTTATATTAACATATATACTGTATATATGTGGGATAAAATATAAAGAGTAATAACTAAAATATGTCCATGACTTATATTTGAAGTATAGAATCTTCAAATAGTTCATAGTCATAAACATAGTTTATCTCATTAAGAATGTATAGTCATACCCCGAATATATATGTAGTGACATAAAATAAATATGTTTTATATAATATGATTATATAGGACTGAACTAGATAAAATTATATTGTTCTGATAATTTTCATTAAATATATAACAATTAATTTTATCATAATGATGGTCATATATGCATGATCTTAATTCGTTGTATTTAACAAACTCATATTTTATTTTAATTTGTCTTTGATGTACTCGGTATTGTTTTGTACGAGTTATGATTCGTATACCTTGTATATTGGGAGTGAATTAAAACTAATAGCTGAGAATGTTAATATCAATACAATGAAATCCATTTCTATAAATTCCCTTGTTTGTTAGTTCAAGGATCGAATAATTAGTGTGCAATTCATAATCGTTGTGAATTAATTTTTTCAATCAAGAACTAATGGTAGTCAAGGATAAAGATGCAATATGAGTGATTAAAGGATTATAAACCTAGCTCTATTGCGAATCTAAATGGAGGGTTAATACATATGTAATGAATATATCAATAGACATTAACTTGAGTAAATATACTCTATTGTTTTTGAGAGTGCAACTCTAAGTATTTAGTGGAATTACTTTAGAATTAATAATTATGTTAATTAATAAAAAAAGTTTACATTAATTGTCGAAATATTATTAGATCTTAAAACTATAGGTCCATTGGTCCCTTCAACACATTCTATCCTTATTCGAATAATAGAAAAATGAACAAAGAAGATTAAATAATTAATTATTTAATACACTTAATAATAAGTTTATTATTTCCCATTAGATAGAATAATTAAATTATTAATTACTCAACGAATGCTCCCATATGGATGATTTGTTGATGACGCGCCTTTGGAAAGTTGGACACCACTGCACACCCTCTTCCTCCCAGAAGTAAGAATGCTGATGCCAATAAGAGAACTCACCCAACTTACAAGTGACGCCAATCTTGTGATGTAACACACATAAGGGAAACTTTGGTTGTGACATGCTAATGGGTTGAAAAAGGAATCACTCCAATTTTGATAATTAAACAAAAGCTTTTTCTATTCAATTTAAAATGTCTAAATCAATTACCTAGGGTGGCTTTTAATAGCCAATTACAAACTATAAAATAATAGTAAACACAATAAGCAACTGTAACACCCCAACTTTTTGAATGGGATAATTATTGGGGTATTACGAAGGACGTGTTAAGAGAGTTAAGTCTATGGGTCTTTCTGTTACATTTTCCCCATGTACGCAATGTAATTAAATGATGGGGTATTTAGGATATTACATTGCATATTGTTACGTGTTATTTTATGACGTGTATTTTATGGGCAAAATGTTATGAGATAGGAGTTAAAGTAGGAAATGTGAGGAAAAGGCTATTTTGGGCATTTTCAAACGCCTGTGGATGACATGCAGACTAGTTATATCATCTACAAGTGCATTGCATGGCATCCCCAATGCTTTGGATGCACCAAGATGAGAAATTTTAGTCTTGATGTGTCTGGAAGTTGACTTCTAGACGCATGCAGACAACTTGTGGATGAGACGTGTCGTCCCAAAGTGCATTGCACATCACTATTAACCTGGGGACGACTCAGGATGCGATTTCACGTCCTGACTTCACCTGCGTTGTGGAGTTGCGGACGCGTCCGGACGATTGCAGACACGGATGGCTGCGTCTGATTTGAATCTGTCCATTTCCTAGAACCCTTCGAACATGTGCGGACGTGAACTGCGGATGCCATATTGTGTACATATAGCCAATGCTGACGAATCCAGACATGGCCAGCCTCTTTTTCTGGACGCCAAAATGCGTCCGAATGCAACTTTTCGATGGTACGGCTTGGACGAGGACGACAATTCTCGTCCGAGACAACAATTTAGCCTTAGGGATTTTACTCTTGCGGAAGAATGTGAACGAGACAAGTGTGTCCGCACTCGTCTGAAAGATCGCAGTTCAGTGTAAAATTAGGGATTTAAAATCCAAAATCTTGTCCTGTAGTCCATAACTACACTCCATTGGAGACACGAATGACGTCTCCCCACCCTCACCGTGTAGCTATGGAGTCACTGATCTCCCCAGCTGCTGCTGACCTCTCCTCCCCTAGGTGTCCAATTTGTCCTCTCCTCCATCGAGGTAATAAGCTCCTCTCTTCTCTGCCTTTTCTTCAGTCTTTAGCTTCCCCTTTTCCTGCGTCAGAAATCTGCGTGAGAGAGAGAGGGTTTGAGAGAGAGCTTTTAAGTGAGAGGGATTGAGAGCTTAGTGTTGTACGTGAGTGAACGGAGATCTTGGGAGGTGAAGCTTTGTGGGCTGTGTTACATGAGCCGCTAGAGTTGTTGTCCATGAGCCAGGAGTCGTGGAGTTGCTGTCCCTGCTAGTGTTCGTCATAAAGGGTAAAGAAATATGGGTGTCTTGGCCATGTGAAGGCCCTACACCGCAAGTAGAGTGCGTGAGTGGTAGATTTATGTTAGTTCTCTAGAATGCTTACCATTAGTTGCTGATTTTTGCTCTTTAGTTCATTGTTCCCTGGATTATTTATTGTCGTATTTCCTTGGTTGATTCCCTTTGCTTTAGTTCATAGATTTCCTTACTAATTGTTATTCCTTTTTTGATAGCTCTATTCCTTGTTGTTGTGATACCCTATCACATTTCCTTTTTTATTGTTAGCTCCGTGATTTCCTTTGTTTGTTAGTTTACTGCAATTATATATATACTGTTGTTAAGTTCCTACAAATGATTCCTGAAATTGCTAGTGATGACTGTGGTGAATGCGAAATGAGTAAATGATAAATGGTTATGTGAGGTCCGAAAATGAGCTAAGAGTCCTATGTTGTTTTAAATTTTTACTTGTTGTTTAGTTATTAACTACAAGCTGTTACATTTTCATTATTGTTTACTTGCTGATTAGTTGTTAACCACAAGCATGCTTAATTAACTAAGTGGACCCGAGCATATTTAATTAACTAATTAAGTAACTAGTCTTTAAATAATTGATTCGAGTATGTTTAGCTAGTTATTTAATTTATGACTAATCCTTGAGCATATTAATTAACTAACTAGTTGAGTATGTTAAATAACTAATTGATGAGCATGTTAAATAATTAACTGGTTGAGCATGTTTAAATTATATGATTTTGTCTAGATGCACGTCAATTGATTAGAACAATTAATCAATAATTGACTAGACTTAAGCAGGTTAGCCAACTAACTAAACTAGATTAGATTTGAGCATCTAATCAACTAGGATGATAAACTAGATTATTAATCCTAGTATATTTACTTGATAAGATTAAAAACATGCTTGACCACTTAGAATAATAATTTTGAATTTATACGCAAGTTTCCTGTTTCCAGTTATTTTCTAAAGCATGTTTCAGTGTTTAGTTTAGCTTAGTTTAACAAGCATGTTTAGTTAATTGTAATTCATCGCATGTTACTTTATCGTCTCATATTGTTCATTCGTTGCTTTCAATTCGATATCATAATTGTTCCCTGTTACGTACTTTCAGTTATAACTGTTGTGCGCTTTCAATTACTATTGTTCATTTTATGCGCAATTTCAATTACAACTTACTTTCATTTCAACACAATCATCATTTACTTTCTTTATATGCACAATGTGAACTGCATCATGCATCATACTAGTTGAGAATGTATGGTCATGCATCATGTTAATAGAAACCAATAGAAAATGCCACCTTGGTGGTGGTACTCACACATGCATTATGTGAGGTAAAATGCTAAGAAAATGAGGTAATGGTGAAAATGGTGAAAATGATGAAAAAGAAGAAAAGGGAGTTGAGGGATGGTAGGGTAAGTACGGATCAGCCAGGTAGACAGGATTTCAAAGAGAACGTTACCTTTCCCTAGTTAGGACTGTGAGACTGTCTACTCTAGGTGGCTGAAGCTGACAAAGATCTACCCTACCGCCACAGATTCCTCCAATCTCCAGCTCAATGTACGAGTGAAGAACGAATGAACGAACGTAATGAAAAGATTGGTTTGGGCAAACGTAATGAAAAGATTGGTTTGGGCAACCCTCCCCCCCAAAATTCCAGAAGAACTAAAGAGAGTCATAAGTATAATTACATTAAACATTTTCCTGACTAAGCCTTTCAGCTTATAGTTTACTTGTGGTGTAGGTGTAGGTACTTGTATGCGAAACGACAATAACGATGAACAAATAATAAATTAGGGAAGAATGATTTGCACGGGTGAGATTGGGGCTGACCAGGCTAAAAGAGTAAAATAAGGAATGGTTGTAATTAAATTAAGTTTTATCAAATTGTGTTCTATTGTTTAGTTTCTTCATTAAATTATTTACGCTTCCGCAATGTTTTAGATAAATTATTTCATAACGCTTCTGCATTTCATTAATTGGATTTTCATAACGAGTTTAACAAAAGTTTAGTAGCGATCCGGTTTAGCGTCGCTCTTTGATATTGTTTTAAAAGAGTTTTAGAAAAGTTTAAATTTTTACATATTTTAAAAGATTTATGAAAAACCGGGTCGTTACAGCAACAATAACCCTAAATCGGCTCATATTGTAAGTTGTCTGATTCTTTACTTAGTAGTTAGTAGATAAATTATCTAAAACAATATTTAATTAATTTTTCCTTTTTTCTTCTCCAATTCTAGAGGTCATTTGGCAACTATTCCTTGTTGGTACTCGGCCACTTGGATGGTTTCCATGTATAGACTTCCTTGGTCTCCAAGTTTGGACACTTGGACTTTCCATAATATTTGCTCTTAGTTTTGTGGATTTTTGACATAGTAACAAAAATCCAACTTTAATGATCCAGCCCATTCTAGAAAGCTTAGGAAGTTAGCTACAATATTTATGAAGCACATGTTTTTAAATGAGGTCGTTTTCAATGCTAAAATAGTCAAATACTCGTCGAAGGGAAGGAAGTGTGCAGTTTTGGAAAGTCCTTCCATTAATCTTTCATTGTTCTTGAACTTCAACCTATGCTTGACCTTGAATGACTCCATGATATTATTTGAGGCTTGATTAGTAATAGAGTGGAGTTGTAATCCATCATCCTCTAGGGGTTGAAAAGGATTCGCCATTGAATCATATCTTGTTTTTCCATAATCGTTATAGAAACTAGGAGTTTCACCATGGGCCATCAAGATTGTAATATTTTCAATATCTTCATCATTGTAATAAGGAAATGGATCTTTTTGTACTAGGCTGATGATATTAAGATTTTCATAATCCTCTTCCCATGCTTGAACAATAACTCGGATAATAGATTCTCATTCTTTGTCTTCGAGTTAGAAATAATGTAGACCACAATAATAGTTACCATAAATAAAATGTTGAGAACTCCTTTAAGTATATGTGACCATATATTAATCCCTTCATAATCCTCTTCCATAAGATAGGGAGAAGTGTCATGGACTGTGATAGTTGTATTGCCATTGAAATCTCCATGAATGAAATAAGGAAACAATCCTTGTATGATGTGGTAGGCCAATAATAGTAAGATATTCACTAACCACATTCCATTGTTGAACAATACCTTAGAAGTGTTGTGGATACCCCTTTGTAATTAAATAATTTTCATAAATATAGTTGTGAGAATACCTTTGAGTATATGTAGGCAAAGAACAATGTTTTCATAGAATCTTGAGTTGTTTTTTCTTTGACTTGACTTACTAGGAACCCATCAAACACTTTTCTTATGAGTGATTGTCGAATTCCATGAGTTGGCATACCAAGCTTGCCATCCTTGGAAACATAATCTTTGAAATGGTGTATTGGCCACTAATTTCACCTTTCCCTTTTGTACTTGATCATATAAGGAAAATAATCCAGCAATTTATTCTTGGACAGTGACGAACAAATAGGTAAGTAGTTTTTGAAATCATGAAACAAGCAATTACCCAACTTGACAAAATCTTCATCACCTTTATTTCCACAAAAGTATTGCCCACGTGTCTAATCAATATCAGCACATAACAAAATTTTCCTTAAGGTGCAATAGGTTCTTCTAGCTCAAAAATAGTAATCCAATTCAGCAAAATCAACGCTATCCATATTGCCATAAGTGTCTTTCTATAGAATAATTTAATGTCTTCATAGTAATCAAATTCAAAACCAAGTTTTATTAAGATCAAGGACATTCTACTATGCACAACCATAAAGGAACTTCCACCAAATATCATGCCAATAACATAAGAAGCTATAATCCATCCAATTTTGAAAATCCAAGTAATTAAGTTGTCCAATGACACATACCTCTTTGTTTTAAACATAGCAATTTTCATTCAATTTCCTTTTATTGTATCATAATCATTTGTAGGTTGCTTTGGCCGAATTGCTGCCAGCTTATTCCTCCTTCTACTATCTTTAAATGTATAACAATTAGGAAGGTAATTAGGATATTCTTCATGTGCATGCCACGGTAATTCCCAAAAAAGGTTTACTTGTACTTGCCATATCACAAATCAATATATTAGTGAAAATTCGATAAGAAAAATCAGTCCAAGTTTGGTTTACCTTGATGTCTCCTTTTTCATTTAACTAACTCCAATTTTTCTTAAAATCCATGGAAGACAAGTTATCGTCACTCTTTCCATCTTTGATTAAAGGACAAACCTTTTTCTTGTTTAAGCTTTAGCCATGAACATTTTGGTCCTTTTCATTGTTCCCCCAAGACTTGTAAGTGAGGCCACATATCCATAATTCCAAGTTGGGCCCTTTAACCAAAAACATAGAAGCCATGTTAGCACAAATATTTTCATCAATGATTAAAGAGCAAACCTTGTTCTTGTTGGAGCATTGGATATGAAAAATTTGATTCTTTTGACAATCCACTTCTTGAGTAAGAGTTAGAGCACTTTCAGATTGTGTGTCAGAGGATTCCCTTTGAATATAATGCAACTCCTCTTGTGGCTTCTCTTCTTCAATTTTCTCCTTTGCCCCAAGAGTTTCTTCTAAATCATGATTGTTGGTTTGCAAGGTAGAGACGCATTGCGATTCTTGTTTCTTTGCCAAAGTATCACTCATGTCGTCTAGTAGTTGAATTGCCTTTCTCAAAAAGGCTTGCATGTGCTCAAATTGTTGCCTCTTGGAAGATCTCAAATCATACCTTGTAATTGGTGGTGAGGATGGTATGGTTTTGACTAACTTAGGAGCATACCTTCTCTCAAAAATTTCTTCATTGAACTCCACATTTTGATGTCTTCTTCACTGACTTCTTTCCGGCAGGCAATCAATTTATTCCACCATCTAGAAGCTCTTCCATTAAGCTTTGAAGGAATAACTTTTACCAAGGTCTCCTTCAAAAAGATAGCTCTTTGAAAAAATTTTTTGACTTTGTCTTCCCAATCCCAATAATCTTTAGCTTAGTCTGAACCGCTAAAAGTTGGGATAGATGATTGTAAATCCTCCTCGTCCGAAATATAATTTAATAAGTACCTTTGGCCCCTCATCATTGTGTTGAAAAAAAGATAACACACATTAGTTTGAATTTTACCTCTGATACCAAATGATGCACCAGCGGAAGGAGTAAAGAAAAAATATGTTGAGAAAGATGGAGAACAATTGGTTGAATATGCATTGAAGAAATATGAAGTATGTTGATCAACCGAATGGGCAAATTCCAGGCCAGGCAGTCGACCAAGAGGAAAACAACAAGGCAGAGATTGACTAAAATTTAAGGATTTAGATCCACCTGAACTTTGTGGTCGAGCAAGTGGTCGACCTCAAATGAGGTAGTGACGAAAAAATGAACGGTCCGATTGAGCGGGCAGTCAAGCTGATCGACCAATTCTTCTATTTCCTTATTTGGCCTCAAGACTCACTTTTGAAAAGTCCAATTTTAAGATTAACTAACTCTCATTCTTTTAGAAGCTTTCGAGCTAAAATTTGGACCATGCCTTCTTGGATTAATAATGAAAAGATCCCTTCAAATATAATAGAAATATCTGCCACGGATTAGGAAATATGCTTGATAGAAATTAGGTCGCCATAAATAGAAAGTAATTGTGACGAATGTGGAACGACCCGACTTTATTTTATACCATTTATCTTTTAGTTTTTCCATTAAATTTTTTTTCTTTTTATTTACTGAATGAAAATATATGATATGAAACAATTATTAGAGTGTGTAAACCAGAAATCATTATCAAATTCAAATTATAGTTTAAACGTTTACCACAGTTCATAATATCTCAAAAATGTTTATTGTCTCACAAACTATTAAAATAAACATAAATATTTATTTATTTAGGAGCCATAACTTTTCAGATCAACTCAGCTAGATAACCCAATGGCTCAACTAGTAATGCTTCTTCATCCACTTCAGTAATACAAATATCTTAGCAGTTATCTACACCACAAGCAAACTATCAGCCTAACACTCAGCAAGAATTAAGATGTTATGTGATGCATCCTTTTTCATGATTATGTTAGAAGGGAATCCACTCCAACTGTTTTTTACACATAGTTTCATATTTAACTTATATATTGACTTGGGATATTGGAAATATTTCCCACAATGAGAATAGTTTTTTGACCGAAAACCTCCCAGGAGACAGGCTGTCACATCTCTACGAAGGAAGGGTTGAATCTCGAGTACCCCGATTAGAATCCGAACTATCTCCCCAACCCCAGTTCCCATTTCATTATTAAGTTCGGTCTCTCCCATGCAATGTCTCTCCCATGTTATGTGAATACCAATCCCATGTGGTATCACTCTTAAGTCTATGATTATGATGCATGACAAAGAATTTAAAGAGAGAAATAATAATATTAAACAAAAATGATGGGTAATATAATCAAAACTAATTTATTTCCTGAAATGATACTTTACATAATTATTTCACATTTACTTTTTATAACTTGGTGAATATTTCTTTTATACCAATATGAATACTTTTAATTTATTACATACTAGGTAAATAATATGGTATGGATTAAGAAAACTAAATACTAGAATTCATTGATTAAAATGCATGAAAAATGACAAGAAATGAAAAACTTTCATAATGAGAATTTAACATATTAAAATATACTAATAGTAAAATGACAGGAACTTAAAACTATCATAATGATAATTTAACAAAACTGATTAATTAATTAAAATGTATGAATAAGAAAATAACAGGAATTAGTAAAATGAAATAAGAAGAACAATAAGCAGCGAAGCAACCATTAGTAATAATTGTGAATTATTCGTACAAAAAATCATGATTTACATGTTCACCGTCGCAGTTCTGAAGAGCGGTGAGTGTAAACGATCTGTTATAGGTTCGAAATGGACCAATTGAGATTCTGATTGGGCTTAAGCTTGAGGTTGAGGTTGTTCTTTAGGTTGGGGTTGAGCTTCATCTTCGGGTTGTGCATTGCGCTAAAACTGAGGACAAACGAACTCAGTTACGATTCATCTACAGTCACAGGTTGATTAAGTTTCAAATTAAGGTTGAGGTTAAAATTAAGAGAAAGCAGCTTTATGCTTGAGAGTCAATTTGGTGATCCTAGTAGAATCCATTGGAATGGATGAGACATTGAGGGAAATAAACAGACTAGGGTACGGAGTTCGCTGAGGAAATTGGTCTGAGAGTAGTGTGCTCTATCTACAGTGCAGAATGTGAATTTATATACTAGGAAAACAGAAGGCAAGGACTTACTTTACACGGTAGAATGACTAATTTCCATTGCAAAAAATAATCATTCTGCAGAGGAAAGTATTACTTTTGGCGGCTGTGGAAAGTAGTCATTCCGCAGAAAAAATTATTACTTTTCATGGCAGAACGTATTAATTCCACAGAGTAAAGTATTCATTCCACTGCAAATAGTATTTCTTCCACAAAAAAGTACTGACTAGGAGCTCTATTGATTAGGACTTACGTTCTGTTGCGGAAAGTATTAATTCTGCAAAGGATAGTATTACTTTTCCTAGCGAAACGTATTCATTCCGCATTAGGAGCTCTATTGTGGCAGCCCCCCTTTGAAGGACAGGAAAGACACAGGTGTGGGTCCTGCCTATATCAGTGGTCTAATATCCCAATTTTTGTAGAGCTAAACTGTAACATCCCTCATTTTTTAAATGCATAAAATTTAAAACTCTCTTTTCGTAAAAACATCAAATCTTTTTCTTCGTAAAATTTGATCGATAAAACCTTTTACTTTTACATTTTTCCCGTTTACTTTCATCTTTCTCAGCTTACTTTCGAAAGCCATAACATTCTTTATAAGAAATGCAGCGGAATAAAAACAAAACATTAAAGAATAAATT
Source organism: Begonia loranthoides (assembly GCA_022433065.1). Lineage (NCBI taxonomy): Eukaryota > Viridiplantae > Streptophyta > Magnoliopsida > Cucurbitales > Begoniaceae > Begonia > Begonia loranthoides. The sequence goes on along the minus strand of CM039475.1, from coordinate 22,889,803 downwards.
ACAAAACTCTTTTTCAAATACTTTTTCTTTAACACTTTCGCCTAGCCAGCCACAAGATCCACCCGTGCAATCCGCCCATCAACTGTCTTTAACCTATTCATCTCTTGCTCGTTCATACCTACATCACAAGACCTAACTAATGAGCCTAATGCTTAGTAAGTGATAAGATGAAATAAAATGTAATGCATGACCATACGATGCAATTTAAGCCAAAGTACATACATTACAAACACCATGGGACATGAGGAAGCCGTGGCCAAGTAATTACATATAACATCTCATGTGCTTTCTCATGCCGTATGTACTTTTTGTTCCGAGAACGTTGGGGATTTCAGAACAGGAGACAATGAACACTCGACCCCATGTCTTTAACCTATTTTCTATCTCATCGTTTCATTTATATTTTCATTTCCATTTCATTATAACTCATGGGGTGTCATTGTCATCCCGAACCCCCACACGCCCTTTACATATATTATTATGTCATACAATATGCACGTGGATTCATACAACCCTATATGCAATAATGTCTAATAAACATATCATTAAAAAAACCTAAATCTAGTAAACACACAACATACAATCCTAATTCTTGTGACGTAGGGTCCGAAGACCAAGCCACAGTAAGTATCACTTACTTGGCGTCCATAACGCATTTCTGTTTTTTTTCTTCTCTTCGTACCTTTAAAACCATAACAACTATGCATTAATAACAATCCAACGCTTAATTAATCTCATTTTCATTTCCTAGTAACACAATACTAATTCCAAGATCTTAAGATATATATCGAACTAGCATTAACCCACAATGTAGCTCATTCCATCAATCTGTCAGGATACATTAACTTTACAAAACCGAACATGAAACCATGTTTTCCATCACAGAGTAGAGAACCATTTAATGCATAACATAAAATTATTGAGTGAATACAAATCATCTTCATATTTCCTTAATCATTTAAGACTACATGACTGTATTCACTCTTCATATATCCTTAAACAAATACAACCACACACATAGCACTAACCAACGACATTCATAATAACCAACTTAACAGGTTTCCAAATCTTAACTTAGTGGCAGGAGTTAAACAACAGGGAGCAAATATCACTTCCACCAATTTGGCAATAATCAAACTAAAGCACATAATCAAAGACTTAACTATAATGACAGAACAAAACAACCATTCATCCAATCCACTCAACTCCAATCCAATTCAAAGTTAATCTAGGTTCAGCAATAAGGAGGATGTAGAATTTAACTTTAAGTCAACAAAGAAGAATCCATCTGAATTTACTTAATATGCAGCCGTCCATAATTCACCTAAACTAGTTTACTTAATCAGACAATTAATCAACACAGATTCAACACCAACTTCTAATCCAAAATCCAGAACTTCAACACAGCAAAACATCTAATAGTTTCATTCATTCCAATTGATCATCACAGGAGGAGTATCAAAGAACAGAGAAGATTTACCTTTACACAATTGCAATCCAGACAGAACCCAAGCTTTTCTTCTTCTTCTTCTTCTTCTTCTTCTTCTTCTTCTTCTTTTTCTTCTTCTTCTTTGTTTCAGTGTCAATTGTTCACTCCTTTCTCTCGTTTGTAGCACTTTCCAGAGAACCCAGCTCACATTTTTCTCCGAATTCCTCATCCCACTGAATTGCCAGACTACATCCCCTGCTTGCTGTCCCATTTATAACCGAGGAGTATTGACACTAAGCTGGAGGAGAAGTGTACACCGATACACTTACAGGAATGACACAGAGAAGGTGCCATGTGGAAGACCCGTGTCATGATAGCAAAAGCAATCCAGCTCAATGGACCGACAGATTCGGTCACAAACCAACACCCAGCAAACCGAGTCCGGCCTCCATCGCCGGCCACTACCCCATCGCCGGCCACTGCCATCACCGAGATACCAGAAGAAGAATTGAATAAACAAAGGAATGACTTACCAAACATTGGCGACAATCGCAGCAACGACGGGTGTTCCATTCCCGAGCCAGAAACCACTGCAGTACACCAAGAACCGGACGTTGGACATGTCGCCAGGGAGCCCATCTTAGCGTCGTGATCTCCGTTCGCCGTCGCTCGTCACTCGTCGCCGAAGATTGTCGCCTTCTCCCTCTCCATTCCCTTGCTCCCTCTCTACCTCTCTCATTCTTGCTCTCTCTCTCTCTCTCTCTCTTATTTTTAAATGGCTGATGGCCATTAACAGCATAAACCAATTTAACTTAATTGGTTTGATATTTACTTAACCATTATATCCTTTAAGTATTTGCCTAATATCCTTTAAGTATTTGCCTAATTACTTTATGTATTTTCTTCGTGTCACTTAAAACCGAGTTATTCAAATATTTCGGACCGAGCCGAACCAAAAATCTGTTCATTCCATATTTAGTAATTACGTCATTAGTAATATCCCGATAACTTATTTGATTAATTCGAATATCTCCAATCATTTTCCAATTTATAATTTTTAAATCCGATATAAAAATTTGGGATATTACATAAACACATGACTTAAGTGATAATTCTAGGGTTTTTGGAGCTAAAATGAACAATTAAGGTATTGACCAAGAGAAACTAATTTGGTTTAAATGAACCTTGATACCCGGATTAGTTGGCTTAGAGGAAGGATTAAGGTCATGGAGAATTGTGTGATGACATTTGGAGTTAGATAGGACAATATGAATTAGATTGATAGTTAATGGAATTAGTAAGAGAAAATATATTTAGACATATTTGATATTGTATGAATATTGTAAGAACTGAAAGCTTGAGAATAATACAATTCTTATTAGTTAATGGAATTTGACTTGGGCAAAGGTGAAGAAATAATGGTGGATCATCTACTATAAGTTGGTTTACAGGATAAAGATGTTCAAATATATATGTATGGATTTAGTGCATATTGGTTTGAAGAAGATGAAGTTGCATGGAAGATATTTCAATTACAATCAAGACTTCAGGTTATGGTCGCAATATATAGTTAAGTATATCACATTTGGAATTAGGGCTGCAATGTTAATTTACACACACACACACACACACACACACACACACACACACACATATATATATATATATATATCATGTTAGGGAATAACACATAAATATGTATAATCTATAGAAGTTGTCCGCGGTCGATCGTGGTACTCGGATGGAGAGAGTGCAATCGTCTGGCACGATTGTCTAGCGTTTGAAGCAAAAGACATGTTAGTGATTGGTGGTCGATCGTCCAAAGGAAATGATCGACCGGCGCAATCAACCGCCATTTATGATGGTCATCTGGAAAGGTTTAACCGACGCTGGAGATGGAGTGATGCATCATCTGAAATGTCTAGACGATGGAAAGTCTGAACCCTTGGGCTTCTGTCTTCAGTGGGATGCTGAAGAGGCGTTGGATATGGCCTATAAATAGAGAGGATGACAATGATATTTCACAGAGAAGAAACTAGGGGAACCTCTGCCGAAATGTTGAGAGAAACTGTGGTCAGAGGTGTGAGGTCTCTAAAGTTATGTAGTTTTGAGAGGAGCAAATCTTGAAGGTTTAAGAGAGGTGAAACCGTAGAGAGAATGAAGGAGGCAGTGGGACACTATGATGAATGAGTGTTGTTGTGAGTTTTATAGAAGCAATGAAAGAGAAAGTCAGGTTGTGACGTTTTGTGATATTGAGAAAGAAAGCATGAAGAATTATTCTAGAGGTATGTGCTCTTCATTTTAGTTATTGCTTGGAGAGCATGAATTGTTATTTTTTATCTTCAATTAGTTTTTGCATGGTGAAGTATTCATAATATTTGTTTCTACCAAGTGATAAGGTTGTATTTTGTTGGAGAAATATTTTATTGGAATTTTATTATGGATTATTATCTGATGATATAGTGGTTTGCAAGTAATCTATGGCATAAATGATTAATGCGTTTAATTATGTGGAATTATTGGAGAAGGAAGTTATTGGATTGAAGGTTGTCATTGTTGGAAATTAAGTAATAATAAGCATGAATGAAGTTATGCTACAATTTTGAAATTGGTTTGGTATAAACTTTGGTGATATTGTGGTGGTTTAGTGGGATATTATTGAATGATAAACATAAATAGATGTTTTGTCCGAAAGGGCCTACATCACGGGAATTAAGGGGTGTTTATTGTTTGTTTGATTGTTTGTTATGAATTGTATGTTTATTAGACTTAGGTTCAGCTCCTTAGTTGGGACGGATCACGCTTTAATGATACGGTTGAGGAACATGTAGATAGGATTGTATGTGCACGACAACGTTAAAACCTGGAATCCTAAAGTATACGAAAATTGATAAACATAAATAGTTGGTTAGAGATGTGGGTTCTTGAGTTGGTCGCCTAGTTCTGTGCCACGGGATGGCCGCCTTGTGCATAAACCGCTCTACCTTGTCAAGTTGACATCTCTAACAGTTGGATGGGTATTTGGAACTAAATGAAAATAGAACAATAACAAAATTAAATGGAATATACGTAAATAATTATTTTTGTGGTCTTATTGGATATGTCCGGCACAGAAACCAAAGTTAAATAAATAGAGGTGTTTGAGGTTTGGTTGGTTACGCTTGGCGCATAAATGTAATAAATAACAATAAAGGACAAAAACAGTAACAGATAAGCAAAACAGAAGACTGTATATGAACAGTAATAAATAACTGTAAAAGAAATGAACAGTAATAGATAAGCAAAACTAAAAACTGTATACGATGTTACAAAAGTTATATGTGTATTTCATGTTTTACGCTTATATCACTTACTGAGCTTTAGGCTCGTAGATAGGGCATGTTGATGTAGGTAAGGAGCCGATGATTGGATAAAGCTGATAAAGGACGTAGCTAATGGAGTATTGCTGAGTTGGGCATTTGTGTTGTTGGCGACATTGATCTTGGGGTTATGGCTCACGGAAAATGGAATAAACATGTTTAAATGATTTAAAAGTATTCAAGTGTTTAATGACTTCAAAATGTTTTAAGTTAACGATTTAATTGTGTTTACTTAATAGCTTTTAAACTACTAGATTGTAGCATTTAAATGTAAAAGACTTTCGCATTTCATTTACTCTTAGTTTTATATGTAAAATACTTCCGCTATTTGTTACTTTCATTTTCCCTTACAAGTGTTTTTAAAAGAAAGAAAATTTTTATACAGAAAAATTTACGGGATATTACAAATGGTATAAAATCCTGACTGTGTCAAAATCGTTTCTATAGACTACCATCAGTGCAAAACTCAACGTTGGAATGCTTCATCAACTGTAAGTATTAAGTATAGAGCTTTACTAAGAATAGTGTTTTAATTACATAACTAATTTGTAGGCAAATCTAATGGTGAGGGGAAGAAGGGGTCATGTTCGTAACAATAACGTTGGAAGAGGTGAACCTGCTGGTCGGGGAAATGATATACTCGTTAATCTGGAGAGTGACGGACCTGCCAATAACGTTGGAGGAAACAATGTACCCGTTAATCTGGAGAATAATGTACCTGTTAACAATGTTGGAAGGAATGAACCTGCTGACCGGCAAAATAATAATTGACCTAGTGAACAAGCAATTAATGGACCTGCAGTTCAAGGAGTTGAGGAGAATCAGATTGTCCAAGGTGACACAATAAGTCGCTTGACTTGTATGGTGGAGCGTCAATTCTACTGCATTGAACGTCTTCTGGAAAGGGAGGAGAATGGAAATCCTTGCCCGTGGGTGGCACGTGAGGAAGCTGGATGGGAAAAGTTTAGACGATTAAAGCCACCAAGTTTTAACTAGAAGGTGTCGGATCCATCCCTGATAGAAGAATCTGTTACACCTTTTAAATTGGATAATTATCGGGGTATTACCAAGGACATATTCGTGAGTTTTTAATTTAAAAATTTTGTTAAGATTAAATGGAAATTACCGTAATTAGAATAAATATTAATTTAACGAATTCAATTACAAATAATTAAGTTGGATTAAATTAAAATGAAGAGAGGGGAGAGTTGAACCGGTTCAACTAAACCGGTTCAATTTGAGTGATTGGTTGGTTTGTTTCAGATTTTAATTAATGAAAGGGGGGAGGGAATTTTAGGTTATTTTAAAGAAAAGAATATGGAAGGGAGAGGGAGAGAACCCAACGACATAGAGAGAGGGAGGAGGTGATCAGGCGATCGGGAAATCTGGAGATCGAAGCTCGGGCTCGGAGGCAGTGTCCCGACGAACGGCAAGCGAACGGCTGGCGACGGCGTGAAGCGTCGGACCTTGCAGGACAAACAGCGTCGGGTCGTCGAATTTGGCGTTGACCGTCGGTGCTCTGTCGATTCAAGTCGACGATGGCAAAGGATGGCAACGGCATGGTGTTCAGCCGAGGAAGACTCGCGATGAACGACTTGAGACGGATGCGATAGTGGCTGGTGGTAGTTCCAGCTCGGGTTGGCTGTTCTCAGATTCCTTAGGTAATCTAACAATTCTCTTATTTTATGTTGGTCTGCAAACTAGATGGATTTATGTTCAGATTGGCTGTGATTTTCCTTTGACTACTAGAAGCCGTTTGTGTTTATATGATGGGTGGACTGTAAGGATTGACAAAAGAATAAACGTGTTAAATTGTTGGGTTGTTGTCTGCTATTGGTTGAATTCAACCGAGAAATTTTGTTTGGAAAATATAATTGGTTCTCTGTATGTATTGTCTTTAATGATATGCATAAGAATTATATGGATTTCTTTATGTTGTTTGGTTGGTATTCCAAAAACATGAACATGTTAGAAATTAGGCATTTCTACAGGTTACACTCTGTTAATGGATGAAATGAGTACTCTGTTGGTTGTAATGAAGGATATGTTGGTTAAGCTAGAATTTAGTAAAAGCATGAATGAATCGTAGGAAATGGGGACAACGTTAATTTCATGCTCTGAATCAAATGGTTTGGTGATCGTTGCTTTGAATTATATGCTCAACATTGATGCATGAATATGCTCTGCAATTGGGTGGGTGGTAGAATTCTAAGATCTAAGTTAAGTGTTTCGGATAATAGATCGATACCTGCTAATGAATATGTTTTCTACTGTTGGATATTGTTTGGATGAGTTATGAAGTATACGTCCAGTAGTTTTACTAAATAGACTAGTTTGTTGGCATAGATTATGTTTCGTTTAAGGCATTAACAGGTTCCTAAAACTACTATGCAATTAGGATAGGAAAATGATGAAATTTATGAAGTCATAATCATTAAGGATAGACATTTTGATTATGAAGGTGCTGACAAAGGAAGGAGGACAACTCTCAAGTGCTAAATGCATTAAAGCTTCGAGGAAAGGAAATGAGTGTGTCGTGGCCATTTGGAGGCCCTATACCACAAGTAGTGGGCGTGAGTCGTGTAGATTCTTTATTGTTAGTTTCTGCACTTCTTTTTACTATAATTCTTATCTTTTACTGCAAATGCTTACATTAGTAGAAATGTGATGAACGAATGATAATCGATGACGTGAAGCATGTAGAATAGAATGATGATATGGAGGGCGATATGATACGTACATATGATCATGAATGAAAGAATTTCTTTTGTTCGGTGCAATTTATTATATTCATTTTTTGTAGTTTCTCTAGTTGTTAATGATTACTCCATTACTTGTTCTATACAATTCACTGTATGATTTACTGTAAATTCCTTTTGTATTAATCAATCAAGTATGTGCATATTATTTAAGATAACAATTATACGAGCATGTTTAGCATATTTAACAATCTCGAGCATGTTTAATTAAATAGAACTTTCTACATGTTTAAGTACCCAAACTATTAAGTGTAGTATGTTTAATTATCTGAAACAAAGCATGCTTAATCAACTATAATGTAAATTCTCATTCAACTCCTTTAGGCATTCCGAGCATGTTTAAATCTATGACTAATCCAAGTATGTCTAATTAACTAATTAACCAATCCAAGCATGTTTAATTATTTAGAACAAAAGCATGTTGTTATTCACGTTTCTATTAGTTACTTTTTGAACATGTTTTCGTATAATTATCAATTATATGCCTAAGCGTTCATATCATTGTTAAACATGTTCATTTTGCTTAGATAATTCGCATGTTAATAATTATTCATTTTGCCATATCTCTATTATTATGTTTGGTAAAATCAAGCATGTCGTATGTCGCTTTCAATTCGTTTCTATGTTGCTTTCAATTATAATATTCTTGCCTTCATTGATTTCTATTATTACTATTCTTGTTATTCATTGTTCAATTATTGTCCTTTCTATATTGTGTCAACAAGCATCATGATAATAAAAACAAGTAGGGAGTGCCATTATCGGGTTGTACTCACATGCATGAGTGAGGAAAAATGATAAATGAAACGAATGATGATGATGATGATGAATAATGAATGATGGGGGGTTGATGGTCAGATGGGTAGCCCGGATCTAGCCTACATAAGGTTAAAGAACAGTTAACTATTCCATCTAGTACATGTTCCTTCAACTTCCAACTCGATATACGAGTTATGAATAAACGAATGAATGAAACGTAATGAAAAGGTTGGTTTAGGGCGAACCCATTCCAAGTGAACTAAAGAGAAGCATGTCATATGCATTTTCCAATTTCCTTACTAAGCCTTTGGGCTTACAGTTTACTTGTGGTGTAGGAACATGAGTAATCACGTGAAGAACGATGAATATAAACAAAGCAGTTGATGAAGAATTTACACGAGCTGAGCTTGTGGTGACTAGGCTACGAAGAGTTGAATTTGTAAATTCATTAAGTTTCTTTCCAAAAATGTGTTCTAAATTGTAATTGTAATGGTTTGTATATTTCGTTAAAATTTTTATGTTTTCGAAAATGTTTTATTTTCGCAATGTTTTAAAAAAAATAATTTTAACGCTTCCGCAAATTTTATCGAATAAACAATTTTTTTTTATAACAAGTTTTTACGAATGGTTGGTAGCAGTCCGGATTAGGCCCACTCTAACATGTTTTCCTTAAAATTTAACGCATTTTTAAATGTATGAAAAATCCTTGTTGTTACTTTTAAGTATAAGCGATAGCTCGTCCAACCTTGGCCCATCAGATATTGTCCGCTTTGGGGCACGGCCCTCACGACTTTAAAATGCGTCTGCTGTGGTAGGAGAGCTACCCACTTATATTCTGCTCTCTTTACTTCCCCCAAGTCGATGTGGAATTGCACACCCTTTCATTTGGGGTATCACAATCACCCCACCTTTGGGGGGCCCACATCCTCGTGGGACCATGGCCACCACCGAGCTGGGCTTGGCTCTGATACTATAAGTATAAGTGATAGCCCTCCCAACCTTGGCGCAACAGATATTGTCCGCTTTGGGCCTCGGCCCTCAAGGCTTTAAAATACGTCTGCTGGGGTAGGAGAGCTACCACTTATATTATGCTCTTTTTACTTCCCCCAAGTCGATGTGGGATTGCACACCCTTTCATCTGGGGTATCATAGAATGGGTTACATCCCTTGAGGATATGTTCGAGTATGCAAGCTATAACGAAGCAAAGAAGGTTACATGCCCTGTCTACCTTTTTGTCCACGATGACCGATATTGGTGGGACACTATTAAGACAACTTAGGACGTATGGGAAATGAATTGGACACAATTTAAGGAGATTTTCTTCAGTAATTATTTCAACCAAATGGTCATGACTTAGTCGTTGGTCGAGTTTTTGAGTCTACACCAGATTAACTCAGTTGTTGAGTACATAAGGAAGTTCGAGGCACTACCTCGATTTGCAACTCACCTGTTGGCAACTAACGATCTTAAAGTGCACTAGTTCGTTCAAGGACTAAAAGTTGAGATATATCGAGGAATAAAGATATATGGTACTAAAGATGCGCCATACTCTAAAATTGTAACAAAAGCTTTAGAGATCGAGGAGGCTGAGATGCTAGTTATTAGATAGAGGGAAATGGATCAGAAGCTGAAAAAGAATAATGCAATATCTCAAATTTTTGTTGAGCTGAAGGCATAGATTAAGTGATGATTTTGGAGATGATAAGAACTGAGTTGGACAAGTAAAGATTTTTGTCAAGAGAAACGTAATTGGAATAATTAAATTATGATACCTCGTTATGTTTATAGTTAGATTAAGGGAAGGATTGAGGTTAATTGAAGAATTGTTTGATGATATTTGGAGTTAGATTGGACGATATCAAGTAATTTAATAGTTAGTGGAAATAAATAAGAGAAAATATACTTGGATATAATAAGGTTGAAGGTATAGAATTTATAATATTTTAGGGCATATTAGATTTAATGAGGGATAATGTGAAGAAGAAATGGTGAAACATATGTTATATGTTGAAGTTTGGAAATTTGGAAGAGTGAATTATGGTTTATTAAGATATATATATATTGTCACGTTATGAGATTATGGTGGCATGGAATAATGAAATAATCAGGAGAGTTAAACAATAGCAAGCTGAAAGGAGATGGCAGTCGATCGGGGTTGTCAATTGGCGAGGTGCGATCGACCCGGCGTGAGAATATGAAGAATCCCGGGGTCGATCGAGTGAAGGGTGGTCAATTGGTTACGATGAATTTCAACCGACCGCGAATTTATGAAGGATAATCTAAAAAGTTTTAACCGATGAGAAGATGAAAGGAAACATCGTCTGGAACGTCTAAACGTTGAAGGAGTTACTGGACATTGATGAACTACATCCCTTGGCCTTTTATCTTCTTGGGGGCATTAATGAGGCGTTGGAAAATGGCCTATAAATAGAGGGTGAAGGGAGCAGAGTTTAGAGAAGAAGAAAATGTTAGTGTTACTCTGCCAAAATGTTGTGAAGAGCAATAAGGGTATTCTAGATTCTTTTGAAAGCCCAAATGGTTGATGGAGGAATTCTAAGGTTTAAGGAAACTGGTATCTGAGTGAAGAGAAACTTTGAAGTGGTGTTTGCTTTGTTGGGTGAAGCAGAAACTGTGAGGGGTCTGGAGTTTCTGAAGGAGAGTGAAAGTTTGTGTATGAGCACGTGGGTGTGAAGGTGTCCAAGAGGGCTCTGTGTTTTTTGCAAAAAAGAGGAGTTTGGGAAGGAATTTAAGTTTTCTCTCTGGTGTTTCGGGTAAGCAATCTTCACTCATGATTCTTAAAAGAGTTATTATGTGGAATGGTTCTATCTGTAGAGTTGGATATCACCCAACGAGCATGAGTTATTGTTTATATTCAGTTGGTTTCCGCATGTGATATATACAGAATTGGTTGACAATGTGGGTTTCATCACTATTACGTGAGATAGTTGGTTCTAGTTAGTTGTTAAGTAGGATTATTTCAATCATATTTTTATTTATCATGACCATGAGGAATTATTAGACTGTGGCATAAATGAGTAATGAGTTTTATTATGTGGGATTTTGGAGAAGGTAATTATTAGATTAAAGGTTGTCATTGTTGGATATATTGTTAAGCTATACCTTGCTGGATTAAATTGTTAACTTGAATTAATGAGATATGTTAGGCAATGAACTGCTAATAGTTGGGGTGGGTTGTTTATTGGGAAATCTTTATTAATTATCTCATATTGTTAATAACTAGGTTTATTTGTGAAGAATCTCAAAGTGTTAAACCATTAAAGCTAAGGACTTCAAGTACGTGGTACTGCATGTGGTTTGTCCGAAATGAACTACATCACGGGAAATTAGAGTTTTGTTTTATGCTTGTTTACTAGATACATAGGTTATGTTATTATTTGGAGAGGTATATTGTCTGCTTGTATGTTTAATAGATTTAAGTTCAGTTCCTTAATTAGGATGGATCACGTTTTGAGAATACAATGATGAACACGTTAGATAGGATTGTATGTGCACAACAACGTTAAAACTTGAAATCCTAAAGTACACGAAAATGGAAGATATGTAAATAGCCTTTTTTGTGGTTCGGTTGGTTATGCCTAGCACAGAAACCAATGATAAGTAAATAGTTGTGGTCTTGTTGGTTATGCCCGGCACAGAAGCAAAGATAAATAAATAGCTGTGGACCGGTTGGTTACACCCGACACAGAAATCGAAGATAAGTAAACGGATGTTTGTGTGGTCCCATTTGATACACCCAGCACATAAACAGATGGAATAACAGTAAAAAACAGGAACAGTAAATAGATGTTTGTACGTTCTGGTTCGATACGCCTGGCACATAAACATATTAAATAACAGCAAAAGACATGAACAGTAACAGAGAAACAAAATAGAAAATTGTATACGATGTTTCAAATTTTGCATGTGTTTTACGTTTATACCATGTACTGAGCTTTAGGCACATAGTTAGGTGCCATTTATGTAGGTAAGGAGTCAGACTGAATAAAGCTGTTAAAGGACGTAGCTGATGGAATATTGTTGTGTGGGTGTTTGTGCTGTTGGCGACATTGACCTTGGATTATGGCTGACAGAAATGGAATAAATATGTTTAAAGTGTTTTAAGGGTTTTTAAGTGCTATTAGCTTTAATTGGTTTTAAATAAATATTTTGATGATACATGTTGAAATAGTTTTTGAACTGTTGGTTTGTGATATTTGAATGTAAAAGACTTTCGTTGTATGTTTACTTTGAGACTTCCATTGTATATTTATTACTCTAGTTTTCCCTTATGCGAATGATTTAAAGAAAAGAAAAATTTTATGCATAAAAAGTTACGGGATGTTACTAATAATCAAACTCAATCACTAGTGGATGAGCAGATAATTGAAAATGGAGCGAAGTGGACAGTCGACAATGAAGATCAGTCTCCAAATGATAAGCTTGCGCGGGATGAGATAGATGCAGCTTTGATTGGATATTTTCATGTTGGACTATGTCCAAGCTGTAACAAGAATCATTATGGTGAATGTAGAGCTAGTACTGGACAGTGCTTTCAGTGTGGAAAGCAAGGATATCCGATTAAGAATTGTTCGTTGTTGATCAAGGAACAAGGAATATTTTCACTATATGGTGTTCAAGAAGATGAACCATCTACATCTAGGCCAAGTATTGTACGATTCAATAAGAATTTAAAATTTTTTTATATGTGCCCGTTTAGTATTTATCTTGACGTGTGTTAGGAATATGTAATAGTAATAGGAAAGAATACTAGTAGAATAAGTTTTAGATAGGAGTAGATACCTTTAGAGTAGACAAATTTTGAGGACAAAATTTATATAACAAGAGAGGAATGTTGTAATAACCCATTTTTTCTTACCTTAAAAATCTCGTGTAATTTAAAACTTTTATAAAATGACTAAAATCTTTATTACAACCTTTTAAGATGAAATCAGAGTACTTTTCTTAAAACCTGATCGTTAAAAAATGACACTTTTCTTAAACTTGTTACTTAAATCGTTATTAACAGCGAAAGACTTTATTTATAAAATCCATTTTTCTGAAATTATAGCAGAAACATAAATCATTTTATAGCGGAAGCATAAACTAGTTATTTGAAGAACAATAAATAAATCATTTACTTTATGATTACAAAACTCATTTATCTTTACATTTGTTAGCCAAGCTAGCCACAAGTCTCGCCCGTGCAAATCCTTCATCGACTGCTCCATAATCTGTTCGTCATTTTCTCTCGTGCTTGTACCTACATCGCAAGACAAAACTATGAGCCTAACTCTCAGTAAGTGATAGAACTTAAATGCTAAATGTACATGCTGTGCCATTTTAAAACCGTACGCATTTTTTCATTTCTGTTTCTTTCTTTTATCTTTTATCTTTTCACATTTTCATACTTTCTTTGCATTTCTGTTTTTCTTCATGTTTCTGTATCCGTTTTGGTATCCGTGATCATACGCATTTCTGTATCTGTTCCCATGTCTATTTTCGTATCCTTATCCATATATATATTTGTATCCGTTTCCATTTCTAGAAACTCTTTTCTGTTTCCTTTTCTGTTTCTACTTCTGTTCCCATTTCTGTTTTGGTATCTGTGCTCGTATCGTTTCCGTATCTGTTTCCATTTCCGTTCCCGTATCCGTATTCGTTTCTCTTTTCATATTCTTTTCTTTACTTATCTTTTTCTTTGTTTTTATTTTCTTTTGTCCCTGTGTCGAGCTTGACCTACTATACCACAGAAGCCTTTATCTTTTCTTTATCTTTTGTTCATGTGGCGGGCTCGACCTACTAGACCACAAGAACCTTTATCTTTTATTACTTGGGTTGTCGGGCATTACTTATCCGGACCAACCCCTTTTTCTTTATCTTTCTTAATCGTTCGTTTGTACTTTTTTTTTGTTTCCTTTTTAAAATCGTGCATGACAACCATTTTCGTAAACTTTGAAAAATGTGATGCATGATGTTCGTGAATGCATACAATTTCTATCATATAATTAAAGGAAGCTAAATTACATCCACATACAATTCATAAAACATGTTATAAAAACTGTGGACATGCTATAAGAATAGTAGACATGCCATAATAGAATAAACGTGTTGTTAAAAATTATAAACATGCTATAAGAACAGTAGACATGCTATAATACAATAAACGTGCTATTAAAAATTGTAAACATGCTATTAAAAACTGTAGACATGATTTTAAAGCGGTAAACAAACAAACGTGCATATCCTATATTTGCGATGTAGGGCCTAAGGACCAAAGCACATGCAGTATCACTTACCTATGGTCTGTAGTGCATTTTTGCACTGTATTCCTCTTCCTTTAATAGCTTCACAATTAATAACATTTAATTATTAATAACAATCTCTCCAATAACTATTTACAGAGTTCCAAAAACCAACACAATATTCCTTAACAATAACCTATTCTCGATAATATCTTCAAACCTATTTCCTTCTATAAAAAATACATGCATAATAGTTCCAACCAATCACCATAGGCTAACATCATTAACCATTCCACAAATTCCATTTTCTAACTTCATTAGAACTAGGAACTCTCGACAATATTTCACGACAACATTTATTAGAATAGGGCAATGTTTCATCATCCATTAACACCTACTTAATAGAGCATAAACATTCATAATTATCTAGTACATATATATCCATACGGTAAAACCCATACCAATCACAGATTTTTCCTTTAATCATGCATTACCATTAGAACATAACTCTTCCATTCATTTCATTTCTTCATCTCATATATACCAAGGAGTAAATAAAACATGAAATAGCTTTCTACATTTCAACATTTAATAGCAACCCAGAGAAATCTAGAAACCATACTTAGCCCCACAATATACATATTCAAATATTCCATGAGTAACATACATGATAGAAATGCAGTATAACACCCCTCGGCAGAAACCAAACCATCCAGTAGTGCATAACACCAATTTTTATGTTATTCTCTACTATATATTTTTCACAAAATCCATAAAAGAATGAATGAATTTCTCTTTACCTGAAGGAAACCCAAGAGTACACAAGAGCAGGGAATAAGTTCACCAGAAAGCTCTCCTCACTCGTCTCTGTTTCTCAATTTCTCCCACGTTCTCGCCTCTGCCATTTTCTGCCCATTCGCCACTGAACCTTCTCCTTTCTGCCAATCTTAAACACCCAGTACAACATTCTCCCACGCACAACCAGACAACTCATCGCACAAAAATCCAAACAAAACCCAAAGGAAATCACCGGCGATGGATACCGAAAAGCCAAGACACAGGGGACTTACCTCACGTAGTCGCCGGCAGTCTGTCACTGCCGAAATTGCTGCGTATCCCCAACAGCTTCACCAACATCAGCCTCAACAAGGCGTCGCGACCTCCCAGCTCATGGGAGCTTTGCTCCAATCGTTCCCGCAGCTCACCCACACCGAGCCCTAGCTCCACGACGTCGGCACTCCCGCGTCGTCGCACCTGTTTCGCAAAGAAGGCCACACCGCTCCAAACCCATGTCGTCACACCCACTCAGAGAGGAGAATCGTGCACGGGAGTCTCCCCCGTGCTCTCCTCTCTTCGTCTCTCCCGACCTCTTTCTCTCTTTTTTTGAAATTCTCCTACGGTCTTCTTCTCCATATCCCCCTTCTTTATCCCAATCTATAAATCCCTCTCTCACCTGTTCTCAACCTCGTTAATAGGTAGGTGTCACCCACATCTACCACCAACTCCCACCATTGCTCCCACATCTCTCTCTCTTTCTCGATCTCCCTCTCGATCTCCCTTTATTTCTCTCAGTAGTTTGGCAGCAGGCTGAACCCGAATCCTTCCCCATTCTTTTGATCTCAAGACCTGTCCAATGAACCAGCCTGTCACAAGCTGAACTGCCCATCTAATTTTCCTTTATTTCAATTCTTCCCTTAATCTCCTTTTAATTATCCTTCTTACATTTTAATTCTAATTAATCCCACTTTCTTTTCTCCTTTTTATTTTATCCCTTTTAATTCTAATTCCATTTACCTTAATTCTATTTTATTTATTTTAATTTCTTTAATAAATCAATAATGATTAAATATACCTATCGTAGACTAACTTACCCAATTTCAAATTTTCGATTTCTTCTGAATATTTTTTGACCATAATTAGAAGTCCAACTTAAATTTCCCAATTCCAAACGTCGCTTGATAATAATTGTCGATTACGTCCTTGGTAATACTCCAATAAATATCCAATTAATTCAAATACCTCTCATTACTTTCCAATTATCCTTATTAAATTCTATTAAGAAAAGTCGAGCTATACAAATGTAATATACCAAATTTTTGTAGAGCTAAACGCATCGCTTAAGTGATAATTCTTGAATTTTTGGAGCTAAAATGGACGATTAAGGTATTGACCAAAAGAAATAGATTTTGTATTAAGTGCACCTTGATACCTGAATTATTCGACTTAGAGGAAGGATTAAGGTCATGGAGAATTGTGTTATGACATTTGGAGTTAGATAGGACAATATGAATTAGATTGATTGTAATACCCCGACATTTTAAGTGGTGTAATTATTGAGGTATTACCAAGAACGTATGCGTTAGATTATAATTTATGAGAATTTTATTGGATAATAATGAATATTTCTTAAGGCGAGTAATTAATTGAAAATAAAATAGAAAATTTGTGTAATTAAAATAACTATTAATTTAATTAATTAAAAGGAATGTTAATTTAATTAATTAAATTATAATGTTGGGTTAAATAATTTAAAGATGAATTAAAATGAAATAAGAAATGGGTGGAAAGAAGAATCGAACCGGTTCACTGAGTGAACCAGTGTGCTCAAATTAAAGGAATGGCCTTCCCCATTCCTTCGTGAGCAAACCAGAGAACGCAGAAAGGGGGAGGGAGAAAAGAGAGGGGAGAGCCCAACGAGAAGAGGGAAAGCGCCAGAGAGAGAAAACTAAGACGAGAGCGAAGGAGGAGAGTGCGACGAGTGAACGGGCGGCGACGTCGCAGGTCAGGTTTCTCGGTTTGAGGTGGTACAAAGCTCAAGTCATTGGATTTTGGCGTCGGGCGTCTGGTCGCGATGTGCGGTGACCTTCTATCGGTCGTCGGCGGCAATGGACGGCGATGAAATGGCTAGCATGGTGGTCGACAGAGGGGATTTGGCGTCGGGAAAATGATGGAGATGCCTCGGGCCATTTGGCGGTTTGACGGTTCAAGCTGGACTAGCTGAAGGCCCTAATCTAGCTTGTGGTTCGGTTTCTCCTCTTCTGATGCTTGCTCTACAAGCCGACCAGGAGACAACTCTGACCTCGTAGAGGTAGCTGTGGCAGGGGTAGATTTTGGAGTACCTATCTAGACGGCGTAGAGGGGAAGATGAATGTAGGAGATAAAGTGGAGCTCTCGGGTGTGGAGGAAAGAAAAAGAAGACAGATAGGTGGAGCTCTCGGGTGAGGTAGGAGGGAAGAACTGAGAATCGAAGGGCTGAGGACTCTGTGATGGACAAAGCGTGAAGATGAGCTAGATTATGGGCTTCCTTTTGGTAACTAAATCCTCCTCTAATTTTTGTTAACCTGTTGCATGTAAGGGTAGGTCTAATGCAAGTAAGAAATACCTGTTGGATGAGGTTTCTCTTTCTGCCGAATTTGACAGTCTCTGGTTGAGTTTACAATTCTGGTTGAGTCTACAATTATGAGTATGTTGGAATTAATGAAGTGTTAAAACAGTCCATGTTAGCAAGAAATGGAATTACCTTGCTATATGGTTAATGAGTAAATGCTCCTGTTTAATGGATGAATGACTGCCTCTGCTAGTGGTGATGATGATATACATGGACTGTCCCTTGTCTAGTTAAGATTTGGAATAAGCTGTTAAATTGAATTGAATTGTTGATGACCTCCAAGCGATTAGTATGAAGTGAATGTGCTCTCTGCTGTGATCGTGACAAATTGTGAACTGTTAGTTAGGTGCTTTAAAATGATGTTTGCTGCCATTGCATTGGATAGAAGGAATAATGAGCATGTTTGTTGGAATTTGTTAAGTGTTAGAGTGTGTAGAATTCTACGATAAGTTATTAATGGATAAATGTGTTAATTATGAAGGTATTGGAAAGGAAAATAAAAACGATAGCGGTTGAGTGCTAATGCGCAGTAAAGAATTAAGGTAAGGAAAATGGGGTGTCTTGGCCATTCGGAGGCCCTACACCACAAGTGGGTGTTCGTCAGTTATTTCCTTGCCGTTAACTGCTAGTTGCGGTTAGTTAATTTGCTTTTTAAATGATAAATCCATGGATGATTATTGCTATTATACCGTTGTTGCTTTCGTTGCTGCACATATTTCCTGCACCTAATTCCTATGTTGATGAGAGCATAGATTTGTTAGTCCTCTATAGATTTGGTTTAGTTCTGTGGCATTTCCATTTTGTTGTTGTGCCTTGTTTTATTGTCTGTCACGTGATACAAATGCCTTGTGTGATAAAGAAAGGATGAATATTAAAAAGGTGACGAATGGTTAATGCGTGAAAGGATGAATGCTTAATGTCTACTTTACTTACTGTTATTTATTGTGCCGTAATTCCTTCCTTGTTCTACCATTGGTTCTGTTCTAATTTCCTTGGTTTGGTATCCATGATAAATTAATAAGCATGTTAATCAACAACTAATCGATTAGCTAGTCGCAGGGTAACCAACCGAGCACGTTAATAACTAAACTAGCATGTTAACTAATTTGTTGATTAGAATAATTAACTAGCATGTTAACTAAATAGTTAGTTAATTAGAATTAATTAACTAACCATTCGAGCATGAAATTAACAAAGTAAGTAACCTAGATATGTAATTAATTAAGATGAACATGTGATTAATTAGGGTAACTAAGTAGCATTTTGTTTGCATATGCAAACTGTTAGCATGTTAAGCACGTTTGATTTGCTAGACTTATAAGCATGATCATTTAGAGCACATTAATAACTAGAATAATTAGCACACTTGAGTGTTCAATTCGCATGTGTTTATATGTTTCATATTTCCTTTGTTATTGTCTTCTTGGTATAAATGGTAAATTATAGTTTACTAAACTCTGAGCACATGGACTACCAACTCTAAGTAAGATATCTAACTAATGAACTGAGCATGTCAATTCATTGGGATAATTAATTAGAATGACCAAAGCATGTTAACAAGAAATGTCCAACTAGACTTGAGTATGTTATTTAATTAGAATAATTAATTAACTAGATGCATGTTAACCCATTAGGACAACTAAACTAATTAGGAGGATAAGTGAAATCTTTCCTTGAGCATGTAACTCACCAAGATAATTAATCAGAATAATCACCTAGAATAATGAATGTAGGAACCATGTAAATGGACTAGATAATTTACTAGGATAACCAACATGTAAATCAATAGCAAGTCCCTACTTTGGTTTTCTTTCTTGTTATGTTTTGTACGTTCCAAGCATGTTGTACTTGATTTCCGTATTGGTTCATGATTCATTACTTATTTCCTTCAATGTTCGTTGTTTTTATAATTGTCCCATGCTATGTACTTTAATTATAGTTGTGGGGTGCTTTCAATTTCTGTATTCTTTTCTATGTGCTTTCAAGTTCAGTTTGCTTTCAATTACTTTCTTATGCGCACTTCAATTTCTATGAATATTATGCTAGAACGCATCATACATCATGCATCATATTAATAGAGACTAATAGGGAGTGCCACGGGGTGGTACGCATACATGGATGAGTGAGGAAAAATGACGAAAAATGGTAAACATATAAAAGATAATAAAGGTTTTTGTGGTACCGTCAGCTTAGCCCGGCACAGAAACTGGATAAGAAAAAGAAGAAGAAAAGGGAATTGGAAGTGAATGGGTAGCGGATGTAGTCTGCAAGCTAGACAGAGCCCCTCCCTCAAAGGGTACGGAAGTTCTAGATTGCAAGTAAAATGATAGATCTGAGCACTATGTCATTGCACGAGAAAAACCTCTCATTTCCAGCTCGAAGTACGAGTAAGAGTAAAGTAAGAGTAAAGCAAGAGCAAAGCAAGAGTAAAGTTATAAAATGGTAAATGGCTTAATGAAAGGATTGGTTTGGGTGACCCCCATTCCAAAAAGAACTAAAGAGTGGCATCTCATAACTACATTAAACCATTTTCCTTATTGAGCCATTAGGCTCATGTATTACTTGTGGTGTAGGTACAAACGACGAATAGATAATAAGCAGATAAAAAACAGATAACATAAAGGCTGGGATGATGGGTTTGCACGCACGAGGGATCCCGTGGCTGGCCGGGCATAAAGAGGGTACAAGGAAAATAGTTATATGAAATTATGTTTTCTTAATTGTAATTAAGTGTTTAGTTTATTTTATTTAGGTTATTTACTCTTCCAAATTGTTTGAACAAACAATTTCATAACGCTTCCGCAACATTTTATAACAATGATTTTTTATAACACTTCCACATAATCTTATTAATGGGATTTTGTAACAAGTTTTATAAACGGTTGGTAGCGATCCGGTTTAGGCGCGCTTTGATTTGTTTTAAAAAGAAAATTTTAAATTTTCACGCATTTTAAAGGATTTAAGAAAATCTAGGTCGTTACATTGATAGTTAATGGAATAAGTAAGAGAAAATATATTTTGACATGTTTGGATATTGTTGTAATACCCCAATAATATTTCTCCATGTATATAATGTAATAAATTTTGGAATAATTAAAGTGTTATGTTGCGGGGAGGCATGTTGTTGATTTATACCGTGTAAATATGGAGAAAATATTATGGAGTGATTAAAGTATTAAAGTTTTGAAGAAAAAGTGCATTATGAGTTTTTGGTCGTGCCGCGTCAATGCGCGGTTATGGTTTTGCGTCCAGAAAATATTACGAATCACCCTTGCATTTTGGGTCGATGCTGCATCGAGAAAAAGTGTCCAAAATCGCTCCCTCATCTGCAATATGGGTTTTCGATAGAGCCGTTATCAAGTGCGGTCAAATGCAGTCTAGGAAGATTTGAATCTGTCAAATTTCTGTTGACTTTTTAGTCGACATGTGGTCGAGGGTCGGACAACCTTCCTTCAACCAAAAATGCAATTCTTAAGGGAAAATGTAGAATTCGGTCGACATGCGGTTGAGGCTCGGATGCCTTCCCACAACTAAAATCACACTGTTCTTTGAAAAATATATTTTAAATACACGAGTTTTTTGTCATTTATGCATTAAAATCTCACTGTAGCAACAAAGCAACAACTCTCCCACATCGAGGCAATCCTCCCCATCCTGGTAGGTGACCGACCCCCACTTCTCCTGGCTCCAAGTAAGGACTTCACGCTATAAGCAGCCTAGCTAAGTCATTCTCTGCATTTTTCATTTTCTTCGTGCATGAGTGTGATCTCTGGTGTGTGAGCATTCTGTGAGAGCAGAGTTGTGAGAAGTGTGTGTTCATTGAAGTGATACGTTGTGCGTTACGAGAAGGAGTTTCTGAACTGAAAGGAAAGGTTTGGGTTGGACATCTCACTACAACATTTTCTTCTAGTGCAGAAATTCTTCAACAATTAGCAATTAGAGGTAAGAAATGGGTAGAGTTGTTGGTCAGTGGAGGCCCTACCCACAAGCAGTGTCCATTTGTCTTCAATATTAATGTTCTATGACTTCTTTCTTGTAAATCAATGCCTAGTTTTGTAGAGAAAATGATGATATTTCCAATTAAGATTATAGTCTCTACTGATGAACTCTATGATATGAACTAGCAAATTGTAAAATGCATTACAACATGTTAAGTTCGAATAAACTATCAGTCAAACTCTTAGTACTTTCGGTGTAGATAACTCCTTGTTAGTAGTTGCAAACATTAACTCTCTGTTATTAGTTGATTATTGGTTTTGTTTTCCTTTGAATGCTCTGAACGTTGTTCTTGCTCACTGCTTTGATAGTCTCAATATACTATATTGGTGTTTAACCTATCACTGTTTCATTACTGCTTACTAAATACTAATGTTTCCCTTAATGTGAGTATGTTTAGTTAATCTCTATTATGAAATGTCTCATTTCTGTAAATATGAATAGGTTGTTGGTTCTGGTTAACATTATTGTTATCAAACCATGTTTTACTCTTTTAGAGGTTACACTGTCTCTGGTTATTTTATTTAGTCTTAATTTATGTCATCGACTAAATAACATGTTTTCCACTTACGATTAACTGTTGTAGGTAAAATAACGCTTTGCAATCCACGTTGAATGTTTGGCTAATAACAAGATGAATCATTAGGTTGTATTGAATAGCTCTGAACATGATTCCATGTTTTACAACATGTTAATTATTTTACCATATAACCTATTTTATAGTTGTACTTATATTCCATGATAATTGCTATCACATGTTAGCCCATTTTCCTAATACTTTTTCATGTTACTTGTATTTAATTTAGTTGGATTCGTTTCATTTTCGTAATATTGATATGTTATTATAGTTATTGTTTGCATTGACATGCATCATGATAATAGAAACAAGTAAGAAATGCACGTTTGAGGTGGTATTCATATGCATTTAGTGAGAAAAATGGATAAAGAAAATGAATGGGCAAAGAAAAAGGGGAGTTGGAGGATGGAGGGGTAGTTCGGATCAAACCAGGTAGACTTGAAAGAATTATGCCCTTCCCTCGTCGGGTCATGAGAGCCTGTCTACCCTAGGTGGTTAGAAGCCGCCAAGAGACTACTCTCTCCTCCACGTATTCCTCCAATATCCCAACTCGATGTACAAGTCATGAATGTAATAAAAAGAAATGAACAGTTTGGGTGGGACCCATTCTGATATAATGAGTTAGAGGCATACATCATATTGCATATCTCATTTGTTACTGGGCCCTTAGGCTCACAGTTTGCTTCTGGTGTAGGTAATTGTCAAGAAGTAATGATTCTAGGAGAAGAAGAGGAGGTATTTCCTTTTGAGCCTGCAAGTTATCCAGCTGAATCGACCTGAGAGAGTTATGGCTCGCAAGAAGGAAAAACGCTATTTTGGAATGGTTTGAAAAAGGACACTATTTTTTAAAACTATTAACTCTTACTTTAACCTTCAAACCATATTTTGAATTTTATTATGTTTCCACTCTTACTCTAATTTAATCATGCTTTTTAGATTTTCCTCATTCGCCTTAAGTATTTACTCTCGCTTGTTTTAAAGAAATAAAAAGAAAAAAATTTTACACGGTAATTATAAGGGAAAAAGTTAAAGAAATTGACACGGGGCATCACAATTTGTATCAGAGCCCTAACCAGGTCAAGTATGCTTCTGTAGACTGCTGGTAACCCAAGACTCATTCGGCAATACTCCTCCGACTATAAGTTTACTTTTGTTCCTTGAAATATTTTCCTTAACTTATTACTCAATAATGTGAAAACATATAGGATTATAAATGGCTAGGCGAATGAGAGGGAATATTCTGGTTGACGAGGAGACACACAAGGAACCCCGCCAGTGAGAGGACATTAATGGCCGGGATGAGACCCTCGATCGTATCGCTACGATAGTAGAGCAGCAATCTCAAAGTATGAAGCGACAATCCCAATAAATGGAGCAACATTTTTAATACCCCGACTTTTCATAATGGAATTCAATAAGAATAATTGAAAAGTAATTAGGGGTATTTGGATTATTTGAATATTTATCGGGGTATTAGGGTTCGGTTTTGGAAATTTGAAAGGGGGAAAGGATTTTGGTTTTGGCTGGGTTTTGGTTCGGTTCAGAAATCAAAAGAAGGGGGGAGGATTTTCGTTTGGCCCTAGGCCATTTTTGCGAGCTGAGAGATTAAGATAGATAGGAAGAGTGATCGGGAAGGAGCCGCACAGGATGGAGAAATTTTTGTCCTCCTGTGCTCGGGTCCGCGGTGTTAAACGGACATGCAGGCATTGCTGCATCATCAAACCAAGGAGCTAGGGCTCGGTTATCTCGAGTTGCTAAAGTGGAATGGGACTGTGATTGATCGAAGTAAGGATCTCGATTGTTTGTGTGGTGTGACTCGATTTTGCAATTGGGATTTCAGTGGATTGCGAGGCTCATGATGTGTTGGCGGTGACATGGGCGATGGTTCACGTAGGAATCACCTGGAGGCTTTGGTCTGCCTGCGGTTCAGTCTGAAACGGTTCATCTTGCTAGCCTTGTTTGGTGATAGATGACTGGCAGCAAACAACGTGTGGTTCGATGTCATGGCAAGGACGATAAATTGGAGGTAGTGGATGTGAAGAGAGAGAGTGAGTGGAGGGAGTGGATGTGAATAGAAAGAGTGAGTTAGAATGGGAGAGGAAGTGTGTGAAAGTGGGAGGGAGAATGGTAGAAGCAATTTCTGCTTTCTTCCAGTGAGGGCTTCGAGGGAGAGAGGGGTTTTCTTACAAAAAGGAGTCTTCTGCTTCCTTCCAGTGAGGTAGTGCACGATTAAGAGAGCGAAGCTGCTACTGCTGGAAGGATGGAGTGTTGGGAAGGAGAGAAATTATCAGAAGAGGTAAGAAACTGAGTAAGTCGTTGGCCAGTGGAGGCCCTACACCACAAGTAGAGTCTTGTTGTTCTTGTATTGTTTTCTTGAAATGTTTTATGGATTGTCTTCTTGGAATAATTCTTGGATTGTTGATAATGTGTTGTCTTATGGATGGTTTGATAATGCCGCTAATTATCCTATGTTTATTCTCCTGATTTGTCAATACATAAGCCTTGCGATTCGGTGAAGTTATCCGCTGCCAAGTAAGGATTTTTAGTTGTTAGTTAAGCATTGCTTTTGGTTGTCAGGGATACCCTATATTCTTGCTAGAGATTAAACTATCGAGATAGAAGTTTAATTTTGCAGGATGTTAATATTGTTCTTTGCTCCATTGTAGCCTGTGTCTCATTTTTGGTACAACCTTGTGATGTTCTGGTTGGTTTGTTGTCAAGTTATCCCCTGTTAAGTTCCTATTTTGTAGTACCCTGATAACCTTTTTTCTATTTACGCGATGTAATTAATTTTGGGGTAATTAATATGTTTTGTTGCGTGGCGGTACGTGTTAATGTAATATGGGTTAATGTTTTGGAATAATTAAAGTATGAAAAGTTGGTTAATGTTGGGTATAAAGGAGATTTGAGACGCAGTGAATAAACTGTGTTGTTTGGGATTTCGAACACACGCGGACGTGGTGTCGCCTCCGAAATCGCATGGCATGGCATCCCCGAGTTTTGGCCGATGCAGGACGTGGTTTCGCATCCTAATTTACCTGCATCGCGAGTTTTCAGACAAACCTGGATGATGGCCGATGGTAGCAGACACTAGAACTTCGTCTATGTCCAAGTTATTGGACTTTTCGGACGGTATTGGACGAATGCAGATGCATGCGGACATTGAGGTTTTGAATCTGTCCAATTTCTGGACAGTTTCGGACGCATACGGATTTGATGCCTTTTTGTGTCCGAAAACTCAAATTTGTCTGTGAAAATGAAGATTTCGAACGAACGCGGAGGGGACCCAAACATCTGCCCTCATCCGAAATGCCCCTGTTTTATGAATAAATAGCTTTTAATTAATAGAGTTCTTGTCGTTTTTTCCATTAAAACCCACTCACACGACCATGGAGACGACCCCTTGCTTGGACGCCACTCCTCTCCACATCGATGTAACGCTCTCCCTCTCCGGTAGGTGTACTTCTGTCTCTACCTAGGTATTGGTTCTGTGTTTAAGTCTGTCTCCTGGGGCTATTTGCAATGTTCATCTTTAGTCTTCCCTTGTGAGCGAGAGAGAGTTCTCCTGCGTGAGTGAGAGTCCTCTGCGTTAGTGAGCTAGGAGTTGTTGTCCGTGATTGATTTCTTCAACAAGGGTAAGGATTGCTTAGAGTCTTGCCATTTGGAGGCCTAACCCACAAGTAGTGTGCGTGTGTTATGCTAATTACTTTGCTGTCAATTTCCTAAATTTTCTTTACTGCAAATACTGATTGTCAATGCTTTACTTTGATAGAGAAGTGATGAATGTTTACTGCTTGAATGATAATCTCTGATATTAAGCTTTGTAGTTGTAATGAATGATGAACCAAGACCCCTTACGTTATGCTAAGTAGGAACTAGATATGAGCTATGAATTTCATTGAAGACGATTCTATTATGTGAATTCTTGTTATTGTTTTACTTGCTGTAACATTTTGTTAATACTGTCCTGTGAATACATGTTATTGTTTTACTTAGTGTAACAATAGGTTAATATTGTCCTGATGTAGAAGTTAATAACCCCTAACCTGAGCACGTCTAATTTAACTAGAATAATATTTGTAATACCTGAGCATGTCTAATTAACTAGAATAACATTTGTAACAATAACCCCTAACTTGAGCATGTTCAATTAACTATAATAATAATTGTAGTAATGACCCTTGATTGTATTAATGATCCTTAATCTGAGCATGTTAAATAACTGGGTTAATATTTGTAAGAAATGAACTAAGTTGTTCACTTAGCAATTTAACTCTGTGATTAATGCTTAGCAATTTATCCAATATGTTTTGCTTAATTGTGACATCCATGTCTAGAAGCATATTGTTTACTATTACGTTCGCTGTTAGTCTATCAATTAATAAAAGCATGTT
This sequence comes from Begonia loranthoides, assembly GCA_022433065.1. Taxonomy (NCBI): domain Eukaryota; kingdom Viridiplantae; phylum Streptophyta; class Magnoliopsida; order Cucurbitales; family Begoniaceae; genus Begonia; species Begonia loranthoides. The sequence continues at coordinate 22,862,899 of CM039475.1, read as the reverse complement.
ATTTCACTATTACATTCATTACTTAATTGTTAATTAAAAGCATGATATTTTGTTGTTATGTTCGCTGTATATTTCGCATTTGGAAGCATGTTAAATTGCCATTTTCTTTGATTATTCAAGCATGGTATTCATATTCGCCGTTTCAATTCGCTGCGATACTGGTTCGTTTTAATTACTGTCATTAATAGTATGTGCTGTTCATTTATAGTTATTTTTGTTTTAATTACTGTCATTCATTTATATGTGATGTTCGTACTATTCAATTATCGATAATTTCCTTTATATGCGCTATTCAATTATTGTTATTGTTATTATGTATCAACATGCATCACAATAATAGAAACAAGCAGGAAGTGTCATCATTGGGGTTGGTACTCATATGCATTATGTGAGTAAAAATATTAAATTAAAATGAATGAAAGAATGAATGATGGGGAGTTGGGGGGCGGATGGGTAGTTCAGATTTAGTCTGGCAGCTAGCCTACACCCCTCCTTTGTCGGAACGGGACTACCTGCACACAGGAGGTTAGAAGCAGACCAAGACTATACCATCACACATGGGTTCCTCCAATCTCCTGCTCGACGTATGAGTTATGATGAATGAAAGAATGAAAGAAAGAACGTAATGAAAGATTGGTTTGCGCGTGAAAATCTTTCATCTCTACTTTAGATTATCTCTTTGTTATTTGTTCGTTATCGGCTTATTATCTGTTCGTCGTTTGTATCTACACCACAAGTAATACGTGAGCCTAATGCCCCAATAGGGAAAAGGGTTTGATGCAATTATGAAATGTCACTTTTTAGTCCTTTCAGAATGGGGGCCACCCAAACCGATCCTTTCATTAAGCCATTTACCATTTTATTACTTTACTCTTGCTTTACTTTTACTTTACTCTTACTCATACTTCGAGCTGGAATTGGGAGGTTTTTCTCGTGCAATGGCATAGTGCTCGGATCTAACCTTTTACTTGCAATCTATGACTCCCGTACCCTATGAGGGAGGGGCTCCATCTAGATTGCAGACTACATCCGCTACCCATCCACTCCCAATTCCCTTTTCTTTTTCTTTTTCTTATCCATTTTCTGTGTTGGGCTAAGCTGACGATACCACAAAAACCTTTATTATCTTTTACGTGTTTACCCATTTTCGTCATTTTTCCTCACTCATGCATGTGTACGTACCACCCCGTGGCATTCTCTATTAGTCTCCATTAACATGATGCATGCTCATATATTCTTAACCTATCATGGTGCATGATGCTTCACAACATAACATCCATAATAATTGAAGTGCGCATTAAATGAAGTAACTGAATTTAAAAGCACATATAATAAAGTAACCAATAGAAATTAAATAACGGGAGTTGAAGACGCACATGAAAGCAGTTATGATATTGAACAGAACACAACGAAATACATAAGGAAAGTATGAAACGAACATTAAGAAACATACATAGTGAATCATAAAGGAAATACAACAACAGTAAACGAAACAGTAAATTGGGACCTGTTATAAATTAATCATGCTAACTATCCTAGTGAACTTCTTAGTCCATTTACATGCTTCCTACATTCATTATTCTAAGTGATTACCCTAATTATTTATCCTAGGTGAGTCACATGCTCAAGACGATTTCAATTATACTTCTAATTAGTTTAGTTATTCTAATGGATCATCGTGAGTTTAGTTGATTAAGTATTCTAATTAATTTCATGCTTAAGTAAGTGAACATACTAATTGATTGTTATACTAATTACATGCTATGATTATCATTTCTAATTCGATTTACATGCTTGAGTCTAATCAATTACTCTAGTCGAGTTAACATGCTCTCTAGATGATTAAACATGCATAGTTAATTAACATGCTCAAGGTTTAGTTATTACTCACGACTAGTTAATTAACATGCTCGTTGGTTAATTAAACATGCTAATTATTCTAGTCAAATATCCTAGTTAAGTTAATTAACATACTTATATCATTCTAATCAATTATATGCTCAAGAAAGGTATGATTAAGTTATCCACCATTACTATCTTAGTTAGTTAACGTTCACATACTTAGATAAATTAGTTATTTATCTAATTTAAAATAATTGATTATCTAGTTAAACATATTTAGGTTTAGATTAACTAATTAATACACATGCTTAATTCACTAATTAGTTCACATGCTTACGCTAACTAAATAGTTCACATGTTTAGATTAATGAGTTGATTAGTTGAACTACAATGAGTTGATTAACATACTCAATTCAATTTATGTTGAAGGTTTAGTTATAAATTAATATGTCCGGTCCCAACTAGTTGTTTAACAATGAGTTAATTAGTTAGATTAATTAACATGTTCAGCTTCTAATTAAGGTTAATTAAATGTGCTTGATTAAGGTTTATTCTTATTCTAAAGGAAAGACACTTATGCAGAACAATATACTTATAGCACTAAGGAAAGCTGTAAAATAAAGCAAGGAAAGCAATAAGGAAAAGCAGTAAAGAATGTATATAGTCTTCATCAAGGAAACTCTTAGCTCATTATTGCTTCTCATCCTTCACACTATAATCATTCACACTTATCACATTCAATCATTGATTATTTATCACAGCAATTCATCAAAATAATTAAAGTAAAACGTAAGCAGTAAGAAGAACAATTAACGATAAGGAGTATGTCTGTAGAGTAAAGCATTTGATCACAATTACATAGATAACTATAAAAGCAAAACTAGCTATAAAGCAGACAAATCACAGAGCTAATCATATTCTACCAAGTGCTAACAATTTTACGCTATCAACAACCACAACCAAAGAAACACACTCACACACTCTACTTGTGGGTAAGGCCTCCAAATGGCCAAGACTCACCCATTTCCTTACCTCAACTCTTTATTGCGCGCTAGCACTTAATAATTGTCCATTTTTGCTCTTTCCGATACCTTCACAATTAAAACATTACTCATTAACAATTCCTCATCAAATTCTATAACTTTAGCACTTAATAATTTCCATAATCACAACTTAATGACTTTATCATTATCCATATCTTTAGTCTTTATCTTCTACTTATTATCTTCCTGAATATTACAAGCCCAACCACAGAACATAATCCAAACAGGCAGACAACAACCAAATGAAGTGCATCATTCACAACAGGGTTTAACTACTTACAACCAAGAACATTTCCACAACCCAACATACAACAGAGAAATATCTAGTATTTGCCCAAATAAAACCCCAAGATGCAGAACCCCACATATCCAACAATGCATAACATCAAACCAAAGACTAACACACATAGATGAATCTTCCAACAACAAAGATTATTTATCCATTTCATCGATCAATAACAAAGCAATACACAAAAAACAAAGAGTACCCACAACGGACAGAGAACAGACATCTAAAAATCAACAAAATAGAGAAAAAGCTCACCAGAAGCTCTCAGCCAGAGCTCACCTGAGAGGAAGCCTCCAGCCGCTCTAGAGAGCTCCAATTCCTCCCCTGCACTTGACTTCTCCCATTCCTAGACAGAACACAGCTCCTCTGTCAATTTATCTCCATACCCATCGGCCCCTCTACATTACCTAGAGTAGAGCACTCCATAAGCTACTCCCTGCCATTCACAGCTACGATGTCTCCAATTTGTCTCCCCCGTCGACTTGTAGAGCAAGCACCCGAAGGAGAGAAACCGAACAACAAGCTGGACCATGGCCTTCAGCCGGTCCAGCTTGAACCGCCAAAATGCCCAACAGCCCGAGGCAATCCATGAACTGAGGCCGAACACCGCAGCACCAGGCTTCGCTGAGCATTGTCGTCACCGTCCATCTTACAGTCGCCAACGCACCGCCCGTCACTATTCCATCACCGAGCATCACCGAGAGACGACATAGCATCACCATTCTTCACGACTTGTCACCAAATCTAGAAATTAGAGCTTGCAACACACCGAGCCCTTGCTCACGATTTGCCACTCCCGCTGCCGAGCTCGCTGTCCCCTCCCTTCTCCCTCACTCGTCTCTTCTCTTGTCTCGCCAAGTCTCTCTCTCGCTTTCTTCGATAGCGTTTCGGGCTCCCCTCCAACGAATGGCTGAAGGCAATTTATAATTTTTGCTCAAACCGGTTCACAGACAGTGAATCGGTTCACCCAACTCTTAAATCTCCTCAAAAATAAATAATTTAAATTACAATATGAATTCATTAATTCTATTAATTTAATGCCTTTACATTTTGAATCCCAAATATTATATATTTTAGTTCATTAAATTAATATTTATTTTAGTTTGATTACGTTAATTTCTATAATATAATCTAACGAGGACGTTCTTGGTAATATCCCGATAGTCAACCCACTTAAAAAGTTAGGCTATTACAGATAAGATGTGCATAAATAAGTTATGAACTGCATAAGTTAGAAATTTTATTTTTGTGAACTGCTTTTACTTGCTATAAATTCCTTGTGATACTTATTGCTTTTCTTGGGTCTAGTTAGGAACTATGAATGCTCTAGATAATTAGCATAAATTCGTTTAGCATGTTTTTGTATATTAAATAATCAAGCATGTGTAGATTATTCAGGATAGTATTGTATGAACATATTTAGCATGATTAATTAAACTAAGCACGTCTAATTAAATGGAACTCCTTGCATGTTTAATTAACTAAATTGATAGCTAAAAGACTAATTCCACTATTAGTTTAATGTAAATTATTAGCACGTTCCCAGCTGTATGTGATTATTAAGCATGATTTTGTTTTCTATTGGTTGAGCATAATCCTGTATACGTATTAGTTTAAACGAGCATATGTAATTAGCTTAGTTTACTATCCTGTAATTATAAGCCAAGCATGTTTCCATAAGATGTTTATTTAATATGTTTCTGTAGATAATTTTTGAGCATGTTTTCGTTAATTATCAGTCTCATATCATTGTTAAGCATCCTTAATCCACTTGAATACTTAGTGGTTAATGGTATATTCATCTTGCTATGTTATATGTCGCTTTCAACTTGTTTCTATCTTTGCTTTCAATTAATGTTACTCTTGTCATTCGTTGTTCGTTATTCGTTATTCGTTTCATTCATACTATTCGTTGATTTCCATTATTACTATTCTTGCCACTCATTGTTTACTACTTGTATTGTTTGGTTATTAATTCTTTTATATTACGTCAACATGCATATCATATTAATAGAAACAAGTAGGGAGTGCCCTCAGTGTGGTACTCACATGCATGAGTGAGGAAAAATGATAAATGAAATGAACGAATGATGATGATGATGATGATGATGATGATGATGATGATGATGATGATGATGGGCGGATGGGTAGTTCGGATCTAGCCCATATAGGGTTAGAAGCTGATCAGACTATTCCATCACATACGTGTTCTTTCAACTTCCAGCTTGATGTACAAGTTATAAATGAACGAATGAATGAAAGACATGATCATATTGAATATTCCCTTTCCTTACTCAGCCTTTGGGCTTACAGTTTACTTATGGTGTATGTACATGTGTATGCACGAGAAGAATGATGAACATAACACAAAGCAGTTGATGAAGAATTTACACGGGTTGAGCTTGTGGCTGGTCAGGCTAAAGATGAGTAAAGTAAATTGTAAAACATAATGATTTACTTAGCATGTTTTAATTTGAATGTTTTTGCTTCCGCTATGTTTTAAATTAATTATTATTGCTTTCGCTATGTTTTGATAAACGATTTTCATAACGAATGTAATGAATGGATTTTGACGCTCGGTTTTAGCACTCTAATTATGAAGGATTTTAATTGTCTTACAAAAGTTTTAAATTTGTGTATTTTAAAAAGGTTAAGAAAAATCGGGTCATCACAAAACATGCTTGCTAGTTAATTATACATACTTAAAATTGAACATGCTCGAGTTGATTAATTACTCTAGTTAATTTACATGCGTACAACTAATTGAACATGCTAATTAGTAGAGGTATTAATCATCTAAAATCCATCCAGCACATTAATATTAGTGTATTTGCAGAATAACAGTTTATTCCATCAATAACTCATTCAGAAATCCTTAACCAAATTAGCAACATTTACAAAAAAGTGGTCCAAGTTTTTACTCTCACAAACATAACAGATTATCCTTTCTAACAACCCATCCAACAGATAACCAAAATAGATACAAAACAATATCACTGAGAGAAAATCACAACATCAATAGCATGTTTTTATCCTCTATTTCAACTATATAACGTAAATCTATAAAGCTCCAGAATAGGGTGAAGGAAACCACTTACCAAAGAGCACCCGAGGCATGCAGCAACTCCACCCTTCAGAGTGCATTTCTCCTCGAGCAAAAGCTTCACCCGAGAGCTTCATTCTCCAGCTTACCCCTTTATTGAAAATCCTTATGCCTCTTGTTTCTCCCCTCTCTATCTCTATATTCCCCAGCCACCATCATTCCCCCTACAGAACGCCCTTGTTTCTTTTTTGCTTTTCTAGAAGTTGTCGGTCACGTGGGGTGCGATTACAAGATGGACAGGGGCATGAGGTTGTCTGCACATCAGACAATGGTCCAATCTGAACCGGGTCAAACACGAACTGAGTTCAAATGCACCCGGACGGCAGCACCCATTTGCTGCCCGCCCAAATCCATCCCGAACCCCACAGGTTGCCGATTCCTCACGTCGGAACCAGCAGCCAAAATAGCCAAAAGTCAAAACATCAAGTAGAAGAACGAAAGACTACCAACTAACCTCTACGCGTTATTGGAATCTGTCCACTATAGGAGATCCGATTTGTCCCGTCCCGCGAAGTCTTAATTGTCCCGCGCCGTTCGTTTGCATGTTGCCGTCGTAGCTTGTCGTCGCCCTCTTCCCCTTCGCCATCATTTTTCCTTCTCTATCTCTCCCTTGTTCTCACTCTCACTCTGTCTCCCCTGCTCTCTCTCACTCTTACGAAAATGGCCAAGGGCCAGAAAGAATCTCTTCCCCTCTATTTGATTGCGAATCGGACCAATACAATAGCCCGAACCAGAACTGGTTCATGCATTCCATAATCCCCTTTAATCCCTTTTTAATCCAAATGAATCTAATTTAATTAATTCTCTCACATAATTAATTCCAAGTAATAGAATTTATCCCATAATCTTCCATAAATCTTATACCCTCTTTTGATTAAAAGAGAACCGAGCCATTTATAATTTTTCGAACCGAGCCGAATCAACCCGGTTCGATCCAATAAAATACCCTTTCTTCCAAATGAATCTTAATTATCCTCCAATAAATTCTTCAAATTAAAATCTTACGAATACGTCATTGGTAATACCCCGATAACTATCCAATAAATCCAAATACCCACAATTACTTTTCAATTATCCTTATTAAATTCTGATATAAAAAGTTGGGGTATTACCTCTTCACACCATGTGATCATCAATAGTAAGAAAAGGGAAGTCTGCTTTCGTCATCCTAGCGACGAATTGCATATTTTCCGAGGAACCAAGGACAAGGGAAAGCTTGTCATCATCTCTACGCTCAAGGCAGATAAATTATTGAAAAACAGATGTGACGGGTTCCTAATAAATATATTCGATACTACAACAAACTCTGGTGCCAAGTTGGAAGATGTTGCGGTAGTCCGTGACTTCCTGGGTGTCTTTCTCGATGATCTTTCCGATTTACCACCTGACCGCGAGATTGAATTCGTGATCGACTTACATCATGGCACTAAACCTATTTCTAAGGACTCGTATCATATGGTGCTAGCTGAGCTGTGTGAATTAGAGGTTCAATTGGAAGAGCTAGTCAACAAGGGGTTTATCCATCCGAGTTTTTCCCCTTGGGGTGCACCTGTACTATTTGTCAAGAAGAAAGATGGAACGTTGAGAATGTGTGTTGATTACCGAGAATTAAACAAGGTAACGATCAAGAACAAGTACCCTCTACCAAGGATTGATAATCTATTCGATCAGCTATGTGGTGCCCGAGTATTCTCAAAGATTGACCTCTGCTCAGGTTATTATCAATTGAAGGAAACCAGATGACGTACCTAAAACTGCATTCCACACTAGGTACGGACATTATGAATTCCTGGTAATATCGTTCAGACTGACCAATGCCCCTGTGGCTTTCATGGATCTGATGAACTGGATTTTCAGGGACTATTTGGACAAGTTCATTATTGTCTTCATTGACGATATTTTAGTTTATTCCCAAACGGAGGAAGAACATTGCAAATACCTTCAGATTGCTCTGTCAATACTTAACCAACACCGATTGTATGCCAAGTTTTCTAAGTGTGAGTTTTTTCTAAGTGAAGTTAGCTTCCTTGGCCATGTAATTTCCAAGGACGGTATCTCCATGGAACCTGCAAAGGTACAGGCAGTTGTGGATTGGGTACAACCGAAGAATGTTGGCGATGTAAAATGCTTCCTTCGATTGGCTTGATATTACAGGAGTTTCATCGAGGGGTTCTCTAAAATTTCTTTACCACTCACCAGCCTAAAGAAGAAAAATTCATGGTTTAGGTGGTCCAGTGATTGTGAGAAACATTTCTACAAGCTGAAACACCAACTGACGTCTGGCCCTATGTTGACCTTGCTTATGGAAGAAGGCGATTTCTGTATCTATTGAGATGCATTCAGAAGAGGACTTGGTGGGTTACTTATACAGCATGGCAAAGTTATTGTATATGCTTCCTGACAACTTAAATCTCATGAAGTACATTATCCCACGCATGACCTTGAGATCGCTGCTGTAGTCTTCACTCTCAAAATCTAGAGGCACTACATGTATGGGCAGCATTGTGAAATTTATTCGGATCACAAGAGTCTTAAATACATTCTCATACAAGGAGCTCAACATGAGACAACGCGATGACTTGAATTTGTTAAGGACTACGACTGTAAAATTAAGTACCATCTGAGAAAGCTAATATTGTAGCGAATGCTCTCGGCCGTAAGGTTGCCGTGATGAGCATGTTATGTGTAAAGATGCTTGCAGAACTTTAGAAAGACCTAAAAGAGCTTGATATACAAATGGTTCCGATACAGTTGGATGTTGTATTATCAAATTTGACTTTAATGCCTTCCATACTTGAGCAGATTAAAGAGGCTCAGCAGGGCAATATTGTATGTGAGGATTTCAAACTGAACCCAATCCTACCGAAGTATTGGGACTACTCTATATCTGCTGATGGCATAATAAAGTATAAAAACCAATGGTATGTGCTAAGCAATACGACATTGCGAACAAAGATCTTGCGAGAAGCTCACTCTTGTGGTTTCTCAATTCACCCTGGATGTAACAAGATGTATAGGGATCTCAAAGCATATTATTATTGGTCAACTATGAAATACAACATTGCCAAGTACGTGGCGCTATGCCAGGTATGTTAGCGGGTGAAGGTTGAACATCAACGACCAAGAGGAATGCTCCAGCTGTTGCCAATTCACAATGGAAGTGGGAGCATATTACCATTGACTTTTTTACAAGTTTACCTAGGACTGCTAGAGCCATAATGTGATCTAGGTGATTGTGGATAGATTAACGAAGGTTTCGCATTTCTTGCTAGTAGCTATGACATACAAAAATATCCACTTTGTTGATTTATATGTCAAAGAGATTGTGCGACTACATGGTGTTCCGGTTTCTATCATATCCGATCGAGACCAGTGACTTACTTCGGCATTCTAGAAATGTGTAAACAAGGCTATGGGCACGGAACTGAAATTAAGCACAGCATTTCACCCTCAAATGGATGGCTTAAGTGAAAGAACGATCCAAACACTTGAAAATATGCTACGTGCTTATGTACTCGAGTTCCAAGTCGGATGGGGGAAGATGCTACCATTGGTCGAGTTTGCCTATAATAACAGCTTTTAGGCCACAATTGGCATGGCACCGTAGGAGGAGTTATATGGGAGGAAGTGCAAATCTCCCTTGTATTGGGATGAGAGAGGTGAAGCTACATTCTACGGCCCTGAATGGTACAAAAAACCGTTGAGTCTGTGACTATTATCAAGCAAAGGATGCTAGCCATCCAGAGTCGTCAGAAGAGTTATGCTGATAATTGTTGGTGAAGTTTGGAATTCAATGAAGTAGAATGTGTATTCCTAAAGATATCTCTGTTAAAAGGTATTGTACGCTTCAGAAAAAATGGAAAGCTCAACCCGACATATGTTGGCCCCTTTGTAATTACAAAAAGGATTGGACCTGTTGCATACCAGTGACAATTACCAGATCCTATGGTGGGTGTGCACAATGTATTTCACGTGTCAATGCTCAAGAAATGTGTGGAAAATGCAACTATGTTGGACCCTCCCGAGAATATCGATGTCCAGACGAACATAAGCTACAGAGAAACGCATGTTTAAATCCTAGACTCTAGAGTAAAGGAACTTCGACGTAAGCGGATTCTGCAGGCAAAGTTTTATGGCAGAACCATACCCCCGAAGAGGTCACGTGGGAGAAGGAAGATGATATGAGAGCAAAATATCCGGAGCTATTTAGTTAGCTAAATTTTGAGGATAAAATTTTTGTAAGGTGGGTAGAATGTAATACTTCAATAATATTTCCTCATGAATATAATGTAATGAAATTTAGAATAATTAATGTGTTATGCTACGGGGTAGTATGTTGTTGATTTATGCTGTGTAAATATGGAGAAAATATTATGGAGTGATTAAAGTATTAAAGTTTTGAAGAAAAAGGTGCATTACGGATTTTTGGTCGCGTCGCGATCGACGTGCGATTTTGGTTTTGTGTATGAAAAACTATTACGAATTTCCTTGTGTTTTTGGGTCAATGTTGGGTCAACAATTCGCATCCAAAATTACTCCTTTGTCTGCAATATGGGTTTTCAGTCGAGATGTGGTCGAGTGTGGTCGGATGCGGTCTAGGAAGATTTGAATCTGTCAAATTTCGTCGACTTTTTGATCGACATGCGGTTGAGGCTCGGACGACCTTCTTTCGATTGAAAACACAATTCTGAAGGGAAAATGTAGAATTTGGTCGACATGTAGTAGAGGCTCGGACATCTTCCCTTGACCGAAATCGCACTGTTCTGTGAAAAATCTATTTTAAATACACGAGTGATTTGTCGTTTACGCATTAAAATCCCACTCTGGCGACAAAGCAACAGCTCTTCGACGTCGAGGCAATCCTCCCCATCCCAGTAGGTAACCGACCCCCACTTCTCCTAGCTCCAAGTAAGGTCTTCACGCTATAAGCTGTCCAGCTGAGTCATGCTTTGCATTTTTCATTTTCTCCATGTGAGTGTGATCTCTGGTGTGTGAGCATTCTATGAGAGCAGAGTTGTGAGAAGTGCGTGTTCATTGAAGTGATACATTGTGCGTTTGGAGAAGGGGTTCGTGAACTGAAGGGTGAAGTTTGGGTTGGACATCTCACTGCAGCATTTTCTTCCAGTGTAGAAATTCTTCAACGATTAGTAATTAGAGGTAAGAAATGGGTAGATTCGTTAGCCAATGGAGGCCCTACCCACAAGCAGTGTCTGTTTGTCTTCAATATTAATGTTCTGTGACCTCTTTCTTGTACATCGATGCCTAGTTTTGTAGAGAAAATGATGATATGTCATGTTAAGATTATAGTCTTTGCTGATGAACTCTATGATATGAACTGGCAAACTGTAAAACGACATGTTATGTACGAATAAACTGTCAATTAAACTCTTAGTACTTTCTGTGTAGATAATTCCCTATTAGTAGTTGCAAACATTAACTCTCTGTTATTCGCTGATTGTTGCTTCTGTTTTCCTTTGAATGCTCTGAACATTGTTTGTGCTCACTGCATTGATAGTCTAAATATACTATGTTGTTGTTTAACCTATCACTGTTTCCTTACTGCTTGCTAAATACTGATGTTTCCCTTGATGTGAGTATGTTTAGTTAATCTTTATTATGAACTATTTCAAACCATGTTTTACTCTTTTAAAGGTTACATTGTCTCTGGTTATTTTATTTAGGCTTAATTTATGTCATCGACTAAATAGCATGTTTTCCACTTACGATTAACTGTTGTAGGTAAAATAACGCTTTGCAATCCACGTTGAATGTTTGGGTAATAACAAGATGAATCGTTAGATTGTATTGAATAGCTCTGAACATGATTCCATGGTTTACATCATGTTAGTTATTTTACCATATACCCTGTTCTGTTGTTGTACTTTTATTCCATAATAATTGCTATCACATGTTAGCCCATTTTCTTGATATTTTGTCATGTTATTTGTATTTAATTTAGTTGGATTCATTTCATTTATGTAATATTGATATGTTATTGTAGTTATTGTTTTGCATTGACATGCATCATGATAATAGAAACAAGTAGAAAATGTCACGTTTGAGTTGATATTCTTATGCATTTACGTGAGGAAAATAGATAAACAAAACGAATGGAAAAAGAAAAAGGGAAGTTGGGGGATGAAGGGGTAGTTCGGATCTAACTAGGTACACTCAAAAGAATTATGTCATTCCCTCGTCGGGTCGTGAGAGCCTGTCTACCCTAGGTGGTTAGAAGTCGACAAGTGACTACTCTCTCCATCACAGATTCCTCCAATATCCCAACTCGACGTACGAGTAATGAATGTAATGAAAAGAAATGAACAGTTTGGGTGAGACCCATTCTAATATAATGAGTTAGAGGCATACATCATATTGTACACCCCATTTCTTACTGGGCCCTTAGGCTCACAGTTTGCTTGTGATGTAAGTAATTGTCAAAAAGTAATGATTCCAGGATCAGGGGAGGAGACATTTCCTGTTGAGCCTGCTAGTTATCCAGCTGAATCGACCTAAGGGGTTATGGCTCGCAAGAAGAAAAAAATGCTATTTTGGAATGGTTTGAAAAATGACATTGTTTTGTAAAATATTAACTCTTACTTTAACTTTCAAACAATATTTTGAATTTACTTATGTTTTCGCTCTTCCTCTGATTTAATCATGCATTTTATATTTTCCTCACTCGCCTTAAATATTTACTCTCACCTATTTTAAATAAATAAAAAGAAAAAATTTTTACATAGTAATTATAAGGGAAAAAGTTAAAGAAATTGACGCGGGGAGTCACAATTGTAAGTAGGGGTGTTCACGGTTCGGTTCGGCTCGGTATTGGTGTGAAATCAAACAAAACTAGTCGGTTTCAGTTTTAAAATTACAAAACCGGAATCGGTTTTAGAAAAATCAGAACCGACTCGGTTTCGGTTTTAAAATCTTCGTTCCAGTTTCGATTTTTTCTTTATTAATTTTTTTTCAAATATTATAATAAAAATTGTATAAAAACATAATTAATAACAATAAAATTATTCTTCCTCTTCTCTTTTCAAAACAAAATTTTGTCCAAAAAATAGTTATTAGGTCTTTTGGAGCTAAAATCACTTTAGAGGCTGAGGCACGAATGACCGAATATGGAACTTTAAAAATAAAAAAACACTATAAACGTATTTATGCGGTTCGGTTTCGGTTTTTTGGTTTTGAAAAACTAAAACCGGTAACCGAACCAAAACACTCGGTTCTTACAAAAGAGAACCTTATTCGGTTTTTTTAATAGAAAAAACCTTATTCGCTTTCAATTTTTTGATCTGTTTTGGTTCGGTTCGTCGGTTCGGTTCGGTTTTGAACACCCCTAATTGTAAGGACTGAAAGCTTGAGAATAATAAAGTTTTTATCAGTTATTGGAATTTGACTTGGGCAAATGTGAAAAAATAATGGTGGAACATATACTATAAGTTGGTTTACAGGATATAGATGTTCAAATATATATGTACGGATTTAGTGCATATTGGTTTGAAGAAGATGAAGTTGCATGGAAGATAGTTCAATTACAATTAAGACTTCAGGTTATGGTCGCAATATATATTTAAGTATATCACATTTGGAATTAGGGTAGCAATGTTAATATATATATATTGACGGTATGGAATAACGTGTAAATATGTATAATCTTTAGAAGTTGTACCCAGTCAATCGTGGTAGTCGGGTGGCGAGAGTGCAATCGTCTAGCCTGATCATCTGGCGTTTGAATCAAAAAATGTGTTGTTGATTGGCAGTCGATTGTCCAAAGGAAACAATCGACTAGCACAATCAACTGCCATTTATGATGGTAATCTGGAAAGGTTTAACCGACGTTAAAGATGGAGTGATGCGTAGTCTGAAATGTCTAGACAATGGAAAGTTCAAACCCTAGGACTTCTGTCTTCAGTGGGACGCTGAATAGTCATTGGACGTGGCCTATAAATAGAGAGGATGGCAACGGTATTTCATAGATAAGAAATTGTGGGGAACCTCTGCCGAAATGTTGAGAGAAATTGTGGGATAAGGTGTGAGGTCTCTGAAGTTATGTAGTTTTGAGAGGAGGAAATCTTGAAGGTTTAAGAGAGGTGAAACCATAGAGAGAATTAAGGAGACAGTTGGAAACCATGATGAATGAGTGTTGTTGTGAGTTTTACAGAAGCAGTGAAAAAAGAAAGTGAAGCCGTAAGGTTCTGTGATATTGAGAAAGAAATCGTGTGGAATTATTCTGGAGGTATGTGTTCTTCATTTTAGTTATTGCTTGGAGAGCATGAATTGTTATTGTTTATCTTCAGTTAGTTTCTGCATTGAGCAGTATTCATGATATTTTTTTTCTATCGAGTGATAAGGTTGTATTTTGTTGGAGAAATATTTTATTAGAATTTTATTATAGATTATTGTCTGATGATATAGTGGTTTGCAAGTAATCTGTGGTATAAATGATTAATGGGTTTTATATGTGGAATTATTGGAGAAGAAAGTTATTAGATTGAGGGTCATCGTTGTTGGAAATTGAGTAATAATAAGCATGAATGAAATTATGCTACTATTTTGAAATGGGTTAGGTATAAACTTTGGTTATATTGTGGTGGTTTAGTGGGATATTATTGAATGAATATTCTGAATTCTAGTAATTATTGGAAATAGCAGTTTGAATTCTGATTTGATTATCATAAGGAATAAGCTATTGAGTCGAGGAGATCTGTTAAGCAATAAATTACTGGTAGTTAGAGTTTATTATTAAAGAATCTTTATTGATAATTTCATGTTGTTGATAACTAGGTTTTGAGAAGAAACTCTAAGTGGTAACTCAATAAAGTTAAGGACTTCAAATAAGTGGTACTACATGTATTTTGTTCAAAAGGACCTATGTCACGGGAATTATGGGGTGTTTATTGTTTGTTTGATTGGTTGTTATGAATTGTATGTTTATTAGACTTAGGTTCAGCTCCTTAGTTAAGACGGATCACGTTTTAATGATACAGTTGAGGAATACGTAGATAGGATTGTATATGCACGTAAACGTTAGGACTTTGAATCCTAAAGTATACAAAAATTGATAAACGTAAATAGGTGGTTAGAGATGTGGGTTCTTGAGTTGGTCGCCTAGGTGTGTGCCACGGGATGGCCGCCTTGTGCATAAATCGCTCTACCTTATCAAGTTGACATCTCTAACACTTGGATGAGTAATTGAAACTAAATGAAAACATAATAGTAACAGAATTTAACGGAATATACGCAAACAATTGTTTTTGTGGTATGATTGAATACGCCCGACACTGAAACCAAAGATAAATAAATAGCAGTTTTTGTGGTCCGGTTGGTTATGCCCGGCGCAGAAACGAAATAAATAAAAATAAAGAATAGAACAATAACAGATAAGCGAAACAGAAGACTGTATATGAACAATAATAAATAATAGTAAAAGACATGAATAGTAATAGATAAGCAAAACTAAAAACTGCATACGATGTTACAAAAGCTATATGTGTATTTTATGTTTTACGTTTATATCGCTTACTGAGCTTTAGGCTCATAGATATGTCCCATTGATGTAGTAAGGAGCCAATGATTGGATAAAGCTGATGACGTAGCTGATGGAGTATTGTCAAGTTGGGTGTTTCTGCTTATGGCTACATTAACCTTGGGGTTATGGCTCACAGAAATGGAATAAACATGTTTAAATGCTTTAAAAGTATTCAAGCATTTAACGACTTCAAACTGTTTTAAGTTAACGTTTTAACTGTATTTACTTAATAGCTTTTAAACTATTGGATTGTGGTATTTAAATGTAACGAACTTCCGCATTTTGTTTACTCTGAGTTTTATATGTAAAAGACTTTTGTTATTTCTTACTCTCGTTTTCTATCACAAGTGTTTTTAAAAGAAAGAAAATTTTCATACAGAAAAAATTACGGGATGTTACAAGTGGGGGTGCACAATCCCACATCGCTTGGGAGAGTAGAAAATGCATGGTTTATAAGGAAAGTTCTCCTCCTTACCTGGTACAATACATTTTGGGCTAACCCCAAGAACAAAACTGTGAGAGTTTTCGGTGCAAAGCGAAAAATATTGTACTACAAGTACTATAGAATGTTACATCTATAGATTAAGATTTACTTTCCGATGTAGAAAGAAAATCTGTCCGCTGTAGAATGAAATTGAAATTTTTAACAGAAAATATAACAACGATGTTTACGCCGTTCATTTTTTATAGTTCAATTTTTTGTTTGTTAGCAAAAAATTATTTAATAGTTAACTTGTGATTAATTCTATAGTTTAATGGTTGTTTTATTAATTTTCTTAATTATTAATATATTTTACCATAAAATGCAAAAAAAACAAGACAGTCCAACATTAAGAGAAAGCAAAGCTGCAAAACTCTTGCCAATAAATACCCTTAGAACTTCGAGTAATGACGGACGTATCATAAGGATGAAAACAACATTTCCTTTTCTCTCTCCCCCCTCTCTTCCCCTATCTCCCTCCCACTCCCCCAGCCGATAGTCTTCTCATCAGGGTAAAAGAGAGTGGGACCCAAAGCCTTGTGGTGCCACCTGTCACAGTGATGTCATCTATTGCGTCACACTCTTACCAAACGTCGGGGACAAATCTTGACCGTTGATGTACACTCTGAACCACGAGGTTCTAATCTTCTGATATAAAGCACGTGGCCTAAAAGAAATGTTATTAACACGTTTCTCAAATCCTATTGGAATTTGCCTCTTGAATAGTATAGCAGTTGACGTACTGGATTAGATCAGTTGCACGAGTTAATAGTTGTTGCCACGTGGCCTAATAATTAGGCGACACGTGAAGAGCCCGTGGAAGAGAAACCTGTCAGTGCCAGCTGGCATAACTGGGTATTCATTCGACGGGCCGACTTTATCCTCTTCTTCTTGTTCCTTTTTTTATTTTTTATTTTAATTTCTTTTAGTTTTTCCATCAAAGAAATGAAGCCAATTGCAAAGTGGTATCTTTTTTCTATAGACGGCGAAAAGGGGAAGAGCAAAGCCAAACCCTAAGATTTATGTCTTTTCAAATTTGCTGAATTCTTGTTATTGTTCCCTCTTTTGTCTTGCTGTGTCTCTAAGTTCGAGGCTCTCTTCTTCGGAGTTGCGGTCAGTGACGAGTTTTCCTACATTCAGGTGTTTCATTAGACTTTCATTGCTAGTTTGGGGAGTTTAATCTCGGATCATTTCTCGTGCCTTTTATGGTTTTGGATAATCTTTTTGATGGATGGAACGGATCTTCTGTTTCTCACTTACTTGATTGGAATTGGTACTTGATGCTACTGGATTGCCTTTCCATTTGCAGTAAATTATGTTGCAATACTTATGACACATTGTTTCGAATTGCAATTGATTTTGGGGGAGGGCCAAGTAGGGGGTTTCTTTCCAGTTTTGAGATCTTGATGCGGATATATTATACAGGTGGTTAAAAATGATGTCCAGGTCGTATACCAATCTTTTTGATCTAGCTTCTGGTAACTTTCCAGTAATGGGTCGAGAAAGAATGCGACTTTCGCGCGTAATGACAGTGCCTGGGGTTATTTCGGAGCTTGATGATGACCATGCAAATAGCGTGACATCGGAGGGACCGTCATCTGTCATTCAAGATCGTATAATAATTGTTGCTAATCAGCTTCCAGTGAAAGCTAAGCGTAGACTGGATAACAAGGGGTGGAGTTTCAGCTGGGACGATGACTCATTGCTATTACAGCTCAAGGATGGTTTACCTGACGACATGGAGGTTTTATATATCGGTTCTTTGAGGGTGGAGGTTGATTCGATTGAGCAAGATGATGTATCACAGCTTTTATTGGATAAGTTTAAGTGCGTTCCTGCTTTTCTACCGCCCAAGATTTTGCAGAAGTTCTATCATGGCTTCTGTAAACAGCATTTGTGGCCATTGTTTCATTACAAGCTTCCGTTCTCTGCTAACCATGGCGGACGGTTTGATCGCTCTCTGTGGGAGGCTTATGTGGCAGCTAATAAAATTTTTGCTCAGAGGTTGATTGAGGTTATAAACCCAGAAGATGACTATGTATGGATTCATGATTATCATTTGATGGTACTCCCGACTTTCTTGAGGAGGAGGTTTAATCGATTGAGAATGGGCTTTTTCCTTCACAGTCCATTTCCTTCATCGGAAATATACAGGACTCTACCTGTAAGGGAAGAGATTCTTAAAGCGCTTTTGAATTCAGACCTCATTGGTTTCCACACTTTCAATTATGCTCGGCATTTCTTGTCCTGTTGCAGTCGAATGTTGGGCTTGGAGTATCAGTCAAAAAGGGGTTATATTGGGTTGGATTATTACGGAAGGACAGTGGGGATTAAGATTATGCCCGTTGGAATTCACATGGGCCAGATTGAATCGGTGTTGAAGCAGGCAAATAAGGAGTGGAGAGTGGGGGAGCTTAAGCGGCAATTTGAGGGAAAGTTCGTCATCCTCGGAGTTGACGATATGGATATTTTTAAAGGTGTTAATCTGAAGTTGTTGGCTATGGAACATATGCTACAGCAACACCCAAAGTGGCAAGGAAGAGCTGTTTTGGTACAGATTGCAAATCCGGCAAGGGGAGGAGGTAAAGAACTCGAAGAAATTCAGGCTGAAATAAGAGCAAGCTGCAAAAGAATTAATGACAGTTTTCTGCAGCCTAATTACAAGCCAATTATCTTCATTGACAGGCCAGTTTCTGTCAGCGAAAGGGCTGCATATTTCACCATTGCTGAGTGTGTGGTGGTCACAGCTGTTAGGGATGGGATGAATCTCACTCCTTATGAATACATAGTGTGCAGACAGGGCATACCAGAGTCAAGTGGGCCAAAGAAGAGCATGTTAGTAGTATCAGAGTTTATTGGATGTTCCCCTTCACTGAGTGGTGCTATTCGGGTCAATCCTTGGAACATCGAAACAACTGCCGAGGCGATGAATGAGGCAATATCGATGTCCGAGGCCGAGAAGCAGTTGAGACACGAGAAGCATTATCGATATATCAACACTCACGACGTAGCGTATTGGTCCAAGAGCTTTTTTCAAGACATGGAGAGAACTTGTAAGGACCATTTTTGGAGACGGTGCTGGGGGATTGGTTTGAGCTTCGGGTTCCGAGTAGTTGCTCTCGACCCTAATTTTCAAAAGCTCTCTAGCAATGCCATTGTAGCTGCTTATATAAAGTCGAAGAGTAGAGCTATTCTTTTAGATTATGATGGAACTCTTATGCCTCAATCGTCGATCGCTAAAGCCCCGAGTCAGGAGGCTATTTCGATCATCAATACGCTCTGCGGGAACGTTAAGAATTCTGTTTTCATCGTGAGTGGACGAGGAAGAGACAGTTTGGGCAAGTGGTTTTCTCCTTGCAAGAAACTTGGAATTGCTGCCGAGCATGGCTATTTTATGAGGTTTGGGATTCTATATTTTTTTTTTTGTGTTACACTTTTAGTCTATGGACTTGCTTGAATGTTGGGTTGTTTTTCTAGATGGTCTGCCTTTGATGAATGGGAGATTTGTGGTCAAAGTAATGATTTTGGATGGATTCAAATAGCTGAGCCGGTTATGCAATTATATACAGAAGCCACGGATGGTTCTTCGATGGAAATGAAGGAGAGTGCGTTGGTTTGGCATCACCGCGATGCAGACCCTGATTTCGGGTCTGGCCAGGCAAAGGAATTGTTGGATCACCTCGAAAGTGTGCTAGCCAATGAGCCAGTTTCGGTCAAAAGTGGTCAATTCATTGTTGAAGTCAAACCACAGGTAGTTTATCCAAATGCAAGTATTGCATTTGAACTCTAAGAACGAATTGGAATATGCCGATTTTTTTTAGTGCCTTATTCTGTTTGTGTTGTTTTCTGGACTTCTTGCTCTATCAGCTTATTTAATAATCTTTGATTGAAATGGTAGGGAGTGAGTAAAGGGATGGTTGCAGAAAAGATCTTTGCATCAATGGCGGAGAGTAGTAGGCAGGCTGATTTTGTGCTGTGTATTGGAGATGATAGATCGGATGAGGAAATGTTTGAGATGATTGGAAATGCAGTGGCAAACGGAGTCCTCTCCTTGAAAACGGCCGTTTTTGCCTGCACAGTTGGACAGAAGCCGAGCAAAGCAAAGTACTATTTGGACGACACAACGGAGGTCATAGCTATGCTCAATGCCCTCGCAGAAGAAACAGATCTCTCGCCCTCACCCTCACCCTCACCCTCACCCTCACCCTCACCCTCCTATGACTCCCCCTGACAATCTCGTCCTCCATTATCACACTTCAAAAGCTTCAGCCCTTCCTTCCTATAACCCCCCATACGGTCTGTTATTCACAGTCTCTGTCATTTTCAGTAATCTCTGACGGGAAATACAGCTAGTCTCTATACATAGCCAAATTAGGAAACCAACAGCTTGTTTTTTGTTTTTCCTTCTGACAAAAAATGGTGGAAGTTAAAAGTGTTCGTTGGAGGGGGAGAGAGAGAGCAAATCCTTGGATCGAATGATTGAGGATAGAATTCTTAGATGGTGGAAGAAATTAGAAAATACCCAGAAATTGGTTGCTTTCAAGAGCCAAAAAATGGAGGATTTTGAGCAAAGCCGAGTGTTTTGGAGAGAGAAAGCAGGTCTGGCAACAGAGCAGGATCCTGGAGGCAGCAATCTTGGTGGGAAGCTTTGTTAACTGAACAGCACACTGGTATCATCTTGTCTTTGTTCAAATAATTATTTGAGTGAATTTGTGGTCCTCCATGGACGAATTGGAGCAATTTGTTATATGATGATGATGATGATGATGATGGAAATTCTTCATTTTCTGAGAGAGTGAATCAATCCTTTGATAATACTCTATAATTCATTCTTCCTCCATTAATACTTTGCCAACAATACTAATAAAACAAACAATTTAATCAACAAAATAACACCATCTCCACAATTGGATAAAGAAATTTTGCAATAATTCCTCCAAAATCCAAATGCCAATTTAAAAGAACAAAATGAGAGAGGTAGAGTGCTGAAACTCCAGTTTCCCAGGAAGATTTCAGAAGATGCTTTAATTAAGTTGTGTTGTTGATTTTAGTCACTCAACCGCACGTGTATTGATATATCATGTATATTAATTTGTAGAACCAAGTATCGTCTCACAAAAAAAATTAATATTTTAATTAATTAAGTACCAAAATTGATCATTTTAATTAATCAAAAAATTGATTCTATAATCCAACTCACTAAACAATTAATTAATTTTTTTCAAAATTAATAAACACAATAAAAATTAAAACTTTTTAAAATTTAATCAATCAAATGAAAATTTAGTATTTCAACTTTTCCCGACTAAGTAATTTAATTTTCCATTCTTCTTTTTAAATCAATCAAGCAATTGAATCAATCAAGAATTCTAATTTATTTTTAAAACTTTTTCAAAATTTTATAAAAATAGTTACTTAATTATTTTTCTTATATTCCTATGAAAAATTAATTAAACAATTTCTTCAAGAACACAACTTTCATAGCGGTTGCACACTCATGAATATATTCTTATTCTATGTGTAAATCAAATTATTAAATAATCAATATGATGACTATGGTTGTTTTTATCCAATTGCAAATCCCAATTTCTTTTTTCAAATTAATTAGAGTTCTAATATATTTTAATTGGATGGCCGACAATAAAAACTAATTCAACGGGATTCCAATCTAGAGCAACAATATTAAAAAGTGCAAATTTTAAATTAAACTAATAATTTGAGTTCCATCGAACATTAAGACAAACAAATTAGTTGGTAATGGAATAAAAATACACACTTTAATTGAAATAAAACTCAAAATAAAGTTGCTTGAATATAATCATCACAACAACAAACAAAAGGATTAATGTCTTAGTTTTTATATGTTAAGGTATTTACCTTTTATTTTGCAATACTTGGTGTGATGGAGACTATGAGGCATAATTGTTTTCCTTATTGTTTATTTCATTTTGATTTCATATTGAGTTTTGCTTGAGGACTCGCAAAATGTTAAGTTTGGGAGTATTTGACAATAGGTTTTATACCTCTTATTAAATAGTCATAAATGTAATATTTTGTTAATTTTTAACAAAAAAAAGTCATGATTATTAGTCATTTACACATATTTTGTCTTATTTATGCATGAGGATGACGATTAAATAAAGAAAGGATAAAGGAGGCAAGAAGTAACAATTTCAAAGTAATGCTGCGAACATAATAATTGGAAGTCAGAGTCGAGCAAATAGGAAAGATTGAAAAGTCAAAAAGTCCCAAAATACCAAAAACGCGGCGACATTCTTGAAATTATTCCATTCAAAGAGATCTTGAGTAATTTTCAAAAATTGAGTAGAACCATGATGCAATTTCCTAAGTAATTACTTATCTCACATGCAAATATTTTCTAAGCATTCGGCTAATACAATGATTGAAACTATGTGCTCTAAGTTGAGAATTCTCGAGTGAGATAAATAAGAATTTGTGAGTTTCATTTAAACATATTTATGTGTTCGTTGTTTACTAAGCACTACTCGTGTATTAGATTAGTTTATATCATCGACATGTCATCTAATTGAGCAAAACACTAACATGATATGTAATCCTAAACAACTAGTATGAAAAACATAATGCAACAATGAGATGGGTAAGAGACATGTACCTAATTACAGTTGATTTATGAGGACTAGTTTAATGATAAGGATTTTCAATTACAGAAAATAATTTATAACAAGTGTACCTCATACGAAGAAGGGCTGATGGAGTTATATAATGGACTCAAAATGAAAAAGAAAGAAAAAGTGTCAAATAAAACAAGACTAATGTAAAACTAAATGTATGTAGGGAAATATACTACAATGCTAAAATAATTAACATGCTATATAGAAGATAAACAGAGGCTGAAATAGGATGGACCAACCCAAACCTACCTTGAACAGTGTCCCTATTGTTCACAAAAAAATGTGCCAAAAAATATACCCTCAAAAAAATACTTCCAAACCCTAATACTATATTTCTTGTATAAAGCTCAAGACGTGCCGACTTGGTAAGATATGAAGTTCTGAATTATATGACACTGCTCAGCTAATTCTTCACAAAATGACTGCATCTGCAGATGGTCTCGCTGACTGTTGATAACTCTAATTTTGAATGTATTTTGGTAATTAATTTGGATTTATTTTAGCTACTTTTATAGAAAGTAGCTGTTTTGGTATAGCATT
>CM039475.1:22604177-22834503 GCA_022433065.1 Begonia loranthoides | reverse complement strand
CTGTCAAATTACTCTTTTATCCTTATAAAAATAATAATGACAACTTTTTTAAGGGTAAAACGGTAATTTAATATTTGTTTATTAATAATAAAAAATAAAATGGACAAAATACGATTTTTAACCTATAACGGACGGACGAACGTCCGTGAGAGTATGACGGACGTCCGTCAGAGTATGACGGACGTCCGTTATATGTTAAAAATCGTCTTTTAACCTAAAACGGACAGTTCTTCTTCGAAATTCGTCGTTTTATAGTCAAAAAGTTCGAAATTTTTGAATCTTCGACTTTGAAATTCATTTTTATGGTAGAACTAACATCAATTTTAAGAATCGACGCTGACGAACGAGATCGACATTGAGAGGAAAACGTTTCAAGTTAACTGAGAAATTAGATTTGACGGATTTGGACGGAAAACTTGACTGCGAGGTTGCCGGCGATAATTTTTCATAGTTTAGGGTTTTAGTTGTTAAAAAAAATTCTCCAAGGTTTGACTTGTCATTGACCCAGAACTATAGGGTTTGCAGTGTTATTTACCCTAGTTAAAATGTTGTGGAAGCGCTTAGAAATTCATTTGAGAAAGAACTAAATAATTGAAATACACTTAATTTACAATTTAGGAAACTTAATTAATTAAATTACAATCCAATTATATCTTACTACTCGTAGCCTGGCCAACCCCAAGCTCGAGCGTGCAAATCCTTCATCACTATTTATAATCTGTACGCTATTTTCTCCTGCGAGTACGTACACCACGAGTAAACTGTAAGCCTAAAAAGGCTTAGTAAGGAAAGAGTTAATATAAAATCATAATTTAAATAACTAAACAGACAAGGAAGAGAATGTAAATCACACGAACAGGACGGTTAAGGGAACACAGAACTTAAGCATTTACAGAAAATGATTAATATAAAGGAAATTATATAAGGTCACAAAGCTAACAAAACATATAGAATACAAATCAATCTACATTAGCAACGAAGGGAAACTTTACAGCCAAGCAATTCTACAATAATCACCAGTCCCGAATTCAACCAGAGGATTTACACTAAACAAGCATTCAAGGAAAACAGAGCAACCAACAACAGAATCAAACAACCGCAACTCGACGCACACACACATACTCGTGGGTAGGGCTTAGACGGCCAGACACTACCTAATCCTTACAATTATCGATGACACAACAATAGGGACAACCACTCCAGCACACAGCATCAGCTCCATCTTCACCACTAGAGAGCTCCATTGCTTCAGCAGCTCACCCAGAGAGCTCTTCTCTTCACATTTTTCTCTCCACTCCTCCTTCTCTTGGCTTCCATTGGAATTGGAAGAACCCTCACCTCTTCTGTCCCTTATTACCTGCATCTAAAAGACAAACACCGACCAACTGCCCAGCTACGCCCAAGCCCTCCACGCCTCTACGTTTTGTTGTCGGTTTCTAGCACAAGGAAGCCATGTCATTGCGAGCCGGACCGATCCCAAACGACAAGATGGACCAAGGCCTCTGGGCTGTCCAGTGTGAACCCGAGCCACACCAGCTCTCCCCAACCCAGTGAAGATGGCGAGCTCAATTGCCGAGCTCTGAACGTCGGCCAACAGAATGCAAAGGGGGAAGGGAGATAGTCGTCAACTTACCTTGTCCTGTTGCCGAAAAATGCCACAATAACACCGATCCTAAGCCCCAATTAGCGAACCCAAGCTGCGAACCGCCATGTCTCGCCACTCCACACCTCACCTAGACGTCGCGCATGCCAAACCTGCCCTCACCGTCGCCTCCCGATCCCACGAATACGCCCTTCATAATACCCTGATAATTAAATAATTATCCAACTTTAAAAAGTCGAGATATTACAGTACTATCTGTGAGCCATAACCCTCAGGATAACCCAAGTGCTCATCATGAAATGCCTCCTCCTCCACTAGTATATTGTTTATATCATGACAGTCACCTACATCATGGATAAAACAATGATTCTAACGCTCGGCAAAAAATAGAATGAAATGTAATGCTCAGTGCTCAATGCATAACTTATGCAATCTGTCTCAGAGAAGAACTCATCTTCTCTGTCTTTTCTTTATTTATGTTCACATTTCATTTATTAGAGAAAAGATACATCATCTGGTCCATATGACTTAACCGTCACTCCATCCCTACCTAGGAGGAGTCGAATCCATCAGGGGTGTCACCACCTATGGCCGTCACCAATCTCCTCAGTCCAAGCTTGGGGATTTCTAGGAAAGAAGAAAGGATACATCATCTGGTCTTGTGGCTTAATCGTCACTCCCTCCTTATGTGGGATGAGTTTCATCCATCAAGGGTGTTAGCACCAAGAACCGTCACCTACTCTCCCAAACCCCCACATGCCTATTTACGTTTATTCCATTCATTTCATTAACTTGCCATGCATATGTCAATATTTTCATAAATCCTAATCATGATGCATGTATGTCGTACAATATTCAGTCCACAGTAATTTCACAACAATTAACAGAGTATACAAAGGAGGCATAATGTTACAATAGTGAAGTAACAATTCTTGGTTTAAGCAAAAGCAGCTCATTTCTATCATATAACATTTTATCAATGATTTATAAAAAGAAATCAGATGATTATTTATCGAAATAATTGTATATTTATTATGAAAGAGAATTTTATATTTTTATTAACAGAGAGCAACTCATGTTACAGAGAGCAATTCATGACACCAAAGAACAATTGACACTAACAGGGGAAAGAGTAATCCATAAAACCAAATTCCAAAGTAGTAATCCAAGAACAGTAGAAACCTAATAACCTCCTCTTTCACCTATTTTCTTTCAGTAGAGTATAGAACAATTTAACTTTTAACAGGAAATTGTTAATTGAGTTATTTGACATAATCAATGCAATATCTCGAATCTTTCGTGATATTTTACATTGAAATCCTAGTGAGGATAGTTGAAGATTTTTAGAAATTATAAAGATGATGTTGAATATTGGAATGCAATACCCTAAGTTTTAATACCAATAGGTGTATGACTATTAGATTGTACTTGTGTGATAGGTTATCTTGCAAATTAGAGGAATTCCATCGTTTAAGAGAATTGATTGGGATGTGATCAACCATTGGATACTTTTGGAAAATAGAAAATTAAATAGTGTAGTAAGTTGGAAAATAGAAAATTAAATAGCATAGTAAGCAATCGTGAAGTCTTAGAAGACTAATTTCATCCTTGGATCGATTATCATCAGGATGATGTGATTTGGAAAGTGAAGATTGAGTTAATTATGGACAAAATATGAAGGATCAACAAAGTAATTTGGTTAGTATTAACAACTTATTAGGGGGGTGGGGGGGTGGGGGGTGTGATGTTTTAATGAATAATAATTGTTGAGATAAATGATATTGGTGGACGATCGTGGTGGTTCATCATCATGGTCATCGAGCGACTGGTTAATCCACCAGCAAAATTTGGTGACGAACTCGCGGCTGATCAATGGAAGCTAGCAGGTGATTGTGGGCATTGAACCAATTGTTTAGTGCACGCAGTGTCGATCTGGAAATGAGTAATCAATGTCTGATTGCCCGAAGGGTTGCTAGAATTTATACGGTTGCATCTCCTTGTCGCCTTCTGGGTTTTACTGAGTGTATTTAGCGGCGGTTAAGTGGGAGATCAGTGGGAGACGGCTGGGAAAACTCTCTAAACCTTCTCTATTTCTTTTCTGGAATCTATGAGTTTTCAAAGAAACATGTCGGAGACGATGGAGGAATTGATTTTCTGGGAAACTCTAATGGGGGATTGGTGCAACACAAATCCATGACAAGAAAGGAAACTGTAACGTAAGGTAAGGAATAATGTGTGTTCTTTGTTTGTAAGGACCTACATCATGGGAGTAGGATTGCTTTGCTGTATGTTTTATTTGTTTGGTTTCTTTGGTTTGTTCTCTACAAGATACTATTACTGCTCGTGTTCTTCTCTGCATGTTTTTCCTTGATAAATTCTCTGTAATGATCATGCCTTCATTGGTTCTCTGCTCTTGTTGTTCCCTGTTGTCAGTTTGTCAATAGTATTGATGATGGTAAGCTAATATGTTGATGACCATTGGTGAAGAAGAAATGAGTTACATGTTTTTCTATGATCATTATTCCCTGCTATTAAACTGCTGGCTATTGTTTTACCGGATTGTTATTGTTCTCTACAAATATAATTACATAAACATGCTTCTGTTGATTCCTTTTTCCTGCTAGTGAACCTGTGTCCTTAAGAATGAAACTGCCGATGTAATATTACTTTGTTATTATTTCTTATGAACCTTGTAATGAACCTGCCTCCTTTCATTGTCCAACCTGTTAATTGTTTAATCATGAAAATAAGCTTTGTGTGATTTTCCTAAGAATTATATACTTCTGAGTTGGTAGAATTAAGAGTGAAAGTCTTCAATATTTCTTGTGGTGTTTCCCGTAGTGTTCCCTGCATGATTTAAAATAAGTACGATTTGTTAGTTATGCTAATTAGTAAAATTTTGATACTCTGGTACATAGTATGACTATATGAAATTAAGATTTACAATAGGTTTCCCATCGATAGTTGTTTTTGTATCCTTAATGCATAGTTAGTTTGGTTGTTGCCGTACTTTAGTTCCTTCAATGTTAAATATATAAATTAAAGAAGTTGCTCTTCTTGAAAATGGAACTGTAAATTTCATGTTGGAGATAATGTGTAAAAGATAAAGGAATATATGTCTTGTATCACTGTTAGGGTAATTGATATTATGTTAGTGAAAACATGTTTAGTGTTAAATTATAATTGATGCATGATTCTTGCTCATTGTTTGATAATTGTTTGTAATATTGTTTGCGATATATGAACTGTTGTGTGACATTCATATAGGCATGTCAGTAGGGTTGCATATCATGCATTGCATGGAATAATAATGAAGATAATAAATGGACATTTTCTACGTGGGTTCGGAGACTGAAGAGGTTGCTCTCACGTAGAAAATAACCCGTTTGGGTGAGTTTGGAGACTGAAGTGGTTGCTCTCACTCAACGGGTTGGTGAGTTCGGAGACTGAAGATGGTGCTCTCACCCAAATGGTAAATAAACATAAATGTAAGTGGTGAGTTTGGAGACTGAAGAGGTTGCTCTCACCTAGCTTACGGATCTATCAGACTTATGCATGTAGAGTTATCATAGGTTTTGCATCTGTATTTCATTAATATTCCTTACTGGGCAATAGGCTCATTATTCCTTCTGTGATGTAAGTATCGATTGTGATCTAGGTGACATGAACGTGGAGGAAGTATAATACAATGCAAGCTTGTGTTATCATGCACGGATCGACCTCAGGGGTTCTCGCTCAATAGAATAAAAGTTGTTTAAATTGTTTAAAAACTCTACTTTATGGTTTTTAAATATTTTAAATTATGTTATTTTTAGAAAAAAAATTTAAATATTTTTATTATTCCACGTAAAAAGTACTCTGATATTTTCTTTTAAGTATATTTTACATGGATTTTTAAAATGATCAAATTTTTATATTGCCATGAAATAGATATGGAAATGTATAAACGGAAATGAGATGTTACATTCAACTTCACATGTTCTTCACTATCCAGTAGCTCAAGGTCAATATTAAATCACATAGCATTTTCCTAATTTAACAAAGTCTAGTCTCACTACAAACATAGATTATATCCAACTTCTCATTCAAAGTACAAATATGACAGAAGCTAAAATCTTGGAATTGGTCAACAGAATATCACTTCACAGCAAATAACCAAGGCAACATTTAAACAACAAAACAAGTCCTGTGATGTAGGCCTCCACTTGCCATAGACCCTATTCCTTACCTCTTCACAATATCTCCCTGTAGAAGCTCCTCTTCACACTAGCAGTAGCCACTATGAACTAAGGCAGAACACCGCACTCTCCCTCTTTCTCTTTCTCTTTTCTGTAAAACCAATAATTGGAATAACTCTCTCTCTCACTCTCTTTTTCTGCTCTTTGTAAAACCACAATCAGAATAACTCTCTTCTTCCTCTCTGCTTCTCTTTTACTCTCTCACCCTGTCTTCCTTTTCTCTCTTTTGTTCTATGTAAAAATCCGGAATACCTCCTTCCATATGCTTTCTCTATTTATAAGTAGAGAAGGCATAAAAGACAGCTATTCACACATCATGGTATCAGCAGAGGAGACAACCCAGAGAAGCTTGCAGGAATCCAGGGTGAAGTGGCCCAAGTTTAGGGAGAACAAAACACCTGCTACGCAAAAACTGGAAAACTATTTTTTTCTTAAACACATGTGGGAGAGGTCAACCTTAAGCTCTAACTCTCTCACATGAAAACCAATTTTTCATTTTTGAGGTTGAGCATATGCTCGACCTCTCCCACATAAAAATCACATTTTTATTTTCAAGGTCGAGCATGGCCAGAATACTTCCAAACCTACTCTTCTCTCCTCCATTTTCAATTTTTTTTCCATGAAACCTGCTCTTTTGTCTTCCATTTTTTTAATCTTAATTAATCCAACTTTCCTTTCAACTATATTTTACTTCTTAATTGATTTTCACTGCTTCTTAATTGATTTTACTCAAGTGTACCATAAACTATCACAGACACATTTCCCTTCATCAAAACATATATTCCACAAAATTCTTACGTTCTACATAGAGGGATTTATCTGGGTATTACAATAATATATGAAAAATATCCTCAATAACAATATTAAAACAAAATAACATAATATTAATAGTCACGTTAATCTATTTGAAAACATAAACAAATCCTCAAAATCACATAACTTTAACTCAATAACAGAACCTAACAATCTTAAACAGAGCAACATATCCTCAACCGTTACCTCATCCAATTAATCCAACAATCCAAGGACAAACCACAATCTGTCAATATTTCATCCAAGTAAATCCAACATTTCAACATTCAATTCATCTAATCAAACCTACAATTCGATATACAGTTCAACAATATTCATTTCATTTAACAGTCTTGTGTCATACCATAATTATCAATTATACAAATTCATAATTCTACCTAATATCTTAGCATCTTGTAGTGTAGGCCTAGAGGCCAAACACATGCAACAATTGCTTACCTCGGGATTGCAGTGACCAAGAATTAGTTCCCCTATGTTGGACCTTTGAAGAGCACTTCATCCAATTATTAGTAAAAACCCTCTCGGAGCACACAAATCTGAGACCCGCAAGGAACACTCCTCACAATCATCAATCAGACACCTTCAAGATTTGTGGTCAGCTTGTTCCTTTGTTGCAGAGCTGATCCCCTCAATTTATTGGGATTTCCAAGCGGTGGCCAAAGACTCAACCTCTCCTTCAATCATAATAGGCAACCACAACCTATACTTGAGAACCGCCATCTTCAACCAATTACCATCAAACACGATCACCTACATTACCTAAATCCTACTCATAATTGCCATTCTCTGTATTTGGCCTTAATCCCCAAATAATTGCAGGTAGATTCCTAAATAATCCTTCACTTCCAATTTTAATCATTTGCGGACACATTCTATCTCATATGAGTATCAATCCAACAAATATTACCTCAAACAACAGCTCCTTTAATGCCACGTTACCCCACGTTTACCTTTGTACTATTCATTGCAGACTCGTTTCCATCCACGGATGTCAACACTCCCCCTAGTCTACTGTTCAATGCACTCCAATTAACCAAAAAAATCTCGTTCACTTGTCAAAACGATAACGTTAACTTCCTATTGTGGCCACCTTTCAATCCGTGAATGCCTACGCTTCTACTGGTCCACTATTCGGCGTGCGTTGCTTATCGAAAACAATGCCATTTACTTCCTTTCGCTGACACTTCACTAGCCAAAATAACGACGTCTCCCGTTAATAAAAGGCTACAACGGCAATATTCACTACCGCTATAATAACCCAATTTTTGTAATGAAATCAAGAAAGGATTATTGGGAAATTAATTCAGTGCAAGGGAATTGGTTAAGTGGGAATTTTGGTTAAGAATTTATTGGGGATAATTGGGGGTAATTGAGGATTATTACTTAAGGGGTTTATTGATTTAGTGAAGAAAAGGGGAGAGAGAAGAGCAGTGATGAGAAGGAATGATTTAAGTGTAGATTGAATTAAATGTAGCAATGACAAGACAATGGCAAAAAGATGAGGAGGAGACGTCCTTTATGGAGGAACATATGACGGATATGGAGGAACATACATCTCTTATTGAAGGAAAATGTTTGGCGTAATAGGGGGTCGGTGTTGTTTGTTAAAAGTAAGTAGAAAATTACACTATTTTGAGGCGTGGGGCATCCCTAAAGGAAAACAGACGTTCCAACATTGAGGTATTAAAAGAATACATCTTTGTTTTAGGAAATGAGGGACGTCCCTCATGGAAAGTGGGTCATCCAAAAGAAAGAATAGATGATGGCATTAGTATTAAGTAGGATGACATCGTTTGGAACTAAGAAAGAAATGGGAAGGAAGGGACCTCCTTTATGGACAAAGGACATCCGAAATAGAAATAAAGGGAAAGACGTTAAGATTGAAGTGGGACGACATCATTTGGAATGAATAGAAATGGCTTTTAAGAAGGAACAAACGTCCCACATTGAGGAATGGACGTCCCTCATGGCGAAGAGGTTGACGGAGGTCTGTTAGAGGTTGACGGATGTCAAAAATGTGAAGGCAATGGACGCCCCTTGTTGTGGAACGGACATCTCTTGTAGCAATGTGGTTGACGAACGTTAAGGATGGAATAATGGATGCTGCATGTGCATGTGAAAAATAGAACATCCCTTGAGGAATGGACGTCCCTCGTGGAAAATTATCGAACGACAAAAGATTACGCATTCTGCGAAAAAAGTATTTTTCTACCATGGTCATTTCATGTTTCTCCAGATTCTGCGATAAGGATTTTCCACATGGAGTTGCGGTATTGGACCCCCCTCCCTTAGTCTAGGTGATTGTCCATCAACTATTGCTTCTTTAAGTAGCTTCTCCAGATTTATAATAGGTAAGGCATATATAAAGGCTTCTGGTTATTTTCTCCTTTACAGAGTACAACGAAAGAGAGATAGATAGAGTGGGAGGGAGAGTGTTGAGTGATACACTCTTTGGCGAAAACGCCTCTGCGATGGAAGAATGTAAGACTGTGAGCTTCTGGGAAAAGGAAACGAAGAAAAAGAAAAAGAAAAGGAAAAGAAGAAAGGAGAGGAAGAAGCTGAAGGGAGCTCTTAGGTGTTTTGCAGGTAATGTTTTCCCCCTTGTTGCTGGATGGTTTTGACGAAGTGATAATCTATTGGGTTTAGAAAAGATGTTGATTGCTTGCTGTGAAATGTATTTTGCCACTTTTAAGTGATTATTATTACGACCGTTTGCAGCTGATTGATGAATTGAATATTGTTCTTTGTTGGTTGAGAAATGTTATTCTGGAATTTTGGTTACTGCTTGATGGAAGTTTGATTCTCTGTTATTCACTGCCCTGTTAAGATATAATTATTGGACGTTGAAATAAATGGATAATGCCCTGTTGTTTAGTTGCATCTTGTCTTGAAATATTTACAGTGGATATATTAATTTTGTATGTTTGGATATTAGTATTGGTCACCATTGCTGAGGGTTTGATTTGTTAAATGAGCTTGGACTCCACTGTGGTTATTCAGTTTTGGATTAAGAAACTGTTAGGTGAATTGGAGTATTTGGATTATGGGATTCTGTTATTAAATGAACGGGGAATATGGGTATCAAAATTGAGGTTTGTAATTGGTAGATATTAATGATTAAATATTGTTGATTTTGAAGGTATTAAAGGAAGAAGGATAAAGTGAGAAAACGCGTAAAGGACGCTAGGTAAGAAATAATGCATATGATTGGCTAGTGGAGGCCTACATCATGAGATTAGAATTATTATTTTTAATTTACGTATTCTGGATTTTGTGGTATGTGATAGGTTGATAGATTCATTTGGTGATGTTGTGTTGTTATGCTCGTAGGTAGTATGTTGATAAATTCCCTTTGGTGATGTTGTGTTATTACTCTCTATTGATTGTTAATCCCTATTGTTATCGCACCTATTGTTCTTTATTAAAGCATTACATGAACATGCGTAATGATGTAACATGCATAATGATGATAGACATAAGAGTGATGTCATATCTAGATTGGTATTCACATTGCATGGGAGAGACATTGCAAGGGAGAGACCGGACTTAATAAATGTAATAGGAATTGGGGGTTGAGGAGTTATTTCGGATTCTAATTGGGAGACTCGAGATTAAACCCTTCCCTAATCGGGATGCGAGAGCCTGTCTCTTGAGATTTAGTTTTCAGTTAGAAACTATTTTCCTTGTTCGGATTCTAACCGGGAGACTCGAGATTAAACCCTTCCCTTGACGGGATGCGAGACCCTGTCTCCTTAGAGTCAGTTCTGACCAAAAACTATCCCCAATGTCCTAGCTCAATGTATGAGTTTAATGATATGAGACTATGAGTAAAAGATAGATTTGGTGGATTCCTTTGTGACAAAATCAGATATATGCATGCATCATACTTCATTCTATTTATTGCTGAGTGTTAGGCTCATGGCTATCTCATGATGTAGGTACACGCACGAGAACAGGTGAAAGAGCAGTTGATGAATAATTTGCACGTGCAAATCTTATGGCTGGCTAGGCTAATGGATAAGAGAAAGGAAAATGTTTTGGAAAGAGTTTTGTAAAGTATTTGAATTATAAAAAAAAAGTTTATGTAAATGATTTAATAAATTTTTTTAATTCATAATGTGTTTTATTCATTTAGTCTCCCGTTGTGTTTTACAAAGGGTTTTAAGAAAAGAATTTTAGTATCGTTTTTTAAATAGTTTTAATAAAGAGAAGTCTTCAGCTATTTTATAAAAGAAAAAGTTTTCAATTTTACACATTTTCAAAGTAAGAAAAACTGGGTCGTTATAACCATGGACATATTCTATCGCCTATTGACAATGTGTTCACCTTATATTTAGTCACATCCCTCCCACAAGGAATCTTTCTCATCCATGAGAGCATCTTCTATCAAATCTTACAGTCCTCATTTAATCTTATTTTGCCCTTATCACTCTCGCACAACATCTTTCCGCAAAGCATCTTTTCTGTCCTCCCCTTTCTTAATTCAGCAGCTACAATTTCTCCATATATTTAATCCAACACTGGTCCTTCCCTCGGGAAAGCATCTTCCCACAACTACCCTTCTTCGGTTCTTGCTAAAACGACAGCGTTATTTTGGTAACATTTTTTTCTTTCTTACAAAACCGTGGCAATTTATACATTTCCTCTAATATACTAAAAATCCCACCTATTTTCCTAAAAAATATTTTTCTTACTTTCATGGGATATTACAATCTCTCATTCTTATAAAACTTTTGTTCACAAAATTTGGCATTCCATGCTTCTCTGAACATTTCTAGAAATCAATTCTTAATTATAAATCTACTCCTTTCATGATTTCAACGAAATTTGACCCACTATGCTTATCTATAAATAATGATAAAATCACACTTTTACTCATACCTGGTGAATCCTTATATTCATCTTCACTATTGTGAATTTCCTTTTGCTCCATTAGTCAATCCTTTGTACTTTGTTCTTGTCAATTATCCATACTTCAATATGTTGTATCCAAAATATGGAGGTCCTCTCTTCAAGGTCCCAACCATCCATATTTCATAGTAAGCTTATAATTTATAAATTTATATAAATCTTAATTCCAATTAAAACTACCTTCACCATGTGACAAATTCTTTGAGTGTGACATTACTTTTAAAAATGTTGTCCTTAAATTGGCTTAATTCAAAGTTTCTTCATCCTTATTGTTATAGAAAAACTTTATCCAAAACCATAAATTTCATTATTTATTTATATAACACAACATAATTATTAAACTACTGATCACAACTTAAAAAACCTTTCCTTACATTATTTTTAGTTGGACTTTCCCTTTGTTTTCCATAAAAGGAACAACTCTTAGTGCAATCTTGTTATGATCTTTGTTGACAGAGAGCATTTTCTAGCAAAGTTTCCATCTTCTTGATATTGAAAACATAATCTAGATCCGGCCATGGACATTCCAAAATGATGTTTATGGCACTTTTTACATGGTTCGGCCTTAGGTTCCATTTCTTTGAGTTTCTTTCTTCCTTGTTGCCTTCCATTTGCCAAGGATCTTTTAACACCTTTTGAATTTTCTCTCTTATATATTGGTTGTGGCTAAATTTTCTTTACTTATTGTCCTTGTTGTTTTTTTGATTCTTCTATTCCAAGGGCTTTCGCAATAATTTTGAGTTGATGAGATTGACGTTCAACTAATTTAATTAGACCATATTAATAGTTTCGTCCCTGCAATCGTCTACTCGTCCTTTATCTCTTTCCACGTTATACACCTTTCAAATCTATAAAATCAAATTCAATCAATAAAAAGATAAATCATACTTACAGTTGACAAGACATTCGCATGTGGAGGCTTGAGTTATTACACAATCACATAATCAATTGTTTTGATACCATATTTGTAACAACCCGAAATCCATGATAATTTTTAATACGACTTTTTGAACATTTTAAAAAAACTTTGTGTAGTGGAAGACTTTTCTCTTTTCAATACCATACTAAAAGAGTGTACAATAACAATTAAATCAATCATCCTAAAATCCATAAAACACTTTTACAAAAAGTCTATAATTTATTACAACATTTCTTTCTTTACATATCGTGAGCTTATCGTGAGCCCTCTTATACATTAAGTTGTTGTAACAACTCCAGCTGCTCCCCACAAGCCATGCGCCATCGATTGCAAGGTTCACCATTATCTGTCTCATCATCCAACTTTCCTTCACCTACACACAAGATTCATCTATGAGCCTAATGCTCAGTAACTAATGTATAACTTAACTTAAACTGAACATTAATATAAAATTTATGTAATCATGCAATTCAAAACATGCCATTTTGGTTCTTTTCTTTTCTGTTCTTTTCAGTCAGCATTCTTTTCTTTCTTTTCATTCTAGTTCTTTCTTTTGACATTGGGACATGGTATCAAAACTAAAATCTTATTGGGGCCATATCATGGCTCACCCAAGGCTTCAATGATACTGGATCGCCAAAACTTTTAGAGTCTAGTCAATCCCACCTCCAAACGATCCCAGATCGTTGGAGCACAGGCCAAGGAAGATAAATATAGTCCATTTCTTCTTTCTTTGTCAGTTCATCTTTTCTTTGTTTATTTGTCTTTGAGCCACGTCCATACAACGACAATTTACGTGCATTTATTATGTTAATTCTTTCTTAATGAAACCTTTGCATGTAAGACATTTTCGTTTCTTTTTAAAGACATGATTGATGGAAACATATCATCAATAACAATAGAAAAACAAAATAATATAATACTAATAGTCATGTTAATCTATTTCAAAACATAAACAGATCCTTAAAATCACATAACTTTAACCAAATAACAGAACTTAAGAATCTTAAATAGAGCAGCATATCCCTCAACCATTACCTCATCTAAATAATCTAGTCGTCCAAGGTCATACTGTGAATTTGTAGTTCACGAAAGTGTTGACTTCCACGGACATATACAGTTCCACTCGACCCTGGTATTTTCTCGCAATCTGAGTCTAAACGGCATCGTTTTCTTTAAAATCACAAGCCAAAATGACGACGTTCTATCCAGCCTACATGTTTTCTTTTAATCGAACAACATCGTTTGACTTATAACGCGACCGTGGTTTCCCTTCTATGAGGAATTTTTTGATGCCGCTAAAGCATCTTTTGCGCATCCTACAATTCACATTAAATCATGCTTCCATCCGATGGTTAATATCCAACCCGCTTCTTAAAATCAATTTTGCGAACAAGTTTCTCCCCCACGATAATCATCTGATGGCTGAGATTGCATCCACGTTTCCTCTTTCTTAATATAACGGCCATTGTCCTTCCCGCACTTAATCTTTCCTTCTATGGGAGCATCTTCTCCTCTAATTCGACGGTTGACGTATCACCTAATCCTCTCATCCAACGACTGACAACTCGTCCGCCTCTCCCAGCCTTTCCTCCCGTGGTCTAGCCATCCAACGACGCCGTTTTCCCCTTCACAATGGACCTACATAAATCCACACCATGGTTCAACATCAACTTTTCCTACCCAAATCCACTCCTAAGTATTTTTCTTCCTAAAATTAATACTTCTTACGCCAATAACAACCCACCATAAAATCACATAAATTTTTAGTTAAATCCCATAAACTATAAAATAATATCTTTCACCAATAAATCTACCGATAAATATTGTTAAGAAGTTTTTAAAGATTCCCTGAGGTTGAAACTTTTTCCTTTTTCCTTAAGGGGTAAAGCTAAAGTATTGTTAAACTCTATAGCACCAAATTCAACAAATACATGGGATGGGTTGATGGAGAAGTTTTTGATAAAGTATTTTCCACCGATCAAGAATGCTAAGCTGAGGAATGAGATCACTTCCTTTAAACAATTCGATGATGAATTGTTGTACGAAGCATGGTAAAGATTAAAGGAGCTGTAGAGAAATTGTCCACAACATGAAATATCTGAATGGATGCAATTGGAGATGTTCTATAATGGACTTAGTGACCAAACTAGAGCCACCATCAACGATGCAACAAATGATGCAATTTTAGCAAAGAATAATTATAAAGCTTATGAGATTCTTAAGATGACGTAGGGAAGTCCATAAAGCTGGTCCACTAAAATATTATAACCAACTCAAAAAATTGCAAGAGTACATGAAAGTAGACACTCTATCATCAATCAAAGCACAAATTGATGCACCACAAGGCCCGGTTACTAGAGCTCGGGCCAAAAAGCTTATGCGTCCCAAGGCATCGACACCTGAGCCTGAGCCAATGGCTCCTTTATTTTCTAACCTTTTTATTTATTTTGTAGGTGTTTCTTCTCTAGCTAGCTTGGAGGAGAATTTTTGTCAATTACACAAAGAGGAGTCCGTGCATTTGGACAAGTGGATGTCATGCAAAAT
The DNA here is from genome assembly GCA_022433065.1 of Begonia loranthoides. Taxonomy (NCBI): domain Eukaryota; kingdom Viridiplantae; phylum Streptophyta; class Magnoliopsida; order Cucurbitales; family Begoniaceae; genus Begonia; species Begonia loranthoides. The sequence continues at coordinate 22,819,472 of CM039475.1, read as the reverse complement.
GTAGAAGAAATGGAGGGCTTTTCATTTCCGCCTAGAATCTGACCTTTGAGCGTTCAAGGGCCTTTTTGGCATTCAAGAAGACTTTATATCAAATTTTATCCTTCAAAAAGATTGTTACCAATAGTTTAAACTTTCCAGAGTATACTTTGGTGGGAAAATTTGACAGGTTCCAAGAAACAATTAGAAGCCTTAGTGAAATCTGTCCCCTGAAATAACAATACTCGACCCAGCAGCAATAACTTGAATAAAACTCTAAATCTGTATATGAGCTAAAGCTGGATTTTGGAGGACATCAACTCAATATAGTGAAGAAGATTGTATAAAAAATCCAGCTCAAAAAAACGTTCTAGAATAGGAGATCTATCAATTTCAATAACCAATTGAAAACTATTTCCAGCATAGCAGATTTAACAGTGTAGATAAAAAACGCAATAACTTGAGCTACGAATACCGAACGACGCCCAAATTTGGAGGTTAACTTCCTGACTTAACCTTGAAGAAATCACTAGAAGACCTCAAATAGAGACGATCGTCATAAAAGCCCCAAACATATGCTTCAATCAGCGATAATAACATTCAATAAAAATCACAGATTTAGCAGCTCAATATCAATCCGAAAATATTACCTTTCATTCAATACTTCCCAGAAGAGCTTCTTCATCTATTAACATATATCAAATCTCCATAACGTAAACTAACCAACCAGCAAGAAAAGACCTTAAGAGTATCACGAAAACAAGAAGGAAATCAATGGAGTCCGCGGACCTCCTAAGTGAGAGGGGCGATTTTAGGGTTGGCCGAAACCAACACTCTCCAAGGTTGGAAAGTTCTCTTGCCTCCACACCACAATCCTACCTTAAAGATGAAGATTGGAAGGGGCAATATCCCAATGATGCAAGGTTGAGAAGCTTCAAGAGGTGCCTTGCTTGGGGGTGGAAGGAATCGGCGCAAAGGGAAGGGGGTGGCCGCGGCAAGGGTGTCTTCAAACACAACCAAATTCTTCAATTCAAAATTGGTTTCATTTGCAGCAAAGAGGGCTTTTTAAAACCCTAAGAGTTCGTACACTAAAGGAAAAAAAAGACTAAAATAACCCTAATTAGAAAATGACCTAAACAGCCCTTTAACAATAACAAAACAATAAATCCGATTTTGGAAAATTAGTCTCTGAAAAAGGGATATTAGATATAGTACACCAAACCCAAATAAAGCGCCCAATATGTCCTTGGAAAGCTCTTTATGTTGGCTGCATTTTATATGAAGGAATAAAGTTGAAACGACGCCGTCTCGGTTGTCAAAATAGCCCTTGATCATCTGCTGCTCAGATTCTAGACGGATTTGGACAGCTCCTAATTTTCTTCTATGATTGCATGATATCCACTAGTCCAAATACACCAAATCCTCTCAGTGACATTGAATAAAGCTTTCCTCCAAATTGGATAGAAAATTAAACAACTACAAAACAAATAAAAAGTTAGAAATAAAGGTGCCCTTAGCTCGGGCTCAAGCGACAGGTCCTTGGGGCACATCAAAATTGGAGCTTGTTTTCTATGTTAAACGCTGCATTTACATAGACCAAATCCCAGCCTTTGACCCCTTTTCTTTGTGTGTTTATTATTAAAGATATTTTTGTAATTTGACAACTCAATTGTCCTAATTTTGTGTGGAGCTTATAAGCCTCCCTTAGGGCTAATTTGAATCAGATTAGAAACCCCCAAAGTCGAATTGAACTTTGCTCTAGAGAGCACTCTCTCACGGTGTGTGGTTGCTTCACGGCTACCTCCACTTTATCCATCCTTCTTCTTGTTCTTGCTAGGTTTTGAGAAGAAGGATTTTTGCTGCCTCTTCCAGCAACTTTCTAGTGAGGTTGTGTTTGGTGTGTAGAGATAGAAGGCCTCTGTAAATCCCAGTTTGGAGTGCTGGTTTTTTGAAGTGACCGAATCAGTCTCCCCTTTAAACGTGGAGGGTTCTTGTGGACCTAACCGATTTTCTTCTTCTTGTTCATGGTTTTTCTTGAAAGGTATTCTTATTTCTTGATCCCTTAAAGCTGGTACTCTGTTTAAGAAGATTTGGTAAAGATTTCGCTTGGATTTCGCAAATCTGCCATTTGCAATTCCAGATCCAAGTCTCGGATTACATCAGGCACAACTCCGCGTGTACGTGATCTTTGAAGCTAATTTTTTAGAGTTTTATTGTATTGGTTATTATCTCTCTACCCTGTAATTTTGAGACTCAAAGGGTGTATGCAACTTGAGATATGTTCGTTCCATTTCCGTTATTTCAGATCTATTTTAGTGATTTCAGATCCGAGCTTTGGATTACATCACGCACAACTCCGTGTGTGCAAGGGTTTTGGAGCTAATGTTTTAGAGTGATATTATACAAATTATTGGCTACTTGTCCTATAATTTTGGGATCCAAAACGCGGATGCAAGTGAAGTTTCGTTTGTTTCAATTTTAGTGATCAGATTTTTTTTTTTCGAAACCCTAATTTGTGGTTCATTTTCCTGAAAGCATAACTCAGTTTTTACGATATTATTGAAGTTGATTTTTGGAGACATTATTGTTTGGGTTGCTGACTATTAGACCTGTAAATTTGAGTCCCAACCCCTGTATGCACATCAAACCTCCCCTATTCTAAAATTGGAGTTTGGGTTTGTTGCTCTAACCGATTGCTGATTACAATTATTGGAACTTGAAGTTTTGGAATCTATCAAAAGCTTATTAACATCTTTACCAATTTGTATTTTGCAGGGGGAGTTACAGTAGAGGACCCTGGCAATGAGCCAAACCATGAAGATAAAGCAAGGCCAATGTACCTATTCACTTGGGAAGTTCATGCACAACACTTGGCTACAAGCTCACCCGATGACAAGCTTGCGATTCCAATACATTGCCTTATGAGAGCAGCAGCTGAAGATGTGTCATACCGATGTGATTCTAGGCCTTCTTAAGCATTGGTTGAGGGTATGGTTGCATATGTTTTCTTTTGGATAAATTAATGTTGATTTGGATGATTTTGGATAATGTCATGGTTAGTGTTCTCGGCTAGGCATGCTAGCCAAGAACTTACATTGTGTTGTTTCATTTTGAGAATATTTTTGTAATTTTCATTTTATGGCAAACCTTGTGATATATACCCTCACTAAGGTTTGTCTAAAGATTAGTTTGAAAATCATCAGCTTGAGCTAAATCTTGTGTGGAGTTTTCTCCTTGCAAATCGGCTGTGTCCTTTTAGGTTAAACCGAGAAGTGAGTGTGCTAACAAATTAATCGACTTGTCCTTAGTTTGTATTTGAGTGGATTTATTATACTATTCTTCCTATCATCTTGGTCCAAAGGTGAGCATTAAGAAAGGGAGTTTAGAAGACTTGCTGTGAAAACAAGTTAGAGCGGTTCTTGAAGAATTCATTGAAGTCAAAGGCGTCATTAGCATCCTTTGGACTAGCTTGTAAGTGAGTATTTGTAGTTATTTTCCAGAATGAATTGGGTCCTAATTTTTGGAGAGTCTTCTTTACGCAAGTAAAGGAGAGTGTGGTTAAAATTTTGTATCATTTGGCTTGGAGACGTGTAAGTTGTAACTCTTTCAATTTTGAATTGCAATCTGTCTTATCGGTACCCTTTTGGGGAAGTGAACTTTGCGAACGTATACTTTCTTCTTCTTCTGGAATTTTTTGCGTGAAATTTGGAGGATTGTTTGGTTACCTTTCAAGGGGTGTGTGGTTCAATCTTTTCGTTAATAGGTTTAGAGAAATGAAAGTTGTGCGTTATTCATTTTCTACTCCAAAACTATTTTATTGGTGTTATTCTGGGAATGTCATTTTGCATTCGCATAACTTCCGTTCCATTTGAATTTTGATGTGATTTTTGGAGGGTACGATATACTTTGGCATTTTTGTTTGTGTTCCAAATTAGGTATTTATTTGAGTTTTGGAGAGTAAGTTACAAAATTGGCAAAACTGGTGTTCTGTTTTCAAACCCAATAACCGCCATCTCCAAGTGCTTGTCAAAGGTTGCATCCCTTGGTGCATCACAAATTCCCTCATTGACAAATAGAATAAAAAAATATGCAACTTGGAGCTAGCAACCTACTATAGCAATTTCATGTGTATATTGTGGAGGAGAATATTCTTTCGACAGCTGCCCTTAAGATTCTGAGTCAGTATGGTATATGGAAAATTATAATCAGAAACAAAACTTCAATAGATACAACAATTCTTACTCCAACACTTACAATACAGGGGGAGGCAACATCCAAATTTTAGTTGGAGTTCTCAAGGTCAAAATCAAAAAGCTAGATCTTCTAATTATCAACGAAGACTTCAATGTCCACCCAGTTTCACACATCAAAATAGACATCAATAGCAGGATCTGTCTTTAGAAAAGATGCTAAAAAGTTTTATGGAGGAAACAAAAGCGGCAATCCAAAGTGATGCAAAATGAAACCATCCTATTATTGATCAAGCCTCAAAAAATATCATGAAGTTATTTAAGGTCAAGTATAGGTGGAAGTCAAGAGTAATGAAAGAGAAATGGAAAGACTTTCCAAAAATTGTCCTCCTTTTGACCTCCGAAGAGTATTTGACTATTTTGGCATTTAAGATGACATCAAGTCAAGAATAGTTCTCCATGAAGATTATAGCTGACTTCCTAAGCTTTCTAGAGCATGTTGGATTGTTAAATTTGGAGTTCATTTGGTATGAAAAATGCCTAAAGAACAGAGAGTAAAGTTTAAGGAAAGTCCAAGTTTCCAAACTTGGAGACCAAGAAACTCAAGATATGGAAACCATCCAAGTGGATAATTTCAACAAGAAAGAGCTGCCAAAATACATCTAGACTTGGAGAAAAAGAAGGAGAAATATTAATTTAATATTTTTTTAGTTAATTAACCAAATAGAAAATCGGACAACTTATTCTATGAGCCGATTTAAAGTTATTATTGTTTATTTACTTGTTTCCTAATTTATGCTTTGTAAAAGGCTATATAAAGCCACATATATTATGTTTTAGACAGTTCAGACTTTAATACAAAGTAGCTTTTGCTAATCTCAAAATTGGTGTGATTACTCTTTCAAACCCCTTTGGTGAGTTATATCCAAAGACCTCCTCGTTGAGTTATATTGAGGGAGAACTATCCTAAGGTTACTTTCTAAAAGTAATCCCTTTCTTCATTCATTGTCATCATATTTGCAAGTTAGATCTAAACCCCTTCCGTTCACGCATCATTTGGCATCAGAGCTAGAAGGTCCAACTAATTCATGATATTTTTTGTACACAATGACGGGGAGACAAAACTACTCATGGAACGCAGTTTTAGACGAGGATAAACTACAAAAAAAACTTCCTACTTTTAGCGGATCAACATATGAAGAAGATTACTTGGACAGGGAAGCACAAGTAGAAGAAATCATTCATAGTACATCACTTTCACAAACGACCTTGGTTAGACTTATTTCTTCACAATTTATATGGAAAGCTTCAATTTGGTGGAACAATTTGTTATATTGCTGGAAGATGGAATGGAAAGAAGATATCACCACTTGGCACTTAATGAGGCAACTCTTGAGGCAAGAATTTTCTCCATCTTCACTACCAATACCAAGATTTTTCCAGAAGCAACAATCCATTATCGAGCAGATGCTTCAAACACTTGACAAACTAAGAGATATGTTGGTTAGGAAACAAGAAGCAGAGCACTTCTCTAATTTATGAGCACAAGAACAGGTTGAGGAAGAATGTCAAGAAGAGCAAGTACCTGAAACGATAAATGACCAAGTTGACTCTTTGGCAACAATAACACAAAAGGAGCAATCTTTCCATGTTCCATGCTTCAACATGAACGAGGTTTGTTCCTTACTAATTATGGACGAGATTTGCGCTAACATGGATTCTTTGGTTTTGGTTAAAGGAAATTACTTGGAATTATTAATGCATGGCCTCCCGTACAAATTTTGGTGGCACATTAACAAGGACTAAGATGTTCATGAGTGAAGTGTAAATACACAAAAGCAATGTCCTTTAATCAAAGGTGGAAAGTGTGACGACAAGTTGTTTTCCATAGATTTTAAGGAAAATTTAAATTGGTTGAGTGCCAAAGATGACATTAAGGTAACACTAACTTTGGTTAATTTTTCTCATTGGAGTTTTATTAATATAGCAATTTGTGATATAGCAACTACACGTGATCCTTGTTGGGAATTATCGGGGCACACACATGATTCTAATTATTATGCATTCAAAGACAGTGAAAGGATAGACAAGTTAATCCCACTATAATAAAGGGAAGTTACAAAAGATCAAGAGGTGTTAATAAAAAACCGAGCCGAAATCATTATGTTTACAACAAAGAGGTATGTGCCACTGGACAACTTAATTGCTTGGATTTTTAGAGTTGGGTGGAAGATAGTAATATATGGTTATGATATGAAAGAACTTAATTTGGTAGAAATTAATTACTATTTTTGGATTATGGAAACCTATTGCATCTTGTGGACAACCTTGCTATTGCATGAAGATATTAAGTTGATTCTTAGGCAAGACATTTATGGCAACAAGGATAATCTCGAAATTAAGTGGTTTTATTATTTCAAAAACTTTTTACCTATTTGTGCATCATTGTTCAAGGATAAATTGTTGGATTATTTTCCTTATATGATCAATTGCAAAAAAAGGAAAAAATGAAGTTAGTGGCCAATGCTTCAATTCAAAGATTGTGTTTCCAAAAATGGCAAGACAACTCATGGAAGTAGAAAATCACTCCTAAGGAAAGTGTTTGTTGGATTCCTAATAAGTCAAATCAACGAAAAGGCAATTCAAGATTTTATGAAGACATTGTTCTTTAGCCACATATACTCAAAGGTATTCTCACAACTATTTTTATGGAAATTATGGAACTACAAAAGGGTATTCATGAAAATTTGAAGATGTTATTTAAATATAGAAAGTGGTTGGTGCAAATCTTGATATTATTGACCTAGCACATTATACACGGATTGTTTCCTTATTTTATTCATGGAGATCTTATAAGCAAGGAAAATTTCAAGGCTCACACCACATCTCCTATTTAATTAAGGAATATTATGAAAAGAACGTTCTATGGCCACATATTCTTAAAGGAATTCTCAAGATTATGTTTATGGCAATCCTTATTGTGACCTACATTAATTATAATTCGAAGACAAGGATGGAGAATCTTATATTTGAGATATTATTCAAGCATGGAAAGATATTCATGACATCAACCTACTAAAAAGGAAGTTCATGCCCTTATTATAATCATGAAGGTCTTTAAAGAAGATAGCCTATAATGATTCTTCCTTTTATGGTAATATAGAATATGGTGACACAAGACATGATTCGAGGTCGAATCCTTATCAACCCTAGGAGGATGAAGCAAAATGGAACCATCCTATTATTGATCAAGCCTCAAAGAATATCATGAAGTTATTTAAGGTCAAGCATAGGTGTAAGTAGAGAGCAATGAAACAGAAATGGAAAGACTTTCCAAAAACTGTCCTCCTTTTGATCTCCAAAGAGTATTTGAATATTTTGGCATTTAAGACGACATCAATTTGAGAAGTGTTTTCATAAAGATTATAGCTGACTTCTTAAGATTTCTAGAGCATGTTGGATCGTTAAATTCGGAGTCCATTTGCTATGGCAAAAGTCCAAAGAACAGAGAGCAAAGTTTAAGGAAAGTCCAAGTTTCCAAACTTGGAGACCAAGAAACTCAATATATGGAAACCATCCAAGTGGACGATTTTAACAAGGAAGAGCTACCAAAATGCATCTAGACTTGGAGAAAAAGAAAGAGAAATATTAATTTAATATTTTTTAGTTAATTAACCTAATAGAAAATTGGACAACTTATTCTATGAGCCGATTTAAAGTTATTATTGATTATTTACTTGTTTCCTAATATATGCTTTGTAAAAGGCTATATAAAGCCACCTAGTGTTATGTTTTAGACAGTTAAAAGTTTAATACAAAGTATCTTTTGCTAATTTTGAAATTAGAGTGATTCCTCTTTCAAACCCCTTTGGTGAGTTATATCTAAAGACCTCCTCGTGTGAGTCATATAGCTAGAGAACTATCTTAAGGTTACTTTTTAAAAGTAATTCCTTTCTTTATTCATTGTCATCATATTTACAGGTTAGATCTAAACCCCTTCCGTTCGCGCATCACAAAGTCTAGATGCCTTATTTAGAAATTTAGAAAACTAATTTGGATAGTTTGCGAGTTCATCAAAGAATAGATGTCAAGGTGCTCTCACAATTAACTTAGAAAATCCATGAGTTGAGAATAAAGAGGATTACAAATCTATCACCTTGAAGAATGACACTGCTATTGAGACAGTTGATGCACAAAAAAGACCAAAGAAAGTAATAACCATGGAGTGAAAGCAGCGAATTATAGAAACAGTGGAAGAGTTGTCTAATCAATAATTACCAGAGAAGAAAGTTGCTACAAAAAAACAGCATAAACAACAACTAGAATTACAAGTTATTTAGACTGCCACCTCCTTTTACACAAAGATTACAAAAGCAATAGTAATACAAGAAATTCAAAAGATTTCTCGATATTTTGAACAAGCTACAGAACAATGTCTTATTAGTAGAGGCATTTGGAATGAATGCTAAGGTATGTCAAGTTTATGAAGGCCATTCTATCTATAAGAAGGGAGTTGAGAGAATTTGAAATTGTTGCTATAACTAAGGGAAGCCTTCTATAGAATAAATTGCCACCCAAATTAAAGGATCCAAACAATTTTACAATACCTTTCGCGATTAAAAACAACTACTTTGAAAAAGCTCTCTAGGACATGGGAGCTAGTATCAATTTAATGCCTATATCAGTTTTCAAACAACTTACTATTGCTAAAGTAAGGCCAAGAGCAGTGATACTTCAGCTTGCTCATCAATCTCCAACATATTGATGTGCCACCGAAACTGACAAATCACTATCAAGTAGGGAGATTTACTAACCTTAATTCAAGAGTTTATTTTATAAGTGATCATGAAGAAAAGTGCATTGAAAGTAACAATTACATCCATCAAACTTTCAAATGTATCATGGAGTTATTCAAGATAAAGCATAAGTGAAAAATCAAGCACAAGATTAAGTGACTTATGAAGAATTCCCAAATTGCTAACAATTTGACCCTCGAGTAGTATTTGGAGTATTTGGTAGCCTTAACAACCTGATGTTAAAAAGTGTTTTTCATAAAGATTGTAGCTGATATCACAAGCTCTATAGAATAAGGTGTTTTGTGAAGTTTAAAGATCATTTACTATGCCAAATAGGTCCAAATAGAGAGCTTCACTTCTGCTTATTTTGGAGCCCACATCTTCCAAGCTCAGAGTTGAAGCCTGTGTCACTTGAAGATACTTTATTGGTTATTTTTTGCGTAATTATGTTGGAGAATTAATTGAGATTTATATTTATTTATTTTATACTAGTTTTAATCGTCTTAAAACTCAAGGTGAAAGTGTCACTCGACTAGAGCATGTTCTAGCCAAGTAAGTATGTTGTCAGGACATTTTTGGTAATATCTTTGTAGGACATTAGCACTAATTTTGGGGGACCATTTAAGGTCTCCTTAGGGTTGTTTACAAATAGTTTTGAATAAAAGAAAACCGCCCCCATAGCCTTTTGCTTTCTCCTTGCTCCTTTACAAGACCCATAACCCCAATTGATTGTAATCAATCGATTTGTGTTGTGTAGATTCCTTGTTCATTTGTGAGAGGTTGAACAAGTCAACTCCCTATTATAGACTTCTCATTTCCTCTCTTGTGAAGTGAACTCCTAGCAAGACTATACAAACTCACATGCTATCAAGTTAAAGAGCTCCTTTTCTTGTAAGCACTAGCCTTTGAGTAGAAAGTTGTAATTATGCAACATTTTGACTTACTTGCACTCGCACTCTTTCAACCATAACTCCACCCCCATTTCAATTTTGTAGTGCCCTAGAAGGAGGGTGCTGCAATCCCACTTTGAATTGGGGAAGGGGAAGAGAGTAAAATATAAGTGGTTTGCTCGCCTTCCCTAGTAGACGCGTTTTGTGGTGGGTAAGTCACTGCCAAAAACAAACCCATGCGGGCTGAGGTCCAAAGCCGACAATATCTATTAGGCGGGAGCTAGTCTCTTATACTTATGGTATCATAGCTAGACCCCGCTCATTGTGGCCAAGAGGACGTGGGCCCCCAAAAGGAGGGGTGATTGTAGTGCCCCAAAAGGAGGGTGCTGTAATCCCACATCGACTTAGGAAAAGAGAAGAGAGCAGAATATAAGTGGTTAACTCGCCTTCCCCAGTAGACGCGTTTTGGCGTGGGTAAGCCACTGCCAAGAACAAACTCGTGTGGGCCAAGGCCCAAAGCGGACAATATCTACTAGGCGAGAGCTAGTCTCTTATAGCTCCCGTCAGCTCCCGCCCAGTAGATATTGTCTGCTTTGGGCCTCGGCCAGCACGAGTTTGTTCTTGGTAGTGGCTTACCCACCCCAAAACGTATCTACTGGGGAAGGTGAGCTAACCACTTATATTCTGATCTCTTCCCCTTCCCCAAGTCGATGAGGGATTGCAGCACCCTCCTTCTGGGGCACTACAATCACTCCTCCTTTTGGGATCCCATGTCCTCGTGGCGACAATGAGCTGGATCTAGCTGTGATACCACAAGTATAAGAGACTAGCTCCCGCCCAATAGATATTGTCCGCTTTGGGCATCGACCCGCAAGGATTTGTCCTTCTTAGTGGCTTACCCACCCCAAAACGCGTCTACTGGAGAAGGCAAGCTAACCACTTATATTATGCTCTCTTCCCCTTTCCCAAGTCGATGTGGGATTGCAGCACCCTCCTTCTGGGGGACTACAAATTATGCTTGTGATATTTTAATGTTTTTCTCTTCATCCACCCTATGTTTTGGTGTCCAAAAATCGTGCTCAAATCATCCATTTCCCTTTTTTTATTCATCCCAAAATCACCTTCTAAAAACTACCTTAAGACCATACACGATTCCATAACACATTTTGTAATACCCTGAATTTTTATTCTATTAAATGTAAGATTATATAATGATGATGTTTGATGATTTTGGGCATTGAGATGGTTGAATTAGAGTTATAATAGGTGTAACATCTCATTTCTGTTTATAGATTTTTCATAAAATTTTGAACATTTTAAAATTCTATTTAAAACATAATTTATTGACATATATCAGAGTACATTGCGTAGAATAAAACATTAAATCATCTTACAGAAATAATATAATAAATTACTTAAATCCATGACAATATGTTATGCATTTAAAAACAACCTTATTTAATAAAGCCATAACCCTTGAGGTCGTCTTGTGCATTGTAACATAAGCTCGCATCACGTCACGCTCCTGCAACATTTACTTTAATCTGCTCATCATTCATACCTACATGAAAGGAGGAATAATGATCCTATTGCCCAGTAAGAAATATAAAATGTAATACAACCTTTAAACTTTATGACAATTCTACATGCTTTAGTTTCATATATCATTGTAAGTTAGGTGAGAGCAACCTCTTCAGTTTCCGAACTCACCATTTGGATTTGTTTTACATGAGAACAACCTCTTCAGTATCCGAACCCAATAAAAATAGATCCATCTACATTTATATTCATTAATGTTTACTATTTTACCGTTAGGTGAGAACAACCTCTTTAGTCTTCAAACTCACCACTCGTTGAGTAAGAGCAACCTCTTAAATTTTTGAACTTACTCAAACGAGCTGTTTCTATGTGTGAGCAACCTCTTAAGCTTTTGAACCCACGTAGAAACACTATCATTATCTTCTTTATCAGCCCATGAAATACATGACATATATCCTATAACGTGTCTACATGAATGTCATACAAAACAATTCATATATCATAACAAACAACTATCAAACAATTACTATGCTTTATAATCTAATATTAAACATGCTTTATTAGCAATAGAGAACTAATCATTTTAACCTCTATATTTATCCCAAATAATATCATAACTTAGTAATAATTAATAGGGAGTTAACTTATGAAAACTAATAAGTGTCTATATTCTCAATTAACATCTAACAAACTTGCTTCTACAATTTGATTTTCTAAACATAAACAATAACAATATTATTCTTAATTATCATTATGCAGAGGACATAAAAATAGCAGAATGTCTTTTCAGAATATCAATCTATTTATAACAAAGAATAACAGTAGCAACATTCTTCATAGTGCACTAACATGTAAACCCACTTTTCTTTCTCCACTGCCCACTAATCTTTTAATTCATTTCCATCATAACCTTTTAGTAAATTGTCAATAGAAACCATATGAATAGAGATCTATTATCTAAGTATGGAAGCAAACTATCTAGAAAACTATCCAGAACTTTATCTTTATTAATAACTATATCAGGGAAACCAACTATCCATAAGACAAACCACGAAACAATACTGCATAACACAGCAAGATAGATAAACGTCCTACTCCTACGATGTAGGTCCTTACGGACAATTCAAACACAATATTGATTACCTTGTATAGTGTTTCCCATCTCTGAAGCGATTTATTGAAGTTCTAGTTCGTCATCAGCATATCCCTGAAAATCATTTCATCCATGTCTGATAGCATCTTTCTTCCAAGACCAGCGATAGAACAAGGAGTGTGATGGAAGTATTTCTCAAGCCTCTCTTCGATTTCTCTAAAACAAAGCCTTACTCTGTAACAAAACTTCAGTCACTCATCCTTCTCCACTGTTCTCATTATACGTACTTATAAGCATCTGTCGATGACTCTTCAACACTTGAGGGAGGTAAAGAGTTACCAAAACGTATCATAACTCCTCTATAACCATTCAGGCATTGAGACGACGAACCAACATGTCAGTTATGCAAGTATGTGTGACCCAAAAAATATCTCCTTCCTTGCTTCACATGTTTTCCTCTTTCCAATGTGGCTTGCTAGACCCCAACCATGAGTTTGCTTCAATATTGATATCCCAAGTTCACAAATTGGTACAAAAAGTTTGCTCTCTTAATCAGACAAATTTCCATGATATTATATCCACCCTTGGGCTCATTAATGAACACATTATACCCATACCCAAAACCTTTATCATCCACAAAAAACCTCTTAACCCAACCAAAACTAAAAATCTTGACATTTAATTTGGTTAAGAGGGAGTACGTTTATAATAGTGAGTCGACCCTTAATTTTGCTTTTCCTTCCTTGTGCATGATCATATAGGGATAACATTCTAGCAATTCATTTTTGGACACAAGTAAAGTAGATTTCACATTTCCTTTCTTCATCTCATCGTAGTCCCTAGCAACTTGCTCAGGTTGGAGAGGAGCTAGCTTGATGATTTTTTCTTCGAACTTGAATGAATAGTAAGTAGAGTAGCCATCATGTGTGACCCTTCTATCATATTGCCATGGCCTCCTAATAATAAATGACTTGCACTCATAGGTACTACAACACATAGCACCTCATCAACATAGCTTCCAATTGCAAAAGTTATGCACGCTTGTTTGGACACCTTCACCTCTTCTCGATTATTCAACCACTTTAACTTGTAAGGGTTTGGATGCATGGTGGTTTCCAAGTTCAATTTCTCAACAACATCTTAGGATGCTACATTGGTGCAACTTCCCCCATCAATAATCAGATAACAAACTTTGTCTTTGATCTTGCATCTACTATGGAAGAGGTTTCCTCTTTGGAATTTTCTTAAGGTCATAAAAGTGGTCCTTCTTGAGCAAAATAGGTTTCTTGTTGTGGTTCAACTACTGTACTTAGTGACTTCATAGCTTTATATTGACTTTCTATTTCTTTAGTGTCATTTCTCATCACCATAATTTGCTTGTTAGGGCATTAGGAGGCAATAAGCTCTAGGCCAATGCACTTGAAACACTTAATATCTCTTGACCATGGCTTTGTGGTGCGGGGTTCGCAGTGAGGCTCATTGAAGTTAGCGCACTGTGTTGTAGTGCGCACGCAGTGCACTGCTGCAAGGCTCCTTTTTCCAATTTAGCAATAATTGTTTGCTTTCCATGCTTCTTTGGTCCTCCATTGCTTCTTCCTTAATACTTAGCATCATCATGGGGTTTTGCTTGTCGTTTGATGACTCTTTATCTTGGATTTCCTTGATAAGTATATGTAGTTTTTTGTACATCTTCTTTGTCCTTGATCTTGTCATTGGTCCTCCAATGTTTTGCAATGGATCTTGCCCTTTGGTCATGACTTGGCTCTCAATGTGTCCTTGGATCACTTGATTCACCCTCTTCATGAAATTCTTTGAAGATTTTTTCTTTCGAACAATTTGCTTAACCCATTGGAAACTCCATCATGAGTAATGTTCCTTCATGGGGAAATATACTCTTCTCTACTAGGTTTTCTTCTTGTTTTGACACCACCAAAGATTTATCATGTCTCTCTTCTTCAACTTTCACATGTACTTCAACTATTTTGTCATAATCAAATGGTTGAATAGGCTAAGAGCTTACAAATCTTAGTGAAGCTAAGAGATTGTCAAGTAGTTGAGCTATATGTTGTAGTGAGCCCTTTATGTCCAACACTTGGGCTTTCGAGCTTCTGGAAACACTCTTCTTGGATTGGGTTGGTGGTGGAGAAAATGAGACCATCTTTGTAAGCTTTGTAGCATACTTGCTTCTCAAAAATCTCTTCATCAAACCCCACGTGTTATGGCTTCTTCTCCATCTATTCTTTCGTTTGTCAATCAAATTGCTCTACCACAATGAAGCTCTTCCTCTAAGCCTTAAAGAAAGAAGTTTTACCAGGGTCTTCTCTGAATAATAAGAACTTTGAAAAATTTCTTCAACTTCATCTTCCTAATCTAAATAAACTTTGGCCAATTTAGAACCATTGAAAATAGGAATAGAAGCCAAAAACTCATTTTCTTCCTCACTATAATTCATAGTATAACCACAGCCTCTTGTCATCATGATGTAAGATAAAATTCCCCATATAACAGAGTATAAGTAAAGGGAAGTGGCTCTGATACCAAATGATGCACTATGGAGGACAGAAAAATAAGAAACCTCTTGATGCAAGCTATTATTTATGGAAAGAATCTATCGTAAAATTGACAGAGGTGTAACTCGCTCCAAACTCATCTAAATAGGGTGCAATTCAGACCACGTTCTTTTCTATGAATTAACAGGTAGCCCTCAAATTTCAGAAGAAAACTCATTCGGGAATAGAAGTTACAAGTAGAGAAGTGATATTGACCCAAATAGGTGCTTCAGGGCAAAATCGGAGCCCAAATGGAATATCTCATAACTTTATTAAATAATGTCCAAATGATATGAAATTTGGACCACTAGCCACTCTATAAGTGAAGACAGTCTCCTCCAAAAATCAGAGGTAGAATTGGTCTGGAACAAGAACTACGTGTGGAAAGGAACAAGCTGGTCTGAATGGGTGCCAAAATTGCACCAGTAGACTTCAAAGGTATCCACTGAGGAAAACACTCCAACTTGGGTCTCAGCAGGCTTTCTAAACCTTCACTAAGAATGTCCACCTCTGGAGGGAAGTGGAGGAAGGATTAGTGATGGACTATAGGTCCACTCTATCAATAATCAAGCTTCCAATAACATTATGAAAGTATTCAAGATCAAACGTAAGTGGAAGTTTAAGAACAATTGTAGAATATTTGATGAGCTTCACAAATCTACCTACTTTTTGACCTTTGACAAGTATTTGATAGTTTTAGCATTTGGAATGATTTCATATCAAAAAGTATGCTTCATAAAGATTGTATTTGACTTTCTAAACATTCTAGAATAGGCTAGATCGTTAAAATTGGAGTTTGTTTGCTTTGTCAAAAGCCCATGGAACAGAGAGTAAATTTTGTGCAATGCCCAAGTGGCGAAGCTTGGAGACCAAGGAAAGTCAATACGTAAAAACCGACCAAGTGGCCGAACTCAAAAAGAAAAAGATACCAAAAGACATCAAGACTTGGAGAAGAAGACATAAAGAATTAATTAAATGATCTATAAGTTAAGTTTCCTAGTAACTATTAAGTAAAGTATAGGCCACGTTTGTATTATAGCCGATTTAGTGATATTGTTGCTTATTTAGTTATTTAATATTCTTTAATTTGTAATTGGCTATTTAAAACCACCTTATGTAAGTGTTTAGACAGGTGAAAATTGAAAAGAAAAAGTTTTTGCTTTATTTTCGAAATTGGAGTGATTCCTCTTACAAACTTTTGGTGAGTTACATCCAAAGTTTCCTTGTGTGTGTTGCATCACAAAATTGAGCTTACTTTGTGAGTTTAGTGAGTTCTCTTATTGACATCCGTACTCTTACTTCTTGAAGGAGGAGTGTGTAAAGTGGTGTCCAACTTTCAAGAAGAGTTTCATTGGCGAAGATATCAATACGGGAGTTGCAAGTGTTAATACATGCTATTTTTGGCCAATCTTCTTCTCTCATGCATATTTCCAAATCCATAAATTTTCTTACCATTATTTTTAGAGGAGTTCTTCTTCAATTATCAATGTGAATGCTGTCAAAATTTCAAAAGAAAAACTTCTAAAACGAGGGAGTTATTGAATTCCAAAGTTGGGTTTCCCGTAAGGTGATTTGCGGCAAAGATTAGGAAAGTTCTTCAACCGGTTGAATGCCCATCCTTTAGCCAACTGACCGCTCATCCGATCGCCCTCAATTTCATTTTAATTTTTAATATATTTATCTATTGATGATCAACCACTCCTGTGATCGTGATTTTATGGACGATTAAAAATAGAAGATTTGTGGTCGAACTGCTTCGTCCATTGCTCAACTGCACTTCTTCCTATTCTAACTCTCTGTCGATCAACACTTGATCAACTTCTTTAACAAGTTAAACACTCAACATGTTATATTCTTTAACCCCTTCTACTAGTGCATCAATTAGTATAAGAGAAATCACCACAAAGCTTACAAGGAACAATGGTGATTTAATTCTTTGACACAAAATCCAATTGGATAACACCACCAAGGGAGATGGCCGATTTGGATGGAGCTCCAACCATTCAAAAGGGTTTCTTTTTTTAATTCAAAATTTTCTAAAAGCCAGCCATAAAGAAGCTTAAAACCCCCTCACGAAATTAGGGCTTGTGTCCTAAAAGAAGATTACCAAAATACCCTCACAACACACTTACTTGGCTCGAACAAGGTCTAGTCGAGTGACTCAAATATTTGTCCTTAAACCAAGTACAACTTAACATAATTTTCAAAATTATAAATGAAATGAGCAACCATGACCCACGTCAAAGTTCTCTTTTCAAGTTGGTTTTTTTCAACTCCAATTGAGAGAAGTTAGGCTTCAAGGAGAAATTGCTCTCTGTTCAAAGAGCTTTTGACATAGCAAACAAACTCTTAATTTAACAAAAGACACATTATAGAAAGATTAAAAAGTCAGCTACAATCTTTACAAAGCATATGCTTTGATATAAGACTTTGAAAATAGCCAAATAATCCAAATACTACTTGGGTATCAACTTGTCAACAGTTTTGTAATGTCTAAGAAATCTTCTAAAATTTTGCTTGATCTTCCACCTATGCTTGATCTAGAATAACTCCATGATTATTTTGCCTTCTTTATGAATGTAATTCATCCTCTTTCTTCTTTGAATACCTACAAAATAAACACTTCAAATATGGTTAGAGAATCTATGGGCTCAATTGTAGATAGAGGGAATCTGTGGCACATCACTATTGATCTAGCTAAGATTCAAGCAATTTCAGATTGGCCTCAACCAAGGAACATCAGTGAAGTATGGAGTTTTCTTAGCCTTGCAGGATATTAGAGAATATTTATAATTGACTTTTTGAAAATTGCTTTGTCGTTATCAAGTTTAACAAGAAAGAATAACAGATTTTGGTGGTCTTGGGAATGTGAAGAGAGCTTCTAAGGATGGAAATAGAAATTGATTATGGCCCACTGTTAACTTTACCCTCTGAAAACAGTAAGTACAGTATTTATTGTGATGCTTTGAAGAATCGTTTAGGTTTTTGTGCTTATGTAGGAGGAAAAGTGATTGTCTATGCTTCCAGATAGTTAAAGGAGTACGAGCGTAACTACCTGACTCATGATCTAGAATGAGCTGCAGTGGTGTTTATGCTCAAAATATGAAGACATTACTTGTATGGACTATGGTGCAAGACTTTTACAGACTATAAGAGCTTAAAGTATATCTTCAATCAGAAGGAGCTAAACATGAGAGAAAGACAATGGTTGAAGTTCAATAAAGATTATGACTGCGAGATTAAGTATCACCTTGGAAAAGCGAATATAGTAGTTGACGCACTAAAAGCAGTTTTAGTGCACTCTTTGTGGACGGGTGTATCTTCAACCCTTCATCCAAAAATTCAAAGATTTGGATTAGAGTTAGTTACCTCTTAGTTGGCTTTTACTCTTTTAGCTATGACGTTAATGCCTACTATATTAGAGAAGATCAAAGAATAACAGATAGATGACTATATGTGTGTGAGCCTTAAATTGAATAAGAAATTATTGGACCAATCCATTTACAATATTTCTGGTGAAGGAATCATTAATTTAAAAAATAGATGGTATGTCAATAGAAATAACGTTTTACGACAAGAAATTTGAGCAAAAGCTCACTCTTCTAATTTTTTGATTCACCCTAGAAGTACCAAAATGTACCAAGACTTGAAAGAACACTATTGGTGCCCTAATCTCAAGGAAGATGTTGTATGCCAACAAGTAAAAGTTAAACATCAAAGGCCAGCTGGAACATTAAATTCTTTACTAATAACAAAATGGAAATGGGAGCGAATTGCAATGGACATCGTCTTCAGTTTGCCAAGGATCGTGAAAGGAAATGATGTGATTTGTGTAATCGTTGATAGGTTAGCAAAGTCAGCAAACATTTTGCTTGTCAAGATGATCTATTCAATGAATCAGTACACCGAGTTGTATATTCAAGAAATTGTACGGTTGGATGGGGTGGAATTTGCGTATAATAATAGCTATCGAGCCATGATTAGAATGACACCTTACGAGGTGTTGTATGGAAGGAAGTGTCTATCTTTGTTGTATTGGAATGAAGTTGGTGATGCTCAATTTCTAAGCCCTGATTCTATTAAACAAACAACAGATATCGTAGGTGCCCAAATCCATCAAAAAAGTTATGCAGATCACAGATGGAGGGAGTTAGAATTCAAACTAGGAGACTTCGAGTTTTTGAAGAAATTTGTTTTGCCAGGGAATCATGAGGTTTGGCAAAATGGGAAAGCTCAACCCAACATTTGTTGCACCGTTTGCTATTATGAAAAGGATTGGAAAGACCACCTACAAATAGGAGTTACCACCTTTGATGAATGGATTCCATAATATTTTTCATATGTCGATGCTGAGGAAATGTGTTCATGACCCCTCACAAGAGGTATTTCATGAAAGGAGAAACCAATTCAGATATTAGACTTTAAGATCAATGAACTTCGCAGAAACAAATCTTGTTGGTGATAGTATTATGGCAAAATCAAACGTCAAAGGAAAAAACTTGGGAAAGACGACAAGATATGAAAGATAAGTATCCATAGCTTTTCCATTACACAAATTTTGAGGACAATTTAATTTAACGGGGAAGGTATATAACACCTAGAATTTTCATATGAATAATTATGTAATGTGACGTTTGGAATTTAATAGAAAATATTTTTGTGTCACAATTTGGAGAATTTTACATATTGGGCATTTTAGGATTTTACTATAAATTATCAAGTAAATAAATGAATAAGTAGATAAATAAAATAAGAATTGAATTTTATAGGGTAAATATCTAAGGAAGGAGACTTAGTTGTGGTGACTGTGCAGGAGGAGGAAATGTCACTATTTAGTGTGGTTAAACTACACAACAAAGAAAGGGAAGGAATAGACATAACGACAGCTGTTGGATAAAGTCATCGAACGACTAAGATGGAGTTATATTGGAAAAATGTACCCCAAAAGCATTGAACACCGCAAGGATGCGGGAGATGAGGGCTGTTGGATTAGATTTAAGAAAGAAATGCAGAGCATTGATTGGGAAAAAGATGCTCCAACAAAAGCGTTGGGTGCCACAAGGATGCAAGAGGACAAGGGATTGTTAAATTTGGATTTAAGAATAGAACGTATACCATTAGATTAGGAAAAGATTCTTTTGCGAAAATAAAAGATACTGCGTGGAAGGAAGGTTTTTAAGTTGAACATCATTGTTTACGTTATGGTGCTCATTTTTGCGATAACAAGCGTATAGTACCCCAGTTTTTCTTACATTTAAAAACGAGTGAAATTTAAAACTTTTTTTTTTCTATTATGAAACAACAGAAGACTTTTCTTTCATAAAACCCTTTTACAAATAGCAGTGAAAATAACTAAAACCCTTTTCTTTTACAATTAAAGAACTTTACAAAACCTTTTACAATTAATTTTTTCTTTAAATCCCTTAGCATAGCTTGCCACAAGATCCGCACGTGTAAATCCTTCATCAACTGCTCCTTAACCTATTTTCCTGTTCTCATACGTATACCTACATCCAAAGACTTAATTAATGAGCCTAACACTCAGTAAGTGATAGAAAATAAACTATACAATGCACATGTCATGCATGTTTTAAAATCCATTCGTTTCATGTTTCTTTTCTATCTTTCCTTTACCTTTTTCTTGATCATAACTTTACTTTATCTTGACAGGTGGTGGAGAAATCTGAACTTGACGAGGAAGAGCGGCCCACTAAGCCTCACATCTCGAAACATCCCTTTAGATTTATCTTGACTTGACAACGTTAGAGATGTCTAAACTTGACGAGGAAGAGTGGCTAACTCAACCTAACATCTCGTCACACCCCTTAACGTTTATTTCTTTCGTTTTGTTTCTGTTTCTCCTTGGGAAGCCAGGCCACATAGGCCACTCTAACCCAAAATGACATGTCTCCATTTGATTCCAATTCATTTATTATCCGTTTCACATTCAATGATAAAATGGATATTCCTATAGCCCAAATGATGGTCATCTGCTTTGAGTGATCAACACCAGAGAATGCTGTACACTTAGTATGTATGAGCATCCATTAAACCATTTTCTAAAACCATGCATGAAAACCATTTTCGTATCTTTTTAAACACCATGGTGCATGATGCTCATGAATGCATACAATATCTAAATCCTCAGTATAACCCTCATAACATGATCATAACAAATCCTTAACTTAATTTAATAAACATATCGTTAAAGAACTAAATATAATAAATACAGCATCAGGCAGCAATACATCCTCAAAGCATAACAATATCAAAATCCTATAATCCTCGAAGCATTAACTGTATTAGATCTATAACGTAAAGAACTAAGTGTAATAAACACAGTCAGCATACAACCCTAATTCTTGCGATGTAAGCCTTTCAGCAAAACACAAGCAATATCACTTACCTCAAAGCTTTCGCGTATATCTGAACTTAACCGTTATCCTTCTTCCTTTACAATACCTTCAAAATCAAATATATATATTCATCAATACCTACTGATTAATTAACCTTATTCCCATAGTTCATTATCTTCAACGACTTAATACTACAAATTCTCATTCATTATGTTAAAGAGCTTAACAACCACAAACAACCGCAAGTAAATAACCATCAACAATCAATAACCTTCCATTTGTAACAACCCAAACCAAACTAAATCCAAGCAGTAATCCAAGTTACACAGCATATTTATAAAGCTGTAATTAAACAAAAAACTATTTCTATTAACAGAGCGTATATCTACAGAAACCTTCATAAATAACAGAGAGCATTTTCTAATCACGGAGTATATCTCATCCAAAACTAACATCCTACACTCTTCTATGTTTCCACAAAATCCATAAAAGAGTGAAGAAATACCTCCCCCAAAGAACCCTTGAGAGGGCAGCATCTCATCCCACTAGTTGCCCCTTCTTCTCCTTTTGTCCTCTGCTCTCTTTCTTCTTTCCCTTCTTATTTCCTCTTCCTTAGAGAGACCTCACCCTTCTTCTTCTTCTCAGTCTCTCACACTCTTGACCTTCACTATTTTCTTCGGAAGCTCACTCTCACATTTCTCCTCCTTCTCTGCTTTTCTCTCATCATCAAAGGCTTAACAAATACGAATCACTCATAATTCTCACCTAACACCCCTTGAAATTTTCCACCTGTACAGAGAACCAAACATGGAGAATTTACAGAGGATAAAATTATCGGGATTCACATTTCTCCTTCGGGCCACGAGACATTTTGGAACTGGCTCGGTTCAATGTGGAACTCATGGGTCGATCACGGATAGACCCTTCTCATGCAGCTTGCCCCTCCATCATGCCTCTGCCCATTGTTCGCCTCAACCATTCCCATGGTTACTAAAAATGGAGAACAAACCCAGCAACAGAGCACAATTCTACCACAATACCCATCAACAAAAAATGCAACGGTGAAGGAACACATCATAACCAACCAATGCAGAAGACTAGCCATTCGAGGCCAAGAACCCAAAATGCAGAAGCACCTACTCGCATAGCCACCGGAGCAGACGTTGCCATTGTCGTCTGCAAAGCCTCCATCACTAAAACCACTTGTTAGAAGCTGCGAAGAATCCATGTGCCACAAAAATTCCCGCTCACGAGTTCTGCTCCACAGACTCGGGCTCTTTTGCCTGTCGCATTCTCCATCGCGAAGGGGACTTCTCCCCATGGGAGTAGCCACCCTTGTGCCCGAGTATTCTCCCTCACTTCTGCCTATTCTCTTTTCTTTCTAATCTGCTTCTCTTCTAATTAAAATCAGCCACAGGCCTTCTAAATTCTTCCCCCCACTTTTATTTCACTTCTAAATTCACGATTATTCTCTCCTTAGTCTAAGCTTAATGCAACCTATAAATTTCGGTTATTACATTCCTCCCCCGTTATATAAATTTTGTTCTCAAAATTTTCTCAACGTAGTTACTTCCGCGCTCTATCAACCAAAACAACCACTGACCTTCTTAGCATAACAGTACTTAAAATAACTTTATGTATCATACCATTACGCAAAAGTTCCTAAGGATTTCATTATTTTCACTTGTACAAAATATAAGGATTTAGCAAAATCACTAACTCACGTCCAAGTCACCTGATTTCCACTTACATTTATTGCAAAAGAGAAACCTTCCCCAAAAATTATCCCTCTTCATCAGATAGTGTGTAGCAAATCTTTGCAATATGGCCGACTTCACTGCATCGAAACATCTTTATACTCCCAAATACTGATCTTACCCACTCTGATAATGGTTCCGCATACAATATAATAAACTACATACACTAAATACTTACTTCTAGCCTTATTTTACTTGATATGTCCATATAGATCCATCCTCCATTTACATCATCCATGATCAAAACACCCTTGCTGTAACCACTTTCTATTCCTTAAGCCCTAAACTGGACAATCTTTGACTCATACTTCATTTAAAACATTTCCTTGAGCCAACAAAACATTTTCGAAAACGATTCCCTTCACACTTTTGACACTACTTAGCCCTAAAAATGCAACATTTTCCCTCTGAAATGACGTGTCTCCTTGAGTATGTCTCTCATTTCCATGTGACTAACCTTTAATGAGAGGTTTCCTTGATCACCTTATCTCTAATTGGCCTTACATCAGTGGCTAGGATTATATTTCCTTTAGTATTTTCCTATTGCTGTCCCTGAACTTCATGACTTGAAACTTGGCTTACGTATATTTCTCTTAACTCTTTGTTGCTCTTCAACCTCGGCGTACTCAAAAATATTCTTCACCATTCAAATCCATTCTTCTTTGCTTGCTGGATCATAAAAATCTCTTTCAAAACATGATGTCTTTAGTTGTTGAAACCTTTTGCACTTAAAATCCTTGGGAATCGTTAGCCACTGCTTTCTTTATCCTTCTAGTTCCCTACTCCGTTCCATAATTTAAACCTGATGTACCAGTACTTCTGTTAGTCTACTACCTTTTTCATCTCTAGGATCCTCATTCTGTCTTGTTTCCCTTACCATTTTTCTCCTATTTGACCAATAGGGTGCATTGAAACTTCAACTATTGGCAAAATAGAACCTAACCCAAATCAACAATTTATAAGTCTCAACCAAGTCCTTCAAAGCATTAAGTGAAACAAATAATAAAACCCAATTATAGTTTATTATTCTCAACAATGGTTATCAAAGTAGAAGAAGGGATCAGGAATAAGATTCAATCAATGGGGCATTAATCCTTAGACTTTACCTACCCCAGATGTAAGCCAAAACAGGGAAACAACATACTCAAATCCTCAACATGGGCAGAACATCATCATAAACAATTTACAATTTCTTGAGGCAGAACTTAAGTCCTTAACATCAAGTGTCCAAGCAGTAAAGAGATAGAGACACCACAAATCAATAAGGCACTATCCTTAACAACACTTATCAAGTAGTGGAAGAATCAAGGACAAAATCCCCTTAACTGATTTATTATTCCCATATATTGAAATAAAACGGAGCAATCCTAATAGAACAAGCCTCAACAATTTCTTTCAAAACATTAAGTGAAACTAATAATACAGCTCAATCAACGGTTTAGTATCCTCGTCTTCATCCAACAAATTATAAGTGAAGTAAATCAAAAACCCAAGTCCACTGGAGGAATATGCTCAATCAACATAATACCTTCCTGATAATTAATACTCTGCCCAAGCTAACAGAACTTAAGTATCCGAAATATTATCAAAAATAGAACTAAACTCAGTCAACTGATTTCTATCCTCAATCTAACTCTTTAGAACTTAGGCAACATCGCCTAATCGTCTACTTGATGTAGTTTACACCGGGATTACTCTTTACCATTTCCATTTTCCAATTTATAAAACTTTAGGCATAGTTTCCCCTGTTTCTTTACTCCACAAAAGCTACGTTCATAGATCCTGCACTCAAAACCCAAACAGTTCTGGTATTATCTATCTTTTATCATATCCATCATTTAGCTTAATCCAAAAGAACATAGTAGCTACATCCATACATCCAACCAGCAATAACCAAAACATAGATTACAACCCAATCCAAAGTAAACAGTTTATTTCTGACAATAGACATGGATAGTGAGCTTAGTCCTTAACACATCCTCATCTTCTTAATCAGCCTATAAAATACTTTCTCTCTATCAATCCATAACAAAGAAAAACACCTAAGAAAGATCTGACGTACTTATCCATCCTTAACAATTGTAAACAATAAACAGAACAATGCACAATTAACATTTAGTATACTTACGATCAATGAAGCATTTCCACGTCAAAGCTTGTGCTGGTAGGTAGTATACATAATAGGTTTTAAAACCCAGGTGCTTTGATAGCAACTGTAGTGACCCAATTTTTCTTAGATTTAAAAATGTGTGAAATTTAAAACTTTTCTTTTCTTTTATAAAAACAACGGAAGACTTTTCTTTAATGAAAACCTTTCACAAATAGCACCGGAAATAACTAAAACCCTTTTCTTTTACAATTAAAGAACTTTACAAAACCTTTTACAATTAATTTTTCCTTTAAATCCCTTAGCCTAGATAGCCACAAGATCCTCACGTGTAATCCTTCATCAAATACTCCTTAACCATCTCTCCTATTCTCGTACGTATACCTACATCACAAGACTTAACTAATGAGTATAATGCTCAGTAAGTGATATAAAAGAAACTATACAATCCACATGTCATGCAGCTTTTAAAATCCATTTTCATTTTCTGTTTTTGTTTTTCCTTCTTTTCTATTTTTTATTTACATTTTCCTTTACCGTTTTCTTGATCATAACTTTACTTTATCTTGACAGGCGTTGGAGATGTCTGGACTTGATGAGGAAGAGTGGCCCACTCAGCATCACATCTCGAAACATCCCTTTACACTTATCTTGACTTGACGGCATTGGAGATGTCTAAACTTGACGAGGATGAGCGGCCAACTAAACCTCACATCTCGTCACTCCCATTCACTTATATTTCTTTCATTCTATTTCTGTTTCTCCTTGGGAATTCAAGCCACAAAGACCACTCTGATCCACAATGCTATTTATGTCTTCTTTTGGATGCCGGGCCACACAGGCCACTCCAACCCAAAAGACTATGTTACCATTTGATTCCTTTTCCATTTTGTTTATTATCTGTCTCACTTTTAATGATAAAATAGATTTACCTACAACCCAAATGATGGTCATCTGCTTCAAGTGATCAGCCCTCGAGAACACTGTACACTTAGAATGTATGAGCATCGATTAAACCATTTTCTAAAACCATGCATGAAAATCATTTTTGTATCGTTTTAAAAACCATGAGGCATGATGCTCGTGAATGCATACAATATCTAAATTTTTAATCTAATCCTCATAACATGATCATATATAATCCTTAACTTAATCTAATAATCATATCATTAATAGAACTGAAATCTAATAAACACCGCATCCGACAACAATACATCCTCAAAGCATATCAATATCAAAATCCTATAATCTTCAAAAAATTAACCATATTAGATCTATAACGTAATGAACCTAAATCTAATAAACACAATTAGCATACAACCCTAATTCTTGTGATGTAAGCCTTTGAGCAAAACACAAACAGTATCACTTACCTCAAAGCTTTCACGCATACATGCACTTAATCATTATCTTCTTTCTTTCCAATATCATCAAAATCAAATATATATTTATCAATACCTACATGTTAATTAACCTTATTCCCATAGTTCATTATCTTCAACGACTTAATATCATAAATCCTCATTTATTACGTTACAGAATTCCGTAATAGAATACAGGGACCATTCAACAAATAGCGCTTAACAACCATAAACAACCACATGTAAATAACCATAAACAATCAATAACCTTCCATCTGTAACAACCCAAACCAAACTAAATCCAAGTAGTAAACAAGACAGAGAATCACATCATGGTTATAGAGCATATTTCTAAAGCTGTAATTAAACAGAGAACTGTTTCTATTAACAGAGCGTATATCTACTGAAACGTTCATAAATAATAGAGAGCATTTTTCAATCACAGAGTACATCTCATCCAAAAATAACATCCTACACTCTTATATATTTCCATAAAATCCATAAAAGAGTGAAGAAATACCTCCCTAGAAGAACAACCGAGAGGGCAGCATCTCATCCCACTTGCGGCCCCTTCTTCTCCTTTTGTCCTCTTTTCTCTTTCTTCTTTCACTTCTTATTTCCTCTACCCTAGAGAGACCTCACCCTTCTTCTTCTTTTGAGTCTCTCAGACTCTCGACCTTCACTATTTTCTCCAGAAGCTCACTCTCACATTTCTCCTTTGTAACAACTCGAATTTTTATATCGGGGTATTACAGAGGACGTGTTCGGAGCGTTAAGTCTAAGGGTATTTTTGGTAACATTTTTTCCATACATGCGATGTAATTAAAGGGTACGATAGCTAGAATATTATATTCTGCATGGTTACATGTTATTTTATGACATGCAATTAGGAGAAAGTGATACGGGATCACAAGTTAAGTAGGAAAATGTGAGGAAAGTGCTAATTGTGCACTTGTGGACAACTCCGCGATGCTGTTTCTCATATGCAAATGCGTAGAATGTTATACTAGCACTATGGGATGACTCAGGGACGATGTCTTTGTGTCCTTAATCGCCCCTGCCTCTATTCGTCATTCGGATGAGATTGCGGACGCAACCCAGTGCAGATGAGGTCTGCATTGAATCTGTCTAGACTTGGACACTTTTAGATGTTCGTAGATGAGTGCAGACGAGGTATTGCCTCATCTAATTTGAATCTGTCCATTTTATAGACATATTCAGACGTGTGCGAACTAGTCTAGCGGATGCTAAAACGCATCCGAATGTGGTCTGTTGACCGTATGGACAGGACGGGGATGCTGTTCCTCGTCCGTAGCCACGATTTAGCCTGAGGGGTTTTAGCCTTGCAGATGAATGCGGATGAGACCTATGCGTCCGCACTCGTTCGAAATAGCCCAGAACCTACGATTAAAATAACGATAAAATGATAGAAAATCGTAGGAAATCGTAGAATAGCCATGAGTGGAGACAGAGAATGACCCTCCCCCACCCTGGAGACCCGAAGTCATCCTCCCTATGCTGTAGCTGACCTCCTCCCTACCCTCCAGCATGATTTTATCTCCCTCCATCTAGGTATTAGCCATCTCTTCTCCCTCTCTCTCTCATTCAGTCTTCACTTCCTCTTTTCCATACATGAGCTCTCCTCCCCTGTGAGGTGCCCTTCTACGTACATGAGTGTGTGAGGGAGTGGTGGGGTGTGAGCTGAACTGTGAGCTAGAGCTGTTGTCCGCTGGAACTGCTGTCATGTGAGCTATGAGCTGGGTGCAATGGAGTTGTTGTCCCTGCTTGTGACTTTGTCAATGGTAAGACTTGGGAGTGTCTTGGCCAGGTGAAGGCCCTACACCACAAGTGTGTGCGTGAGTGGTAGATTATGTGTCTTTTATATGCTTATTTGTTGTATGTTTTCCATGTTTGAGACTCTGTACATTTCTGTGCTTGGCTATTTATGTGTATTGCTGCTGTTAGTTTACTAGTTGATATACTGAATTGGTTTTATGGACTTGTTAATGCTCTGTAGACTTGGTTACTCTATTATTAGTTGTTGTTAGTTGATGGTTTTTTTGTTAATGTTGTTTCATTGATGGTTTTGCTCTTATGATTAGTTGGTTGCCTTATATATATTGATTGACTATGAATCTACTAATTGAGCATGTTGGGTTACTCCATTTAATAATTATGTCAACTAATAGTTAACTAATTTACTAGTTATTGATTAAGTTGTTAATTTACTGGTTACAAACTCTCACTTAGTGTTTTGAATGAATGTTATGTATGCGCCCTTAGTCAATTCCTTGTATGTATTGTAGGATAGTCTTAGGCATCATAACGATAGAAACAATTAGGAGCACTGCCACGGGGTGGTCACGTGCCCTGAGTGAGGAAAAGAACTTACTTTCCCTTGTCGGGATTACAAGCCCTTTAACATAATTAATTAGAAACCGATAGGCTATCCCCAGCTCTATGTATGAGCTATTCCTCAAATACGTAATAAAAAGATTGGCTTGGGGTGGACCCATTCCGAAGAATTAAAGAGAGGCATATCATCTCCCATAAATCCATTTTCTTACTAGGCCTTTAGGCTCACGTCTTACTTGTGGTGTCGGCAAATGTATGCACGGAGTCCACGAGCAATAAAGAACCAGTTGATGAGGGATTGGCACGCGCGAGCTTGAGGTTGGCCAGGCTATGAGAAGTGAGAGATAATAGAGATATAATTAAATTAAGTTTCCTTTTCTTAAATTGTAATTAAATATTTAGTTTATTTCCATTAAAATATTTACGCTTCTACAATGTTTTACTTCCGAAATGTTTTAAGTGTTCCTAACGGCCCGACATGCACTCTGATATATGGCCCGGCTTGCACTCTGATATTCTTCAAAAAGGGTTTTTCAACAAAATACTTAAATTTCTCGCATTTCAAAGGATTTTAAGAAAATCCGGGTCGTTACATCGTCCTTCTCTGCTTTTCTCTCTGCATCAAAGGCTTAACAAATATGAATTACTCATAATTCTCACCTATCAACCCTTGAAATTTGCCACCTATAAAGAGAAGCAAATGTTGAGAATTTAAAAAGCATAAAATTATCAGGATCCACATTTCTCCTTGGGGCCGCAAGACCAAGTGGAACCAGTTTGGTTCAACGTGGAACTCATGGGTCGATCACGAATCGACCCTTCCCACGCAGTTTGCCCCTCCATCACGCCTTTGCTGTTTCTTTGCCTCAGCCATTCCCACGGTAGCTAAAAATGGAGAACAAACCTAGCAATAGAGCACCATTCCAATGCAATACCCATCAACAGAAAATGCAACGGAGAAGGAACACATCAGATCCAATGACGTGCTCCAAAAATCACGAACAACACTTGATAAAATCGGCCACAATAATCTGTAATATTCCGTCCACAAAACTTCAAACGAAAATAACTCCAAATCCAGACGTGAGGATTAGCTGTAATTTGGAGGTCAACAAAACAACTCGTTCATAAACGACATATCCAAAATCCAGCACAAAAACCACTCGGAAACTCCAGATATGACAAAAACAACACATTCCCAAAATTAGGGTTTCCACAGATCAGATCCAGCCACTGAAATTGAAACGAGTAGAACTCCACTTGCATACAAGCTATGAACGCCAAAATTGGAGGGTTGTAGCTCAACAATACAAATATTATCTCAGCTAAAAATTAGGTCAATAGGACAGCAGCAAGTCGATCGAATCAAGTAACCAATCCGTTGATTAGAGCAAAAAAATTCGCAGACAGATAATCGGCCAACAAACAAACTTCAATAAAACGACAATAATCACTTAATACTCAATAAAAGATACCATTGTAGGGTAGGGGATTCAGTATGATTGATCAACAAGCAGCTAGAACAATGATTTCCCTTAAGAGTAGCACGAAATAACAAGAGTAACAAAGGAGTCCGTTTATCCTCCTACCGTGAGAGGGACGAGATAGCTCGGCTTGATCTAAGATCAAGCACTCTCCAAGGGTTCCGATGCTTCTCCTACTTCCACACCACAAAGACTCCACCAAGATGAAGAATTAGAGGAAATAGCAACCTTTCCAACTTTCTCAAGAAGCAATCAAAGATCAGCAAGTTCAGGCAACAAAGGAGTTCGACCGAAAGGGGGGGGGGGGGGGGGGTGGGGGGTTCCGCGCGGCCACTCTCGCTTCAAGAATAAGGGTTTTTTATTTTTCTTCCAAAAGTGCGTTCCAATTGCAAAAGGCAAGGTTTTAACCCAAAGTGTTTACAAAAACATGACAAAAGATCAAATTAACCCTAAATAGCAAATGACTAAACAACCCTTAACAGTAACACAAAAACAATAAGTCTGAGTTGGGTTTTTGGTCACTGTAAATGGGACATTTGACATAGAAAATGAAACTCAAATATAACGTACAATAGCTCATTAGAAAGCTCTGGATGTTAGCTACATTTGGTATGAAGGACAAAAGTGTAGACGAAGTCGTCCTGATTATCAAAAATGCACTTGAACAGCCGAGGGTCAGATTCAAGGCAGAAATGACAGCTCACAAATTTCTCCTATGATTGCATGACCTCCACTAGCCAAAATGCACTAACTCTTCTTTGCTAAATTGATCAAAAACCTACAAAATAAATAAAACGTTAGAAACCAAAGGAGCCCTTGGCTCGAGTTCAGGTGACGGGATCTTGGTGCACATCATACTCCCTCGGTTGAAAATGATTTGCCTTCAAATCCAGGAAGTATGCTTGATTATCTTGAACAAATCTCCCTCCTGGATCAAATGGAAAGTCATATTTTCACCTTGAGGCACTTCTTTCATATAGGACCTTGCATACTGTCTTTCCAAAGATGGGGGAACAATGGTGAGTTCACAAAAGACAACATCCGGATCTAGTAGTGGTAGCAACATTGAATCAAAATAATCTTCAATCGTAGAACTTCTTTCGTCAACTACAATATCAAAACCCTCTTTCCAAAACTCAAAATCAGCACCAACAACAAAAGAATCTTCCATCGAACCAATTTTACAGAACCATGTAAGTAATGAATTTAACACCATGTTCCTTTTTTGGGGTACATACTCAATGGGATTAGACCCACAACAATCTGAAACAAGATGATGCGATAATAGTAAAACAGAGTCAACATAATTCTGATCCCACATATTCAGATGGCCCATCAACTCATTTTCAATTACACCACTATGCATGCTGAGGTTATCAACTCCAATTGAGATTCTAGTATTAAAAGAGTGTTCAACTACAGTGGCCACAACATTAACATCCAGCAATGGCATAATAGAATCAATAACAACAATACTTTTTAACCATCCAATTTTAAAGAGCCAAGTAATCAATTTGTTTAGTGGTGCATACCTTGAGCATCTAGTTTTTGCTAGGTTGCTTGTTTCTCCAAAATCATAAACTAGCAAATAAAGACTTGATTGAGGTACTGTCCCTAAGCCCTAATCTTCATTCATATGCATGTAAGCATAGTTCATAGGCCTCCTTCCATTTGTGAATGAAGAAAATACTTTTTCCATGCCCAAACAAAAATCATAACAAGTTAGCTTCCCTTCACTTTTTTCTTCTCGGCATTCTATAGTGAGAGGTCTTTCTATTGTAAAAAAAGTTTCCTCTCCACCAAGAGTTAACATTTAAAAAGACTTTCTTCTTCAAAGGTTGCTGTAAGTAATACATATCCATACTCAACTATGCTTGCATCTTCCATTTTACATAAAACATTGCGGTTAGGCAAAGTGGAAGACTTTTTATCTTCCATGAATATTTCTTCCATGGCCGTGAGTGTATCCCTTTGGGGAGGAGCTTTTTCCTCATCCATCTTTAGATTCGGTAGCTCTTCATCAATATAACTTTCTTCACGACAAGATGAAACATAAAAAGACTTGTTAGAAACACATGGAATAAGCAACACAAGGAAACCAGTATTAACTTCATCTAGCTCGGTTTCATTTCTAGCAACTTGTTCCCATGGGCTTGGTGTTTGAAGAATCTTACAATGTTGATTTTGCATATTCATCTCATGTTCCTTCTGGACCCCATTAGTTATGGCCAAAAAATATATCTTCATTTTCTAAATGATCATCTTCACATATTAGACCTTTTAAAAAAACTTTTTCAGCCGCTTGAGTCTCCATCATGAATAGTGGCCCTTCGGGAGCATAAATAGTCTCTACTTCCAAGTAGTCTTCTTCATTAGTGGCTGCCATGTAGTCAACTTGGCTTCTCTCTTCAACCACACAATCTTTTAGGATAGTACTCTTTTTATTCGAGCATTTTGAAGCATGGTGCCCAATTTCAAGGCACTCGGAGCAACGGATATCTTTAGCCTTTAGCCGAGATGTATCAAATCTTTTTCTCATAAATCTTTCTATCATCTTCCAAGTAATAAGATCATCTTTCCCATCAATTAGCCACTGAGCTTTTAAATTATTCCACCAAGATTTAACATATCCCACAAATTCTGAGGAGGCTAGTCTCACTTTACCTTTATCCGAAAATTTGTGACAATCAAATATTCTTTCAACCTTTTCCAACCAATCCACACACTCAATATCATTGTTTAGTCCACTAAATGGAGGGATGGATGAATCCACAAGCTTAAAATCATCCTTTTTATGAGATCTTCTTCTCGAATTTGGAAGCTCTTCCATAACGCTTTCTCCCTCACTCTTATCATACAAGTTTTTATTTCGGCCCCTTGACTCGATTGATATGTTGAATTTTTCCCTTGGTTTAGGAGTCCTAGGGCCCCTCACATGCCTACTAGAATGTTCTCTAGACTTTGTTGAGGCTTAAGAATCATTTCAAACATTTGTTGCATACTAGGCTCGGCTTGTTCATGCACCTCAGGTGGTGCACTTGTATTGTTCCTGGTCTTCCTAGTATTATGATAATGAGCTCCGCTCCTAGTACTCATGATAAACCACAATTAATCACAATAATACAGCAAAACGTGAGCAAAGCTCTGATACCAAATGACGTGCTCCAAAAATCACAAAGAACACTTGATTAAATCGGCCATAATAATCTGTAATATTTCGTCCACAAAACTTCAAACGGAAATAACTCCCAATCCAGACGGGAGGATTAGCTGTAATTTGGAGGTCAACAAAACAACTTGTTCATAAACAACATATCAAAAAATCCAGCACAAAAACCACTCAGAAACTCCAGATATGGAAAAAAACAACACAATCCCAAAATTAGGGTTTCAACAGATCAGATTCGGCCTCTGAAATTGAAACGAGTAGAACTCCACTTCCATACAAGCTATGAACGCAAAAATTGGAGGGTTGTAGCTCAACAATACAAATATTATCTCAGCCAAAATTTAGGTCAATAGGATAGCAGCAAGTCGATCGAATCAAGTAACCAATCCATTGATTAAAGCAAAATAATTCCTAGACAGATTATCGGCCAACAAACAAACTTCGATAAAACGACAATAATCACTTAATACTCAATAAAAGATACCATTGTAGGGCTGGGGATTCAGTATGATTGATCAATAAGCAGCTAGAACAATGATTCCCCTTAAGAGTAGCACGAAATAACATGTGTAACAAAGGAGTCCGTTTATCCTCCTGCCGTGAGAGGGACGAGATAGCTCGGCTTGATCTAAGATCAAGCACTCTCCAAGTGTTCTGATGCTTCTCCTACTTCCACACCACAAAAAGTCCACCAAGATGAAGAATTGGTGGAAATAGCAACCTTTCCAACTTGCTCAAGAAGCAATCAAAGAGCAGCAAGTTCAGGCAACAAAGGAGTTCTGCCGAAAGGGGGGATTTTGCGCGGTCACTATCGCTTCAAGAATAAGGGTTTTTTATTTTTCTTCCAAAAGTGTATTCCAATTGCAAAAGGCAGGGTTTTAACCCAAAGTGTTTACAAAAACATGACAAAAGACGTAATTAACCCTAAATAGTAAATGACTAAACAACCCTTAACAATAACACAAAAACAATAAATCCAAGTTGGGTTTTTGGTCACTGTAAATGGGACATTTGACATAGAAAATGAAACCAAATATAACTTTCAATAAGTCGTTCGAAAGCTCGGAATGTTGGCTACATTTGGTATGAAGGACTAAAGTCGAAACGGAGTCGTCCTGATTGTAAAAAATGCACTTGAACAGCCGAGGGTCAGATTCAAGGAGGAAAGGACAGCTCACAAATTTCTCCTATGATTGCATGACCTCCACTAGCCAAAATGCATCAACTCTTCTTTGCTAAATTGATCACAAACCTACAAAATAAATAAAACATTAGAAACCAAAAGAGCCCTTGGCTCGAGTTCAGGTGACGGGATCTTGGGGTATATCAACCAACCAATCCACAAGATTAGGCATTGGAGGCCGAGAAGCTAAAATGCAAAAGAATATACCTCGCACAGCCGCCAGAGCAGACGTTGCCACTGCCATCTGGAAAGCCTATGACCCTAAAACTCCCCATTACGAGCTACGAAGAATCTAGCTCGCGTGAGTTTTCATCCCCACCGTCACGAGTGCCGTGAAAATTGTCGCTCATAAGTTTCGCTCCATGGAATTGGGCACTTCAATCCAACCCTACGGTTCAGCAAGTCGCATGGCGACGACCCCACTCACCCATGCATGTCGACGCCGAACGTTTGCCTGTCACATTCTCTATCGCGAAGGGGACTTCTACCCGTAGGAGTTGCCACCCTTGTGACCGAGTCTTGTCCTTGACTTCTACCTATGCTCTTTTCTTTTTAATCTCCTTCTCTTTCAATTAAAATCAGCCACGTCTAAATTCTTCCCCCCACTTTTATTTCTCTTCTTCTTTTATTTTAATTCACTCTTTTCTCTTACTTTAATTTCATTTAATTAATTGATTTATATATATATATATATATTATATAAATTATGTATATGTATCAAATATACATATCGTATATCGTTCGACCCACTTCCAACTCTTGACTTATTACGAACATCGCTTGACAATGATTACGCGACCAATTTAGATTCTTCAATTTCGTTTCCTAAATTAATTTTCCTTAATAAAATCACTCCCTAATCTCCAATATAATTCACGATTGTTCTCTCCTTAGTCTAAGCTTAATGTCACCCATAAATTTTTGATATTATAAAACGTGTATGCGGCAACATATTAAAAGAAAAAACATCATCATTTTTAGGATAACACATTTTTGGAGTAGTGAACATGTCTGTGGTAGAGAACTTAAGCGATGGAATGGCGTCGTTTGGAAGTAAGGATTTAGCTAAAGCATTGGTGATCCATTGTAGCATAGGCTTCAGAGGGAGGATTGGTGTCCACGGTAGCGTTGGTGATTGTGATTTAAAGAATAAGGGCTACTGTGGCTTATTGGCATTGGTTGAATTTGATTAAGCGGATGTCTCTTGGGTCTGTTTACACGTCCGCTACTCGACGAATAGATTTTTACGAGATATCCAGATTTCATGCAATCCATGATCTGACTCTTTGGACTATGATTTGACTCTCTAGATGATGAAACTACTATCGCCTTGAGAGAATTTCTTTAAGCTTTCTGGAGGTAGGTTCTTTATCTTCAAAATTTTGAATTTTAGAAGGGCAATAAGATGAAAACCATAAGGTTATTTTTTCAGTTAAGAGAAAATAGTGTGTCTATGATCACCCTTTATAATAAACTGAGTATTCAACTACATGTAAATCTTGGATTAAGTAAAAAGTAATATTTTGGTCATTATGAAATTGTCACACTTTATTGTTGGTATTATTACTATGAATGATAAAGTCTTAAATACCTTGAAGTGTATTGGATTTTTAGGAATATGGTTATTTATTATTAGGAAAAAAAATTTTATATAATTGCGGCCAAATAATTTATGGGATAAATTGGTGGTCAAGTATGGTGGTTGACGTTGATCGTCCGGCGAATTTAGAACCCAAATTCGCGGTTGATCCCTAGATGCTGGCGGCTGATCGTGGACACTGAACCGATCATCTAGTACATGCAGCATCGGTTTGGAAATGTTTAACCGATGTCTAATTGTGCAAAGGGTCTCTGGAATTCATATGGTTGCTACTCCTTGTTGCCTTCTAAGTGTTGCATAATGTATTTAGGTGGGCATAGAGTAGAGAAATGAGAGAAAATGAGAAAATGAGAGGGAGAGAGAAAGAGTGATCGTGAGGAAGGCGACGGCCAGCGGGAGGAGATAGACGACAGGGAGATTTGGGTGCGCGCTGTCCGGAGTGCTGGCTACTGGCAACGGCTGCGACGATACGATGAACTGTGGGCTAGGGCTCCGCGGTTTTGCCCGATCGGAACCGCATGGTTGCATATGTCTTCGTGATTGTCCAAGGTAAGTGTTTCAAATGTTGATTGTCGAGTAACTCAACTCTATGATGGACGATTCGATGAACAAATCGATGACTACAGTGATGGCAGGGGCGAACGTGATGGTAGGGGAGGGTGAACCAGACCAGAGCTTGTTCCTCCAGCTTCTCCTCTAGCCGGCTTTCCACGTGGAATTTGGGCAATGGACCACCCTTCATTGAAGTGGGCAACTGTCCCTTCACCCTAGGCATAAACGTTGGGTCTCCTCTTCCTGCCTATAAATCGATGGTAGTGGCTGAGCTCTGGGCAATGTCGAAGGCCGAGAGATGGAAACATTAAGGGAGAGTGCAGCCGTGAACTCTCTTGAAGCATGGAAATAGAGGAGCAATTGAGGAAATGTGGGTGTTGCTCGGTTTTCTCTCGGGTCTTTTTCTTGGTACGGAGATTTTCCTTTGCTGCTACTATTAGATATTTTGGACTTTCTTTACTACTTAATTGAAATTGCTGGGAATATCGTGCTCTGTTGTTTGGTTAATACGCTACTGTTAGTGTTGATTCTGTTTCTTTGGTTAGTGTTGGTTATTCCAAAGGCATGAATAAGTTGGATTTGTCTTGTTGCGGAGTCGTGTGGTTGTTGAAAATATGCCACAGTGATTGATTTCAGATTCGCCTTGGTTGTTTGTTTTGGATGATTTATCTACTGTCTTTCTAATTTGATATAAAGGATGAATAAATGTGCTCTGTTGATCATCATTTGGATAGCTTTGAATAGTTATGCTCCATAGTTACTATCGTTGAATAACTGTCACTATTTGGATTTCGTTCTATTATTCGATAAGTGACCTAAATAATATTTGGACTGTAAATTTTGCTGAATGAATGAAGAAAAGGACTATGCTTTTAGTAATGGAAAACGTTAATATGTTGAAATTGGTTTTGGTTGCCAGAAATGAATCATTAATCTGTTGTGCTGTTATGTATTGCCAATGGGATTACCGGTTATATTTGGATAAAAATGTTGTGGGAATGTACATTGTGGTCATATGTTCTGTGGGTTTGGATTCAGATCATTAATTGGATAAATACGTTATGTAAATTGGATTAAGTTGTCGCAAGTTTGGTTTGGTTGATAGATGTTGATGTTTAATGCCTTGTTGGATATTAATTTTGGGCATTGGTTTAATTGGGATTTATTAAGCGTTAAGGTTTGTGGAAATTTTGTGATTGTTATTAATGAATAAATATTGGTTAAATTGGATAATTGTGATTGAAGGAAAAAAGGTATAAATTAAGGTTATTCGTTTATTGACCATGAAATTAATGAAGATAAATTAATAGAAATTCGTGAAGTGATAATTAAATTATTAAATAATAAACAAGGAATAACGTTATCAAGTTAAGATTTATTATTGATAAAAATATTAATAAATAAATGAACATTATTTTGAAGGTATAAAAGGGAAGAAGGACAACGTTTATTTTTGAACCGTGCTAAGGATTCCAGGTAAGTGATACGCATGTGTTTTGGTCCTTAGGGCCCTACATCATAAGAATATGATATGCATGTTTCATTGTTTAACGCTTTCCAAGTATGTTTACAGTTGTAATAGCACGTTTCATTGCTTACAGTTTTTATAAGCCTGTCTATAGTTTATAAGCATGATCTGGGAATTGTATATTAGTTGTTTTATTAATTTCCTCTAATAGAGAATGTATGTATTTACGAGCATCATGCATCATAGTTTTCAAAAGATATTAAAATGGTTTCCATGCATACTTTTGAAAATGAAACAAAGAAGAAACAAAACGATTACGAAATGTTAAAAAGGAAACAAAAAAAAAAGAAACGGTTAAGAACATAAAGAAATGAACATAAATGTGTTGATGAGATGTGAGGTTGTGTTGGCCGCTCCTCCTCGTCAAGTTTAGACATCTCTAACACTTTCAAAATAAAGATAAACATAACGGGGTCGTCTGGGGATGTGAGGTTGAGTTAGCTGCTCCTCCTCATCAAGTTTAGACATCTCCAACACCTTTCAAGATTAAGACAACAATAAACATAAACGGGGTTGTCTAGGGATGTGACATTGAGTTAGCTGCTCCTCCTCGTTAAGTTTAGACATCTCCAACGCCTTTCAAGATAAAGAAAAATATAAAGGGGTCGTCTGGAGATGTGAGGTTGAATTGACTGATTCTCTTTGTCAAGTTTAGACATCTCCAACACCTTTTAAGATAAAGTAAAGTAACGATCAAGTAAAGAAAATAACTGTAAAGTTAAGATCAAGAAAACAGTAAAAGAAAAGAAAAGAAAAGTTAGAAGAAAAATAGAAGCAGAAAATGAAAAGAGATTTAAAAGGTGCATGATATGTGCATCATACTTTTTATTTTGTATCACTTACAGAGTCTTAGGCTCCTTAGATTTGGCCTTGTGATGTAGGTATGTACGAGAAACAAGAGAACAAGTGAAAGACAGTTGATGAAGGATTTGCACGGGTGGATCTTGTGTCTGGCTGAGCTAAAGAATTAAATGAAAATTATTTGTAAAGGGGTTTGTAAATTACTTAATATTCTTTAATTACTTATTTTAATTCCATTGCATTTCATAAAATGATTTTATTACTTCCACTGAAATTGATAAATGTTTTAAGTAAAAAGTTTTAATGATCAGGTTTTATAAAAGGAAAATACTCTAACGTTTTTATAAAAAGAAAAGTTTTAAATTTACATGATTTTTAAAGTAAATAAAAATTGGGTCACTACAGTTGGTATCAGAGCATCCGAGTTTTAAAATCGATTCTATATACTGCCTACCAGCACAAGCTTCGTCGTGTAAAATCTCCATCAACTGTAAATACTACTAGAATTATTTTTTGTTTAAGTATTTTAATTGTTGAAAAAAAATAATAAGTAATAATAATAATAATAGTTTATTATTACTCCTTTATGCTAATAAATTTACAAAGAATTTATAAATTATTAATATTCCCTAAATATGCGAAATTAATTTCCTAATACACCACAAAAATATATATAGGAATAAAACAACGAATTGAAAATTTTTAAGTGAGTGGCTGTATGGAAAAAGTGATAGTATTGTATTTGGATGAAGATACCTCTTATTGATTAAGTGAGATGATAAATAGTACCAAAGCTACTTAGATTTTATATGTTTTGGAAAGGATAAAGAGAAGTGAGAGAACCCACCCAAGTTTTAATTGGAGAAAAGAAATAATGGAAAACAACAACTAAATTTAGTAAACAATTTGACGAGGTTGCCTTAGTTGAAAATGATTAGATGGGGAAAATTATTTTAATGGACAGAGGAAAGAACATTTGAGGATACCAGGCTGAGTTAGATTTTAAGGACATACTTGGAAACTAGTAAACAAAGATGTAGTGGGGGTAGCGTGTGCGGTATTCTTGTTCGTTAAGGATGTGAAGTTTATGTGAGATTCCATCAAGATAACTAAAGATGTGACTACAATGACGTGGATGGAATTCAAGATGATCTTTTATAACAACTATTTTACCCACACGATAAGAACAAATAATGTTGTATTTAGGTGACTGTGATTGATGTGATGTTTATTTGGATAAAGTTGAATGATGGAAGTAATAAATGATAAGTCATGCTTGGAAATTAGTGTAGAGAAGTCATCTAGGAAGGTGACATGTTAATTAAAAGCAATGTTTTAAAGGTAATAAGGGTGGTCACTTGGTCAAAGACAGTCCAATTTTGGCTTAAGGAACCGAAAATGGTTGCACTAAAGATGTTCTCTATTATGGAAGATACAAATAAAGATGGAGTTTGACAGGTATGATCGATATTTCTTGTACGAAAGGATGCTTTGGATGCCGTCAATTTGGTCATATGGCAGAAATCGGTTATGCTGTTAAAAAGAAAAGAACAAAAAAGACAATTTGGTTACAAGTTTTTCTGTTACAACATATGTAGATGAAAGTCAAGGGATTTGGTATCATTACGTGATCCTAGATACTGGTTGAAAAGTTATGCTATATATAGGCCTTTAGGAGTTCATACATTTTGGTGAGAAAAGACTCATATTACGACAGCGACTCTTAAATTTAATAGTGATTGGAATGATTTCATGAACACCATTGACATTGTCTAGGAAGGAACTGAAAAAAGAAATACTGTTGTCGAAAAGCTTTCAAATAAAATTGATGTATCTAATGAAAATCTTGATGAAATGAAGTACAAGTACAACAAGACAACTATATGGAGAGAAGGATCAACTATACCGTACTTTTGTGAAAGAAACAAGAAGGATGCAGCAGCTTGCTCACGATAAGGTTTGAATGATCTTAGAAGAACAGGAAAAACTAAATTATGAATGGGATGTGTGATTTAGCGTTTTGCTAAGGTATTGAATGTTACGAAAACGAAAGTAGTGAAACCCATATGGAAGTTGTGGATAAGTACGAGACAAGAAAAAGTTTGGACACTTATATGCTAGGATAGTTAATGGTTATTTGGGTTGTTAGATCAGAAAAGTAATTACATTAACCAAATTGTAAGGATGAAATTTATATAAGGTGGAAGGATTGTAATATCCTGATTTTTGAAATATAATTAATTAAGGATAATTAGAGATTTATTTAATGAAAAATTAATTTGGAAATGGAATTGAGAAATAATAAGATAATTAAATTGCAGATTTAAAAGGAGAAAAATGAAATTTAATAAAGTAAAGAAAAGATTTGGATTAATGGATAAATGGAAGAATTGAATTAAAAATAAATAAGGGAGAATTGTGGACTAAAAACTAGTTTTCTTTCTAAAAGAAATTGTTGGTTCGGTTTTTGACAAGAGGGGGGGGGGGGGGGATTTTTTATGGCCTTCAGCCTTCCTTTGCAGACGAAAAGAGAGAAAACGAGAGGGAGAGAGAGAGAAGGATTAGGAGGAAGGCGACGGTGAGCAGGAGGCGACAGACGACAGCGAGATTCGGGTGCGCACTGTTCGACTTACAGCCTACTAGCGACGACTGCAAGCGACGCGATGAACGGCAGGCTAGGGTTCCGCAGTTTTGGCCGATTAGAAGCAGGAGGGCTGCATCTCTCTTTGTGATTGTCCAAGGTAAGTGTTTCAATTGTTGATTGTCGAGTAACTCAACTCTGTGATGAACGACTCAGTGAATGAATTGGTTACGACAGTGAGGGCAGGGGTGAACATGATGGCAGGAGAGGGTGAACCCGACCAGAGCTGGTTCCTCTAGCTGATCGTTTAGTTAGCTTTCCACGTGGAAGTTGGGTAATGGACAACCCTTCATTGACATGGGCCATTGTCCCTTCGCCCTAGGCATTCACATGGCGTCTCCTCTTCTTGCCTATAAATCTATTGTAGTGGATGAGCTCTGGGCAATGTCGAAGGCCGAGAGATGGAAATGTGAAGGGAGAGTGCAACTGTGAACTCTCTTGAAGCATGGAAACAGAGAAGAGAAATTGATGAGATGTGGGTGTTGCTTGGTTTTATCTCAGGTGTTTTTCTTAGTATGGAGGTTTTCCTTTGCTGCTACTATTGGATATTTTATACTTTCTTTACTGCTTAATGAAAACTGCTGGGAATATTGTGCTATGTTGTTTTGGTTAATACACTACTATTAGTGTTGATTCAGTTTCTTTGGTTAGTGTTGGTTATTCTAAAGGCATGAAGATGTTGGATTTTTCTTGCTGCGGAGTCGTGTGGTTGTTGAAAATATGTCATTGTGATTGATTTCAAATTAGCCTTGGTTGTTTGTTTTGGATGATTTATCTACTGTCTTTCTAATTTGATACAATGGATGAATAAATGTGCTCTGTTGATAATCGTTTGGATAGCTATGAATAGTTATGCTCCATAGTTACTATCGTTGAATAATTGTCACTATTTTGATTTCGTTCTATTATTGCATAAGTGACCGAAATGATATTTGGACTGTAAATTCTGCTAGGTGAATGAATGAAGAAAAGGACTACGCTTTTAGTAATGGAAAATGTTAATACGTTGAAATTGGTTTTGATTGCCAGAAATGAATCATTAATCTGTTGTGCTGTTATGTACTGCCAATGGGATTACTTGTTATGTTTGGATAATTTTATTGTGGGAATGTACATTGTGGTCATATGTTCTGTGGGTTTGGATTCAGATCATTAATTGGATAAATACATTATGTAAATTGGATTAAGCCATCACACGTTTCGTTTGGTTGATAGATGTTGATGTTTAATGCCCTGTTGGATATTAATTTTGGGCATTGGTTTAATTGGGATTTATTAAGCGTTAAGGTTTATGAAAATTCAGTGATTGTTATTAATGAATAAATATCGGTTAAATTGGATAATTGTGATTTAAGGGAAAA
Organism: Begonia loranthoides; assembly: GCA_022433065.1. Taxonomy (NCBI): domain Eukaryota; kingdom Viridiplantae; phylum Streptophyta; class Magnoliopsida; order Cucurbitales; family Begoniaceae; genus Begonia; species Begonia loranthoides. The sequence goes on along the minus strand of CM039475.1, from coordinate 22,776,184 downwards.
AGGTATAAATCAAGGTTATTCGTTTATTGACCATGAAATTAAAGAAGATAAAATTAACAGAAATTCATCAAGCGATAATTAAATTATTAAATAATAAACAAGGAATAACGGTATCAAGTTAATATTTATTATTGATAAAAATATTAATAAATAAATGAACATTATTTTGAAGGTATAAAAGGGAAGAAGGACAACGTTAATTTTTGAACCGTACTAAGGACGCTAGGTAAGTGATACGCATGTGTTTTGGTCCTTAAGGCCCTACATCGTAAGAATAAGATATGCATGTTTCGTTGCTTAACGCTTTCCAAGCATGTTTACAGTCGTAAAAACATGTTTACAGTTGTAATAGCATGTTTCATTATTTACAGTTTTTATAAGCATGTCTATAGTTTAGAAGCTTGATCTGTGAATTGTATGTTGGTCGTTTTATTAAATTCCTCTAATAGAGAATGTATGTATTCACAAGCATCATGCATCATAATTTTCAAAAGATACAAAAATGGTTTCTATGCATACTTTTGAAAATGAAACAAAGAAGAAACGAAACGATTACGAAATGTCAAAAAGAAACAAAGAAGAAATGAAACGGTTATGAACGAAAAGAAATGAATGTAAATGGGTGTGACGAGATGTGAGGTTGGGTTTGCTGCTCCTCCTCGTCAAGTTTAGACATCTCTAACACTTTCAAGATAAAGATAGACGTAAATGGGGTCGTTTCGGATGTGAGGTTGAGTTAGCTGTTTCTCCATGTCAAGTTTAGACATCTCCAACACCTTTCAAGAGTACGACAACAATAAACATAAATGGGGTCTTTTGGGGATGTGAGGTTGAGTTAGCTGCTCCTCCTTGTTAAGTTTAGACATCTCCAACGCCTTTCAAGATAAAGAAAAATATAAATGAGGCATCTGGGGATGTGAGGTTGAGTTGGTTGCTCCTCCTTGTCAAGTTTAGACATCTCCAACACCTTCTAAGATAAAGTAAAGTAACGATCAAGTAAAGAAAAGAACAGTAAAGTAAAGTTAAGATCAAGAAAATGGTAAAGAAAAGAAAAGAAAAGTTAGAAAAGAAATAGAAGCAGAAAATGAAAAGAGATTTAAAAGTTGCATGACATGTGCATCATACTTTTTATTTAATATCATTTACTTAGCCTTAGGCTCATTAGATTAAGCCTTGTGATGTAGGTATGTATGAGAAACAAGAGAACTGGTCAAAGATAGTTGATGAAGGATTTGCACGGGTGGATCTTGTGGCTAGCTAGGCTAAAGAATTAAATAAAAATTATTTGTAAAATAATTCTTTAATGCCTTATTTTAATTCCGATGCGTTTCATAAAATAATTTTATTACTTCCGCTGAAATTGATAAATGTTTTAAGTAAAAAGTTTTAATGATCTGGTTTTATGAAAAGAAAATACTCTTATGTTTTTATAAAAAAAAAGTTTTAAATTTACACTATTTTTATAGTAAATAAAAATCGGGTCATTACATTATTCTCTTGAGTTTTCTTGGTATTCTATCGTGTGAGTTTTTTGGTTTTCGTGTTCTAAAGGACAAGTTTCGATGGGCTACTACGAAGTGAGGAGAAAAGAAGAATTAAGAGAGGTAAGGGATTACGCATGTTCTTTGTCCGTAAGGACCTACATCATGGGAGTAGGGTTTGTTGTTGTATGATTTTCTTGTTGTTCTCTACACGTTATTGTTTCTTTAATGGTTTTTCTACTCATGTGCTTCTTTGGTTTTTTAGTTTCCATATGCTAGATGATAAGAGATAGTCAGTTGATAACTGATTATAAAGAAATAATCAGTGATAACCAATTATAGAGGAGAAATGAGTTTGCATGTTTTCTAGGCATTTTTCTTGATTTGCTCTCTGCCTCCAGGAACTGCTATTTCTTTCCCTGCTAGCCACTATATCAATGAACCATAATCTCTTTTGATGAGTTTCTTGCAAGGATAATACTCTATGTATGCCTCTGTCAAATTATTTCTCTATTAATAGGTTTATTTTCTTCAGTATGAATTTCGTAAAGAATTTGTTGGTGAGTTCTTCCATGAATTACTCTCTGCATAATTTACGGTATGGATAGAAGTATTCTTTGATGGTAAATTCCTCCTAGGTTTGCTCTCTGCATGTTTAAAGATAGTTAGATTACAATGAAATATGTTGGTTAATAATAGATAAAGCTTAGATGAGGAAATAATTCACTATACGGTAATGGTTTTATGTGAATACTAAACTGTAGTGCAAGAAATATATTAATTGTTGTTGTTCCATTATTAAAGTTGTTAATTGTACCTGGTGACAGTTTAATTTCATAGTTCGTAATGCATTGTAAATCATGTTAACTTTCTACCTTGATAATGTATTAGTGATAACATGCTTAGTATTAAGTTAAAGTTAAATTATAGTTCATGTCTCATTGTTTGTTAATGATTGTATTATTGCTTGCGATATTTGAACTGCTGTGTGACATTCATATTGGCATGTCAGTTGGGTTGCATATTATGCATTGCAAGGAATTATAATAAATTTAATGGACATTTTCTACATGAGTTCGGAGACTGAAGAGGTTGCTCTCATATAGAAAACAACCCATTTTGGTGAGGTCAGAGACTGAAGAGGTTGCTCTAACTCAACGGGTGGGTGAGTTTGTAGACTAAAGAGGTTGCTCTCACCCATAATTGTAAATAAACGTAAACGTAAATGGATTCGTTTTTACGTGAGATCAAAGACTGAAGAGGTTGCTCTCACGTGGAAATGAATTCGCGTGGTGAGTTTAGAGACTAAAGAGGTTGCTCTCACCCAGGGTATAAATCTAAAAGACATATGCATATAAAGTTGTCATAAGCATTGCATTTGCATTTCATTTATACCTCTTACTGGGCAATAGGCTTATTATTCCTTTTGTGATGTAGGTATTGATTGTGATGCATGTGAAGTGAACATGGAAGAAGTGTGATGTTATGCAAGCTTGTGTTACCATGCGCAAATCGACCTTGGGGGTTATGGCTCACGAAATAATAAAAGTTCTTTTAATTGAATTGAGTCTCTACGTTATGGTTTTCAAATATTTTAAATTATGTGGTTTTTGAAAAACAGTTCAAATGTTTTAATTATTCAGTGTAAAGTTACTCTGATGTTTTCTTTTAAGTATTTTTAAATGGCTTTTAAAATGATAAAATTTTATGGAAATGTGAAATGGATATATGAAAATGTATAAATGAAAATGGGATGTTACACCCTTTCTTTTACTAACATGTTCTCTACTGAATTTTAAGGGTATCTGCGAGTTGACAGAATTGAGTATTACGAGCTCTGCTAATACTTACATGTAAGAGAAACTATTGTCATATTTGACCTTTGGCCTACATCACAAAGTGCTAGGGTAAGGTAGAAACTGATTTATTATAATGAGATGTCTGCATATTGTTTTCTTTAGAAAATAAGCCCATGGCTTTTACCTGGCAGTTTACATGAACTGTGAATAGAGGATATGACACACTAGTGGAAGGGGATTGGAAAATAACCTGAAAATATGGGGTTGAATTATTGAAGTGTGGCTCAGCCTTCAGATGCTTCTTTTTGAACTAGTGGTTGCCAGACGGTCGAGGCTTTCGGTCGAGTATCACATCCCAAAAGGCAGACAGTAGCGTTCTGGAAGAATTCGGTCGATATTCTGGACGCAGGCGAGGTCGGGCGTTGCGTCCGCAAAGTAGTAGAATTTAACAGAGTCATCTCTTTTTCTGTGGTCATAAGAATAGGTCGAGTTAGGCAACCACAAAACAAGACAGAATCAATTTCTGAAGGGCGGTCGAAGTCGCAGTCAAAGCGAGGGTTGAGTTACTCGACCGAATCTCCACTTTCCTTAAATTGGCAGAAATTCAATTTTGGAAAGTAAACTTTGAAAGCGCATAACTTCTTGTCTTAAATCCTTTTGAGTTGAAATTTGGACCACGTCTCCTTGAATGAATAAGCAAAAGAACCTTTCAAGAACTTTGAGAATATTTTTCTAGAATTAGGAAATATATTGAAAACACTCCAGGTGATCGGATTTGGGAATTAGGATAGCTTGTACTCCCTTTCGGTGACTTTGCGGATGGATGCTTGATGGATGGTTGGACACCACTTCACACAACCTTTCCCTAGAGAGTAAGGTTATGGATACCGCTAAGGAAACTAACTTAAGCCTAAGTGAGATTCATCTTGTGATATGACTCACACAAGAAGATCTTTGGATGTAACTCACCAAAGTGTTTGAAAGAGGAATCTCTCCAATTTCGAAATTAGCAAAAGCTATTTTGTATTCAAACTTCATTGTCTGGAACATAAGCATTAGGTGGCTTTATATAGCCAATTACAAAGCATAAAATAGGAAACACACTAAATATTCGTTCCTAATTGGCTGATTAGTAAACTATAGTTTTAGTAACTTTCTAAAGCTATTATTTTTGCAACTCCCTACTAGCTTAAGGGCCAAGAAATGATGAATCGGATGGTAACTTCTTTCCTTCAAAATTTTCCACTTGGATGGTTGCCAAATTGGTTGAACTTTGTCCACTTGCTTGGTTGATTTTAGTGCGTTTCCTTATCTCTTTTTCCATTGGTCTTTCTTGCCATTCAAGTGAATCTTCTTGTGCTCCTTTCCATGGTTTTAGGGTTTGGGCCCTCTTTGACTTCCTTGAGTTAGTTGCTCCTTTATTTGGGCCTTTGATGAGTTATCTTTCAAATGGATAGAAAGGCATGAGTTGATAAGGCCTTTGTCCCTATATCTTTGTGAATGGACCTTGTGGTCCAACATTGTCTCTAGGTTTTTGAGGATTCGATCCCATATCTTCTTTCTTTGATATGAATAAGGTAGTCTTTAACTTACCTTCCTTTATTTCTTCACAATTGTTATCTGCTTGTTCCGGTGGAAGTGAGGTTAGCCTGACTATCTTTCCATGTAGCTTGAATGAATAACAATTGGTGAAGCCATCATGCATAGTATTTCGATCATATTACTATGGTCTTCCCAAAAGCAGGTGGCTAACGCTCATAGAAACCGCATCGCATAGTACCTTGTCCGAGAAACTCCCAATAGAGAACTCAACTAAATCTTGCTTATTAACCTTGATGCCTTCTTTGTTGTTCAACCAACTTATCTTGTAAGGAGTTAGATGCATGGTTGTTGCTATGTCCAATTTGCTGACCAGATCTATAGAAACAACATTAGCACAACTACCTCCATCAAAAATTAGAGAACAAACTTTATCCATGACCTTGAAACGGCACTGAAAGATGTTTTCCCTTTGAGAATCGTCGATGATTGCCTTAGTAGTGAGTGCTTTTCGAATAATCATACAGAGGGGACCCTCGTGAGCAAATATTGTTTCAACTTCTTCCTCCTTGTGTGTTTCTTATATCTCACATTCATCCTCACTTTCAATCGCACTAGTGCCTTCTTTCAATACCAACACTTGTCTTTGTAGTAGCACCTTTCATGTTTATACCTTTATCATCAAGCTTAGGTGGTGGCTTGGAGAAGCTTGTAGTCTTTTGTGGGAGTCGGTTAGCCATCTCCGTTTATTTCCATTTCCTTTGTGTCTCAACCTTTTTGAGCTAGTGTGATCACATCCTCCAAGATGGCATAAGGTTGTAGTTTGATAATGGTGCCAATGTCGTAATGAAGTCCTTGGATGAGTCTTGCAATTGTTTGGTCTACTGGCTCTTGCACGATACACCTTGTTTGTAACAATTCAAATTTGGCAATATATTTGTCGACGGTGGAGGACCCATGTAATGACCCGGTTTTTTGTAAATCCTCAAAAATACGTGAAAATTTGAACTTTTGTAAAACCGTTGAAATCGCTTTTTAATACAGATCAGAGCGCGACGCTAAACCAGACCGCTACTAACCCTTCTTTATACTCGTTATGAAAACAATTTAATAAAATGTGGAAGCGTTATAAAATCATTTGTTTAAAGCATTGCGGAAGCGTCAATAATTCGTTCAAAGAAGAAATACTAAACAAATATATACTGCATTTGAGAAATGAAAATTAGCAATTAAATACCATTTAATTACAAAAATTTTCTCTTTTACTCTTTTTAACCTAGCTAGCCCTATTCTCGCCTGTGCAAATCATTCATCCCTACTTTATTATCTGTTCATCGTTATCATCTTTTTCGCATATAAGTACCTATACCTACACCACAAGTAAACTGTAAGCCCAAAGACTTAAGAAGGAAAAAGGTTTAATGCAATTATGAAATGCCTCTATTTAGTCCTTTTTGGAATGAGGGCCATCCAAACCAATCCTTTTATAACTTCATTCATTCATTCTTTACTTTACTTTCATTCATTCATTCGCTACTCGTACATCGAGCAGGAATTGGAAGATTTTCCTTTGGAATGGATAGTTGGTTGGATCTAACCTTTTACATGCACTAGGTTCCCATTCCCATCATGGTTGGGGGCCTTGGTCTAGTGCAAGCTACACCCGCTACCCATCTACCGCCCCCCAATTCCCATTTTTCCTTCATTTTCTTAACATTTTACCTTACATAATGCATGGGTGAGCACCACCACCAGGGTGGCACTACCTATGGGTTCTCTATTAACATGATGCATGACCATACCTTCTCAACCTAACATGATGCATGATGCTTTATAAGGTAACATTCATAATAATTGAAGTGGACATTGAAATGAAAGTAACTATAATTGAAATTGCACATATAAAGAAACTAAAGCATATAATAGAAGGAAATAACTGCACACAACAGAAAACAAGTATAACATTTAATTGAAACAACGAATGCATAAAAATAAAGGAATGGTACGGTAAACATGCAAGTAACTTATTTAATAACATGCTTAGGCAATTAGAAATAGAGACATGCATAGACAACAAATAACGGGAACATGCTTGTAATTCGGTAATTCTTATTCTAGTTGATTAAGCATACTTTTATGCTACCTAGATATCCTGTAACTACATTTATCATTGTAGTTAGATATCCTAATTAACTAACATACTCAAGTCGAATTACAATTGTTAATCTAGTTGGTTATCCTAATTACTTTACATGCTCAAGAATGAATTACAATTATTACCCTTGATGCTTTTGTTCTAGTTAGTTAATTAAACATGATAATTAACATGCTCAACTAGTTAGTCAATTAACATACTCGAAACTAATTACAATTATTAACCTATTACAATCTACATGCTCAGGAATGAATTGCATTTACTATTCTAGTCAAGTATTCTAAGTGGTTATCATGCTCAGGTTTAGTTTAAGTGGGTTAGCTTAGTTAACTAACATATTCAGATTTAACGAACGACTACAATACAATCATCACAAGAAGACAAGCACCAGGAAGACAATAACAAAAGAAAGATAAAACATATATCCACATAGTCAAAGAAACCCTTAGATCGTTCACGTTTAATCTCGTTCCTCTTTTATCATCTCTATCATTTTCTAGTAAAGTAAAACATTAGATTGTAGAAGTTACAACATGGAAATGACATGAGAACACAAAACAGAATATCAACAAGGAAGAATTAACACGTCAATATTAATCTAATTGGTGATCCTAGTTCATTACATGCTCAAGTAAAGACTCCTATTTCGAATTCTAATTAGTTATTCTAATGAATTGTCATGCTAAATTTCTAATTAAGTTAACTACTCCAGTCTACTAACATGCTCAATTTCTAGTCAAGTTAATTAATCTAATTGATTAACATGCTTAATTTCTAGTTAAGTTAATTACTCTAATTGATTAACATGCTCAAGTCTAATTAATTACCCTAGTTGATTAACGTGCTTTCTAAATGATTAAACATGCTAATGTTAGTTATTTAACATCTAGTACGCTTAAGGGTCAAGGATAATTAACATGCTCAAGCTAATAATTAAGAAAACACACTATTTAATACTAACTAGTTAAACATACTAGTTACTAGACATGCTTCGATTAGTTATTTATCGGCTTGTTAATTACTTAGCCTAATTAATTACTCGAGTTTAGTCAATTACTCTTAGTTAGTTAACGTGGTCAAGTGTAATTAATATGCTCAATTAAGTATACTTACTTACTTTTAATATCTTAGATTAACATTACAAGTGTTTACACATGGTGTTAACCTGCAAAATAGAGGGCAACAGAGTAATATATGCATAAGGGGTTTGCAACAGAAATATTTAAGGAAGTAACAGAACTATTGAGCTAACAGTAAGTCATTAGACAACAAGAATTCATCATTCATGCATTGACATTCTTCACTTTTAATGCTTAACATTCATCACATCTTCATCCAACAAGACTTTTAATTCATAAAGCTAACAATAAAACTAACAAATCGACAATATCAACAAGGAAAGTAACGGACAGCAAGGAAACCATCACAACAAGGAAAACAATTCGGAGTACCAATAATCTACCACCCACGCAGACCTACTTGTGGTGTAGAGCCTCCAACTGGCCAAGACACCACTAATTCCTAACCTAAATGACAAACTCAAACAAGGGACAAGACTCCTAGCTCACGGTTCCAGATCCAGCTCCCAGAGCTTCACCTCACAAGCTCACCTTCAACCTCATTTACGTTACACACTTAGCACACAATGACCAACTCACACCCCTCACACTCACCAGTTCTCTCTCGAACTCTCACTCTCATTTCACTCTCTCACACGCAAGAAGAACTCTCGCAGGGGAAAGGAGAGCTCACATAGCAAAGGAGAAAATGCTGGACTAAAAGGAAGAGGAAGGCTTTACCTGGGAGATGGAGACACTTTGTGCACATAGGGTAGAGAGGGCATGGCTAGAGGCATGGAAGGAGAGGCGCCAAGTAGGGGAAGGGCAGTGACCTATGTGGGAGGGGATTTTCATGTCTGGAGATCGCAGAGTTATGGACTATGCGACAAGATTTCATCATTTTAACTCAAATTTTTCGTAGCTCTAGGCTATTTCGGACGAGTGCGGATGCACTAGTCTCATCCGCAAGTGTAAAATTTTGCAGGTTCAATCCTGGTTTTGGACAAGAAATGGCATCCCCACTCTCATCTATACTGTCCGCAGATGGCATTCGGACGGGATATGCCGTCCGCATATAGCGTCTGCATGCGTCCGAAGGTGTCCTAACATCGGACAGAGTCAAATCAGCCCCGTCCGCATGAATCCATATGCGTCCGCATTATCATTCGAATGTGTCTAGGAATTGGATTGAGGCATACTCATGGCGTCTGTCCGCATCCGCATTATCTGGGCTCGTCCGCAAGCCCGCGACACAGTGCAGTCAGGACACGAAATCGTGTCCTGAGTCATCCCAACCCCTTCATTGTGCATTCAATTCAGTTACAGATGATACAACTTGTCCGCAGTGTCGTCCGCGGGCGTTCGAAAACGCCCTGGACAACTATTCCTCATATTTTCTCACTTAACTCCTACCCTATAACACTTTTCCCATAAATACGCGTCATAAAATAATATGTATCAATACAAAATGTAATGTCCAAATTACCTCGTTCTTTAATTACAATGCGTACACGGGAGAAACTGGAACGGAAATACCTCTAGACTAACGCTTCAAAACGTCCTTGGTAATACCACGATAATTGTCCAACTGAAAAAGTAGGGGTGTTACATACCTCCCTCCTTATATAAATTTCGTCCTCGAAATTTGCCATACATAACTCTATCACTAATGCTAACCTACGCGTCAAACATCTTCTTAGGTACCCTATTTGATGACGTAGTTACCCCTAATGGCTACTTCATTTTATCTAGACTATCTATTCCCTTCTCATCGAAAATTTGTCCTAACTACCGCCCCTTAATCAACTTGACTTCATCCTAACTCGTCACTTTGCACCAAAAGTCGACCAAATCCACGCACTTACTCACCACACTTTCGTTGTGCCACTCTAATTACATCCATTCCAAGAAAGAAATGCCTTAATCATAGCCATTCTTCAACATCAATAGCCGAATAGCAATTCTCTTATATCAATTTATCCCCTCAATCTAATAAATAGTTCTTAGTTGATGGTAAACTCCGGAATTCGTAGCATTTTTCTCCCAAATTTGACGTTCCGCATAAATTTTGTTTACCAAATTCGAGCGAGTCAATGCGAAGGAAGAGTCCCTATCACCTTCACACCGCCAAAGACTCACAACTTGATGTAGAATCCGCCTGTCCTATACGGTTCTACCCCCTAGATCCTTCACACTCTATGACTTGAAACCTCGTACTTATCCTATCCTCTCTCACTTCATGACTTCGGCATGCTCGAACATACTCTCCACCATCAAATCTATCCATTCAAGCTTTCCCGAGCTATGAACTATATCTCTACATGGCTGAGTAGGACACGCTCCATCTTACTTCTCTTTTTGTATCTGTAGTCATTTTTGTTCGGGTTCAGTCTCTGTTCCCATCTCTGTTCCCATCTTTGTCTTCATTCCCGTTCCCGTTCCCATTCCTGTTTCCATTCCCGTATCCATTTTCAGAATTTATTTCTGGAAACTTCGTTTTCATTGCCGTTTTTGTTCCCATTTCTGTTTCCGTTCTCATTTCCACTCCCATCCTATTTTTGGACTCGTTCCAAGAGAAGCTCAACTGATTGAATCTGCTCTTGTCGTACAGTTGTGTAGTCATGTTCTTGGTTACCTTGATAAAATTACAACCGAGATGGAGAACATAATCTAAATACGACATAAATCCTATTATCCATTAGACTACTAATCCAATACTTAATCCAAGTCCCACCGACAGACATGGAGTATCTCATGTCAGAAACCGCCGTAAATTCAAAGCTGGTCGTACCAATAGACTAGACCTCAAACTTCTCATCCTTGTAGGAAATCTAAGCTAGCGCTTTCTTAGTGAACTACCCTTCATTACCCTTCTTGTCCTTAATTTTGTTCTCTTGCTTTGGTTTAGTTCTTAATGTTTTCCCTTCCGATACAAATCTAGGTGACCACGTTCATCTGTCTAGTTGGTGTACTCCGTCATTACCTAGGCAATTTCGGTTAACTATCTAGTTCATCTAAATTCATTTGGGATTTGTCTTTTCACTTATTTTTCCAAAAATTTGGGTAGAGTCTCCCCTGTTTCTACACTCTCCCAAAACTACATGCATCCTACATAATAACCCAAATAGTTCCAGAATAGTTCATTCATTCATTCATTGACCATATTTAAATTACATCATCCACAAAATGTCAGGCACACCTCCTAGCATACTATTTTACAAAAGGTAGAGGGGTACTCATCTAAATACAACATACTTACTCACTACTATGCTCACTCGCTTGAATCCCCACCATGTAGATCAAAGAACTCTTTCCTCCTCCTGCTGTCAGACCTGGTGGGATAATGTCGGGCCATGTGTCCATACCTCTTACATTGATAGCACTGTCCCGTTCCCGCCAAACATACACAAGAGTGCATCTGGCACACCGCAAACATGGTCCCCATTTTGGCGACACAACAGTGACCTCCTCAGCAACATCATTCACTCGGAGGAGCTTCCCATTGTCCTGTTGCTCACTGTCCACTACGGGTCTCTTGTTCTTCCTAATGCTCGGTTCCCCTTCCTCATTCGGTAGTGATAGCAAGTCTTCCACAAACTGCTCATTGGATATCCTAATTCCCTTCACTAGGTCATTAATGGGTCGCAACTCTGTCTCCATTTAGTCCATCACCTGACTAATTACCTCAATTCTGCTCTTCGATCCTCTCTACATGTTATATCTTAACAATGCATTATCAAAATAAAATAAGGGAATCATGTATTAGTAAAGCATTAGGAAATATACTTACACTGGATGAAGGATGTCCCACGTCGCGGCTTGTGCTTGCAGGTAGGCTACGGTACTAATTTGACTTTTACAAACTCGTTTTATCCGGCAAAATGTATCAGAGCGAGCAACAAACTTATTTTTAAAAATGATTATAAGAGCAATTTACAAAAAAATCATTTTTAAAACCACTGCTCTGATACGAATTGTATCTTTACAGTTGCTTTTAGAACGTTGGCTTTGAAATCGTTTAAAATGCGTGAAAATTTGAACTCTTGTAAAACCATTGAAATCACTTTTTAAAACAGATTAGAGGGGGACGCTAAAACGGACCACTATTAACCCTTCTTTATACTCATTATGAAAACCAACTAATAAAATGTGGAAGCGTTATAAAACCGTTTGTTTAAAGCATTGCGGAAGCGTAAATAATTCGTTCAAAGAAGAAATACTAAACAAATACATACTACATTTGAGAAATGAAAATTAGGAACTAAATACCATTTGATTACAACCGTTTTCTCTTTTACTATTTTTAGTCGGACAAACTCCAATCTCTCACGTGCAAATCATTTATCCCTGCTTTATTATCTAGTCATTGTTATCATCGTTTTCGCATACAAGTACCTATTCCTACACCACAAGTTAAAATGTAAGCCCAAGGGCTTAGTAAGGAAAATGGTTTAATGCAAATATGAAATGTCTCTCTTAAGTCCTTTTTGGAATGGGTGCCACCCAAACAAATTCTTTCATTACGTCATTTGTTCATTCTTTACTTGACTTTCATTCATTCATTCGTTACTCGTACATCGAGCTAGAATTGGAGGATTTTTCCTTGGAATGGATAGTTGGTCGAATCTAACCTTTTACTTGCACTAGGTCCCCGTTCCTGTCATGGTTGGGGGCCTTGGTCTAGTGCAAGCTAGACCCACTACCCATGTACCACCCCCCCAATTTCCATTTTTCCTTCATTTTCTTAACATTTTACCTTACATAATGCATGGGTGAGCACCACCACCAAGGTGGCACTCCCTATGCGTTCTATATTAACATGATGCATGACCATACATTCTCAACCTAACATAATGCATGATGCTTTATAACGTAATATTCATAATAATTGAAGTGCGCATTGAAATGAAAGTAACTGTATGAAATTGTCCATATAAAGAAAGTAAAACATATAATAGAAGGAAATAACTGCGCACAACTAAAAACAAGTACAACATTGAATTGAAATAGTGAATGCATACAAATAAAGGGATGGTACGGTAAATATGCAAGTACCTTATTTAATAACATGCTTAGGCAATTAGAAATAGAGACATGCATAGACAACAAATAATGGGAACATGCTTGTAATTTTTTAATTCTTATTCTAGTTGATTAAGCATACTTTTATGCTAGCTAGATATCCTGTAACTACATTTATCATTGTAGTTAGGTATCCTACTTAACTAACATGCTCAAGTCGAATTACAATTGTTAATCTAGTTGGTTATCCTAATTACTTTACATGCTCAAGAATGAATTATAATTATTACCCTAAATGTGTTTGTTCTAGTTAGTTAATTAAACATGATAATTAACATGCTCAACTAGTTAGTTAATTAACATGCTCAAAACTAATTACAATTATTACCTATTACAATTTACATGCTTAGGAATGAATTACATTTACTATTCTAGTTAAGTATTCTAAGTGGTTAACATGCTCAGGTTTAGTTTAAGTTGGTTAGCCTAGTTAACTAACATGTTCAGATTTAGCGAACTACTACAATACAATCATCACAATAAGACAAGCACCAAGAAGGCAATAACAAAAGAAAGATAAATCATATATCCATATAGTCAAGGAAACCCTAAGTTTCTTCACATTTAATGTCGTTCCTCTTTTATCTTCTCTATCATTTTCTAGTAAAGTAAAACATTAGATTGTAGAAGTTACAACAAGTAAATGACAAGAGAACACAAATCAGAATATCAACAAGGAAGAATTAACACGTCAATATTAATCTCATTGGTAATCCTAGTTCATTACATGCTCAAGTAAAGACTCCTATTTCAAATTTTAATTAGCTATTCTAATGGATTATCATGCTAAATTTCTAATTAAGTTAACTACTCTAGTCTACTAACATGCTTAATTTCTAGTTAAGTTGATTAGTCTAATTGATTAACATGCTCAATTGCTATTTAAGTTAATTACTCTTATTGATTAACATGCTCAAGTCTAATTAATTACCTTGGTTGATTAACGTGCTCTATAAATGATTAAACATGCTAATGTTAGTTATTTAACATCTAGTACGCTTAAGAGTCGACGATAATTAACATGTGGAAGCTAATAGTTAAGTAAACACACTATTTAATACTAACTAGTTAAACATACTTGTTACTAGACATGCTCGGATTAGTTATTTATCGGCTTGTTAATTACTTAGCATAATTAATTACTCGAGTCTAGTCAATTACTCTTAGTTAGTTAACGTGGTCAAATGTAATTAATATGCTCAATTAAGTATGCTTAGTTACTTTTAATACCTTAGATTAACATTATAAGTGTTTACACAAGGTGTTAACCTGCAGAATAGAGGGCAATAGAGTAATATATGCACAAGGGGTTTGCAATAGAAATATTTAACTAAGTAACAGAAGTATTGAGCTAACAGGAAGTCATTAGACAACAAGAATTCATCATTCACTCATCACCTTTAAGCCTTAACATTCATCAGATCTTCATCAAGCAAGACTTTTAATTAATAAAACTAACAATAAAACTAACAAATCTACACTATCGACAAGGAAAGTAACGGACAACAAGGAAACCATCACAACAAGGAAAGCACTATGGAGTACCAATAATCTACCATTCACGCAGCAGAGGAGAAAATACTGGACTAAAAGGGAGGGGAAGGCTTTACCTGGGAGAGGGAGACACTTTGTACATGTAGGGGTAGAGAGTGCATGGCTGGAGGCATGGATGGAGAGGCGTCTAGTAGGGGAAGGGCAGCAACCTACGTGGGAGGGGTTTTTCGTGTCTGGAGATCACGGAGTTATGAACTACGTGACAAGATTTCATCCTTTTAACTCTAATTTTTTGTAGGTCTGGGCTATTTTGGACGAGTACGGATGCAATTGTCTTGTTCGCATTCGTTTGCAAGTGTAAAATCTCGTAGGTTGAATCGTTCCTTCGGACGAGAAATAGCGTCCCCACTCTCGTCTGTACCGTCTGCAGATGACATTCGGATGCGATATGGCGTCCGTATTCGTCCGAAGGTGTCCAAAAATTGGACAGAGTGAAATCGGTCGCGTCCGCATGAATCCTCATGCATCCGCATCATTGTCCGAATGTGTCCAGGAATTGGACAGACGCAAACTCATGGCGTCTGGCCGCATCTGCATTCTTTTGGGCTCATCCGTAAGCCCGCTACACAGTGCAGTTGGGACACAAAATTACATCTTGAGTCATCCCAACCCCTTCATTGTGCATGCAACATAGTTATGGATGATACAACTTGTCCACAGTGTCGTCCCCAGGCATCCAAAAACGCCCTGGATAGCTATTCCTCATATTTTCTCCCTTAACTCCTACCCCTTAACACTTTTCCCATAAATACGCATCATAAAATAACATGTATAAACACGAAATGTAATGTCCCAACCACCCCATCCCTTAATTACATCACATACATGGGGAAAAATGTAACGAAAATATCTCGAGACTAACGCTTCGAAACGTTTTTCGTAATACCCCGATAATTGTCCAACTGAAAAAGTCGAGGTGTTACAACCCTTGCTTGAGGATTTGCAATTAATTATAGAGCTCTTGATGATAGTTGCTAGGAATGAACTTCTCATCCATAAGTCTTTTTAATAGTGTCAAAGTCTTAATTGCTTCGCTTCCTTATCTTCTCTTTGCACTTATGCTACTCCACCATATGTGTCACATCCCGTAGGGGATATGAGACAGAACGAGAAGTGACTAGGCCAGAAAACCAGACCGAACCGCCAACCCGTTAGCTTTTTATTTATCTATGCAGCAGAATACTTTAGTGAAATCAAATATTTGGGCTATAACTACGGTCCAATAGTGACATCACGATATAGTGATAATATAAGTCTGAAATAAAAGTCCCAAAATCCAAAAAAAATATTATTACAAATTTTTAAAGTAGGAAGTTAACCTCACCGATCTCTTAAATTAAAATATTTAATTGACTAAGTGCCGACTTAATCCTGTGACGGCAACAGGTGAACTTCCAAATTTCCACCTGAATATATAAGTATGTCGTTGGGATGAGTCAACTAAACTCAATAGGGTTAAAATTTTATATTCAACAATTAGAATAAAAATAAATGAGGGAGCATGTTGCAAATAAAATATTCATTTAAAACGGAATAAAATTGTCTAATGACACAAAATGTGGAAAACGTCCACTACAGAGTGGTATGTATAGAAACTAGGCCCAACACAATTTCAGCGAAAATGGTGTCACTCACAAGCTTCGAACATTTAGAATAAGGCGATACTCGGCGATCACAAAAGCCACATAAATTACCCTGATCAGGTTTAAGGTTTCGCACCCAGGGACATGGCACAGTCAGCTGCCCCATTATTCTATTTAGTACAACAAAATATATTCTCAAACTGTTGAATGTGCATATATAAAAACAAGAACATGTCATGGTAAAAAAAGTACATGCTCGAAATAAAACTTGTCCAGCGAAAAAAATAAATATAATATCGTAAAAACAAACTGTCAAAAATGGACCCGTCGTTTTATATGAGAATGCGTCACAAAAGAGTCGTTTGGAAAATGATTAAATGCTTGACATAAAATAAAACTCGTACCTCAATTGGCCTACCAATAGCCGGGAAATGTTTAGTTGTACGAGAAAATAATCGGTCCAAATCCCACGTTAACTTGACAAAACTATCACCATATAGGGATACCCAATTAATTTTCTAAAAAAAATTAATAATAATAATCATTTTTAAAACTGTTTTGAACGTCCTTTGTTGGAACGAACGTCCTTCCATCCACATACGACGGTCAACAATCCGTTAGAGTTTCCACGAATCTCTTGCAACGGCTATTACTTCATTCATTTGGATGTCAAACTCGTTAACGTAAGAAAATTATCTAGTTATCAACTTTAAATCCAGCAGACTCTAATTATCTAGAAAAAATCTCCAACGTTAACCAACCAAAGTATTCCAATTAACAAACTACAATTATTTTCATCTAGATTTCCGTATTTCCATTTCATAATACAAAACCTTTACTTTTCACCGAATATGCATAATTAAATCGGGGTCAAAATTCTAATACGCTGTGAATGAAACTTGAGCTTGGAGTTGCATCATTTTGATATAAGTTCAAAATCAACACATTTAATCAACAAATTCAACTCTAATTTCAATAATGAAATTCAATTTCTACTCTCAGAAAAGCTCTAAATTTTTTCACGAATCCAACTTTGCTTTAATAACATTCCAGATATTAAACTCATAAGGCATTTTTTTCTGATCACAACATGATATACTTCCAAAATTTACTGATTTGAAATTTTAATTTCCAAACCAATTGGAAATCCAAAATCCTTCAACGAATTCGAATGGAAAATATATATATATACCTCTCTAGGCATTTCAGACGATTCGCAATTGCTTGATCCAACTCATCCAACGAATACCGCTTCGTCGTTCACAACTCTTAGTTTGGTAGGGGCAATTCTCTCCTTCCTCTGATTTTCACACTACACAGTAGAGAGAAAGGAGAATCATCCATTTATGGATGAAGAAATTATGGTTGTGGGTTGGGGTAGAGTAATGGTGGAAGGTGGTTGGCTGAAAATGAAGGAACAATGTAATACCCCGACTTTTTAAGTAGGTTGACTATCGGGGTATTACCAAGAACATACTCGTTAGATTATATATTATGGAAATTAACGTAATGAAAATAAAATAAATATTAATTTAATGAATTAAATTATATAATATTTGGGTTTAGTTAACCAGCTAAATAAATGGGGATGTATTTTTGATTAACTGGACCGGTTCTGTTAAGGGATCAGTTCCGCACTTCTCATTTCGTCAGGCCTTCAGCCATTTGACGAAATAAGAAAGGGAAGTAAGTAATTGAGGATAAAATGGAAATTTGTGTAATTAACATAAATTTTAGTTTAATTAATTAAATTATAATGTTGGGTTAAATAATTTGAAGAGGATTTAAATTGAATGAAGAAATGGGGTGGAGGGAGATGAACTAGTTCATTAAGTGAACCGGTTCGATCAAATAAGCGAATGGCCTTCGACCATTCATGAAGGGAGAACAAACGAAATTAGAGAGGGAGGGAGAATGCAGAGAGCAAGGAGGCGAGAAGAGACGAGTGTGGGAGAAGTCGGGGGGGGACAGCGAGCACGGCTTCGGCTTGGGCGACTCCTGGCGGCGGTGAACGTGTGAGCAGCGGGAGCGGCGAATCATGAGCTAGGGCTCGGTGTGTCTTAGGCTCGGGTCGCTGGATCTTGGCATCAAGTCGTGTTGAATGGCGACGCTCCGTCATTTCTCGGTGTTGCTAGGTGATGGAATGGCGACGGCGGTGGGTTGTCGACGGCGGTAAGGCAGCGAGTGAAGCTGGACGGCGTTGGGAGGCAGGGGAATGGCGGTTTAAGCTGGACCGGCCGAAGTCCTGGGTCCAGCTTGCTTTTGGGATTGAACCAGCCCATTTGTGGCTGGTTCTTGCTGTGTTGGAAGCCGACAATAGGGAGTGCCTAGAGGAATAGTTCTCTTGGATGGCAGTGGCCTAGGTTAGGGAATTACGAGGAGCAGGGGCAAAGCTAGGGTGATAGGTACCCTCTCGAAGACGTTGAAATGCAGTGGAGGAGTTATTGGCAGAATGCTTTGGGGGATGTTGAACCGAGAGCTGTGATGAAGTGGAGGGCTGGAACCGAGAGAATATCATTAGAGGAAGAAGAGATGGACGAAAATTTCTTCTCTGGTCCTTGGGATCCCTTAGGTAATGCACATTCCTCCTCTGTTTTATGGATTTTAGGATGTTGCTCTATGTTCTGTTATGGGTCAGTAATCTGTATAGTTGTAGAGTTTAGGTGCAGAGATTATTTGGATGAGGTTTCTCTCTCTGCCGATTATGATAGTCTTTGGTTGAGTCCACAATTCTGTTTGAGTCCACAATTATGAGTATGTTGGAATGAATGAAGTGTTAAAATAGTCCATGTTAGCATGAAATGGAATTTCTTTGCTGTAAAGTTAATGAGTTAATGTCTCTGTTTAATGGTTAATGATTTCATCTGTTAAGGGTGATATACATGGATTGTCTTTTGTCTAGTTAATATTTGGAATACGTTGTTAAATCAGATTAAATTGGATTGAATTGTTATAACCTCCATGCGACTAGTATGAAGTGAATGTGCTCTCTCTCCATGGAATAAGCTGTTAAATTGGGATGAGTATGATTATGGGAATTATTATGTGTTAAAGTTATAGAATTTGATGAGGAATTGTTAATTAGTATTGTTTTAATTGTGAAGGTACCAAAAAGAGCAAAAAGGATAGCAATTAAGTGCTAGTGCACAATAAGGAATTGAGGTAAGGAAAATGGGGTGTCTTGGCCATTTGGAGGCCCTACACCACAAGTAGAGGGCTTGAGTTTTATGATTAGTTGTGCTGTAGTTATTTCCTCTATTGGTTTATTTGCTGTAGATATTTCCTGTGTTGATTGATAGCATAGATTTGTTAGTACTCTGTAGATTTGGTTAAGTTATGTTATATTTTCCCTTTTTGTTGAGTTGCATTGTATAGTGATTGAATGCATTGCTTTATAGAGAAAAAGGATGAATGTAAAAAGGGTAATGAATGGTTAAAGTGTGAAATGATGAATGGTACTGCCTAATCTACTTGCTGTCATTTAATTGTGCTATTTCCTTCAATTGCATGATATTGCTGTCGTAATTATTCTGCCCTTCCCTGGTTGTGTCATTCCCTTGTTGGATATACATGTTAGATTAATAAGCATATTATTCAGCTAGGCCAAACATGTTTAGATGTTAACCAATTAGAATCCTAAATTAGTTAACTAAAAGATGTAAACTAAATTAATGTTTACTGGTCGTTCAATTCATAGTTGCTAATCACTTCGTCAAACATGTTAGTTATAAATAGGAGAACAATATATATTAATAAATTGAGCATGTGTAATTAGTTGTTTAACTAATGACAAATCCTAGAGCATGAAATTAACATATTAGTATGTTTATAATTAACTAACTAGTATGCTTAATTAGTTAACATGATCAACTCACTAGCATAAATAATCTCTTGAATGGGCTAGTTAGCTTAACTAGAGTAAGTAATCAACTTAAGCGTGACATTGACCCAAACATGTTAATCATCACTTAAAGTACATCAATTAGTAAAGCATGTTAATTAACCAGCATGTTAACTTAGCTAGGTCTAGCATGTTTAAATGTTAATCAATATTGTAAGAGCATGTTAGTTAACTTAGATAATAATGGTAGCTAACTTAATTGTACCCTACTTGAGATTGTTAACCAATTGAGCATGTAAATTAGCTAGGATAATCAATTATACTCTTGAGCATGTAAATTGACCGAGAACAATTATCTGAGCAAGTTTAGTCATTATTCTTTCTTGAGCACGAAATGAACTAGGGTCACTAACTAGAATAATATTCGCATGTCAATTAGTTATATATGCTATGTAATTATATAATTCATTCTTGAACATGTAAATTAATTAGGATAACCAACTAGACTAATAATTGTGATTATCACTTGAGCATATTAGATAACTAAACTAACATTTATTAATTGTACTCAAGCATGCTAATTAATTGTACACTATTCAAGCATATAATTAGCTAGCATAATAAACCTTTCTTAACTACGCTAAGGGATTGGGGTAATCACCTAGAATAATAAAGGTAGGGAGCATGTAAAATGACTAGGAAATTAGCATGTTAATAAATGGTATGTTTCCATTTCCCTTTTGATTATCATTTCATTATATTATCATTGCTTGATTCTCTTACGTGCTTCACTGTTCACAATTCAATATTATAATTGTTCTGATTGGTGTGCTTCAATTATTATTCCTTCTATGTGCGATTTCAATTACAATTACTTTCCTTATATGCGCACTTCTATTCTTATGAATGTTATGTCATGGCATCATGCATCATGTTAGTGTTAGAATGTATGAGCATGCATCATGTTTAGAGATTAATAAGGAGTGCCACGGGGTGGTACACAAGCATGTATGAGTGAGGATAAAATGATGAAAAAGGGTAAAAATGATAAGATAATAAAGGTTCATGTGGTACCGGTAGCTTAGCCCAACACAAGAACTGAGAAAAGAGATAATAAGAAAATAAAGGTTTCTGTGGTACAGTCAGCTTAACCTAGCACAGAAACTAGATAAGAACAAGTAGAGAAGAAAAGGGGATTCAGAGTGGATGGCAAGCGGATGTGGTCTGCAATCTAGGCAGAGCCCCTCCCTTATAGGGTACGAGAGTTTTAGATTGTAAGAAAAAAGATAGATCCGAGCACTATGCCATTGCACGAGAAAAATCTCCCAATTCTAGCTCGAAGTAAAAGTAGTGGCTAAAAGTAAAGTAATAAAAAGGTAAATGGCTTAATGAAAGGATTGGTTTGAAATAGCCCTTGAACGTTCACAGCTCAGTTTCTAGGCGGAAATGGAAAACTCACAATTTCTCCAAAAGATTGTAAGACCTCCATTAGCCCAAATGCCAACTCCTCTTTCTTTATTTGGATTCAAAAATCTACAAAATAAATAAAAAGTTAGAAAATAAAGGAGCCCTTGGCTCGGGCTCAAGTGACAGGAACTTGGGTCATATCATACTCCCGGGGTTGAAAAGGATTTGTCCTCAAATCCAGGGAGTCTACTTGATTATCTTCCACAAATCTTCCTCCTGGATCAAATGGAAAAAATTTCTTGATGTCTAGAGTTAGCTCTATCATATCAGGCTTTGCATATCTCTTTTGATTCATGATCTCGGAACTCATGATGTTACAATTCTCATGTCTGAGAGACATACAGTATCAAATATCATAAAACTCAGAGGTGACCCCAATCTAAAATTTGTTCTTCTATCAACAGAATAGGCCGCCAGGTCATCGCTAAGAATCATCGAGGGTAAAATTTTTCTATATCCAGAACTAGGCATCCATAAGTTGTTAACCACAAATGAACTACCATCATAATAATAGGAAAGTTCCACACCCACAATATTGAAACTTTCCTTCCAATATTCAAAAACAGCACTAACAACAAAGGAATCTCCTGACCAACTAATTTTAAAGAACCAGGTGAGTAAGGAATTTAACATCATGTGCCTTTCTTGCGATGCATGCTCCATATGAATGGATCCACAACAATCAGAAACAAGACGATGTGATAATAGTAAAATAGAGTCAACATAATTTTCATCCCAGATATTGAGATGGCCCATCAACTCGTTTTCTATTACACCACTAGGCAAGCTGAGGTTATCATTTCCAATTAAGATTCCAGTAGAAAAAGAGTGATCAATTACAGTATCCACATCATTAACATCCAACCGTGGCATTACAGATTCAATAACAGCAATATTTCCTAACCATCCAATTCTAAAGAACCAATCAATTAAGGAAATTGATGGAGTGTACCTTTCTTGGCTTATACTTTGGTGAAGAAGAATTTGGTTCCTCGAAAATTTATTTTGCACTGATTTACTTCCATACGCATCAATCCCACATTGATCCCTCTTCAACACTAATGGTTCTCCTTTTACTATCACTGGCGGAATGTGACGTGTTCTATACTCTGATTCGGGAATAATGAATGAAGATGTGTGGATAAATTCCATGTCTACTCTCAGATTGGGTAAAACAATCTTCTCTCTATGTTCTTCTTCTTTTTCTATCATTGTCTGTAACTCTGAACTTTTCTCGAATAGTTGATCAGTATGATGGAACTCAATCTCAGTGTCAACTACTTTTTCCTTCTTAATGGTGGCTGCCAAAGAGATATCTTTATAATCCATCTCATGAAGTGGTTCTACAATTGTTCTTAAAATAGGAAAAGTTTGGTTGAAGTAACTCGGGCTAATCAACTCTTCAAAACTGACATTCTTTTCCATACGAGATTCAATTTCCACAAGTGGACTATCATGAGGAATCACATATTCTTCTTCCAACTCTTCCTTAACATTAGCCATTATCAAAGTGTCATCATTAAAGGCCTTCTTCTCCTCATTATGCTTCATAACATTAAATTTGCTATGCACCTTTGGAATTGTTTTTAGAGGATTGTTGCCCCTTTGGAAAGGCCGAGACAATCCCTCCTTAAGTCTTCTTTTTCTTTGTCTTTCGATTCTCAATGCCAATTGTATAACATCATCAAGTGTCTCATAAGATTGCGACGCCACCACAACACCAATATCTTTATGCAGCCCCTTAATAAAATGAGCCACGGTTTGCTCCATTTGCTCCACCACATTGTATAGAATCCTTCAAATTTCGAACTTGGTCAAGTATTCGTCAATCGTTAGTGAGCCTTGTTTCAATTTTTGAAGTCGAAGGAATAGTTGTTGCTTGTAGTGCGGAGGGACAAATCGTTTTCTCATGAGTTCCTTCAAAGCTTCCCAACTTCGGACTTCAACTTCCCCAGTTTTTCTTCTTTGTGATTTTAGATTTTCCCACCATATACTTGCATATCCGGAGAATTCTTGTGTCACCATATGTAACCTCGTCTTCTCATAATAGTCATAACAATCAAAAATTCGGTCCACCTTTTCAACCCATTCCAGAAAATCACTACTATTACTGGAGCCCTTGAACTAAGGAATAGAGACCTTAACATGTCTCATATCATGTTTACTGTTCGATTTTCTCCTCGGGTTAGATGAGTCACTATCATTGGCTTCCTCCCACTCTTCAACAAAATCACTAACCCCATGACCTCGTGAATCACGTGAAGTGCTAAGCCTTCTTCTAGGTCTCGAAGTTCTAGGACCACGTACATGATCATTATCAGAAGCTTCCATCCTTTGCTGAAGTTTAATGATAATTTCAAACATCTCTCTAATACTAGGCTCGGTTTGTTCTTGAGCCTCTTCGGGTGGTGCATTCTAATTATTTCTCATCTCTCCGGGGTTGTGATAATGAGCCCAGCTTCGAGTACTCATAATAAACCACTATAAATCACAATAATACAACAAGAGCATAACACGGCTCTGATACCAAATGATAGGCTCCAAGGATCGCTTAGAGCACAAGAGAGAAATCTATCACAAAGCTGTAAATAATCTGAACTTGCGACGCCAAAACTGAGTTATCTCCCAATCCACGCGTGAACTTTGGTTCAATTTTTAAGATCACCAAAATAACATAATCAGGCAAATCGTATCAAAAATTAAGAGAGAAAACCATTCCAGATTTCAAGTTATGATCGAAACAAAATAACCCCAAATCTAGGGTTTAACCCGAACAGATTTGGCGACCATAATTCAAACGGGGAGATCTTGCTCTATATTGTTCCAATAAATACCAAATTTTGAAGGCAGCAGCTCAGCTCAATATAGAACAAATCTCCAAAAGAAATGATTTCAAGATAACAAGCATAAGGGTTTCAAAACAGACCCACAATCGAGTACATCCAGCAGCTCAAACAAAAACAGATTCTTACAGCAAAATAAAATCCAACCAAAACTCAATCTCAACTTGAGATCCACGAACAAACTGTTCAATAGAATGAAGGCAATTAGTCAAGAGAATAATAGAACACAAAGAAGATAAGAAATAACACAAAAACCTCTAAAGAACAAGAGAAAATCCGAGGAGTCCGCGGGCCTCCTATTGAGAGGGGCGACTAATGGCTTGCCGAGGAAACAAACACTCTCCAAGGGGTGGAGACCTTCTTCTATCCCCACTCCACAATCCACACCTTGAAGATGAGATATTAGAGGAGATAGTATCCCAAATTGCTAGGTCAAGAAGATTCAAGAATACCTAGCTTGGGTGGTAGAAGAGATGGCGGTGAGGGGGAGGGGGCTGCGGGTTTCCTTCTTCTAAGAAGAACAAAATTTTCTATTTCATCAAAAAGTCCATTTCATTGCAGCAAGGAAGGGTTTTATACCCTAAGAGTTTACAATAAAGAACAAGACCATAATAACCCTAAGTAGCAAATGACTAAATAGCCCTTTACAAAAAAAAAACAATAAATCCGATTCCAGGTTTTGATCTCTATAAAAGAGACATTCGACATAGCAAACGATAACCAAATATAACGTTCAATAGCTTCTTTGAAAGCTATAGATGTTGGCTACATTTGGTTTGAAGGACCAAAGTTGAAAAGAAGTCATCGAATGTTGAAATAGCCCTTGAACGTCCACAGCTCAGTTTCTAGGCGGAAATGGAAAACTCACAATTTTCTCCGAAAGATTGTAAGACCTCCATTAGCCCAAATGCCAACTCCTCTTTGTTTATTTGGATTCAAAAACCTACAAGATAAATAAAAAGCTAGAAAATAAAGGAGCCGTTGTCTCGGGCTCAAGTGACAGGAACTTGGGGCACATCATTGTCTGATTTAGATTATTTCTATCATTGTTTGGTTTTCTGTATAGGTTATAACTTTCACATTTCTCTTGATTCCTTGATAGATGTTGCATGCTTTCTTTGTGTAAGTTGCAAAGTGTTGTTGAGTTGGAACAAACTGGAGGGATGATCTTTAAAATGAGTGAGCTATTTACAGATTCTAGTGCTAAAGAAGTTGTGTTGTACATTAAAGAAGTTATGCTATTAAAAGAAAGATGACTCCATGAAAAAGTTATGATGTTAGAAAAGAGAAAGACCATATGTTTCTTTACAGATGTTCAGTGATATTGAAGAAGTAATAACGTTAGATAAATGCTCAATGCTCCTATTTTTCTTTTGATGACTTGGTTATAGTATGGTGTTTTAAAGTGTATAGTTATTTCAGATGTTATTCCTTTGTCTGCAGTAAGTATACATAGCAGTTTTGTTTCTTTCAATTATTGAAAAGCATATGTAAATAGGTTTCTGTTAGCACATTAAGAAGCACAGAAAACACATAAAAGCATGTCTTGTGTAAATTTATTGTTGCTCATTTGTTATACATGGAAAACGCTGCTATATTGATAAAAGTGTTGTCTTGTTGCTGTTTTTCAATAGCATGTTTAACCGTTCCTTTTACGTAGAAATGCTGTCAAAGTGAGAAATCAAATGCACATATAAGTGTTCATTTTACTGCTGAAAGTGTGATTGTATATTTTACTGTAGCCTCTAGTTATATGTTCGCTACTAATTATGTTCATCGTTATAGTTCGCAGTATGCTTTTCGCTATTCTCCTTTGTGTGTAAATTGCTCATTAGAAAGCATATTTCGATCTGTTGTTAAGTTTGATGAAAGCATGATTTGTTGAACATATTCCTGCTTAATAGTCGATTAGAAAAACGTTTCAATGCTAGTATTTTCAGCAACATAGTAGACTAAAAGCATGTTTTGTCATCTAAATTCTTAGTAATTTCACTGCTATTCTTCTTACGTTTACAAAGCATATCGTTACTTTCAATTCATTGTTCTATGTTCTGTTAAATCCCTTATATATATGGAAGCATGTTCTGTTTCGCTGTAGTAAGCGCTAATAGTATGTTTAGATAAACGCCGTCATTACTTTTGTATGGGAATCACGTCCTTTTATTCCTTTATGCATGGCTTACTGCGGATTTCCTAAAGTGTTGATATTGTTTCTCATATATGCTTCGTTTATTTAGGGAGAAGCTAGGTTAAGTTCATATTAATAGAAACCAAGTAGGGGGTTAACCTTTGAGATGGTACCCACATGCATGAATGAGGAAAATTGTAAGAACATGTCCGGGATGAGCGGGAAATGTTCATCATCGAAGAAACCCTAACGGTGGGATACGCCGAAAGGAAAGAAACTTTAAAGGTGGGATACGCCGGAAAGAGGAAGAACTCCAAGGGTGGGATACGCTGGAAGTAGAAAGAACTCTAAAGGCGGGATACGCTGGAAAGAGAAAGAACCCAGAAGGCGGGATACACCTGAAAAAGGGAACCAATAGGGAGTTGGGGTAGATGGGTAGTCCGGATCTAGCCTAGCTGCTAGGATACATCCTCACGAAGATGGGAAACAGACTAGTATGCACACAGGAGATTAGAAGCCGACAAACTTGGCCATCTCAAAAGACAACCCCCAAGCTCCAGCTCGATGTATGAGTTAAGAACGAACAAAGAAAACGAACGGAATGAAAGAGTTTGGTTTGGGTGGTCCCCATTTCAAGAAGAACTAAAGAGAGAAATGCATAAATTATTTTCATCCATCTCCTTACTGGGCATAAGCTCACATCCTTACTTATGGTGTAGATAACGAGGGGATTATGCTAGAAGTTAAGGTAGAGGTCATTCCAGTAGAGCCTGCGGTAGGTCCGATAAGGATGCCAACGGAGTAGTAGTATGGCATGAAGAAATGAAAGAAAAGGAAAATCAATAAGAGCTAACGGTGAATGGTTATCTTTTACGAACGTTAAATTTTCCTTTTATTGCCTTTACTTGGATATTCAGAATATTATGTAAGTCTTATTTGGAAACTTAAAACCTTGGAGATGAAAAAAGGATGGCAACTGA
Organism: Begonia loranthoides; assembly: GCA_022433065.1. NCBI lineage: Eukaryota > Viridiplantae > Streptophyta > Magnoliopsida > Cucurbitales > Begoniaceae > Begonia > Begonia loranthoides. The sequence goes on along the minus strand of CM039475.1, from coordinate 22,748,674 downwards.
ATTTCTCAGAGATGAAAAGGCTGGGTTACTCTGCTGAATTTTAGAGAGTGCTGGCGTGAGGGTTCTAAGGATAGTGAGGATATTCTTTGGAAGCAAACCATGAGAGTATAAGGGTTCTGAGATTTTAAGAGAGAAAGGGGGAGACTCTGCTGAGACTTTGTGTGAAGCCGTAAGTGAAGAGTTGCTCTTGGAGTTTGTTTCTGTGAGGATTATGGTGTTTTGTGAAGGAAATCTTGAAGATTTACAAAGAATGTGTGTAACACCCTGATTTTTATTTCCTTTGAAAATTTTGTGAAATTAAAAAATTTTTCTTTTATAAAATCAGAGTAAGACTTTTCTTTTAAAACTGAGTGTTAAATCCATTACTTAAAATCTCTTACCAATAATAGTCGTTGAAAGCATTTTAGCAGTGGAATAACTTTCATTTATAAAAATCATCTTTCTTAAATTTCTAGCGGAAATATTAAGTAAAAGAGGCATATAATAAAACAATTATTAAACTCAAACTATTTCTTTACAAAACCATTTACTCATTAGCTTGCCCAACCAGCGACAAGATCCACCCGTGCAAATTCCTCATCAACTACTTCTTGTATTGTTCGTCTATTTCCAAGCATATACCTACATCAATAAGACTTAAACTAATGAGTCTAACGTTCAGTAAGTGATAAAATGAAATGAAATGCAGATGTGATTCATGATCATGTGATGCATTATAGAAAAGAACCCTATCTTTTTTGTTAAGCCGAGAGTCAGGATACGTCTTATGGTCATGTAGCTATCCGTCACTCCTTTGTGGAGATACATCCTATGGCCTCATTATCATGACCGTCACCGCACTCCTTTGTTGAAGATGCTGGGGATTTTTGTACTAGAGAAAAGATAAACCTTGGAGTCTATGTGGTTAACCATCACTCCATTGGGGAGATACATCTTTTGGTGTCCTCATCTATGGACAGTCATCAAATTTCTTGATCCCCCGCACGCCTATTTACATATATTAAGTATGTCATGCAATATTCTCGTGAATGCAAACAGTCCTATATCCGAAAACGTAATCATATAAATACCTAAGTATAAACAAGTCAGTAAAAGAACCTAAATCTAATAAACAGACAACAAAGAACAATACAATCCTAATTCTTGTGACGTAGGGTCCAAAGACCAAAACACATGCATATCAATTTACTTGGTTTCCGTGGCGGGTTTCTAAAATGAATATTATCCTTCTTCCTTTAAATACCTTGAAAATACAAATTATTTATTCATTAATAATTACTAACTATTAACCTCATCTTCATGGCCGATTGTCTTTCACAACTTTGATACCATTAGACCACATTCATTTCGTAATAGGATAGCAAATATACTTAATCACTTAATAGTTCTCATCCACCTACTTTGATCAACATTATCCATTAACACCAATTTAACATAGCAAACATATTTCTCATCATCCAATAACAATATCCTAAAGCGTAGAGTGACTAACTAGTAGTGGAGCCAAACTTTCAATAACTAGCAAGTATAACGTATTTCATTACATCAACCAACTAATCTTATTGTCAACACTTCTTCTTCAATCAACGTATTTGACCGATTATTATCTCAGCATATACCAGATAGCACAATTCTTCTAACGAAATCATCACCATTATAATTACAGAGTATTATACCACAAAGCATTTTAACCAAACCACAAGGAGCATTTTAACCAACAAAACATATACCAATGTACTTTATCCTTAACCATCACCAACGAATTAGTAAATATATAGAGAGCCATAACCATTACCTGAAGATTTGCTACCTGCCAAGACAAAAAAATCCCCCTTTGTCAATCTCTCAACTCTTCCTAGACAGAGTCAGAATTAGTGGGTCACTCAACCCATAAAACTTTGATGTGAGCTGGAGATTCATTACATAGTTAATCAAAAAATCCCAAAGCCAAACTCTTACCTTTGGAAACCTTTGCCTCTTCAACCCTCGGTTAGGCGCTACGGAGATTGCACCTCGAGAGTACACAGGTCCACTTGCCCCTGTGAACTTGTTCTTGCTAGCACTTCGCGACGCCGTCTTCCCATTCGCGAAGCCACTTCGGCAAGAGGAAAATCGCGAGATCATGAAATTGCCTCCCCTTCTCCACGGTCTGCTCGTGAGAGCTCCCTTCCCCACCCCTTTTTCTTCGGTAATTCCCTTCATTTATTTAATCTCCTCCAAGTTTTTATTCCTAGCAAGTGGGCTACTACCCACCTGGTGCATAGCATGTGGCTTAAATTTTCTTTAACCAACATCAGCCACCTTCTAATAAATTTCTTGTACTTTATTTGTATTTTTTTAATCCAATGTTCCTTTACATCCTTTGCCACATTGATGGCCTTACCACTCACACTTCACACTTCACACTTCACACTTCACACTTCACACTTCACACTTCACACTTCACACTTCACGTACACGCTACAATAACCAATAATATCACCTTTCTTTTAATCAACCAATAACTTACCTCCATTAACTTAATAATTTTTCCCTACAATTATTTATTCCAATCACCTTAATTTCAATTTTTTAGGTTATTAGTCATTTTAATTACATTTAATTACTTTAATTAAATTTTCCCTCCAACTATAAATTATTTCTTCACATTTGCCTTCAAACCGGACAGGTTCAAGATAAACTGGTTCAACCCCTTTATTTATCATTTTTCGCTTATTCTTCATTTTTCGGTCGAGGAAGAAGTCCAAACCCTCGACCGCGGGTCGACCTAAATGTCAAAAAATATAAACATATTCAAACGCTCCTCGTCCGCAGTCGACCACCCGTCGTCCGTAATTCGACTGAAAAGTAAATTAACTCGACATATTCGAATTCTCGTCGACCGCAATCGACCTAAATATGCAAGGAGTCACCCAAAATTGATTTTGGTCTAGACATTTGACCCAACTTCGACCGCAAGTGAACCGAAAGTGTAAATTACACAATCCGTGATAATTTTCCATGTTTAATTTAATAACCCAATAAAATACTCCTTCAAAATTAATCTTAATTATTATCCAATAAATTCTAATAAATTATAATCTAACAAATATGTTCTTGGTGATTCCCCGATAAATATTCGACTAATCGAAATACTGCCAATTACTTTCCAATTTATCCTTATTAAATTTTGATATAAAAGTCGTGGTATTACATCCCTCCCTCCATATATAAATTTGGTCTTCAAAATTTACTCAACATAATTATTTCTTTGATCTACAACTCAACGTGACTTCTCGTATCATACTTTTACACAAAACATCCAAAAGATTACAATACTTTTACTTCTATAGAGCACAAGAACATAGTAGAAATTCTATCTCACATCTAATTTATCAAATCGCCAACTTCATTTGTCGTAAAAGAAAAGCCTTCGTCCAAATTTCTTTCTTTCCATCAGATAATTTGTGTCCAATCACTATAACATGAACACCTTTATTGCCTTTTTAAGATCATTGTACTCCAAAACATCTTTCTTACTCACCAAACTCCACTTTCATTCACATCTTACACCACTTTCTTTCGCATCTTACACAACGGAAAATTCTCTTGGGGCAACCGTTTATGGTGTCTTAAGTTACAATCTGACAATCTTTGACAAAAAGAGCCTCTTTCATCTCACTTAAAATATCGTTTTGAACTTGCAAAACATCTTTCGAATTGATTTCATTCATTACCTCTCCATTATTCTCCTTGAATTCCATGACTTGAAACTCGGAACACGTAACTTCTCCTGGTAGACCAATCATCAATATATTTGGAGTACCGACTTAGCAGATCTTCAAACCTATGTTTTATCTTAATATTGGTAACTCCTATATATGATAGACTTCTAATTCCAACTTAAAACTAAATCATTCCAAATCATATATTTCTAACTTCCAATCAGAGTAGACTATTAATGTTATCTATGTATGAACATTCAATGTATTACCTAAGCTCTTAGACAGATTCTTCACCTTATAATTTAACTCAGCACATAACATATTCTCCCTTTACTTTAAGAGAATCCCTTGGATCCATAAATCAAAATCTTCTGATCTAACCGTTTCCAAAATCCCTAAATTTAAATGAAGCAAATTGAAATCCAACTTAGAGAAGGTAATTAACTTGTTACACATACGGACTTCCCAACTGTTATTCTAAATCACAACATTCCTCCATATCTTATACCTCTATAAATCTCTGTTATTCTAAACTAGTGTAACTTATCCTCATTACTGCTCACACGATACGAGACAAATCGTGATAGTGTTTCAACTTACGCACTTATACCGTGATCGTTCCCTCTAGGTGAAGTTGAGTAAATTCTATTAGTTTACTTGTCCTCAATGTGCGAGTAAAGTCATTATCATAAAAGATCTTCTCAATCTCTATCCACATCATCGTAGTCACATCCTTAGTTATCTTGATTGGGTCCCACCCAAGATAGAGAACTTAAACCAAATCCAACACAGACCCTATTATCCTTATTAAACGTTTCCTAACTTAACCAAATATTAGGATATTATTCTCAATATAACTTAGACTACAAACTCACAATGACAATGGTGAGTATCTTAACCATCTCAAAAATCAACATCAATATAAATCCAAGCCGTTCTTACAAAACCGACTTGATTTTCTAAATTTCCAGTTCATGACAAAAATCTAACCTATACGGGAAACAACAAAATATATATATATATTTTAACCTAAAAAGATTTCTTATCCTAATATAAGGTAGATCCTTAGCTTAACAATGCGAGCAATGATCAAGATACTAAACACCCAATTTATCCGCTACCGAAGATCCAAAACACTCTTTCTACAATTTCTTAGTAATCCTGATCAAGTAGATAAACACATGACCAACTAATTATCATTCTTATGATTCAGCTTAGTCACTAGCCTTCAATGTTCTTCCTTCCATAATAAATCCACCCTCTATCTGACTCCTTGCAATGTAGATGACATTGTCAAAATGTCTAATTAATCTAGTCCTTGTAGAATTTGTTTTCCACTCATTTTTTTCCAAAAATTTAGACAAAATCTCCCCTATTTTTTTACTCCCCCAAAGCTAATTCCTGCACACAAAACCCAAGTAGTTCTAGTATTGTCTATTTTTTATCATATCTGTCACTCAATTATATCAAATGAAACACGTTTGTTTAGATTGATTACAATCATCTAGTTACCGTACTATTCATTTCGCATCACATTTTCTATAAGCTTCTCCAAGTGAAAGATCGTTGTCCCGTCAATTTAGTCAACAGATTGTTAGTCTCATCCTCGTTATTCGCAACTTCTCTAGTCTAATACATCCATGTACTCTGGCCATAATACCCTTTTCATCGCAAGACAAAACAAACACTTAAATAATTAAATAAAAGAAAGGTAACTGATTGTAATAGTTACAGTTGAGGAAGTATCTCCACATCGAAGCTTGTGCTGGTAGGTAGTATATAGAATCATTTTTTAAACTCAGGTACTCTGATACCAACTATAACATCCAGATTTTTATTTCCTTTTAAAATTTTGTGAAATTGAAAACTTTTTTCTTTTATAAAATTAGAGTAAAATATTTCTTTTAAAATCGAGTGTTAAATCCATTACTTAAAATCTTTTTCCAATAATAGTCATTTAAAACATTTTAGCAGCAAAATAACTTTCATTTATAAAAATCATCTTTCTAAAATATATAGCGGAAGCATTAAATAACATAGGCATTTAATAAAATAATTATTAAACGCGGAAGCATTAAATAACAGAGGCATTTAATAAAATAATTATTAAACTCAAACTATTTCTTTACAATACCATTTACTCATTAGCCCAGCCTGCCACAAGATCCACCCGTGCAAATTCCTCATCAACTGCTCCTTGTATTGTTCGTCAATTTCCAAGCATATACCTACATCAACAAGACTTATACTAATGAGCCTAACGCTCAGAAAATGATAAAATGAAATGCAATGCAGATGTGATGCATGATCATGCGACTCATTATAGAAAAGAACCGAATCTTTTCTATTAAACCGAGAGTAAGGATACGTGCTATGATCATGTAGCTATCCGTCACTCCTATGTGGAGATACATCCTATGGCCTCACTATCATGACTGTCACTACACTCTTTTATTGAAGATGTTGGGGATTTCTGTACAAGAGAAAAGATGAACCCTGGACTCCATGTGGTTAACCGTCACTCTGATGGGGAGATACATCCTATGGTGTCCCCACAGATGGACATTCATCAAACCGACGCCAGAATTAGCGACCCGCGGGAGTCCCGAATCGTGAGCCCTGACCGCGAACCGCCGCTCCTCGCCGCGCCTGGACGTCGCTCAAGCCGGAGCACCCACGTCGCCGTCACCTCGCTTGCCATCGCCGTCGATGTCATGGACCCCATCTCCTCTCTCGTTCCCTGTCTCTCCCTTCTCGCTCTCGTCTCTCTGTTCGCTCGCAAAGGAATGGCCAGCGGCCATTCCTTTTCTCCCACTCAACCGTTGACTCACCCCTCAATTCCAACTTCTTTCCCCTAAATAATTTACCCTAACACCATAATTAAATCAACTATTTTTAATTATAATTTCTTCCATAAATACCCCATAATTGATTGAATTTAGCAAATTGAATCCAATTTATTCTTTATCACTAAAATACTCGTAGGCTTAACGCTCTTAATACGCCCTGTAATATCCCGATAATTAAAAATATAAGGGTGTTACATATATTATCTAACAAGTACGTTCTTGGTAATACCCCGATAGTCAACCCACTTAAAAAGTCGAGGTATTACATATAACATATTTCATTACATCAACCAACTAATCTTATTCTTAACAGTTCTTCCCTTCACCGATTATTATCTCTCCATATACTAGATAGCACAATTCTTCCATCGAAATGATCACCATTATAATTACAGAGTATTATATCCAACCAAACAACAAAGCATTTTAACCAAACCACAAGGAGCATTTTAACCAACAAAACATATACCAATGTACTTTATCTTTAACCATCAGCAACGTAAGTTGGAGATTCATTAACCAGTTAATAAAAAAATGCCAAAGCAAATTTGTTACCTTCGGAAACCTTCTCCTCTTGAACCCTCAGTTAGGCGCTACAAACATTGCAGCTCGCGAGTAGATAGGTCCGCTCGTCCCTGTTAACTGGTTCTCGCTCGCACTTCGCGACGCTCTTCCCATTCGCGAAGTCACTTTGATAGGAGGAAAATTGCAAGACTGTGAAATCGCCTCCCCTTCTCCACGGTCTGCTTGCAACAACTCCTTTTCCCCCCTCTTTCTTCAGCAATTCCATTCATTTATTTAATCTCCTCCAAGTCCTTATTCCTAGCAAGAGGGCTACTACACACCTGGTGCATTGCCCGTGGCTCAAATTTCCTCTAACCAACATCAGCCACCTTCTAATAAATTTCTTCTACTTTATTTATATTTTTTAAATCTAATGTTCCCTTACATCCTTTGCCACATTAATGGCCTAACCACTCCCACTTTACACTTCACACTCCACACTTCACACTTCACACTTACACAATTCGTGTTAGGGGTGTGCAAACCGAACTAGAACCGAAGAATCGAACCAGAACCTGTCATTGTGGATCTATTCAGTTCAGTTTTGCCAACCCAAAAACTAAAAGTAGGTTCTTTTTAGTAAGAATTGAATTTTGCGGTTTTGTTTTCAGTTCTAGTTTTTGAAAAACAAAAAAAACTAGAACCAAAATGTGAAATAGATTTTAGGGATATCACTTGTTCTGCACACTGCAGAGTGGAGATTCACTTCGCAGTCCTCGCCCTCGCCCTCTTGTCGCGTCGCATCACTAGTCGCTAGTTCCGACTCTAGTTTCAAGTCGCCACTCAAGTCCAAACACTGGAAAGTGCAGATTGGTAGTCCTCACCCTCGTGTCAACTTGCCTAGCTCGCTCCCGACCTCCGAGCCCCAAGTCGTTGTGCGCCTATTTGTCCTGACTCCAGCTCCCAACCTCCAAGCTAATGGCAGCTGATGCGACCTAATTTTGACCAGCGAAGTCTGCGTGGAAGAGAAAGGGATGCTCAAGCATTCTTGATTCTTCAAGTGAGTGTTGGACAGACAACCTCGGATGGTCATACGCTCTGTCCACTAGCCTTCCAAGCTACAGTTCAGCTCTGTTTGAATGACCGGTGACAGGGCAGCTCCAAACCGAGTTTGTTCTCTGACTCCGGTGAGTATTGTAGAACAACAGTTTTGTCCGGTCGGTGAGAGATTTTCGTTTAACTGTCATCGATGATGGATTCTGATTTTTGATGGATTTCTTTGCCTGTAAACTTTGTTTGTTCACTAAGATGCATCCTTTGGTCAACATACTATTTTGGGTAGGAAATACCGTGATGATAGATAATGGCTCTGTTGGTGTTGGTGTTTGTGTTTTGTTGGCTAAGAGAATAAATTCTAAATATTGTTGTGTCTATAATTTTCTATAGATTATGGTTTGTTGATGACAAATCTCGAGTGTAGGGTTGTTGATTTGTTCTTCTTTGCGTTTATTGCATGCATTACAATCCATCCCATTTATTATACTTGTTCATATTTTAGGCAGCAAGTGGTTTCATGAACAGTGAGTTGGGGAAGTGTCGACAATAAGTGGCAGAGGGAAGCACACCACTAAGACATTTTTCTCCACTTCCATAGCTTGAAAGGGGGTTACCTCGCTGACACTCCTGGATTTAATCAGCAAGCAATCTCTTCCTCATGCTTTCCCAATTCCCAGAGGTTTTTGAGTTGTTGCTTCAGTGATTCAACTGAAATTTCTCTTTTTTCAATTGAGAGTTTGTTGCTTTCTAGATAGGAAAGATGTTTGGTGTACGCGAAGTTGGAACTTTGCATTTTTAATTTTTATAAAATTTTATTATAATATTTGAAAAAAAATAAATTAAATGAGGTAAAACAGGAACCGAAAAGGAACCAGAACCGAAATTTCTGTTCGGTTTTGGTTGAGTACCGGTTTTCCATACAACTGTTTTGGTTTTGAATTTCTAAAACTGAAACTAACCGGTTCGATTCAGTTTAACTTCAAAACCAAACCAAACCAGACCATGCACACCCCTACTTCACGTACACGCCACAATAACCAATAATTTCACCATTCTTTCTATTAACCAATAATTTCCCTCCATTAACTTAATAATTTATCCCTTAAAGTATTAATTCCAATAAACTTAATTTCAATTTATTAGGTTATTAATCATTTTAATTACTTTAATTAAAATTTTCCTCCAACTATAAATTATTTCTTCACATTTGCCTTCAAACCGGACCGGTTCAACATAAACCAATTCAACCCCTTTATTTATCATTTTTCACTTATTCTCCATTTTTCGGTCGAGGAAGATGTCTGAACCCTCGACCGCGTGTCAACTGAAATGTCAAAAAATACAAACAAATTCAAACGCTCCTTGTCCGTACTCGACCGCCCGTTGACCGCAATTCGACTGAAAAGACAATTAACTCAACATATTCAAATTCTCCTTGACCGCACTCGAACTAAATCTATAAGGAGTCACCTGAAATCTATTTCAATCGAGACATTCGACCCAGCTTCAACCATTAGTCAACCAAAAGTGTAAATTACACAATCCACGATAATTTTCCAAGTTTCATTTAATAACCCAATAAAATACTCCTTCCAAATTAATCATAATTATCATCTAATAAATTCTCATAAATTATAATCTAACAAATATGTTCTTGGTAATTCCACAAAAAATATTAGACTAATCCGAATACCCCCAATTACTTTCCAATTTATTCTTATTAAATTCTTATAAAAAAGTTGGGGTATTACATTGTGAAACCAAGAGGAGCTACTGTAGTGGTTTTAGGAGAGTTTAGGTTTTCAGGTTTCAAGTTATTCAGGTAATTCTACCTTCACTCGCATTTTTGTTAAAGGATTTATGATATGTGATGGTTGCTATCATTCGTTACTGTTAAGATGGATTTTCATTATGATAACAACATCTTATTTGTAGATTATTCTCCGCAAAATAATAGGATTATGGGTTGAGGTATTATTGGATAGCATATTCCCTGCTTGAATAGTCATACTATATTGGGATAAAGTTGGTTCGTTAAGTTGATGGATATATTATGTATGCGTTTGTGTTGATGAAGTTGGGATACACTGTTAGATTGAAAATTTAATTCGGTTGGTATGATCATGCATGATAAACTTTAAGGAAATGAATTAGTATACTATGGAAATCTATGGGCTGTAGTTAATAGTTGGAATAAATTGTTAAGTTGGATTGAAGAAGATCTGTTAAGCAATGAATTGCTTGTAATTAAGGTTGATTATTGGTGAATTATTATTAATAATTTCATTTGACTATTGTAATATTCCATATTTTAATTTGGATTAAAATTATATTTTGGAATAATGTTCTTATGAGATATTATATCCTGATTTTCTCTTAGAATCTATAATGGGATATTATGGTTTATGGAGTATATAGTGTACCAATTATTGGAACGAGATTGAAGATTTATGATGTGATGATGAAGTAAATTATAAATTGTTGAAGGATCAATTAGGAATTAAATGAAGAATTTTTAGAATTAAGGAAATTGTCAAGTTATTAAGTGAAAATTTGGTTAAGGTTTATTTAGTATTTAATTATTTATAAAATAATTGAAATTAATATAAATAAAATAATTAAAAAGTTGAAGATTTGAGGGGCGGTCGATGACAACTGCTGTGATTGACCGGCTGCCTCACCTACAAGTTGACCAGCATGCTCCCGTCGACTGACACTCCTTTTTGCTGACTAATTGCTATTCCAATTGTTGCGCCTAACGAATGCACTGTATGAATTACTACTGCTTTTGAGATCTACTTTGCCTATAAATAGGTAGTGGATTGAAGAGAAAATAACAGCAAGAGTGGAGAGGAAGGACAGAAGGGAGGAGAGAAACAGAAGGAGGAAGGAAAGGGGAAGAAAAATAAGAGAAAATTGTGGAGAAAAATTAGAGAGAAAGTTGTGAGAATGAAATTGAGTAAAAGAGTGAGGAAATAGGGGAAATCTTCGATGGGAAAAAAATTACATGGACGTCTCTTGGATATTATCGTTAACGTTTTTTGTCCTCAATTTATTTTAACAATTAGTTGATAAATATTAGTTGACAAATATTACGAATATTACGCTATTATTATAGAAATATTATTAGTGGTGTACTTATACTATGCAAGTAAATTATGTCTACGAGACTGATATTCAATCAGACCGTTGTGACTCTCTAGTATTTCTTGAGAACTTACTTGGAAAAGATATTCTGTCTAAGGAGATTGCTAAGGGTATTATTTCTTGGGAATATTCCTGATCAGTACTATCCACGACTAACGAATAAGTAAAGTTAGGATTATAACTAATAAATAAACTGATAATTATTTTGAAGGTATTAACAAAGGAAAAATGATAAATAGTTAAACATGCTAAGGAACGAAGGAAAATTCTACAAAGGTAAGAAATAGGATGCGGTGGCCAGTGAAGGCCCTGCATCACAGGACTAATTTATTTTGCACTGTATACTTCAAGGTTTGTTATGACATAGTTGTTGTGAATTGTATGCTTCGAGGATTGCTATGCGATAGTTAGTTATATACTTCAAGTATTGTTATGAAAAAACTATGAACTGCCATTCATGCATAATGATAGGGCTTATGAAAATGTGACATATGCATGACATGATAAATGAAATGAACCAATAAACGTAAATAGGTGTATGAGATTGATGATGACACACCTAATGGATGTATCTCCTTGTCGAAGTGATGGTTAAGCCATAAGACTATATGATCTAACTTCCTTAGACTAATGAATCTCATACATCTGGACTGTTAAGTGAAACTAAAATAAATAGGAGATATGTTCTTCTATAAGATTATGGCATAAGCATTACATTGCATACATTCTATTTCTTGCTAAGCTTTAGGTTCAAGATATTGCCCGTGATGCAAGTAAATGTTATTAATGTAAAGGAGGACGCATTGCCAGATGAACTCTTGGGTTACCACCTGGATTCCACTTGGAAGGTTATGGCTCAAAACGGTTAAAAATGGTGTTTTAAATAATGGTTTATTTCAATAATATTTTGTAATTGACTGTACACTTTCTAAATGTTTTGCAAAATAAATGGACTTTCATTAAATAATATTTTCAGACTATGCTGCTAACTTACTCTGATATGTATTTATTAAACATGTTTTTGAAAAGAAAGAAAATGAAAAGTTTTTATGACTGAAAATATCAAGAAAATAAAAGGTTTTATAACGCTAGACGTCACAATTAATGAATATGTTTTGTAAAGAAACTTAAATTGTTAACCCATAAAGCTAAGGAATCCAGGTAAGTGGTACTGCATGTGTTTTGTCAGAAAGGGCCTACATCATGGGAATTAGGGGGTGTTTATTGGTTATTTAATTGTTTGTTATGAATTATATGTTTATTAGATTTAAGTTCAATTCCTTAGTTAGGATAGATCATGTTTTAAGGATACAATTGAGGAACACATTAGATAGGATTGTAAGTGCATGACAACGTTAAGACTTGGAATCCTAAAGTACACGAAAATAAAATAAAGGTAAAAAGTTATTTTTGTGGACCGGTTGGTTATGCCCGGTATAGAAACCAAAGATAAGTAAATAGATGTGGTCTGGTTGGATACGCATAGCACAAAAATCAAAGATAAGTAAATAGATATTTGTGTGGTCCGGTTGGATACGCCCGACACATAAATAGATTAAATAACAGTAAAATATAGAAATAGTAAATAATGGTTTTTGTGGTCCGGTTGGATACGCCTAACACAGAAACAGAACAAATAACAGTAAAAGAAAAAAATAGTAACAGGTAAGCAAAACTGAAAACTTTATACGATGTTACAAAAGTTATATGAGTATTTCATGTTTTACGTTTATACCGCTTACTGAGCTTTAGGCTCATAGTTAGGTCCCTTGAATGTAGCTATGGAGCCAATGATTGGATAAAGTTGTTAAAGGACGTAGTTGATGGAGTATTCTTAGGTTAGGCATTTGTACTGTTAGCGACATTGACCTTGGGATTATGGCTCATGGAAATGGAATAAGCGAATTTAATTATTTTAAGGGTTTTCAAACTACTTTGAAGTGTTATTGGCTTTGAATGGTTTTAAGTAAACATTTTAACATACTTGTTTAAATAGTTTTTAAACTACTGGGTTTGTGGTATTTAATTGTAAAAGACTACCGCTGTATGTTTACTCTGAGACTTCCGCTGTTTATTACTCTGGTTTTCCATAACACAAAATGTTTTCAAGGAAATAAAATTTTTATATGGAAAAAGTTACGAGATGTTACATTGCGGATAGATGCTTGATGGATGGTTGGTCACCACTTCATACAACCTTTCCCTAGAGAGTAGGGCTATGGATCCCACTAAGGAAACTCACTTAAGCCTAAGTGAGATTCATCTTTTGATATGACTCACACAAGAAGATCTTTGGATGTAACTCACCAAAGTGTTTGAAAGAGGAATCTCTCCAATTTTTAAATTAGCAAAAGCTATTTTGTATTCAAACTTCAATGTCTAAAACATAAGCATTAGGTGGCTTTATATAGGCAATTAGAAAGTGTAAAATAGGAAACAATAAAATAGGAAACACACTAAATATTCAGTCCTAATTGGCCGATTAGTAAACTATAGTTTTAGTAACTTTCTGAAGCTATTATTTTTACAACTCCTTGCTGGCTTAAGGGCCATGAAATGATGACTAGGATGACAGCTTCTTTCCTTCAAAATTTGCCACTTGGATGGTTAACAAATTGGTTGAACTTTGTCCACTTGCTTGGTTGATTTTAGTACATTTCCTTATCTCTTTTTCCATTGGTCTTTCTTTTTCTTCAAATCAATCTTCTTGGGATTCTTTCCATGGCTATAGGATTTCGGGCCCTCTTTGATCTCCATGAGTTAGTTGCTCCTTTATTTGGGCCTTTGATGAGTTATCTTTCAAATGGATAGAAGGCATGAGTTGATAATGTAATATCCCGACATTTTATATCAAAATTTAATAAGGATAAATTGGAAAGTAATTAGGAGTATTTGGAATAATTGGATAATTATCATAGTATTACCAAGGACGTAATCGATAGGTTACTATTTAAGAAATTTATCGGATGATAATTGTGATTTATTTGCATAAGGGAATTATTAAGGGATATTAGATTAAGACAAAAACAAGAAATAAATTATGGTTGATTTTAGAAAGAAGATTTATTAAGTAGATGAAGAGAAGAAAAATTAAATTAATGGGATAGATAAAATGAAAATGGGATTGTAATACCTTGATTTTTCCGTGATGGAATTAAGTAAAATTAATTGAGAAATTATTTGGGTATAATTGGATAATTGAATATTTATTCGATGGAGGATCAATTCAATAAAAAGAAGAAATTAAATTAAAAGGAAATAATTAATTAAAATGAAAATAGAAATTAAAAATAAAATGAAAAGGAAAATTTAAAAGAGAAATGAGGTGGCTGAATTGATTCCTTCATTGAACTAGTTGGTCCAGTTTTGTAGAAATGATTGGGGGAGAAGAGTGGCCTGTGGCAATTTTTTTTGAGAGAGAGAGAGACAAAGTTCGAGATAGAGAGAGAGAGAGAGAGAGAGAGGCGACGAGAGAGGGGGAGATAAGCTTGGTGCTGGCCTTCACCGACGAGATGACGGTGGCGACGTGTGGAGCGGTGGCTAGTGGTGTTCGGAGTTGGCATTGCAGATGCGCCGTGCTGCGGGAATGAAGAGCTCATGCGGTGTTGCGATTTCCACTTGCTGCAAATCATCGGCTATGGTAAGTTGGTGATTTTGCATTTCAGTTTCTCCTCCTTGAAATTTTGAATTGGGCATTCGGCAGTCTGAACTGGCTAAATGTGGCCATGGATTTGCTTCGGCTGGAGATGGCGTGAACGTCTGGGGGTGAACTGCGATCCATGTGTTTCATGCTGAACCAGACCAGAATGAATTCTTCTTCTGCAACTTCTCTGACATGCACGTAATTCCCTTGTGACGATTTGGAGCTTTCCACGTGAAGTTTGGGCAATAGACCACCTCCTTCGATTTGGGTGATTTTCCCATCAACATTACGTCCCAAGGCAATCTTCTCTGCCTATATAGGTATGGCAGTTGATCAGTGGATGAATGTCCAGGCGGAGAAGCACTTCGGGTGTTTGGAATTGTTCTGAAGTGGACAACAAAATGGCATAACTCCTCTCTGGTGAATTTTGAGTTGAAGGAGATGAAGAGGATGTCGGCTGGAGGTCCCCTGCTCCTTCTCTCGGGTCCTCTTTTGTTTCTTCAGGTAATGCTAATGCATGAGTTAGGTTTCTGCCTATTATTCGACATTCTTTTTTAATGTTGGTGACCAAAAGAAAATATGTCGAAGTGTTAGAAATAGTTTTCTAATTAATTATTGCCATGTTATAAATCGTTGAGGATATGTTCTATTTTGATTATTATTGGAGATTCTGCCCTATCATTGAGCTATGTTTTGCCTCTATTATTTACTGCATTATTGGACGTTTTGGGAGAATTGTTAATCACTACTTGGTCGTGGCTATTTCAAATTGTAAACTGTTGAGCCTTTTTAATTGTTGTTTAGATTTAATGTGTGGCACAAAAAAATTATAATGTTAAGCAGTGAGGCGTTTCACTAATGAGTTCCATTTTGATAAAGATAAAAGAATATGCCATGTAATTTAGGAATGAGTTTCTGTGTATTTACTGCATTGATTGATATGCTTCGTGGGTTAAAGAATTTATGCTTCCTGTTATGGATGAGTATGGAAATAATGGTGAGATTGATAATTCTGCTGCTAGGATATTGTCTTGATAATAAGAATAATGGGATGGATAATGTTGAAAAGAATTATAATGCATATGTAAGTTATTGGGTTAAATGGTTCTTTACTCTGCTGTGGGAAATAAGTTATGGTGATAGTTTATTTTCAAGGAATGTTGTCATGGTTTATAGGGACTGTTATATGAATTAGAGTATTTGGATCATGATATGTTGTTGCGAAATGAATAAAGAGTATGGTATCATGGTTGAGGTTTTTAATTAGGGTGGATTGATGAATAAATGTTGTGCACTGCTGTACTGCTAGCATTGCTTTTGGTTGATGCCATAGCAGATTATCTGAAGTGAACTCATTTGGGTTAGTTTGGAAATTAAAGAGGTTGTTCTCACTCAAGGCAATGATTAAAGGAAAAACAGATAAAGGAAAACTCAACAGTGAAAGGAAAATGCAATAGTAAAAGTGTAACGACCCTGATTTTTAATTGTTTTTAACAGTAGGCTAAAATTTAATAAAACAAGTTCCGATGTTAAAATTTTCTTTTAAAATCTTTTCTTAAGGAATATCAAAGTACCAAATCCGATTGTTACCAACCCTTTTTAAATGGTTAGTTTAAATTGAAGGAAAAACTATGAGCAATATATTTAATAGAAACGAAATTAAGAAAATCATCACTTTAAAACATTAATTTAGAAATTTAGTGGAAGCATAATTTAAAAGCATCACTTATAAATATTAATTTTTAAAATTCAAAGGTGAAACCTACATAATATTATGAATAAGTTCTTAATAAGGGTAAAGGGGTAATTAACGTTCATAAAACAATCTGACGTTAGCCCTTACAAAATTACTCTTTCCATTCTTACTTGACGCCGTACTACTACTCAGTTTGCGTCTCCTCCGGATACGCCGTAAGCTCCATAGGTATGACCTCCTCCGCCGTTCCTGGTACAACCATCTCAGTACCTACACCACAACTAAGAATGTGAGCTTAGGCCCAGTAAGGAAATGGGGGAAAAAATGCATATGTCTCTCTTTAGTTTCTTTTGGAATGGAGGCCACCCCAACCAATTCTTTTCTTACGTTCTTTCTTTCTTTCGTTCTTTACTCGTACTTCTAGCTGGAGATTAGAAGACCCATTGGGATGGTATAGTGGGTTGGACCTAACCTCCTATGCGCAACTAGGTCCCGTTCCCGATAAGGTAAGGGCATTTCCTAATTGCCAGGCTAGGACCGCTACCCATCCGCCTCCCAACTCCCTTATTCCTTTCCTTTGTCTTTTCTTATCTTTTTATTTTCCTTACCATGCATGTGAGTACCATCCCGTGGGGTACTCCCTACTTTGTTTCTATTACGTGAATGCATGAGGACACTCCTACTTGACTACCACATACATGGGTAGCAATTAACAATGCTTAAGGAATCTACAATAAGATAGCATAACGTAACGCATTGGAAAAGCAAGGTGTATCCACGTAGAACACTATGATAACATGCCAAACAATTGAATTAAGATTAACTAAACATAATTATCTAAACTCACAAAACTTAACTATGCATGTGAAATGATGGAAATCAATAGCATGCTTCATCATCAATCTCAAATAAAGTGGCTAACAGTTTACGAACTATTTAATGAAGTCATGCTATTAACCAAAATCATACTATTAAGCAAAATCATACATTTAACAAAATTATGCTATTAAACGAAATCATACCGTTAAATGAAATCATACTATTAAACAAAATTATGCTATTGAACGAAATTATGCAGCATACGATTATCGAAAATAATAGCAAAAATAAAACAACGAATCATGTTCTTAGAGAGGAAATAAACAACAGAAGAATCTCAAGGAAGAACAACGAAACATACAGTTTTAATGACCATATTCAGTAGCAATTTTACAACATCTAACATGTTTTTAATTAGTACTAATGGTCGTGAGAAATATTGAAGCGAGACAACGAAGTTATGCTCATTAAGTGATGTTAATATCAGTAGTACAAGTAATGAAAGCGAATGACAAATCATGCTCTTAATAGCGACAGAACAGCAGCGTAACATAACGGAAATAAGACGACAGGTCATGCTATTTAAATGATAAGCATAATAACGGAAACAAACGGTTAATCATGCTGTTAGAAAATCAAGGACGTGATAGAAAAGAGGTTCTAATCATACTTTCAATCAACAATCGAAACAGCGATAATATACAACTACATAATGTTACAAGGCATGCTTTTGAACGACTAGAAACGACAACGAGCATTATCAAAATAAACAGTGAAGCATGCTTTTGATCCACTAATGACTGTAGTAAATACTGAATTCAATAGACAGCAAAACATGCTTCCAAACCATAGATAAACAACAACATTTTTAATGACGAAGTGGAGTAATGGACATGCTTCTAAATTGGTAATACAGCAACGAATATTATCAAACGAAACAACATACATATGCTTTTTATCAGCTAAAACAAAACAGCAGTAATGGATACTAACAAACTTTTATTTGGCTAATACAGAGTAATTTAATAATGAGTAAGACAGCTCACAAGTCATGCTTCTTAACGGTAAACAATAGCAGTAGCGATGACGAAACAGAGTATGGAAATCATGCTTTTTAACTATAACATATAGCAATAAACACAGATCAAGTGAAAGCAGCAAAACAGGTTTCATGATGTTAACTTATAGCAGCAAAAATATCAAGAACAAAAGACAGAACGCGTTCCTTAACGACTACAATCACAAGTGATTACTAGTGAATAACACAACGAGTGACATACTCTTCAATAAATCAAATCTGTAGAAATCGGTATCGAACACGAATAGCTAAAACATGCTTCTAAACAATAGAGATAACAAGAAGAATAGTGAAAATGAAACAACTATAGTCATGCTTTTCGAATATCTACAACAACAACGAACATAATATGAAGTGAAACGGTGAACATACAGTGAACGATCTATACAAGGTACTAAATGAGAGGATAATTTTAAAACCCATCAGCATCAACAATAAAGATTCAATAGTCATTCGTCCATGCCTCTCTTCCATTTTTTTTAACATCCTTTCTTTGATTCATTCAACCTAATCAATACTTTCACATGGATATAAACACTTAATGCAAATAAACACAACGACTAGCAAGGCATCTAAAGGAAAACGTGAGAGTTAGAGCAACTAGTAATGTACAGCAACCAATTTCACAGCAACTTTAAGGCACCTACAACTATAAAGTCTCTACAGCAAAATAATCACTCTGACACACATATACTTGGGTGCAGGGCCTCTAAATGGCCATCGACTACCCATTCCTTACCCTTGAAGATGACTCAACACTCAGGGGCTATTCCTCCTTTCTCGTCTCTTCACGCAGTAGCCCTCTAGCAAAGCACCGAACCAGGACAATGAAGGAGAGGAGGAACCTGAAGATGAAGTAGGGTTTACCTTAAGGACAATTGTACAAGTGGCAGAGGGGAAACAGTGGACAAGATCCCTGTTAGTTGGCCATGACCCTGTGATTTTGTGTCGAGAAGCAGTGTTTTAATTGGGTGGACATCGTTTCTGTTATGATTTTAGTTTATTTTGTCGCTGAAATGCGATGATTCGGACGAGTGCGGATGGATCTTCGCGTCCCTAATCGTCTGCAAGACCAAATTTCCTTAGGCAAAAATGTGGCCTCAAACGAGAAATGGTGTCCCCATTCTCGTCCGTACCATCCGAATTGGCATTCGGACGACGTTTGGTGTCTGCAAGTCATCCGCATCCCTCGTCTGAATGTGTCCAAAAATTGGACAGAGGCAAAACGGACGACGTCCTTTCTCGTCCATTGGCATCTAGACTCATCTGAAAGTCTCAAGACTAGGACAGATTCGACGCGAACGTGTCGTGCCATCGTCCGCATTGTCCACGCTATCGTCCGCAACTCCCCAGCATAGTGAAGTTAGGACGCTTCTGGCATATCGTCCGCAACTCCCCACGCTATCTTCCGCAACTCCCCACCAAAATTTAACTACTAAAAAGCTTAGGGTACTTAGCTCTCATATCGTCTTCTTTTTCCCACGTGGCTTCTTCACGGCTGTGATTCTACCATAGGACCTTGACCAGTGGAATCCGTTTGCACCTTAGCTCCTTTACTCTTGAGTCGAGGATCTGGACAGGCTTTTCGTTATAGCTTAAAAAGGGCTGTACCATGACACTATCATCGGAAGGAGCCAACATGGCAGCACTACCAATATACTTCTTGAGCATAGATATTTGGAAAACATCGTGTACGCCTGCCATGGAATCTAGTAATTGGAGCTTGTATGCTACCGGTTCCACTCTGTTTATGATCACATAAGGTCCCACGTATCTTGGATTCAGCTTTCCCCTCTTGCCAAACCGAACAATACCCTTGAAAGGAGATATCTTCAAGAACACACTACCCCCTTCATTGAATTCCAAGTCCTGTCGTTGGTTGTCTGCATAGCTCTTTTGGCGACTCTGTGCTGCTAGCATTCTCTGCTTGATTGGAGCCACAAACTCCGCCATCTTTTGTACTATCTTGGGGCCATAGAGTTCAGCTTCGCCAACCTCATCCCAATACAAGAGGGATCTGCATTTCCTTTTATATATAGCCTCATAGGGTGCCATACCTATAGTGGCCTAGAAGCTGTTATTGTACGTGAACTCGACCAACGGTAAATTTTACTCCACCCGACATGAAATTTGAGAACATAAGCACGCAACATATCTTTGAGTGTTTGAATAGTCCTTTCACTTTAGCCGTTAGTCTGAGGATGGAATACTGCGCTAAATTTCAACTCTGTGACCATAGCTCTGCTCAAACTCTTCTAGAATTCTGAAGTAAAGCGGGTCCCGGTCTGAGAGGACGAAAACCAAAACACAGTGAAGTCAGATGATCTCTTTGATATACAAGTTGGCAAACTGATTCATTGTATATGTCATAGATACTGGTAGGAAATTGATAGGCTCCAAGGAACAAATAGAGAGCCTTAAAGAAATCTGTTCCAGAAAACTGTCAATACCCGAGCTATTAGCAATGAAAAGGATCAAGCTCCAAATATACACGTGAACTAGAGCTGTGTTTTGGAGGACGTAAACTTAATACATCTAGAAGAGTTGTGTCAAAATTCCAATCCAAAAACCACTCTGGATTAGGAGATATATCAAATTCAATATCAACCCGAAACTAGGGTTTCATCAGAGCAGATTTACCAGCTATTATTCAAAACGGAATAACTCAAGTTACATACATCAAACGAGGTTCAAATTTGGAAGGTAGCTCCCTGACTCAATCCTGAATAAATCACCAGAAGACACCAAACAGAGATAGGCGACATAAAAGCCTCAAACAGATACCACATTCAGTTACAACAACAATCCAGCAAGAAAAACAGATTCAGCACTACAACAATAATCCAACTATGACCTTCTTTAATCAATAATCCATCAACGATTCCTTCAAGCAAGAATAGGAAAACATTCACCCTATCATTGAAATATCCAGGAACCAAAAAGAACAACAAAATCTTCAAGAAGCAAGAGTAAATTTAATGGAGTCCGCAGACCTCCTAGTGAGAGGGGCGACTTTGTGGTTGGCCGAAAACCAACACTCTCCAAGGTTGGAATCTTATTTTGTCTCCACTCTACAATCTTTACGTCGAAATAATGATTGGAAGAAACAATATCCCAAGGATTACAAGGTTGAGAAGCTTCAAGAAATCCTTGCTTGGGTGATGGAGGAGGATGGCGCTAAGGGGAGAGGGAGGTCGTGGCTATGCTTCTTCATAGAAACAAAATTCTCTTCAATTCAAAAACTGCCCTCCAATCTTCCAAGGGAGGGTACTTAACCCTAAGGTTTACAAAATACCCTTAATGACGAAAATTCGGCATGAGGGTGCGATTTTCATGCAAACCGACACCTCTCTAGCATCTCACAACACAATAAAAGAAAACCAAATAAAATTGTTGTTCAGAATACTATTTCTACTAAATCAAAACAAGACCTTAAATAACATTTGTAGTCTTCATGTCACCACACATCATGGCTAATGTGGAATTCGGCTTAGGTTGGTGGAGCACCATCCCAAGAGATCAAATGAAAAGGACTCCTTTATCATCTTATGATACATCTTTCAAAGAATCCCACATCTTGGTATTTCCTACAAAATAGAAGCTAGTTAGGAAATAAAGGTGCCCCAGGCACGGATCTGGCGATGGGACTTGGGGCACATGAAAAATGCGACACCTTAGTCAACCAATCCACGATTACCCAAATAGCATCGTAAACCTTAACTGTCTTGGGCAAGAAAGTGACAAAATCCAAGGTGACGTGTTCCCATTTCCACTGAGGGATCGGCAGTGATTGGAGTACTCCACCTGGTCGCTGATGTTCTGCCTTAACACGCTGGCATATATTGTAACGACCCGGATATTCGTAATTCCATAAAAATACGAGAAATTTAAAACTTTCAAAAGACTCTTTTATAAAACAAAATCAGAGCGCGACGCTAAAGCCGAATTACTACTGACCCTTCTTAAAACTCGTTGTGAAAACCAATTGGGAAAGTGCGGAAGCGTTATAAAAATCATTTATTTTAAAACATTGTGGAAGCATAAATAATTCAATGAAAGAACTCAATAAAAGAAAAGAAACGATTAAATATAATTTCAATTACAATTGTTTTGTCTTTTTATTTAAGTCTGGCCAGCCATGAATCTCGCACGTGCAAATCCTTCATCCTTGCTTTATTAATTGTTCGTCGTCTTTTCCATTTACTCCTAAGTCTGTGTGTTTCTTTCCTCGTACTCGTACCTATACCTACACCACAAGTAACTGTAAGCCTCAAGGCTTAGTAAGGAAATGAGGTAAAACAATCATATATATATACACATACACCACTCTTTAGTTTTCTTGGAATGGATGCCAATCCAAACCAATCTTTCTTTACGCTTCTTTATGTTCTATTGCGTTTGTTCGTTCTTTCGTTTGTTACTCGTACATCGAGTTAAATTAAAGAAACCCTGGGGATAGGGAGTAGCCTATCAGATATTAACCACTTAGGGTAGCTGGTCCCATACCCGAATAGGGGGGAGACCTGGCCAGCTACCTGATTAAACCCGCATTGCCCTTCCGTTCTTTAATTCCCATTTCATCATCAGTTCTTTATCATTTCATCATCGTTTCATCATCATTCTTTCATTTCGTTCATTCATTTTTCCTCACGTTGTGTTTGTGAGTACTCACCTCGTAGGTGATACTCCTTATTTGTCTCTAACTAGTACTCCCTATTTGTTTATATTATTATAAACGTAATAATACCATAGGAAAAGAATCACAACAGTTCATAACAATAGAAAGAACAACTATAAGAAATAGCAATTAACATGGAATTACGAAAATTGAATGAGAAGAAATAACTAGTAAAGCAAGAGATTCAAACAAGAAATACAACTTGAAATTACAGAACATGGCAGCACAATAATTGACTATTTTAACATGCTGCTAACATATTTGAAGATTCACGGAATCATTTACAAAACAATAGCGAATTCAATAGTAAATACAACAATTAAAACGTGCTAACATACTTCACATTGAATAGGAATTAAGAGCAACTTTTCCTAGTCCATTTACATGTTTCCTACGTTTATCTTTCTAAGCAATTATTCTAATCAGTTATGTAATTAATTTAACTAATCATACTTTGGTTTAGCAGAAAATAACATACTAGGACATATAATCGAAATCAAGATCGTAAGCAATAAAACAATAACGAAAGCATTCATTCACTTAGCCAATGAAACTCTTAACTCATTCACGTTTACTTCATTCTCCTTTCATCTTTGAGACTCATAACTCGTTCACGTTTCATTCATTCCCTTTTTATCTTCTTTATCATTATACTCTTTAGTAAAGTAAAACATCGATTATGAAAGTACTTGAAAGCAACTGAAATTGAAATTGCGCATAGAAACATACAATAGAAATGGAAAGCGCACACATAGAATAATCATAATTTTTTTCCTAGTCATTTTATATGCTTCCTAGTCATTTTACATGCTTCCTACATTCCTACATTCATCGTTCTAGGTGATTATTCTAGTTTGTTATCCGAGATAGGTTACATGTTTTCATCAAATCTTGATTATATGCTTGGTCTAGTTAATTGCGCTAACCAATTTACATGCTCAAGAAGTAAACTATTAGACATACTTTTGTATTCAAATTAATTGAACATACTCAAAGAGATTAAACAAGCTTAGTCAATTAACATGCTCAATTGATTAACGTGTCAAGGAAAAAGGGCAGCAGAGAATAAATACGTAAGGAAATAAAACGATAACTACATAGCATAGGACTCTTAGCTCATCTATCATTCATTAGCTCATTCCTCATTTACTAGGTATTCTTCACACATTATCTCTAATAATAAACGAACTATAACAAGGTATATTCATAATGGAGGAATCAACAAGAAAAGAAAACAGCAGTAAATCATGCAAAGAACTAACAGTAAACATTTCGGAAAAAGGAACATAAAACGCACGCACTCTACTTGCGGTGTAGGGCCTCCATTAGTCACGACTACTCAATTTCCTTACCTTGAAGCTTTAATGTGATCATCCCTTAATCGTTTTCTCTCTTCTCTTTTAGTACTTTCAAAATATAATAACATTTAATTATTGATCAAATGAATTGATCAATTTATTAATCTCGTCGCCTTTTTCTATCTTAAATTCTTATACGTCACTTACTAGAGTTTCCTAAACGAAACCGTTTCGTTAATTATAACTTGGCTTAAATAATTAATATCAATCGATAACGTCTAGAAACTAAACTTAACATATAGCAAAAACCAACAAGATTCCATCCATAAATTATTGGCCCATAAATCAAAGCCCAATAACAATATTTGAATCGAGTCATAAACTATTTTACCTAATTCCCATGATATCTCTATTCCAATTACTGAACTGAAACCGAAACCGAAACCAATGTGCATGAATTAATCCAACATTAATTTAATACTTCCTCTTTACACCATTTATCCAAAAGGGTAAGTTCTCACTTCATTAACGATAATTCCAAAACAACAACAGTCATCAAAATGTGTAGCACATAAATTCAATGTGTAGGATCGTTTAATTTTAAATCTTGGCGTACGACTCTAATCCAAATACATGCATTACAACTTTCGTAAACTATCAACCATAACCATAGAGAGCAACATAATCTAACATCAGCAAGGCATCCATCATATATTCAACATCCAATTTCTTTCCAACTTAAAATCTTCATGTATTTGCATACCAATCCATAACCTTACGTTCAACAGACTAACATGGTTCAACACAAGGCACATAATCCATCTCTTTAGCTTACACAATTCTTCACATAATAAAGAAACCAACATAGATAACATTACTTTTCAAAAACTTGACAGATGGTACTTTTCCATATTAACACCCATCTAATAGTTCTAATAACCCCTAACAAAGTATGATACACATGTACATAACACCAACAATAGAGGCATACCCACATTATCACAAGGATCTAATATTCCATGCTTCATATAGAATAATAAAGACAGTAGTTCAACCAAAAATGGATGCTCAACAATTAGCACAGAAATTAATCCAAAGCAACAGATTAACTCAAAGCAACAGAATCATTTCTAGCAACCAATTATTGATTCAAACAGAAGCATTCTACATGTAGTATGCAGAACAACATTTATGTTTGCACAACTCCACTTTCCAGACCAAATTTCAATACCACAAAGCCATGAAATCCCAACAAGTAATCATTCGGTCCACAATACAGAACCACAATCAAAGTTAAACTATGTTCAGCCAACAAAACTCAAGACGACACTCAAAACAAAAATCCAATTGGCTAAACTTCAGAGAAGAATTCTCACCAGAACCAAGTGCAGCCAAGTCCATCAGAATCCTCTAGAGTACTCGGCCTTCAGCTCTTCACAGAGAAAAGTTCTCCATTCCTTCTCTCTCAATTTCTCTCTGTCCATTTTATACACTAATCTCAATGATTTCACTCCCGACAACCTCCTCAATTTGTCAACAACCCCAATCACTGTGTTAATTCAGTCCTCCTCAGCTGAATAATCTCACCCGACAGCATATCCCATTTTTCCATGCCCGACAGCCACTTCATTTTCTCCGGCGGGTTGACAGCTCTCTTCATGAGGGTTGACCCCTCTTCAATTCCTCACCTACAGGCAATTGTGCCATTAATCGTGTATAGTGTCGGCAGAATGATTGGATCGGTTTAGTGCATAATCAACAGGACCGGACCGCATATCCCAACCATTTCCATCGTGAACCAAACTCCCATGTCGAAAACAAAGATGCCAAACGGAAAATCAACACCGCAGCGCTCCATGCCAATGATAGATCAACGGAAATTCAAAGGAGGAGAAGAGGTTGGCTGGCTTACCCCGAAATGCTGACGAAAAACATCGCCCGATGTAGGAACTTGTCCCCAGCAGACTTTGATCTCGTGCCCTAGCCCGCGAACGTTCCACTGAACGAACCCATGCCGCCAACAACCACGCCCTCGACGTGTCGCAGTCACCACTCACCGTTCGTCATTCGTCATCACAAGCTCCGATCGCCCGTTCACCCGATCGCTCGGGCTCTCTCTCTCCCTCTCCTATCTCTCGGGTCTCTCTCTTCCAGAAAACAAATTCTTCTTCTAATCCTTTTGTTTTGTTTTTCTTTAAACCAACCAAAGCCACTGAACTGAATTGGTCCTCCATCCTTCTTTTGATTACATTTTTATTTATTCCTTCAATTCTAATTTAATCCCAATTACACCATATTCATTAAATCCTCTTCCAAATAATCCAAATTTTCCTTTCTTCCATTTTAATCATCTTTAATCCAATTCTTCACTTAATATCCAATTAATCTCATTTTAGTTTAAATTATCTTTTGAGCCAATTAAATTTCTCTTTAATAATTTAATTAAATCCTTCATTTAATTAAATTATTCTCAACCTAATTTAAATTTCTGATTTATTTCAAATATCTCTCGATAATAATGATTGTCGATTACGTCTTTGGTAATACCCGATAATTATCCAATTAAATCCAAAATCCCTAATTTTCCTCTCATTATTCTTATTAAATTCCCTGTACATCTTATTACTTCCTAGATGTGTAAAGAAACTGGAAGAGTGGGCTTCACTCAAGATCTTCATTTGTATCGCCCTATCACTTGTCACATACCATCGGTTCTTATACTTGACTATGCCATCAGCGGATGTAGAGAGATTCTGATACTTTGGAAGAGTCGGGTTCAACTTGAAATCCTTGCATACCTCATCATTTTACTGGGCCTCCTTGATTTGTTCAATAATAGATGGCATCAAGGTCAACTTGGATAATACCACATCCAGAGGTGCTGGAACCATCTGCACCTCAAAGTCCCTAGAGGTCCCTCTGAAGTTCGGCTGACATTTCTCCACATATTATAGTCATCACATAAGTCTTGCGGTTGAGAGCGTCCGCAACGACATTGGCCTTCCCTGGATGGTATTTAATCTCACAATCGTAGTCCTTGACAAATTTGAACCATCGCCGCTGACGTATATTAGCTCCTTCTGGGTGAAGATGTACTTGAGGCTTTTATGATCTATATAAATCTTACAGCGCTGCCCACAAAAACAATGCCTCCACATTTTGGGAGTGAAGACAACGGCTACATCTAACTGACCCAACATTTTTGGAGATGTCTAGTTCACAACTGCCTATATTTTTGTCGGATCTACAGATATGCCTTCATCAGAAATTACATGGCCCAGAAAGCCAACTTTGCTCAGCCAGAACTCACACTTGGAGAATTTTGCATACAACTGGTGTTGGCTGAGGACTAATAAGGCAACTTGTAGATGCTTGCAATGCTCCTCTTTAGATCGGGAGTAGATTAAGATGTCATCAATGAAGACGATATGAATTTATCTAGAAAATCTCCGAAGACACGGTTCATCAAATCCATTAGGGCCACCAGAGCATTAATTAGTCCAAAAGACAACACCAAGAACTCGTAATGTCCGTAACGTGTGCGAAACGCAGTCTTGGGTATATCCTCTAGCTTAACCTTCAACTGATAATAACCTAATCAGAGATCAATCTTTGAGAAAACCCTTGTCCCACTCAGTTGGTCAAATAAGTCATCAATTCTGGGCAGAGGATACTTATTCTTTACCGTCACTTTGTTTAATTCTCTATAGTCGATGCACATTCTTAGGGTCCCATCCTTCTTTTTAACAAATAGGACTTATGCGCCCCAAAGAGAAAAGCTGGGGCGAATAAACCCCTTGGCTACCAGTTCCTCCATTTGCACTTTTAACTCTCTAATTTAGCAGGTGCCATATGATACGGGTGTTTAGAAATAGGATCCGTATTAGGCTGTAAATTAATCTCGAACTCGATTTCACAGTCTGGGGGCCAATCGGGAAGATCGTCGAGGAA
Source organism: Begonia loranthoides (assembly GCA_022433065.1). Taxonomy (NCBI): domain Eukaryota; kingdom Viridiplantae; phylum Streptophyta; class Magnoliopsida; order Cucurbitales; family Begoniaceae; genus Begonia; species Begonia loranthoides. Next base: position 22,720,251 of record CM039475.1, on the reverse strand, counting down.
GACATTTGGGAATTCACGCACCACAGCAACTTCCTCCATTTTTACCTTAGTGACTACCGTAGGATCAATCACATTAATTAGAAACCCTTCGCACCCACTTCTTAATAATTTTTCTGCTTTGAGTACCGAGATAATAGTAAATTTTTCCTTCCCTTTAGCTCCACAAAAGTTGTGTCGCTCACCATTTGGATGATAGAAGCAGACTTCCCTCCTCTTGCAGTTGATGATAGCATGATGCATAGACAGCCAATCCAACACGATTATGATGTCGTAAACCTTCAAATCCATGATAATTAGATCGGCCTGAAATAAAAATCCATTGATATCCAGTGAATAATCCTTGAGTATCCCATTTGTAATCAGTCGGTCACTGGAAGGTAGTAATACTTGATGAGTATAGTTGGTGCTGCCGGAGAAGTAGTTCACCTATTCACAGAACTTGGTGGAGATGAACGAGTGCGTAGTGCCCGAATCAAATAAGACATAACCTTCACACCCTTTTATATAAATTGTTCTTGTGGGAGTTTGGTAAATCATTTAATCTAATATAAAACTCCTACTTTGTCTATAGGAAAAGGCAATTATAATCACATGTATAACTTTGTTAATTAAATAAGGCATACCTGTCACTACCGCCAGCTGGTTATCATCCTCAATCCCGTACATCACAAAAACTCGTGGGGCCACAACTCTTTGGTTCCTGTGCCATACCGGGAAATTTCTAGCTACGTGACCTAGCTTTCCAGAGGAATAACACTTCTCAAAAATCACCAGGCATTCACCCCGATGTGGCCTTTGACATTTTGGGCAGACATTTTGTGGAGGAGTGTGGGACACTCGTGTCATTGGCTTCTTGTCCGACCTCTGCTGTGTCTCAGTCTCAGTAGGGCGTTTAATACCCTAATTTGCGAAGGAGCCACTCTTTGCCTGCTGGGCGGAGCTAGCCCTCCATGCCTTCTGGCTAGCCTCTCACTGTCTAGTGGCCATGAATTTGACTCCCTCAACTACCAAGGCCCTAGATACCATCTGGGAATAGGTGACACCTTCGTTGCCAGCCCCGATAACCCCTTCCTGTATCTCCACTCTTAACCCTCTTACACAGGGCTGAACCTTATGCTCCTCGGCTACCACCAGATGTGGAGCGTAATGAGATAGGGCCTCGAACTGTTGGACATATTCTGCCACCGTTCCCAACTTGCATATGCACATGAATTCTGTCTCCTTCTGGGTACGGACAGTGTGATTGAAGTACTTGTCATTCAACAGCTCCTTCAAGTCATGCCAACTGAGGACCACTACATCCCGAGAGGCTTTGACCGTGTCCCACCAAAATCAGGCCCCGTGGCTTAAGTAATATGTTGCACACTTAACCTTTTCCGCCTCACAAATCTCGGAGTAGGAAAACTTGTCCTCTATGGAGCGTAGCCACTCCTCGGCCCCTGAAATATCGGATACGTAACCATTGAAACAAGGTGGCTTTAGTTTCTGAAATCTCTCCCATCTGGCCCCCTCTAGACTAGCTGCAACAACATATCATGGTGGTTCCCCTTATCGTTCTCATGGTCCTGGCCCATGAACCTCTCCATGTAATGAGACTACTGCTTTATAAACTTGTTTTGCCTCTCTATCACCTATGCCTGTTGCTCTATAATTGCTGCCAGATACTCCAGAGTCTCGTCTCAACCGTGGCCCTCGTGTTGATCGGGTGCCTGGGGCACAGCTCCTATACCAAGCATGCGTTCTCTTCCTCGTCTAGTCATTTCTAATCTCCTACGTGTTCATATTATAGTGCAACAAATAAGTTAAGGGAAAATTTTATCAAAGGAAATAATAAATCATTTAGGGAAACGTATCCCTTAACCATAGTTCTACACATTTCTACGCTATGGTGCAGTAAACTTAATTAAACATTTCAATAACATATTGGAAAAACTTATAGTCAGAGGGGCATTACTCGTCGAGTTTGGCTTATCTGTGGCTAGATGCTCAAGTAGTTGTATGGCTTTGATACGAACTGTAATGACTCAGATTTTTAATTGTTTTTAATAGTAGACTAAAATTTACTAAAACAAGTTCCGATGTTAAATTTTTCTTTTAAAATCTTTTCTTAAGGAATATCAGAGTGCCAAATCTGATTGTTACCAACCATTTTTAAACGGTCAATTTAAACTGAAGGAAAAACTATGAGCAATATATCTAACGAAAATGAAATTAAGAAAATCATCACTTCAAAGCATTAATTTAGAAATTTAGCGGAAGCATAATTTAAAAGCGTCACTTGTAAATATTAATTTTTAAAATCCAAAGGTGAAACATACATAATATTCTGAATAAGTTCTTAATAAGTGTAAAGGGGTAATTAACGTTAATAAAACAATCCGACGTTAACCCTTACAAAATTACTCTTTCCATTCTTACTTGACGTCATACTACTACTCAGCTTGCATCTCCTCCGGATACGCTGCAGGCTCCACAGGTATGGCCTCCTCCGCCACGCCTGGTACAACCATCTTAGTACCTACACCACAAGTAAGGACGTGAGCTTACGCCCAGTAAGGAAATGGGGGAAAAAAATGCATATGTCTCTCTTTAGTTTCTTTTGCAATGGGGGCCACCCAAACAAATTCTTTTCTTAGGTTTTTTCTTTCATTCGTTCTTTACTCATACTTTGAACTGGAGATTAGAAGACCCGTATGGGATGGTATAGTGGGCCAGACCTAACCTCCTAAGGGTAACTAGGTCCCATTCCCGATAAGTTAAGAGCATTTCCTAATTGAGAGGCAAGGACCGCTACCCATCCGCCTCCCAACTCCCTTATTCATTTCCTTCGTCTTTTCTTATCTTTTTATTTTCCTTACAATACATGTGAGTACCATCTCGTGGGAGTACTCCCTACTTTGTTTCTATTACATGAATGCATGAGGACACTCCTACTTGACTAGCACATACATGGGTACCAAGTAACAATGCTTAAGGAATCTACAATAAAATAGCATAACGTAACGCATAGGAAAAGCAAGCTGTATCTCACGTAGAATGCTATGATAACATGCCAAGCAATTGAATTACGATTAACTAAGCATAATTATCTAAACTCACAAAACTTAACTATGCATAAGAAATGATGGAAATCAATAGCATGCTTCATCATCAATCTCAAACAAAGTGGCTAACAGTGTACAAGCTATTTAACGAAGTCATGCTATTAAACGAAATCATACTATTAGCAAAATCATACATTTAACAAAATTTTGCTATTTAATGAAATCATACCGTTAAACGAAATCATACTATTAAGCGAAATTATGCTATTGAATGAAATTATACAACATACGATTATCAAAAATAACAGTGAAAATAAAACAATGAATCATGCTTCTTGGAGAGGAAATAAACAGCAGAAGAATCACAAGGAAGAACAGCGAAACATGCAGTTTTAACGACCATATTCAGTATCAATTTTACAACATCTAACATGTTCCTAATTAGTACTAACGGCCGTGAGAAATATTGAAATGAGACAGCAAAGTTATGCTCATTAAGTGATGTTAATATCAGCAGTACGAGTAATGAAAGCGAATGAAAAATCATGCTCTTAATGCTGACAGAACAGCAGCGTAACATAACAGAAATAGGACGACAGGTCATGCTTCTTAAAAGATGAGCATAATAACGGAAACAATCGGTTAATCATGCTATTAGAAAATCAAAGACGTAGTAGAAAATAGTTGCTAATCATACGTTCAATCAACAATCGAAACAGCAATAATGTACAACTACATAACATTAAGGGGCATACTTTTGAACAACTAGAAACGACAACGAGCATTATCAAAATAAACAGCGAAGCATGCTTTTGATCCACTAATGACAGTAATAAATACTGAATTGAATGGACAGCAAAACATGCTTCCAAACCCAAGATAAACAACAACATTTTTAATGACGAAGTGTAGTAATGGACATGCTTCTAAATTGGTAATACAACAGCAAATATTATCGAAGGAAATAGCTTGCATATGCTTTTTATCGGCTAAAACAAAACAATAGTAATGGATACTAACATACTTTTATTTGGCTAGTACAGCAGAATTTAATAACGAGTAAGACAGCTCATGAGTCATGCTTCTTAACAGTAACCAATAGTAGTAACGATGACCAAATTAAGTATGGAAATGATGCTTTTTAATTATAACATATAGCAGTAAACACATATCAATTGAAGGCAGCAAAACAGGGTTCATGTTGTTAATGTACAGCAGCAAAACTATCAAGAATAGAAGACAGAACCCGTTCCTTAACGACTACAAGCAGCAGTGATTACTAGTGAATAACACAACGAGTGACATACTCTTCAATTACTCAAATGTGTAGAAATCGGTATCGAACACGAATAGCTAAAACATGCTTTTAAATGATAGAGATAACAAGAAGAATAGTGAAAATGAAACAGCATCTACAACTACAAAGTCTCTACAGCAAAATAATCACTCACACACACATATACTTGGGTGTAGGGCCTCCAAATGGCCACCGACTACCCATTCCTTACCCTTGAAGATGACTCAACACTCAGCAACAGTTCCTCCTTTCTCATCTCTTCACGCAGTAGCCCTCCAGCAAAGCACAGAACCAGGAGAATGAAGAATGAGAGGAAGAAGCTGAAGATGAAGTAGGGTTTACCTTGGGGACAATCATACTAGTGGAAGAGGGGAAACAGTGGACAAAATCCCTGTTTATCGCTCATTTCCCTGCGATTTTGTGTTGAGAAGTAGTGTTTTAATTGGGTGGGCATCATTTTTGTTCTGATTTTAGTTTATTTTGTCGCTGATCTGTGATGATTCGGACAAGTACAGATGGGATCTTCGCATCTGCAATCGTCTACAAGACCAAATTTCCTTAGGCCAAAATGTGGCCTCGGACGAGAAATGGCGTCCCCATTCTCGTCCGTACAGTCTGAATTGGCATTCGGACGCCGTTTGGTGTCCCCAAATTGTCTGCATGCATCGTCCTAATTTTTCCAAAAATTGGACAGAGGCAAATCGGACGAGGTCCTTTCTCATCCTCAAGCGTCTAGACTCATCCGAAAGTCTCTAGAATTGGACAGATTCAATGTGGATGCATCCTGCCATCGTCTGTATCATCCGTGCTATCGTCTGTAACTCCCCAGCACAGTGAAGTTAGGACGCTGGATAGCATCTCAAATCGTCCCAAGGTCTAGGCGACGTTCCAAGTGTTTTGCGGATGAAACCTCTCATTCGCAAAGGCGTATGCATGCATCCTAATGGACCAAAAGCCCATTTCCTTGGCATGTTTAGTTAAGTTTTGTCCAAATTGGATCTCCACAAAATTATACGTCACAACTTAATGCGTATCGGGATGATGTAAATATATATATTTCATGCCAAATTTTACCTCCAAGTTTTTATTACATCGTTTAATGGAAAGATTTAGGATTAGGTTGTTACATCCTACCCGTGTTATAAAAATTTTGGTCAACAAAATTTAACTATTAAATGGCTCGGGGTACTTAGCTCTTATATCATCTTCTTTTTTCCATGTGGCTTCTTAGTGGCTATGATTCTGCCATAGGACCTTGACTAGTGGAATCTGTTTGTGTCGTAGCTCCTTTACTCTTAAGTCGAGGATCTGGATAGGCTTCTCGTTATAGCTCAAATTGGGTTGTACCATGACACTAGAAGATTTAAAGAAGAAATGTAATGTTTGGCAATAACGTTTTTGAAAAGTGGACTTGTGTTATAGTATTTCATTACGTAAAGGAGGTTTTCAAATGATGTTTAATTCTTTAAGTGTTAGAAATACAAGTCTTCTGTTGTTGCAATGTTTTAAAGTTTTACAGTATGATATGTTTTAAGCAATAAATAGTTTAACGAAAAAGAGTTTATTATGCACTTCTTATTTAAGTTAGTTTTCAAACGAAAAGTCTTCCGCTGTGATTTAAATGAAAAAGTTTTAAAAAATCATGAATTTTAAATTGAAAGAATAACTGAGATGTTACAAATGGTATTATAGCCCAGTGTTTTAAAATCGGTTATGTATACTGCCTACGAGCACAAGTCACAACGTCGAAATACTTCATTACCTATAAGTATATTAGTTTACTTTATACGTTGATAGACTCTGTTATTAGTGCTATACATAGATTATAGGTTGTGTGTTATGCATAGATTTTAGGTTATCCTTGTTGTAGATTAAAATAAAGAAAGTGATAAGTCTAGGTGCTTCCAGATATAATTCCCGTAGGATAACTAGTTTAATGCTTTGGAACAACTAGTACAACACTATTGTAGAAAAATTGAATGACAAGGGGAAAACAGGGGGAAGGACGATAAATAAATAAAATAAAGATGGATAGATATGCCATAGTGAAAGTAATCGTTACCTTACAAAATTAATAATAAGGAATAATTAGATTATTGGGTTAAATGGTAAAAACAATATGAAGAGGGAAGCAAGTCATAATGGTGATCCAAGAGACACAATGATCAGTAGATTGACAGAAGTGTTGGAGTGCCGTATTCAGTTTATGGAATAGAGTAGGGAATTGGAATAATAGAGAAACCAACAACTGATGGCCCCAAGAGAATTAGGATGTGAGAGGTTTGGAAGATTGAAGCTGCCGTACTTTCAAGGCAATATCTCTAATCCAGTGGGTACAGAGGAATAGATTCGAATGATAGAGAGTATATTCGAGTATGCCAAGATTGAAGAGCAAGAGAAAATTAGTTGTGTTGTGTTCATGCTGACGAAAGATGCTCGATTTTGGTGGGATTCCATGAACGCAGTGCATAATGTGGAGAATATAGAATGGGAAAATTTTAATGAAATCTTCTACGACAAGTACTTTAACCGCACTACAAGGACGAGTAAATTGATAGAGTTTACTAAGCTTTGTCAGGAAGGAATAGTTTCGGAGTACGTGCGCAAGTTTGAAGCATTGTCGCGGTTTGCATCGCATTTAGTAAGCGATAATGAGCACAAGATTCACCAATTTGTTCAAGGACACAAGTTGGAAATTTATAGAGGCATCAAGATTTTGGGTACTCTAGGGATACCTTATATGGACATAGTAGCAAAAGCTCTCGAAGTTGATGATGTAGAGTTTCAAGTCGTGGGAATTAATGAGCACAGTAGAAATGTGGGAATGGAAATGCAATCTCAACAACTGATGGGAGAACAGTCAGACATATGAGGATCAAGGAGAACCTTATTGGAAGTGAATTACAAGGAAACGAGAAGCGTACTCAAGGAAATGCTGAGGATTTACCAGTCAATCAATGCCCGAAGTGTAAGAAAGTCATAAAGGGGAATGCATGGCTAGTTCTGGACAATGTTTTAGGCGTGGCAAGATTGGTTATTTTGCTAGAAAATGTCTAATGGTGTAGAATAAGTAGAAACCAAGAACTAAAGTATATAAGTGAAAATCATTGTCTATGTGTCAAGGCATTGTTTGTGTAATTGCTACATTATGAATGATAATTGTTATGTGATTTTGTTATCGATTGGTTACTGAGCAATCTATGGAAAGGTGAGCTTAAGCAATGTTAGTAAAGAATAGAATTACTATTGAGAGAAAGAACTCTTGAAGGCTATAGACTAAGACAAATTTTGAGGAAAAAATTTATATAAGGGGGAGGGATGTAATATCCCAAATTTTTGTTAAGCTAAGCACAAGGCTTTTGTGATGATTTTGAGATGATAGGAGTTGAGTTGGACAATTTGATGATATTGGACAAGAGAAAGAAACTTATTTTGAATAAGTGAATTGTGATACTCGTTATGTTCATAATTAGCTTAAAGGAAGGATTAAGTTCATGGAGAATTTTGTGATGGTATTTAGAGTTAGAGAGGACAATGTGAATTAGATTTATTTGTAGTGTAATTAGTAAGAGAAAATATATTTGGACGTAATTTGAATATTATATGGCCTAAAAGCTTAAGAATAATAAGGTTCTTATTAGTTATTGGAATTTAACTTGGACAAAGGTGAAGGAAGAATAGTGGAATATATAGTATAATCTGATTTAAGTGATATTGATGTTCAAATATATATATGGATTTAGTGCATAGAGGTTTGGAGAAGGTGAAATCTATTGGAAGATATTAGAAATTGCAATTAAGAGTATATTAAATGTAGTGCTGGTTTTGGATATGAGATTTATTTATGCGATACGTGAATAAAGTGGAGAGTTAGGAGAAGATAGTTAGAATTAAGAGAAGTAATATTAGTAGTTAATAATGAGGTTATAATATTATAAATATATATATAAATTAATGGGAATATAAATATATATATATATATATATATATAAGTATACGTACACATTGATTGATTTTTAGAGTGGCGGGTGGTAAAAAATGAACGGCGGTTGGTCTCCCATGAACACCGGTTGACCAGTGTGTTAAAAATTGGTTTTGTGCCTAATCAAGTGAGCATGACGGTCGATCATGGTAATACCCCGACTTTTTATATCAAAATTTAATAAGGATAATTGAAAATAATTAGGGATTAATTGGATAATTATTGAGGTATTACCAAACACGTATTTGTAAGAATGTGATTTAAGGAAAATAAAATAAATAAAATGGAGATTTAGGTAATTAATATAAATGTTAATTTAATAAATTAAATTAGAAAGATGGAGATAAATAATTGAGAAGGAAAATTAAAAGAAGAAGAAATAGTTTCTGGATTGGCTAAATCAGTTCATTTTGAACTGGTCTAGTGTGTTAAATGAATGGCCTCGGGCCATTCTGGCGAGAGAGACCCAAATCATGAGAGAGTAGGGAGACTGCGAGAGAACGAAGACGAGGGAGAAGGAGGAAGACACGCGATAAGGGCTGCAGTGAGCTCGGGTTCGATGAGTGAACAGGTGGCGACGTCGCGGGTTGAGATTGCGGGTTTGGAGTTCGAGCTCCGCAGGTTAATGCAGTGCAAAGCTCAGGTGTCTGGATTTAGCGTCGGGTCTTGATGAGCAGCAACACTCTGTCGATTTCGATGGCCGACGATGACTGATTGGCAACGGTAAGATGGAAGGCGACGACAAAGCACAGTGAAGACAGGTGTTGCAATGTCCAACCTCGGGTCATGGGTTGGTCTACCGGCCGATGGCCATTGTAATAACCCGATACTAATTGATAGGATCTAAGATCACCAAGAATACACTTTATCAAATCTGTGCTGAAACTGTGAATAACCCGAGCAAGTAACAATAAAATAAATCAAACTCCGAATTCTTATGTGAACTTAAGCTACAAATTGGTAGGCTGAAACGAAACACATTCAGATAATTCGTGTCAAAATTGCATCAAGAAATCCACTCTGGATTAAAAGTTATGTCCAAAATAGAAGCACTCCAAAACTAGGGTTTAAACAGGGCAGATTTTCCAACCTGGATTCAAAACGAAATATCTCAAGTTGCTTAAGTCAAATGAAGCTTAAATTTGGAGGGCAGCTTCTTGACTCAATCTTGAATAAATCTCTCGAAGGGACAGAATTAAAATAATCAGTGCAAGGACCTCAAACAGATTCCATAATTGGTGACATTAACAGATCAATAAGGAAAACAGATTCAGCATCACACAAATAGTCCAACAATAACTTTCTCCAATCAATAATCCACATCAAATCTCTTCAACAATGATTAGGTAATCAATCACCAGAACATTAGGACATCCAAGAACCAAAGAAAGAACCAACAAAACCTTCAAGAATCAAGAGTAACATCGAGGAGTCCGCGGACCTCCTAGTGAGAGGGGCGACTTGTGGTTGGCAGATGGACAATACTCTCCAAGGATGGAAATCTTCTTTTATCTCCACACCACAATCCTCACCATAAAGATAAGGGATTGGAAGAGATAATATCCCAAGAATTGCAAAGTTAAGAAGCTTCAAGAAACCCTTGCATGGGGATGGAAGAATCGGTGGTAATTGAGGGAGGAGGCTGCGGCTTGTTCTTCAAGAGAAGCAAATTCTATTCAATCAAAAACTCCTTTCTTCTTTCCAAAAGAGGGTACTTAAACCCTAATGTTTACAAAATAGGTCAAAAAGACTCAAATTCCCTTAATGATGAAATTTGGGCATCACTTGCAAACCCCGCACCTCTCTACACTTACTCCAAAAACAACAACAACATAAAAAAACAAATAAAAGTTTTCATCAAGTAAGTCTACTAATAATTCAAATCAAGAACTCAAATTGTATTTGTAGTCTTCGAGTCCACATTCTACATAGGCCCCTTGGATGTCGGTTTAGGATGGTCGAGCATGCTCCCATGTAATCGAGTGGAACGGAACTCCTTAATCATCATGTGATATTTCCTTTAAAGAATCCCAGATCTTGAATTCTCCTGCAAAATAAAAACGAGTTAGGAAAGCTATGAGTTTCTGGGCTCGACTCCATATGAGAAGACCCTGGGGCATATCATCCTTCCCGGGTGATTGAGGATTTGACCTCAAATCCATAGAATGCTCCAAAGTATCCTCGTTAGAAAACTCGTCTCTGTCATGGAATGGTGATAAATCATGAATATTGAAGGTGGCCGAAACTCCATAATCCTCGGGTAGCTCGATCCGATATGCATTATTATTGATACGTTCCAATACTTTAAAGGGACCCTCAGCCTTCGGCAATAGCTTGCACTTATGGTGATTAGGAAATCGATCTTTATGAAGATGTAACCAGACAAAATCGCCCACCTCAAAAATAACTTCCTTCCGCCCCCGGTTTGCAACCTTAGCATATTCAAAAAAAAATTTTTCGATACTCTTCCGTACTTCTTCATGCAATGACTTAACTCGCTCGGCCTTCACAGCTCCATCTTCACTCACATAATTAGTCACTGGAAGTGGTAAAAGATCCATAGGCGTAAGAGGATTAAATCCATATACTACCTCAAATGGTGTATGATGAGCAGTCCCATGTACACTCCGGTTGTAAGCAAACTCCACATAAGGCAACTGTAAGTCCCAATCGGTTAGTCTCTTACTGAGCACCAATCTTAGTAATGCTCCAAGGGTACGATTAACCACCTTCGTTTGTCCGTCAGTCTGGGGATGGAAAGAAATGCTGAAGAACAATTTAGTACCTAGTTTCCGCCATAAAGTCTTCCAAAATGAACTTAAGAACTTTGTATCCCGATCTGACACTATAGAGCGAGGAACTCCATGTAAACGAATGATCTCCTTAAAGAATAAATCAGCTATATGAGGGGCATCCATCATCAGTTTTATTACAGTCAATAAAGTGAGCCATTTTGGAGAAACGATCTACAGCAACCATGATAGAGTCTTTAGCTCAGGGAGTGCGAGGAATTCCTAGGATAAAATCAACACTGATTTCCACCCAAGGGTGAGTGGCCACAGGAAGTGGCATATAGAGACCTTGTGGAAGGACTCGGCCCTTTGCGTTTTTACAAACAATACAACGATCCACAATCCTTTGTACATCTTGGCGCAAATGAGGGCAATGAAAGTGCTCTTGAATGGCTTCAATAGTTTTCTTATTGCCGAAATGCCCTGCTAAACCACCACAATGAGCTTCAAGGATGAGAGCTTCCCAAAGACTACATATAGGAATACATAACTTGCCATTCTTAAAAAGAAACCCATCCTCCAAGAAGTATGGAAAATCCGGCTTGAGCAAACAATTAGAGTAAATACTTCCAAAATCCTTATCCTCCAAATAAAGCTCCTAAATCTAGTTTAGACCAAAAAGTCTGGCATTAAGTTCTGTCAACAAAATAGAATGCCTAGGGAGAGCGTCTGTGACCTGATTAGATTCTCCCCTTTTATATTTAATAATATAGGGGTAGCGTTCTAGAAACTCTACCCATTTTCCATGACGTCAATTAAGCCTTCCTTGGCTAGGAATGTGTCGCAATGCTTGGTGATCCGAATGAATGATAAATTCTCTAGATAAGAGATAGTGTTGCCAAACTTCCAGCGCTCGGATAACTGCATAGAATTCTTTATCATAAGTAGAATAGTTTAAGGCGGCCCCCTTTAGCTTTTCACGAAAATAGGAAACCGGCTTGCCTTCATGCATAAGAACAGCACTAATACTCACTCCTGAGGAATCACATTCAATCTCGAAAACCTTGGTAAAATCTGGAAGCGCTAAAAGAGGAGCATTGCATAATTTTTCTTTAATAGATTCGAAGCTCGACTGGCAAGATGAAGTCCACACAAAATCTTTTCCTTTCTTGGTGCAATCAGTGATAGGGGACATGATTGAGCAGAACCCCTTTATAAACGCCAGTAGAAGGATGCTAAGCCATGGAAACTCTGAACTTCCAAGACACAAGTTGGAATCGGCCATTCCTTGATTGCCACTATTTTTGATTCATCGACTTCCATTCCTTCTTTAGTAATAATAAATCCCAAGAAATAGACTCTATCTTGAGCAAAGGAGCATTTCTTGAGATTGCCAAATAGCTGAGCTTTCCATAATACTTCGAATAATAATCGCAGGTGTGCAAGATGGCTGGAAATATCCTAGCTATAAACAAGTATATCGTCGAAATAAACGATGACAAACTTTCCCATAAAATCTCGAAGAAGGTGATGCATCACTCGCATAAAAGTACTAGGGGCATTAGACAACCCAAATGGCATGACCATCCATTCATAGAGCCCATACTTTGTTTTAAAAGTTGTCTTCCACTCATCCCCTTCGCGCATTCGAATATGATGATATCCGCTTTTCAAATGAACTTTCGAAAAAATGGCAGCCCCACTGAGTTCATCTAACATATCTTCAAGCCTGGGAATAGGAAAGCGATATTTGATAGTGATTTGATTAATGGCACGGCTATCAACACACATCCTTACTGAACCGTCTTTCTTAGGAACCAATAAGGTAGGTACTGCACAAGGACTAAGACACTCTCGAATATAACCCTTGTCAAGTAGTTCGGTGACTTGTTTTTGAAGCTCTTTGAACTCATCAGGATTTCATCTATAAGCTGGCCGGTTTGGTAGAGAAGCCCCAGGCAAAAGATCTATCTGGTGTTCAATTCCTCTCAAAGGTGGCAATCCCGGAGGTATCTCTTCCAGAAATATGTCTTCGAACTCTTTAAGCAAACCAAATACCGAATCGGGGATAGTGCCCAATTCCTCCAATCTTTCTCGGAACAACATGAGCATAATCGGCCCTCCTTGCATTAAGGACCTCTTAAGATCCCCTTTTATGATTATAAGGGAGTTTTCTGTTCTATTCTTATTCATGCTCTCACAGTCTTTAGCAATCTGATCCGGGTTGAGAGGAGCTAGATTCACGGTTTTTCCTTTGAATTTGAAGGAGTAATAGTTCGAATACCCATCATGCTTCGTCTTCCTATCAAATTGCCAAGGTCTTCCAAGTAATAAATGGCTAGCCGTCATTGGAACAACATCAAACGTGGCCTCATCCTCATAGCCACCGATAGAAAAGGACAATCTCACTTGTTTGGTAACTTTGATCAGGTCTTTGTCATTCAACTAATTTAATCGATAAGGAGTATGGTGAGTTGAGGTGGCTAACCCCAATTTTTCAACAACCTCTGATGATATGACATTAGTACAGCTACCACCATCAATAATCAACGAACACAATTTCCCTTGAACTTGGCAACGAGAATGGAAGATAGTTTCCCGCTGCAATTCCTCGACTTGGTTTTGAATCGCCATAGATCTCTTCATCACTACAAAGAAAAGAACCCTCAGGAGCATAGAAATTTTCTTACACATTATCATCTTTCGTCAATGCCACACCCTCTTCCTCATCTTCACTAACTATCTCATTAGTTTCCATTTTAAGAATAATTATCCTTGCATTTGGACATTAAGTGGCTATATGACCGAATCCCAAGCATTTAAAGCACTTGATGTCACGGGATCTAGGCTTCTTATTATCAAACAAAGGCTTCTTTTCTTCATTACTCTTCACGGCACTGGGCTTGTTCTCTCCTTTCTGAATCAGTTTTAAAGGAGTGTTGTTGTTAGAGAAAGGCCGAGATGTACTCTCTTTCGCTCTCCTTTTTCTTTGCCTCTCAATCCTCAAGGCTAGTTGTACCACATCATCAAAAGTAACATAAGATTGTAACTCCACTGTTTCACCAATCTCTTTGTGTAAGCCTCTAATAAAACGAGCAATAGTTTGCTCCATTGGTTCAGTCACATTACAACGTATTTTCAATATCTTGAATTCAGTTAAGTACTCATCCACGGTTAAAGTGCCCTGCCTCAAATTTTGCAATTGAAGAAACAACTCTTGCTTATAACGTGGAGGCACAAATATTTTTCTCATAAGCGCTTTTAAAGCCTCCCAACTTCGAACCTCTCCTTCACCATTTTTCCGCCTTAGTGCTTTGAGATCCTCCCACCAAATACTAGCATAGGCCGAAAATTCCACGGCTACCATTCGAATTTTTGTCTTTTCCGAATAATCATAACATTCAAAAATACGATCCACCTTTTCAACCCATTCAAGAAAATCTCCCCCATTACTAGAGCCCTTGAAATTAGGGATAGAAACTTTAACATGCCTCATTTCATGATTACCATGTGACTCCTCCTAAGACTTGGTGAATCCGAATCCTCGGGTTCCTCCTAATCCTCATCGAATACACTAGCATCGCGTCCTCTAGAATCCTTAGAAGTACTAATCCTCCTTCTAGATCTTGAAGTTCTAGGACCCCGTACATGATCATTAATGGAAGATCAAATTTTTTGCTACAATTTGAGGACCATTTCAAACATCTCCTTCATGGAAGGCTCGGTTGGCTCTTGATTTTCCTCGGGTAGTGGCGCACTAAAATTATTTCTCATTTCCCGGGGAATATGATATTGGGCACCACTTCTAGTACTCATAACCAATCTTATAATTCACAAGAATAGCAGCGAATGTGAAAACGGCTCTGATACCAAATGATAGGATCTAAGATCACTAAGAACACACTTTATCAAATCTGTCCTGAAACTGTGAATAACCCGAACAAGTAACAATAAAATAAATCAAACTCCCAATTCTTACGTGAACTTAAGCTGCAAATTGGTAAGCTCAAAATAACACATTCAAATAAGTCGTGTCAAAATTGCATCAGGAAATCCACTCTGGATTAAAAGTTATGTCCAAAATAGAAGCACATCAAAACTAGGGTTTGAATAGGGC
This sequence comes from Begonia loranthoides, assembly GCA_022433065.1. Taxonomy (NCBI): domain Eukaryota; kingdom Viridiplantae; phylum Streptophyta; class Magnoliopsida; order Cucurbitales; family Begoniaceae; genus Begonia; species Begonia loranthoides. The sequence continues at coordinate 22,705,079 of CM039475.1, read as the reverse complement.
AGATTTTCCAACCTGGATTCAAAACGAAATATCTCAAGTTGCTTACGTTAAATGAAGCTCAAATCTGGAGGGCAGTTTCTTGACTCAATCTTAAATAAATCTCCAGAAGGGACCAAATTAAAATAATCAGTGCAAGGACCTCAAACAGATTCAACAATCGGTGACATTAACAGATCAATAAGGAAAACAGATTCAGCATCACACAAATAGTCCAACAATAACTTTCTCCAATCAATAATCCACACAAAATATCTTCAACAATGATTAGGTAATCAATCACCAGAACATTAGGGCATCCAAGAACCAAAGAAAGAACCAAGAAAACCGTCAAGAATAAAGAGTAACGTCGAGGAGTCCGCGGACCTCCTAGTGAGAGGGTCGACTTCTGGTTGGCCGATGGACAACACTCTCCAAGGATGGAAATCTTCTTTTATCTCCACACCACAATCCGCACTATAAAGATAAGGGATTGGAAGAGATAGTATCCCAAGAATTGCAAGGTTTAGAAGCTTCAAGAAACCCTTGCATGGGGATGGAAGAATCGGCGCTAATGGAGGGAGGAGGCCGCAGCTTGTTCTTCAAGAGAAGCAAATTCTATTCAATCAAAAACTCCTTTCTTCTAAGAGGGTACTTAAACCCTAATGTTTACAAAATAGGTCAAAAAGACCAAAATGCCCTTAATGATGAAATTTGGGCATGAGGGCAGGGTTTGCAAGCAAACTGCGCACCTCTCTACACTCACTCCAAAAACAACAACAACATAAAAAAAAAACAAAAGTTTTGATCTAGTAAGTCTACTAATAATTCAAATCAAGAACTCAAATTGTATTTGTAGTCTTTGAGTCCACATTCTGCATAGGCCCCTTCGATGTCGGTTTAGGTTGGTCGAGCATGCTCCCATGTAATCGAGTGGAACATAACTCCTTTATCGTCATGTGATATTTCCTTTAAAGAATCCCAGATCTTTAATTCTCCTGCAAAATAAAAACGAGTTAGGAAAGGTATAAGTTTCTTGGCTCGACTCCGTGTGAGAGGACCCTGGGGCACAACACTAATTTACCCGTTTAAGCAATGTAATCGACTTTGAAGATGAAATTGAATATTTCCTTCCATCTCTATACGTGTTTAATCGTGGTGTGTAATTATGGAGGAATTAATTTGGGATAGAAAGTTGGTAGAAAATCTTGAAGAAAGTGGAAAATTGGCAGGACAAATCCTCGCATCCTTATGTGACTCTGCATCCTTGCAGACGGATGCGGACGAGGGTGGACAAGGATGGGATTTGTCTGCATCAAATCTGTTCAATTTTGGACACATTCAGACGAGGGTATGGACGATGTGGACGAGGACAGCATGAGTCCGCATTGAATCTGTCCAATTCTTAGAAACTTTCGTATGAGGCATGCAGACAATGGCGGACGCCAAATGGCGTCCGAATGCCAATTCGGATGGTACGGACAAGAATGGGGATGCCATTTCTCGTTCGAGGGTACAATTTGGCCATAGGAATTTGGTCTTGCGGACGTGAAGACTTCGTCTGCACTCGTCCAAATCATAGCAGATCAGCGACAAAAATAATTTAAAATCAGAAGAAAGCTACGCCCAACCAATAGAAACATAGACCCACTCGACCTCACTCCCACAATCCCGACCAGCAGAGAATGTCTCCTGCTCCTTCCTCGTGCAACACGTATGGCTGTCCCAAGGTGAGTCTCTATTTTATCTCCAGCTTCTTCATCTTCTAGGTGGGTGTACGGTGTTCTTCCTAGAGAGGAGTTCCTGCGTGGAGTGTGGAGATAATGAGGGAGTTGTCGTTCGTGTGAAGAATCGTCTTCAAGGGTAAGGAATGGGGTAGTCTTGGCAAGGTGGAGGCCCTACACCCAAGTAAATGTGTGCGTACGTAGTGCTTTTTGGTTGTAGCAAGTTTCTGTAAATCTCTTGTTGCTTCATTCCTGTTGTCATCCTTTTGTCATTATTTGAAGTAGATTTTCTCACTGCTTTTAGACGTTTTACCTTGCAGTTGCTCTCCGGATATATACACGTATCAATGTTAGTTCATTTTTCTACAACTTAATGCTTGACTTACGATTTTTGGAATGACAAGTTGGTGAGTATTAAATTCTTAATGATGTTAAGATGAGTAGTAGGGAACCTTGAGCTAAGGACTTCATAGTGAGTGTTAACGACTGAATGAACTAGACTCTGTAGCTTTATTTACGCTATATAATGTTGCTCACTTGTAGTGTTTTGTTTATGCGATTTGTTCCTGTTCAAAGCATAGATCTACTTCTAGTTGTTCACAATTCTTTCTCTGCGTTAACCAGTTGTTCTATTGTTAATGTACATAATCTATATTTTTATTGGTTGGCCATTTGGAGGCCCTACACCCAAGCGAATGTGTGTGTGTGTTAATCGTGATTTCTTAGCTTTTGTGAGAATATTCATCTTTATTATCGCATGTATGTCTTGTTTTGCTATAGACTTTTAGTTGTTCTTACGTTAGATTTCTTGTTGTCCGTTTATTGTCTTTAAATGCTTATTTATCTTCATGAGAGATGGTTACTTGGTTATGTGATATGGATATTAAACTTTGAGTTTCTCTGTAGTTATATTTTCAAAGTTAAACTATCAAGCTTAGTAGTGTAAAGTTACGAGACATAAGTAATGCCTAGCAACTATTATGCAAAGATGAACTAAACTAAAAAGTAGTATTTTTAGTTGTTTTATTATGTGATATTTCTCTGTTGTTTTCATTACACTGCATATTACTTTGTTCATATACTTTGTTGCTGCTGTAAATGGTTCTCTGTTATTATATTGCATAACATTCTCCATCGTTACTTCATTGCTAAGCATGATAGATTGTTCCTTCTGTTGTGATATTGTGCTGCTATATAATTTGATGTTGTTACTGTAGAAATTAACACATTTAACTCCACTGTAAATCTTATTCTGCCATATAAAACCGCTAATATAACTTAAAGCCTGTCTGCTGTTATATTGAGGCATGTTCATATAAACTCCTTGCTGTTAACTTTGTTGCTATATCTAAAAGCATGTATATTCATTTCTCTGCTGTTAATAATGTAGCTGTTACATAACTCTAACGCATGACAACTCGCTGTTAATTTTGTTGCTGCTACATGATAACTCTAACGAAAGATAACTCAAACAAAAGATAATGCAAATGCAAATGCTAATGCAAATGCATGTAAATTAAAATTAATTGCTGCTGTGATATTATTGTTGTTATTGTTGCTGCTGTTATATATAGATTCTCTGTTGCCATTATCTAGTAAAGTAAGTAACTCACTATCGTTTAATCCTGCAAATGTATATAGTGAATCTGATTTGCATGACTAGTTTCGTTAAATATTCTAGCACGTTATCTATTTCTGCCATTATTATCAAACATGAGTTTAAAGAATGTTGATTAGTATTTTTCCCCATTAACTAGCATGTAAATTAACCAATTGTCTGAAGCTTGACCAGGTTAATCTATCACTTGTATAATGTTCAAACTACCGACTATTGTTGTGAAGCATGTCAATTTCTTGTGTACGATTTCTGCATGTTAATTATTATTAGTCTTCAAGCATGCTCATTAGCTAATTTATAGTCTCTTGTACTCTTCCAATATTGAATCAACTATTGTTATCTCTTGAGCATGATATTCTAATTTCTTGATGCCTATTATGTTTATTGTTTAATAGCATGTTCTAGATGTTGTTCTACAGGTTTCCCTCTTACTATTGTGCTATAATTATGCCTTCGTGTATCGTTAAATTTCCGCCATTTATTGTTGGATTGGAATTTCCGTTATTTATCTTCCATGGATACGCTATTTAAATTTTTAGTGTCCTCATGTATTCACGTAATAGAAACAAAGTAAGGAGTACCCTCTCGGGGTGGTACTCGTATGCATTGGGAAGGGAAAAACCTTAATAAAATGAAAGGAAAGAAGAGAAAAGGGAGTTGGGGGCAGATGGGTAGTCGGGTCTAGTCTGCAACCCTGCCGGAGTCCCACCCTTATTGGGAATGGGAGTTCTAGGTTACAAGCAAAGGATTAGGTCAGGTCAACTATACCATTCCATTTCGTTCATCCAATCTCCAACTCGAAGTATGTGTAAAGAACGAACAAAAGAATGAATGTAAGAAAAGATTGGTTTGGGTGGCCCACATTCCAAAAGAACTAAAGAGACGCATAAGCATAATTGTATTAACCCATTTCCTTACTAGGTGAAAGGTCACTTCCTTACTTGTGGTGTAGGTAAGGAGATGGTTGTACCAGGAGATACTGAGGAGGCCATTCCCGTGGAGCCTATGGCATGTCTGGAAGAGACGCAACACGAGTATTAGTACAACATCAATCGAAAGAGGAAGAAGAGAATTTTGTAATGGCTAACGTCAAATTCATTTGTAAACGTTAATTTCCCCTTCTAACCTTTATTTGAGTACTTATTCAGAATATTATGTGCATTTCATTTTGAAAACTCACACCTTGGGTTTCAAATTAATGTTTTAAATGATGCTTCAATTACGCTTCCGTAAATTTTACAACTGCAATTTTTCACTATTTCATAAATTATTGAAATGTGTTTTAGTGACGATCGGGTTTGAGGCGACTCTGATTTTAAGTTTAAAAATCTTTCAAAGAACGATTTTAGTCATTTAGCAAAAATTTTAAATTTTTAACGTATTTCCAAGATAAGTAGAAACCCGGGTTGTTACAGCCATGGTCTAGCCTGTTGGTTCTCCAATGCCGAACTGGTCCTTGCTGTTCCTTCTCTAGGTGAAATCGACAGCATGTCATGCATTGGGGAATGGCGATGATAGGGTAAGGCACGGGTGTCTAGGCATGGCCAGTGAGATGGCCTGGGCTGAGGAGCTCTTGGGTGAGGTTGAAATGCAAGGGAATGAGGAAGAAAAGGAGAAGGGGAAGGGTGGAGAAGTGGTAAGTCTCTTGGGTGAGCTGGAGTTGGAGCCTTGTCGAGAGAAAAACCTAGAGTTGTGGGCTCTCTTGAATTAGAAGTCGAGAAAATGAAGGAAGACAGAGGGAGAAGAAAAAAGGAGAAACGAAGCAGCAGGAAGGGCTATAGAGGATAAGGTTCTCGGGTGTTCTAGTATGATGATTTCTTCTCTTCATGGGTTTTATGGATTTTATGGATATTCTGCTGCGTTAATTGGGTTTTTATTCCTTGCTGGTAATGGGTTACGGATGCTAGAGTTAAATGAATATTCTCTTTTGTTTATGGATTTGTAAAGATGTTAGACTCTCTGTAATGTCAGTTGTTGGATAAGTTGCTTAAATATGTAATCTGTTGTGTTGGATAAGTTATGGGAAAAGTTAATCAAGCCTCTGCTAATTTCTGCTCCTCAGTTTGTGTGTATGTTGGATATGTGTATTGTGGTGCAAATCATGATTTCTGGATAATCGGTGAATTGATAAACCATAAAGATTTGGTTACTTATCAATGAAAGGTTGTTTCCTTATGTTAATTATTACTTCTAAGTTATGAAGAAATGAGGTGAAGCATGGGAAATTATATTTGGTTGCTAAGTTGTGAATATTGGAATTTCTAAGTGTTAAGGTTTAAAGGATTCGATGAGAAGTTGTTAATGATAAATGTTTCTAATTGTGAAGGTATCAGAAAGAGAAAGAGGATAAAGATTTAGCGCTAACCCGCATTAACGATTTGAGGTAAGGAATTAGGGTGTGTCTTGGCCATTTGGAGGCCCTACCCACAAGTAGTGTGCGTGAGTTGAGTTTATTCTTGGTTGATTTTACTGCTGTTAGTTTTTCTTAGTTTTCCTGTAGTTTAGTTACTGCAATATTATTGGTTTAGCTGTTAGTTTCCTTATTTCCTGTAATTTATTTACTGCAAATATAGGAAAGAGAATGCTTAGGGAAATTAAATGGTTAGATGTGATGAATGGTTACTGAAGGTTTAAAGAAAGAATGAACTACTTACTGCGATATTTTGCTGTGTGTAGTTATAGCTTTACTTACTATAATTATCCTGCTGTATTTGGTTTAATTATCTCTGTGTTAGTTATAAGTTGTCATTTCCTTTATTACATTGTCCTGCTACATATAGTTGAGCCTATTGCTAATCAAATAAAATCCAGAGTATGTTAATTAATTTATCGTAGTTTCACTAATCAATTAATTAATCTAAGCATGAGAACTAATTAGTTAATCTAAACATGTGAACTAATTAATCGGTGTTTATAATCCTTTTTGAGCATGTTCAGTAATTAGCATGTTTAACTAGTTGGCATTAATTAACATGTTTAATCAATTTTTCACATGTTACTTAATTAGAGTAATTAACTAGACATTGAGCATGTTAATTTACTATAGTAATTTACTAAACATTGAACATGTTAATTAACTAAAATAATTAATTAAACATTGAGCATGTTAATTAAATTATGCTTGGTTTCAGATGCAAATTGTTTGTTAATCCCATTATATTTCCTTTATTATTGTGATTTCCATATCCAAGCATGCCTCTTGTTATTTAATAAATTCTATAATTGTCTCCTTCATATGCGTTACTTTATTAGATGTTCCATTGTTATTACTTGTCTTTGTGTGCGCTATTTAGCTTTGGTTGTTACCTTCCATTATACGATTTACTTTCTTTTATATGTGCTTCGAATTACAGTTTGCTTTCATATCAATATGATTGTCATTTTTCATTATTTATATGCGCACTTCAATTATGGTTAATGTTATGATATAATGTATCATGCATCATGTTAGGATGAGAAAGTATCATCATGCATCATGTTAATAGAAATCAAGTAGGGAGTGCCACCTGGTGGTACTCACGCATGCATAAAGTGAAGGAAATTGTTAACAAGAAAAGAATGTTCAAGATGGGCGGGATACGCCTATCATTAGGAAAAAGCTTTGAGGGCGGGATACGCCTGAAGGGAAAAAAAAGAAAAAGAAAAAGAAAAAGGGAGTTGGAGGACGGATGGATAGTGGGTCTAGTCTGCAACTAGCCGAACCCCCTCCCTAGTAGGGTACAAGAGTTCTAGTTGCAAGTAAGGTTAGATCCGATCCACTATTCTATCCCCTAAGACCTCTCCAATCTCCAGCTCGATGTACAAGTAAGAAACAAATGATGTAATGAAAAGATTGGTTTGGGTGGCCCCCTATTCCAAAAGAACTAAAAAGATTCATAAGCATAATTGCATTAAAGCAGGGATGAAGGATTTGCACGTGCGGGACTCGTGGCTCGCTAGGCTAAATAGAGTAAAGAGGAAACTGTTGTAATTAAATTATAGTAATTGTTTAATTTATTTTATTAAATTATTTATGCTTCTGCAATGCTTAAACAAATGATTTTTATAACGCTTCCACATTTTATTAATTGGATTTTCAATACAAGTTTAATGAAAGGTTAGTAGCGGGACGGTTTAGTGTTGCACTCTGTTCTGCTTGAAAACCGATTTTCGAGTTTTATAAAAGTTTCAAATTTTCACGTATTTTAAAGGATTTATGAAAAACCAAGTCGTTACAATCATGGTATGGAAACAATCAACCGCGAAATTAAATGTCACCTAGAAGCTGAAAAGTGTCGCTGGAAGCTTAAGGTCTACGTTAAACGCGTCTGAAGATGAAACAGATCGACGTGAAGGCATGTGGACATTAAAGGGCACTATTTTTTGGCCTTCTAACTTCACACGGTTGTTATGGAAATGTTATTGGAGGCCTATAAATGGAGGACCAATGGACAAGAGTTGGAGGAGAAAAAGCCATGCGAAAGCTCTGCAGAATTTTACAGAGAACTAACGTGAAGGAGAGAGATATTTTGTGAGACTAAATGGTTTGTTGAAGTTTTTAGAGAAAGAGAAGGTGATAGAAGGAGGAACTCTATGAATGAAACCGTGAGTAAGAGTTCTGCAAGTTGATGAGAGAGAGAGAGAGAGTTGTCACACTTCTATGATTTTGTACACGTGATGTTGTGAGCATTGTGAAGTGATGAAGTTGCATGGCTATTTGAAGACTTGAGGAATGAGTCTGAATCGATGCTTGCCATAAGGAGAGCCTGTGATATTCCAAGTGATATGCTTTGGAAAAAGAATGAAGCAGTGACAGTTTCTAAAAGGTTTGAGGAGAGTCTATGAAGAGTGTAATTTTTACAAAGAGGAAACCGTGAAGGAAGTTGCATGACCGAGTGGGTTTATGAACTTTATGAATCCGTAATTCTTCTGGTAAGTAGCTTGCTTGACTCTGTTATTAATAATTGATGATAGATGATACAGATTAGGAATATTAATTTACATGTTAATTGTGGTGTAACTTGAAAATATATTTTAGAATATATAGTATAGGGTAGGTTCTGAATTATATTATAGTTAGAACTCAAATTTGTGAAAAGGCTAGGGTTTAAGTTTCAGATGGTTTTTCGTGAATTAAAGAAAAATGTATGGCCGATAAATATTGATAGATGGGGTTAATGTTTACGATGAATGGGTTTTATCATGTAGAATTATTAGACAAATGATGATTTTAGGAAATATATGATTATTAGTTTAGGTTGTTAGTTGTATCATGTGAAGTATATTGGCGTGAATAAATTAGATTATTGGAATAAGGTGGTTGTTGGAAAATTATTGAGTTGAACTAATAGATATGATTGGAAAAATATACCTTGTTGGAATTGTTGTTGGGTATATCGGTGAATGGTGGAAGGAAATAACGTAGATAAATATTAGTTTTGGAATAGTTAGGAAATGTTAAGTAAAGGTTAGGTGGAAAATACAAAGCATGATAGTCGAAGCTTGGGGACGTTATTATTGAAAAGTAATTATTAATAGTTATATGTGTACATCATGATTACGTTTCGAGAAGGATAATTTTAAGTGGTAACCCATCAAAGCTAAGGACTCCAGGTACGTAGTACTGCATGTGTTTTGTCCAAAAGGGCCTATATCACGGAAATTAGGGGGTGTTTGTTTGATGTTTGTTTATTCAATGCATAGTTTATGTTATATTTGGAAACGTACTGTTGAATGATTGCTCATTTGCTTGTTAGCTTAAGTTAAGTTCTTTAATTAGGATATGGTGCACATTTTGAGGTTATGATAATAGACATGAAAGATAGAATTGTATTCTTCCATCATTGTTCCTAATGCACACAAAAGTACAAATGTAACTGAATTACAAATAAATCTAAACGTAAAGGGATAGTTTCTACGTGGGTTCGGAGACTTAAGAGGTTGCTCTCACGTGGGAACAAGTCACAGAATAAATAATAGTAAAAGACAATTAAGTAAAAGAATATGAATAGTTTATTCTTGATCGATGTCGAAACAGACTAGCTAGTGGTAAGTGAGGCCATTAGCATTGATGCACATGGCTGCTAGTGCATTCTCGATTGATGTCGGAACCGATTGTTGTACATTGATGTGTACAACCACTAGCATAGCTTTTGGTTGATGCCGCAATTGCTTATCCGAAGTGAACTCATTCAGGTGAGTTCGAAAACTGAAGAGGTTGCTCTCATCCAACAGGTGAGTGAGTTCAGAAACTGAAAAGGTTGCTCTCAGTCAAAGAAATGATTAAAGGAAAAACAGATAAAGGAAAACTCAACAGTGAAAGGAAAACACAATGGTAAAAGACAGATAAACAAAATAAAAAACTGTATGTGTTTGAATAATATTGAACGAGCGTGTTTTACTTTTACACTACGTACTGAGTGTTATGCTCATAGTTAGGTCTTGTGATGTAGGTATGCAAAGGATTAAAGATAGTAGCAGTTGAAAGGGCATTTGTGAGTTGCGGGCTTGGCAGCTGGTTAGGCTCAAAGGTTTAAAGAAGAAATGTAATGTTTGGCAATAACATTTTTGAAAAGTGAACTTTTGTTATGGTATTTCGTTACATAAAGGAGGTTTTCAAATGATGTTTAATTCTTTAAGTATTAGAAATACAAGTCTTTCACTGTCACAATGTTTTAAAGTTTTACAGTATGATATATTTTAAGTAATAAATAGTTTAACGAAAAAGTGTTTATTTATGCACTTCTTATTTAAGTTAGTTTTCAAATGAAATTGTGATTTAAAAGAAAAATTTTTCAAAAATAGTGAGTTTAAATTGAAAGAATAACTGGGATGTTACAAAACTTCATAAAGGCTCATTGAATTCATAGCATATATTTGATTTTTTGTGTTTCAATCCATGTATATGCATATTTGGTATATGTGTTTCAAAATTTGCATATTTAATGTTTGTGTTTCGGAATTTGTATTTCAAATTCTGCATATGTGATGTTTGGTTAATGTTGAGGTCTACATCTATTCTAATTTATTGGTTAGTGTTGGTTAGTGTTGAGGTGTACTGTGGACATCAAAATCTACATATTTTCTGTGTTGAGGTGTACATCCAATCTAATTTAGTGTTTGGTTAGTGTTGAGGTGTACTGTGCACATGAAAATCTGCATATTTTCTATGTTGAATGTGTTTTATTGAAATTATTTACTTATTCAATATATCATCAATTTGAATTTGCATTGTTTGCAATGGTTTAAATTTACATTTTTCATGTTATGATGGAAAGTAATATGAACAATAGCATGAAAAGAAACAAAACATGTAAAATGTGGAATTAATTCACTAAAATAGAACTAATTGAGTCGGATAACCCTCAAGCAACTTACAATTATTGTGGTAATTCATGTGTCATCTAGTAAAAATGGGACTTCAAACTTGAATAAACGTGTTAGTAATTGTAAGAAATTGTTGTTCAGTTTAGACAAGACACAGAAGATAATATTGTTTCTTAAAAAAGAGATAGTATGAGCAAGTAAAGTCGGTTCTTTAATTATGAAACCATTCAGTACGAAAAGATGTCAAGATACACTTACTAGAATGCTTGTGATTGATAAATTACCTTTTAATGTGGTTGATGGAAAAGGTTTTACAGATTATTTAAATGAGTTGAAGCCAAATTTTATTGTTCCTTGTCGCAAAACTATTGTAAACGATATTTTCAAGCTCTATGTACAAGAAAAGACTAATTTGAAGGTTTTTTTCCCAATTGCCTGGAAGAGTATCTTTAACCACTGATATGTGGACTTCTATACATATTATAAATTATATTGTAATACCCCGGATATTTAAGTTCGTGTAACTATTGAATTTAGTGAAAATATGAATTATTGGTATTTTATTGAATACTAGAAATTGTATATAATATATATTAAGGAAATTAAATAAAATTAGTTGAAATTTGCTGAATAAATTAGGCGGTCAATCACGGTGGACGATCGCTTCTTGCTTGATCAACTGGCGTGAACAGCCAGTGATGCAAAAAACTGAAATATGCCGGCGATGGCTAAAATGGTGGTCGATCACCCTTCAGCTGAAATGATTGACCGCCATTTATTATTAATGTCTGGAGATGAAGCTCAATCATCTGGACTGCCGAATGTCTAGACTTTTGACATTCCAGTGTCATCAAAGCCACCTGTCTTCAATGAGTGACTCTTCAATCAATGAAGTTGTGTATAAATATGTGTAAAGTAAAAATTTGTAAAAAAAAAAGAGGACTAGGAGGAATGAAAGAGAGACAGAATTCCAGAGAAGTATTCTGCCGCAAAGGAGGATCGAAACAACGGAAAATAAGGTGGTGTAACGAACGAAGTAATGAATATTTACATGTGGTTTGTCCGTATGGACCTACATCGTAAAAGTAGGGTTTTGTGAATAGGTTGCTTTCTATTGATCTTTGTGAATTTCTATTCTTCGTAGATGTTAGTTTAATGGATGAGCAGATGCTTTCTGTTTATTAAATTTTGTGTGATTTAATTCATGAGCAAATGCTTTATGTTTGTTATTGGTCTCTGTATAATGCTTTCTTCATAAAAGGAATGATTTTAGGTTGATACACAGTCTATTCTCGTAGATATATGTTAGGTAAAAGAATAGGTTTCATGCATGGATATTGTCTACTCTTCAATTATGTTGGTTAAAATAATGATTTCCATGCTTATATGTTGTTTGATCTTGGTAGATGTTAGTTTTCATACTGTTTGTTGGATAGTTTTCATATGTAACATGATGGATATCATGAACATCCAACCTGTGCTCACGTCTTGGATGTATCATGTTATTTCATTGGATAGTTCTAAGCAATATACCTATTATAATATAGGTGTGTCTGTTGTTTTTCTTTGTATAATAAAATTGTCTTTAGGAGACACAAACTGTTTTTAATAAAATTGTTAGTATGAACCTTATAATCAAACAAGTGGTATTATTGTTGTTCTCTGTAAATCATTTTCATGCACGTACACTATTTATTCCATGGATGTATGATATTGTAATTAAAGCATGTTTAGTATCACGATTATAAACCAAAGTAATTGTGTTGTTTGTTACAGTATATGAACAGCTTTGCATGACATTCATGTAAACACGTTATAGGATATATATTATGCATTTCATTGGCTAATAAAGAAGATAATAACGGCGTTTCTACGTGAGTTCAGAAACTTAAGAGGTTTCTCAGATGTATAAACAGCATGTTTGAGCAAGTTAAGAAACTTAAGAGGTTGCTCTTACTCAACGAGTGGGGAGTTCGGAGACTGAAGAGGTTGTTCTCACCTAACGGTAAAATGGTAAATGGTAATGAATGTAAATGTATATGGATCTGTTTTAACTAGGTTTGTAGATTGAAGAGGTTGTTCTTATGTAAAAACAAATCCAAGAGGTGAGTTCGGAAACTGAAGAGGTTGCTCTCACCCACCTTAAAATGGTATATGAAACTAAACCATGTAGAATTGTCATAGAGTGAAGGTTGCATTACATTTTATATTCCTTACTGGGCAATAGGCTCATTATTTCTCCTGTGACGTAGGTATGAATGTTCAGCTGGATGAAGTACATGTTGAAGGAGCGTGACATGATGCGAGCTTATGTTACCATGCGCAAGACGACCTAGGAGTTATGGCTCTATTAAATAAAGTTGTTTTCAAATGCATAAGATATTGTCATGGATTTAAGTATTTTATTATGTTATTTCTATAAGACGATTTAATGTTTTATTCTGCATAATGTACTCTGATATATTTCAATAAAATATGTTTTAAATGAGATTTTAAAATGTTCAAAAAGTTACGAAAAATCTATAAATTGATATGGGATGTTACAAATATGGTATTAGAGCATAACCGAGTCTAATGCAGTTCTGTAGACTGCTGGTAACATGAGATCGGTCATGACATACTTCTTCAACTGTAAGTGTTGTATTTATTGTGCTAAGCATGAATTCGTTCTGTTATATTTGACAATTTATGTTAATTGCTTAGTTTTACTAACATCCTTATATATAAAATATTGTGATAAATAATTAACTAAGTCTTTCTTAGAATAATTAGTTTAAGACTTAATTAGGAATATTAACCATTAAATAACATAATGTTAGAATCCTTTTATGCCTAATGAACCTCAAGCTTCCTAATTTATACTCTCTACAACAATTAGTCTTTGAAATAGGTCTTGTAACCAAAATCCATATCGTTGTAGGATAATAGAATGGCAAAAGGAACCAGAGAAAATGTTCAAGCCAATAATGTCAACGACAATAATGACAATAGGAATGAAGTTGTTAGATATGAGAATAACGCTCCGCAAGATGTCAGAAATAATGTTCTTGATCGCCTGACAACAATTGTCGAATGCCTCGCTGAAAAGTAAAACGAGAATGGGAATCAGCGACAATTGGTTACTCCGGTAGAAGCTGGTTGGGAGAAGTTCAGGAGACTCAAACCTCCTTGCTTAAATGGGATTATGTAACGACACAGATTTTCGTTTGTCTTAAAATACGTTTAAATTTTTGAAAATTTTGTTAAGCAACTAAAACGTTGTTCAGGAGAAATCTTTGGCTTTGAAATCAGAGTCTATTTCTAAAAATCCGATCGTTACCAAAACTCATTTCAACATTCATTAACTAATGGAAAACTATCATTTTAAAATTAGCATAAGCGATATAAAAAAATGTATTTTTAAATGTTGCGGAAGCGTAACTAAAGTCAATACTTCTCAAGATATATATCGAAAATGGAAATAGGAATATTACTAAAAATGTAAGTTTGGGTTTAAAGTTAAACACGTAGCCTACTAAATACTAGAGATTAGAGTTTTGGAAGTACTTAACGTCTTACAAACGCGTTCATCATTAAACTGTATAAACAATTTCTCCCTTCATTCGATGCCATTCAACTCTACTCGGGTTTTGCCTCTCCGGATATGCCACAGGCTCCACGGGAATGGCCTCCTCCACTACTCTTGGTACAATCATCTCATTACCTACACCACAAGTAAGGACGTGAGCTTACGCCCAGTAAGGAAATGGGCTAATACAATTATGTGTACGCTTATGCCTTTCTTTGGTTCTGGTGGAATGGGGGCCACCCAAACCAATCTTTCCTTACGTTCATTCTTTCGTTCATTCTTTTACTCGTACTTCAAGCTAGAGATTGGAGGGGTCTTAGGGGATAAATAGTTGATCGAACTTAACCCTTTATTTGTGACTAAGTCCCCGTTCCCGTCAAGGTAGAGGGCTTCGCCTAGCCGCAGACTAGTTTCGCTACCCATAGGCCCCCCAACTCCCTTATCTTCCCTTTCCGGCGTATCCCGCCTTCGAGGTTTCTTCCCTTCCAGCGTATTCCGCCTTCAAGGATTCTTTCAATGATAGGCGTATCCCGCTTAACCTAAAACATTCTTTTCTTATCATTTTCCTCACTCCTGTATGTGAGTACCACCCAGAGGAGGTACTCCCTACTTTGTTTCTATTACGTGCATGCATGAGGACACTTCTAAACCGGCTAACACATACATGAATAAGCATGACGATACTTCAAAGATTTTACAATTAACTATAGAAGAGAGAAATTTAACGCACATAAGGACAATAAAAAGTACATTCACATATACGTAGGGTAACCAAAGAAAACGCGTATAACAAACTTAACGAGAAATTCTTGAGAGCATTTCAACGATAAATTCCTCCAACATGCTAGCAACCCACATGCTATTAAATGAGATGAAATCATATGGAAATGAAACGAACTTGACAACATAGAGCAGCATAAGATATAATAACTAACTAATTAACAAATCATGCTCCTTAAAGAGGTAAATAAACAGCAGCAAAGTATGGAAAACAGAACAGTGAAAACATGCTTTCGAACGACTAAAATACAGCAGCGAATTATTGAAGTAAGGCAGCAAAACATGCTTCTTAATAATTAAAAACATCAGCGAATGATAATAATCGAAATGAAATAGCAAAATGTGCTTCTCAATAGCAGAAAATAAACGCTAATCATGTCGACTACTACGGCAGCAAGATATCGAAGGTAGAACAACGGAAAATGCTTATTAATCGACTAATGTACAGCAGAAAATAATAATGAAACGAACAACAAAACATGCTTTTAAACACCTAAAAATAGCAGTGAATTACGACGAATTAAAACAACAAAGCATACTTTTTAAACACCCTAAAACAACAGCGAATTTTCCTAAAAACAGCAGCAAATTACGTCGAGTAAACACAGCGAAATATGCATTCAAACATCCAAATATAGCTGCAAATTACATCGAATTAAAACAACAAAGCATGCTTTTAAACACCCTAAAACAGCAGCGAATTCTCCTAAAATAGCAGCGAATTACGTCGAATTAACACAACGAAACATGTGTTTAAACATATAAATATAGCAGTGAATTTCATCAAATTAAAACAACAAAGAATGCTTTTTAAACACCCTAAAACAAAAGCAAATTCTCCTAAAAACAGCAGCAAAGTACGTCGAATTAACACAGCGGAACATGCGTTTCAACATCTAAATATAGCAGCGAATTGCGTTGAATTAAAGTAACAAAGCATGCTTTTTAAACACCCTAAAATAGTAGCGAATTCTCCTAAAAACAGCAGCGAATTACGTGGAATTAACACAGCGGAACATGCTTTTAAACATCTAAATATAGCAGCGAATTACGTCAAATTAAAACAACAAAGCATGCCTTTTAAACAACTAAAAACAGCATCAAATATTGTCGAATTAACACAGCGAAACATGCATTTAAGTATCTAAAATTAGTAGCGAGTTACGTCGAATTAAAACAACAAAGCATGCTTTTTAAACACCTACAAACAGCAGGAGATTATCGAAAAGAACAACAGAAAATTCACCTAAAAAAAAACTGCAACGAATTCTCCTAAAAACAGCGGGGAATTATGTCGAATTAACACAGTGAAACATGCTTTTAAGCATCTAAAAATAGCAGCGAGTTACATTGAATTAAAACAGCAAAGCATGCTTTTGAAACACCTACAAATAGCAGCGAATTATTGTGAAAAACAGCAGCAAATTCACCTAAACAGCAGCGAATTCACCTAGAAAAAATAGCAGTGAATATGACGAAACAAAGCAGCGAGAGATATCAAAGCAAACAGCAAAAATATGCTTTTTTATCACCTAAATTACATCAGCGAGAGATATTGAAACAAACAGTGAAAATATGCTTTTTATCAACTAAATTACAGCAGCGAGAGATATCGAAACCAACAGCAAAAATATGTTTTTTTTTATCGACTAAATTACAGCAGCGACAAATATCCAAACAAACAGAACAATTAAACATGCTCTTGAATGGCCAAGAAAACAACAGCAAAATGTCGAACAAGAACAACGAAATGTGCATTTTTAACAACTAAATTAGAGCAGAAAATTATCGAAAACATAACGATTAAGCATGCTCTTGAATGGCAAAGAAAATAGTAGCAAAATGTCGAGCAAGAATCGCAAAAATGTACATTTTAACAACTAACTCATAGCAGCGTTTTCCAACAGAATTGGGATGACAGAAGATGGAGTCTAGCTCATTCATGCTCAGCAGTTACCTTAATCTCTCAGTTCATAGTCTACCTTATTCAGTTTAACAGTTGATGAAGATTTAACAACTAAGCCCATACATATCATTCAGGAAAAACCCATTCATTAAGCAAGCTAAAGCATTCAACGAGGAGGAATGTAAAAGTTCAAAGCACCTAACTAATTGATAGAGATACATCTACACATAAATCGTCACAGAATTCCAACAACATGCAATACTTCACGCACACACACATTTCCTTGGGTGTAGGGCCTCCAAATGGCTAACGACTACCCCACGTTCCTTACCCTTGAAGACGATTTGGTGAACGACAGCAGCTCCCTCCTACTCCCTCTCTCCTTGTAGGAAGAAACACCAAACTCCCGTGAAGAAGAGGATGAAGAAGCTGGAGATAAAGGGTCGACTCCATCTTCTGGAAGACAAGCCGTACACCCACCAGGGGAGGCGCAGGTGGCCAACTCCCTCCTGGTCGGGTCCTGGTGGCAGCTTCGTGTCGAGGAGGAACATTTCCATTGGCTGATTCGTTGATTTGCTCCACTTTTCCCTGTCGCAAAATCTGTGATGATTTGGATGGGCGAGGAGAGGTCCCTGCTCACTAAAGGCTCTGCTCGCTAGGAGGGTCTATCTTCACCAAACGGCGTCGTGGTCTTCTTGGCAGTTCTCTCTCCCTCTCACACTCCCCCTTTTTCCTTTCACAGAATGGGTGAAGGGCATTCTGTTTATTTTTTATTTTTTATTTTTTTATTTCCTTACTTGACGGGTTCGAGATGAACCCGTTCAGCCAACCCCCTTCCACATCATAATTTCTCATTTCTCCAATCCTTTATAAATTCCAATCCTTCCAATTATTTCTCCTTTTATCTTAATTTCCCCTCTTTAATTTATTTATCCCACTAATTAAATTAATTAATTAAATTAGCACCCATTTTACATTTCCAAATTTATCCAAGTCTTTCCTTAATCTAAAATCCCACCAATATGCCTTTGGTAATGCCCAGATAGTAATCCAATCATCCTCGTTAAATTTTGATATATAAATTCGGGGTATTACAGATTATGGCTGATGCCGTTTGTGCTGAAGAGTGGATTCTGTCTTTAGAGGATATGTTCGATTACACAAAAATTAGGTAGACCAAGAAGGTTTCATGTGCTGCGTATCTACTAACTCAAGATGCATGGTTTTGGTGGGATATTATTAAGGTGGCACATGACATACGAACTTTATCTTGGGATCAATTTAAGGAGATCTTCTACGAAAAGTACTTCAGCCAGACTGTTTGATAAAAGAAGCCACTAGAATTCGTTATGTTGCGCCAAACTGGATCTATATCCGAATATGTGAGGAAGTTCGAAGCACTCACTCGGTTTGCATCTCATCTGGTAGCAAATAATGAACACAAAGTCCATCAGTTTGTCCATGGACTGAAACTTAAAATTCTTAGAGGAGTTAAGATTTCTGGTACTCCAGGTGTTCCTTATTCAAAGATTATTGCTAAAGCATTAGAAGTGGAGGAACACCTGGAGTACCAGAAATCTTAACTCCTCTAAGAATTTTAACTTTCAGTCCATGGACAAACTGATGGACTCTGTGTTCATTATTTGCTACCAGATGAGATGCAAACCAAGTGAATGCTTCGAACTTCCTCACATATTCAGATATAGATCCAGTTTGGCGCAACATAACGAATTCTAGTTCCTTATTCAAAGATTGTTGCTAAAGCATTAGAAGTGGAGGATGCTAAGTTAATGGTGGCTCAACAGCGGGAGGTGAAGGGTGGACCTATGATAAACAAAGGGACAAAAAGGGGTTCATAACATGAAATACAACAAATGAAGGATAAACGCCCAATGAATATGACAACCACTGCTGTAACGACCCCGATTTTTATTTACTTTGAAAATCGCATAAAATTTAAAACTTTTTCTTTTATAAAATCAGAGTGAAACTTTTCTTATAAAAACCTATCGTTAAAACTCTTTACTTAAAACATTTTGCAGAAGAAGTAATAAAATTCTTTTATAAAACACAGCAAAATTAAAACAAAACATTAAAGAATATTAAATAATTTACAACCATTTTACAAACCATTTCCTTTTAAAACTCTTTAGCCCAGCTAGCCACAAGATCCACCTGTGCAAATCCTTCATCAATTGTCTTTGACCTGTTCAGCTGTTTCTCGTACGATACCTACATCACAAGACCTAAACTAATGAGCCTAATGCTCAGTAAGTGATAAAAGAAATGCAATGCAAATGATATGAATGATCATACAATCCATTACAGAAGAGAACCGTATCTCTTCTGGAAGTCAGGGTGGAATACTCCCAGGGTCATGTGACTGAACCATTTCACTCCAATGGGGAGATATATCCATCGGGGGTGTTCCACATGCCGGTATCCTCACTTTTGTTAAAGACGTTGGGGGTTTAGGAATGCGGTAAAGGTGAACCCAGCTTCCATGTAGCTAACTCTAAACCTACCACTCCCTACGTGGGAGGAATACTACCGTATGGAAGTGTCACCGATCTCCCAAACCCCCACACGCCTATTTACATATATTAGGATGACATACATAATGCACGTGAATAAATATAGTGCTATATGATAAAAATGTCTAATAAACATATCATTAAAAGAACACACACTAGGCAATCCTAATTCTTGCGATGTAGGGTCCGAAGACCAAAACTCAGTAAGTATCAACTTACCTGGATGTGTTACGTTCTCACTTAATTGCTATCTTCTTCCTTTTTAATACCTTCACATTTAAAAACATTCATTCATTAATAGAGTTGTTTAATATATCTATTAATCTAAACGTCTTTCTATCCCAATTTCTTGTTACTTAATAAAATCTCCTAATTAGAACTGTTTCATTAACTCTTGCTTAGCATAATAAATTATCCTCGATATTCGTTTTCAATTATTATCATGCCTTCGTCTAATTAATATCTCAATTCTCGACTAATAGAGTATAATACCAAAAGCTGAAATTTAACAGGTTTATTTTCATGCAAAATAACACTTCTAATATCTAACTTCCAACCAACAGTTTAACAATCCCTTATTAACATTTTTGATAACTATATCAATAGCAATTCCAACTTAACCAAAATTTCCATTCATAGTTAATAGATTATTGATCTCAATAATTCATGTTTCACAAGGCATTAAAGGCAGTAGCTAAAACATATTATCAACAGAGGATTGACTTCCCAAAACATACACCAAACAAAGCATTCCAACAGAATATAACTCTTCCATTCAAAAATGTAATAGACAAAGAACATTTATCCAAACATTCCTCAACAATGTCCACAGAACCACAGCAAATCATAGAGTCCTTTTTAATCCTTTATCTTCTACTTATTATCACAGTTCATCAGTAACAAAAGCATCGATGAACATAAATAAACAACAGAGGCCATCATTGACACCCAAAAAAATAATAACAACAGGGAAACAATACCATTCAAAACCACTTAAAATCCACAAGCAGCAGGTTATTCATTCCATCCAATAAACTTATCCAGAATCCAAACAGCGGATACATTTGCTATCATAGAACACTATTAGGCAGTGGCTACTTCAGAGTTATAAACAACGATCAATAGCATCCAAACGACACTCAAAAACAGAATCCAAATAAGTAAACAACAAGCATCTTACCGAGGCCAGGAGCATCACCACATTCATCCTCGTACTCTGTCCTCATCTCGAATCTCAACTCTGTCTCCCAGCCAACATTCTCTCGGTCATTAACTTCAGAAGCATCACTCACTCCAGCTCACACATCCAACACTTCTTCACTAGCTCAACCTCTAGAGCACATTCATATTCTTCAACAATGATGATCATCAAGCAATAGGGCATATTTCATCAAGTAAATCCATAGACGAAAGACAGTGAAGGAAGCACCACCTTAAGCATACTCGATATGCAGAGAGGACCCGAGGGACAGCAGTTCACCCCTTTCCTCACACTCTATAACATTCCAGAACACAAAAGCACATCTCCTTCCTGTTTCCAGCTCTCGGTCATTAACACTGCCCGAGCTTGTCCTGTCTACTGCCATCAACTTATAGGCAGAAAGGGATAACTAGTACAAACATAGGAAAATTGTACTCTTCAAGGGAAGTGGTCCACTTACCAAATTCTATGTGGAAGGCCAGCCAGAACTGCTACTAGAGGAACCAATTCCAGCTTTGTCCAATCTTGAACAAACCGAACCAGCCACACGAACAAGATCCGTCGTACTCAGTCATCGCCAAGCGCTGCTGATTCTTTGTCGTCATCGTTCCATCGCAGCCGAACGACACCAGCCACCGGCAATCGACGGAGCATCACAGTCTAACGCCCCACCGATCTATCTGCGAAGTGAAACTCAAGCCCTAGCTCGCCAGTCATTGCGTTGCTCGCAACCCGCACAACGTCGGCATCTATCGCCGGACAATGCATGCCCGATCCTTCCCGTCATCCATCGCCCTCATTCTCCCTCGCGTCGCCTTCGCCTTTCCCGATCTCTCTCTCTATTCTTCTCTATTTTGTCACTTCTCCCCCCTCAATCTCTCGTTCTTTCTCTCAAATGGCCGAAGGCCACCTAATTCCAATCAAACCGATTCAGGGGTGAACCGGTTCATCCCCCCACTTTTTATAAATTCTTCTGTTTTTTTTTATTTAATTCATTTCATTTAATTTAATAATTCAATCAAATCCTCTTTTCATTTATTAAATTTTCCCCCATTAATTATTCCATTTTAATTTATTATTTATTTTCCTCCTTTTAATTAAAATCGTGTCACCTATTTTTGGACCGAGTCGAACCTAATCGGTTAAGTTCATATATAACAATTACGACTTTGGTAATATCCCCATAATTTATTCAACTAATTCGAATATCCCCAATTATTTTTCAATTTATCATTTTTAAATTTCAATATAAAAATCAAGATATTACAACTGCCCTACCTAATATGAGGAGCCAACCATTTATTCAATATCCAAAGTGCAAAAAGAACCATCTTGGAGAATGCAGAATGGGTATTGGTCGGTGTTTTAAGTGTGGAGAACCTAGGCAGAATGGGTATTGGTCGGTGTTTTAAGTGTGCAGAATGGGTATTGGTCGGTGTTTTACGTTAATGATATAGCGGCATATATTTTATTCGATTCCAGTGCTACGCATTCCTTTATTTCTAAAGAATTTAGTACAAAGATAAAATGCTTCCCTGAAATAGAAGAAAGTAATCATCACGTCCCCCCACCCTCCGGCGAATATCTAATTACCAATGGAATCCTAAAGGCTTATGCCATCAAAATAAATGATCAAATTTTCAATGTCGATTTGATTGTCGAAGACATGAATGGGTACGATATTATCTTGGGAATTAACTAGCTATCCCATCATCAAGCAATAATTAATTGCAGAAGAAGAGAAGTAATATTCTTCTTCCCGGATGGTAAACAACATACGTTTGTTGGAGTTAAGGAAAAAGGTAGATTGACTATTTTCTCTATGCTTAAGGCTGAACAGTTAATGAACAATGGAGATGAAGGGTTTCTTGTTAATATATTGGATACTACGGCTGCATCAAAAATAAGGGTGGACGAGATTTCCATTGTTCAAGATTTTCCTGATGTTTTTTGAGAACAACTTCTTGGATTACCTCTAGATCGGGAAATAGAATTCGTGATTGATCTTCATCCTAGAACGGGACCAATTTCAAAGAATCCAGAATTGAAGGTCCAGCTTGAGGAATTGAAAAATAGTGGATTCATTCTTCCCATTTTTTCATCGTGGGTTGCTCCGGTGCTATTTGTGAAAAAGAAAGATGGGTTGATGAGGATGTGTATTGATTATTGCGAGTTAAATAAAGTAATTATAAGAACCAATACCCTCTGCCAAGAATTGATGATTTATTCGATCAATTGCAAGGAGCATGTGTCTTCTCAAAGATCTACCTCTGGTCTTGATACTATTAGTTGAAGATTAAGCCTGATGATATTCCCAAAACAACATTCAGGACGAGATATGGACACTATGAGTTTTTAGTTATGTCATTTGGACTAACTAATGCCCCGACGGTGTTTATGGATTTAATGAATCGGGTGTTTAGTGAGTACTTGGATAAATTCATTATTGTATTTATCGGTGATATACTAATTTACTCGTGCTCTGAGGAAGAACATAAAGAGCATTTAAGGATTTCTTTGTCTATATTAGCAAGACACAAATTGTATGCGAAGTTCCCTAAATGTGAGTTCTGGCTAAGCAAGGTGAGTTTTCGTGGTCATGTAATCTCTAAGCTTGGCGTTGAAGTAGACCATGTAAAGATTCAGGTAATAGTTGAATGGTTACAACCAAAGAATGTGGGAGAAGTAAGGAGCTTCCTTGGCTTGTCAGGATACTACAGAAGATTTATAAATGGATTCTCAAGAATTGCCCTACCCTTAACGGGTTTGACAAAGAAAAATGCACGATTTTGGTGCACGGACGAATGTGTTAAGAGCTTTCAAGAGCTGAAACGTTGTCTAACTTCGGCTCCTGTCTTGTCCCTACCCATTCACAAATTTATTACAACGCTTCTAAAAATGTTGGGTGCTGTACTTATCCAAAATGGAAAGGAAATTACATATGCCTCTTAACAATTGAAACCGTATGAGGCAAATTATCCAACACATGATTTGGAGCTTGCTGCTGTCATGTTTTCTCTTAAGATTTGGAGACACCTATATGGACAACGATGTGAAATATTTTCGGACCATAAGAGTTTAAAGTACATTTTCACTCAAAAGGAATTAAATATGAGACAATGGCAGTAGTTAGAATTGGTGAAGGACTATGACTATGAAATTAAGTATCACCCTAGAAAAGCAAATGTGGTGGCTGACGCTCTTAGTAGAAAGATGGCCGTGATGAATGTCGTACGTGAAGAATTACCGGATGAAATCTATTTCGATATACTAAATATCAATATGCAATTAGTTACTACACAGTTAACTACTCTTTTTTCCACTTTGACATTAAAGCCCTCGTTGTTGGAAAGAATTAAATAGGCTCAACTTGAAGATCAGAAGTGTGAAGAGTATAAGCAATACCCCACTCTTGAAAAATACTTACATTTTTCCATCTCAGGCGATGGGATTGTGATGTTTAAGGACAGATGGTATCTACCGAAAAGATCTGAATTAAGGATGGTAATCTTAAAGGAAGCTCATTTCTCAAGTTTTTGTATGCATTCTGGCTATAATAAGATGTATAAAGACCTGAAGTTACATTACTACTCACTTGGTATGAAATATGATGATGTTGCTTTGTGTCACGTGTGTCAAAGGGTGAAAGCAGAACATCAAAGACCTGGAGGTATGTTACAGCCAATGCCTATCTCTGTATGGAAGTGGGAACATGTCACTATGGATTTTGTTTCTGGTCTACCCAGGACTATAAGAGGACATGATGCGATCTGGGTAATCGTTGATAGGTTAACTAAAGTTTCTCACTTTTTGCTAGTAGCTATGACCTATAAAATTGATCAATTTGCTAGATTATATGTCAAAGAAATTGTACGTCTACATGGAGTACCTGTGACTATTGTATCTTATCATGACCCAAGATTTACATCTACATTTTAGAAATGTTTAAATAAAGCTATGGGTACGGAATTAAAATTTAGTACAACCTTTCATCCCCAAACTGATGGATAAAAAGAAAGAACGATTCAAATATTGGAGGATATTTTATGGGCATGTGTATTAGAATTTCATGTCGGATGGGGGAAAATGCTTCCTTTGGTGGAATTCACATACAATAATAGCTTTTAGGTTACGATTGGAATGACACCTTATGAAGCTTTGTACGGACATAAGTGTAGATCTCCCTTACACTGGGATGAGGTCGATGAAGCATAATTCTATGGACTGGATATGATATAACAAACTAAGGAATCTATTGTGATCATTCGTCAACGAATGCTGGCTGCTCAAAGTCGCCAGAAGAGTTATGCTGAAAATCGTTGTAGGGAGCTAGAACTTGAGGAAGGAGACTTGGTGTGATATGTTGGTCTGTTCCCTATTACAAAAAGAATTGGGAAAATGGCATATCAGTTACTACTGCCAACGAAAAGAGATGGAGTTCATAATGTATTCCATGTGTCCATGCTGGGGAAATGTTTGGGAAATACAGTCTAGGTGGAACCGGAAGAGCATGTTATTCTTCAACCAAATTTGAGTTATCCAGAATTGTTTCTGTAACTGAAATTTTAAGAACAAAATTTAAAAAAGGAGGAGAGGATATAACACCCCGAATATTTAAGTTCGTGTAATTATTGGATTTAGTGAAAATATGAATTATTGGTATTTTATTGAATATTAGAAATTGTATATAATATATATTAAGGAAATTACATAAAATTAGTTGAAATTCACTGAATAAATTGCGAGATCAATCGCGGTGGACGATTGTTGCTTGCGCGATCAACTGGCGTGATTGGCCGGTGATGCAAAAAAAGTGAAATATGCGAGCAATGACTAAAATGGTGGTCGATCACCCTTCAGCTGAAATGATTGACCGTTATTTATTGTCAACGTCTGGAGACGAAGCTCAATCGTCTGAACACCGAACGTCTGGACTTTTGACGTTCCAATGTCATCAACACCTCTTGTCTTCAATGAGTGATTTTTCAGTCAATGAAGCCATGTATAAATAAGTGTAAACTAATATTCTGTAAAAAAAAAAGGACCAGGAAGAAAGAAAGAGAGAGAGGATTCTAGAGAAGTATTCTACCACGGAGGAGGATCGGAACTGAGGAAATTAAGGAGGAGTAGCGAACGAGGTAAGGAATATTTGCATGTGGTTACATCGCAGGAGTAGGGTTTTGTGCATGGGTTGCTCTTTGTTGATCTTTGTGAATTTCTATTCTTAGTAAATGTCAGTTTAATGGATGAGCAAATACTTTCTGTTTATTAAATTTTGTGTGATTTAATTCATGAGCAAATGCTTTCTGTTTGTTATTGGTCTCTATATATTGCTTTCTTCATAGATGTTTGCTAAAGGAATGATTTTAGGTTGATGTCTGTTCTCTAAGATATATGTTAGGTAAAAGAATAGTTTTCATGAATGGATATTGTCTGCTCTTTAATTATGTTGGTGAAAATAATGATTTCCATGCTTATATATTGTTTGATCTTCTTAGATGTTAGTTTTCATACTATCTGTGGGATAGTTTTCATATGTAACATGATGGATATCATGAACAACCTACCTTTCATCACGTCCTAGGTGTATCATGTCATTTTTTTGGATAGTTCTAAGCAATATACCTGTTATAATATATGTGTCTCTGTTGTTTTTCTTTGTATTAAAAAATTGTCTTTAGGAGAGACGAATTGTTTTAATAAAATTTTTAATATTAACCTTAGAATCAAACAAGTGGTATTATTGTTGCTCTCTGTAAATCATTTTCATGCACGTATGTTATTTATTCCATGGATGTATGATATTGTAATTAAAGCATGTTTAGTATCACGATTATAAACCATAGTAATTGTGTTGTTTGTTACAGTATATGAACTGCTTTGTATGACATTCATGTAGACACGTTATGGGATATATGTTATGCATTTCATGGGCTAATAAAGAAGATAATAATGGTGTTTCTACGTGGGTTCGGAAACTTAAGAGGTTGCTCACATGTAGAAACAGCTCGTTTGAGTAAGATCGGAATCTTAAGAGGTTGCTCTTACTCAATGAGTGGTGAGTTCAGAGACTGAAGAGGTTGTTCTCACCTAACGGTAAAATGATAAACAGTAATGAATGTAAATGTAGATGGATCTGTTTTTACTGGGTTCGGAGATTGAAGAGGTTGTTCTCATGTAAAAACAAATTCAAGAGGTGAGTTCGAAAACTGAAGAGGTTGCTCTCACCCACCTTACAATAGTATATGAAACTAAAGCATGTAGAATTGTCATAGAGTTAAGGGTACATTACATCTTATATTCCTTACTAGGCAATAGGCTCATTATTCCTCCAATGATGTAGGTATGAATGGTAAGCCAGATGAAATACATGTTAAAGGAGCGTGACGTGATGTAGGCTTATGTTACCATGCACAAGACGACCTCGGGGGTTATGGCTCTATTAAATAAAGTTATTTTTGAATGTATAAGATATTATCATGGATTTAAGTATTTTATTATGTTATTTATGTAAGATGATTTAATGTTTTATTCTGCGTAACGTACTCTGATATATTTCAATAAAATATGTTTCAAATGAGATTTTAAAATGTTCAAAAATTTACAAAAAATCTATAAACGGAAATGGGATGTTACATATATGGGGGTGACTACTCATTTCATTGATGCAAATTGGTCTTTGTAAAAAAAGATTATCAATTTTTTTGTCATCCCTAATCATAGAATAGAAACTATTATTATGATTATAGTAAAATGTTTATTGGATTTGGGGATAGAGAGAGTTTTGAATGTCACATTTGATAACGCTTCTACCAATGAAATTGCTTTGAATCATTTGGTTAAGACAATTAAATACTATAATGATTTGGTGCTTGATGGAGAGTTTGTACATGTCAGATGTTTCGTTCATATTAATATTTGATTGTTTTCAATTGCCTAAAAGAGTATAATGATTCTACTATGAAAATTCATAAATCTGTGAAATATGTCAGGTCTTCTGTTATGAGGATGCAAAAGTTTAATGCATATGTGGAAACTGCGAAGATTATATGCAAAAGTAGCATGTGTCTTAATGTTACAACTCGATAGAACTCAACATACTTAATGTTAAACACTACTGAAAAGTTTGAAAAAACTTTTGCAAAGTTGAATGAATATGATAGTCAATATGTATACGAATTTCTTCAAGATGAGAATGTAAAAACTCCTCCAACTAATGAAGATTGGTGTGTCGTTCGTCAATTCATAGTATTCTTGAATTTTTTTTTACATGACTGTATGTTTCGTCAACTTTACATACTACCAACAATGTATTTTTCTTAGAAAGATGTAAACTTCATAGAGTTATCAAGAAATTTATTACAATGGTAACTCATCACTAAGAACCATGACATTTAATATGCAAATTAGTATGAAAAGTACTAGGAAAAGTTTAGCAAAGTCAATCACTTTATGTATGTTGCTGTTGTGCTTGATCTACAATATAAACTGATGTTTGTGAAGCATATGAAATTGCATGGATTAAAGATGACCAATGAATTGATAAAGAATTGGAACATACAATTAGAAGATTTTATTCTGAGTACAAAATGGATTCACCAAAAAATAATATGGAACAAGCATTTACTTCTAGGCCTATGGTTGATGTTACTCATGACAATTTGGATGATAACGGGTTTGAGTTGACATTTCATACAAAATTGAACAATGAAGATGATTTTGTCAATAGAAATGAAGTTAAAAATTATATTTCTGGAAAACTTGAGAGTTTTTCAATTGATATGGATACATTTAGTTGGTGGAGAATGCACACTACAGAATATCCAACTTTGAGTAAAATAGCAAAACATGTGTTTGCTATTCCTATTTTAACAATTGCCTCCAATTAGCATTCAATTGTGGTGGTCGAGTGTTAGATTCTTTTTGGACTTCCTTAACTCGAAAAGCTGTAAAAAGTCTCATTTGCCTTCAAAGTTGGATTCATGATTCCAATAGGCTTACAAATATTTACGAATTATTGGAAGAAGTAACACAATTTGAAAAATGTATAATTATTTATATTTTTTTCTATTCAATATTAGTTGGTTTATATGTTATTCTAATTATTTATTTTTTGTAGATTTTGACAATTTTATAACGGCAGCAAACAAAGATTCATATTTTTAACACTACTTTCTCTCAAGTGACGGTGTTTCTATTAATTCTTCTCTTTGATTATTCATTTCATTTCTCTAAATGTACGGATTTATTTCAAATATAACATTATATTTTTGCCATTTATCATCTCTTATCTATGTTTCAAATAATTATAATGAATCAATCATTGTTATTTTGTTGCTACGATTTCTTAATGTTATTTCTCTATATTCTACTGGATTGGCAATACGCAATTGTATGCCAACCACATTATCACCTTTGTACTTTTATCAAGTTTGATTGAAAGATTAGTTGTGAGTTTTAAACAATCATTGTTTTCCTTCAATAATAGTTTTAATCCTATAGTATAACTTTCTGCAATTTGATTTTGAAATAGGTTTTAGGTGTTGTTGATAATAAGATATTATAGATAATATTCATGTTACTATCTTTTTGTTTATGTTTATTTTTTCTTGTGCAGTTTTTTGAATTTTTTGAT
Source organism: Begonia loranthoides (assembly GCA_022433065.1). Taxonomy (NCBI): domain Eukaryota; kingdom Viridiplantae; phylum Streptophyta; class Magnoliopsida; order Cucurbitales; family Begoniaceae; genus Begonia; species Begonia loranthoides. The sequence continues at coordinate 22,675,832 of CM039475.1, read as the reverse complement.
TTCTGAAAATTGAATGACATTGCAGCATAATCCAATTAGGAGGCTCACCTATAAAACTGCAATTCGCTACTAGGAAGTCATCATACATGGCATGATATGATGATCTCTTTCTTTCTTCCTTTTTAAATGAATTTTAACATTTTCACAATCCTAAAGGAAGCCAAAAACTACAACTTTTTATTTTGTACCAAAAACAATTTCTGGGCAGATTCAATATGAGTACTGAACTTAAAAAATTGAACAAAAAACCAAAAAAACTGAGTCCAAAACCAAAAAAAAAAAAACAAGCATAAAACCAAATAACCAGAGCCCAAAACTAGAAAAAAATAAAACCAAAACCGAACCGATGAAAACCAAAAATCAAGATTCCATTTTTGGTATGATTTCTCAATGTCATCGGTTCAGTGTTAGTTTTTAAATAGAAAAACCAAATCGAGTCAATTCGGTTCTAGTTTAGCCTAAAACAAAATCGAACTGAACTGTTTCCATGCCTAAAGATGGAGCATATCTTATCTCCTATCAATCATCTAGCGTAGAAGAGACTCTCTCTGTGACCCAAATTTCTTTTCGAAATCAAGCCTTTTTTGAAATTTCTTTTATTTCAAACATTTTAAAACCTCCTGAAAACATATACATTTAAACAATTAAAACACTTTTCTCGTACCTTGAAATCATTTACGTAGCGGAAGACTCTTAAATGTTTATTTCCTTAAAACATTACATAGCGGAATCGTAATGCTCAAATAATATAAATCGTAACAAAAATTATTTTTAATAAAAGTCCATACATCATACACTTTCCCTTAATAACTATTTTCATAAAACATAAGTTGTTCTTCAAACTTTACCCATGCAACTATTCTTGTTGTAACAATACCAAGTCTTTATCATTATGGAGATACTTCCTCAGCTGCATCTTTCATCCATCTTTCATCCATGTCTTTCCATCCATGAATCCTACATGCATAACAAAACTCATCTATAAGTCTATAGCTTAGTAAGTAATGAATAATGAAACATGAAATGCAATCATTAAAAAAAAAAATGTTGTTTCAATCTTTTTCTTTTCTGTTTCTATTTTTGTTTTTCTTCTTTCTTGTTATTTCTTTTTTCTTTCTTCTATTTTGATTACGTTCTTTCACTTTTCTAGAATGAATAGGCTTGGCAATGAGATACACACCACTATTTTCTAAACTTTGAGGAGACAGTCTCAAACTTTTGGAAGACAGACTCAAACGTTTGGGAGTCCTCTGTTAGCTGCCATCCATTTTAATGCACAGCAACCCAATGACCATTGGGATGGTCTACCCCCAACATCAACTAGAAACAAACTAATAGGCTTATTTACCCACTGGTCCAACCTTCGCACAACTTATCCTCTAGACCCATTTACATTTCCATCTTTTATCTTTTTTACATGAAAAACATTTGCATGAGAAAACATTTTCATTCATCTTTCTGGAAACATGATGCATGAAACAATGCAACTTGCATGCAATCTAACACGTCATCATCATTTAACAGAGCATATTATCCATCAACATCATCTAGTAGATCATCAAAACCTCAAATGAACTTTAACATCATCTAACAAATATTCAAATCTTCAAATCAACTATAACATTATCTAACAGGTCATCAACTATAACATAATCTAACATATCATCAAATCCTCAAAACAACTATAATACTAACTAACAGATCATCAAATCCTCAAAGCAACCCTAACTTTATCTAATAGATCATCACATATAACATCATCTAACATATCATCAAATAGGTCATCAACATCACCAAACTATACAATGTCATATAATAGAATATCAATAATCATCAAACAACAGAACATTCTTTAAAATCAACTTAGCGTGAATAATCATCGAACAATATAACGTTCTCTAAAATCAACTTTGCATTTTGTTGTGCAGTCTCAAAAGGCCAAACACATGCAGTCACTACTTACCTCTGATCCTTACTACAATTTCAGCAAATAATATTTACTTAACCCTTTAGTTCGTAGACCCCTCAGACACTGGAAAGAAATTGCTATCCTCAAGGGTCTCCTTTGCATAAAATGGATATCTACAACTAGAAAGTCTTTATCATATATTAAGTGACAAGACTCTTTAGGTTTCTCATTTGGATGAAGAAATATCATTTGAAGTGAAGAGACACTCCTTCTTGGCACTCATAAACATGTCCTGATTCATCCTCAACCTTTCTATTGATCTCACCCCATCAGCCGAGAGGACACCACCTTTCATATTTCCAAACGGTTGTATTAACTACAAAGGCGACTATTCCTCCATGGGTATTAATATTTTCGCGGCTAAAACGCAACTGATCATCCATTGTTATCATCTATAAAATGTCATCCTCACCTTTCTGAACGTCTTTCATCATCTAGAATTCTTTATGCTATAGGTGACCTTCTGTTGTGGAAGCCTGAGCTACCGCATCTGCTACCTTCGTATCCACTATGAATATTCACTCTCTTTAGCATAAGTCTACCATTCAACTTTTGCCACATCTTTCCTCGGATGCAGGTATTCTCATCCAAATGACATCATTTCCTTTTCATTTCTCTTTTTCCGCAAACACGTTCGCTCCTGCAGATACGCTCCTTAACATTACATGATGACGTTTCATCCTTTTATTTATACTGACACAAACACGTTTGCTACCGCAGACATGTTACGTAACATAACGCGGACATTTAATTTTGTTTTACTTAACTCTTTTCGAATGACATCCTTTCCTTCTACACGGAATCTTTCTTTTCCACAAAAACATCTTTCCTTAAATCCAACAATTCACGTTCCATCCTTTAAATTCAATCCAACGATCAGTCTTCCTCCCACATCCTTGCGACATCTTTGCTTCTGCGGACACCTATCCAAACATCCTTCCCTTTAATACGATGCTGTTTATTTTACAATCCTTTCTACCACGAATATTTCTTTTTTTTGCAGATACTTCTGTTTGTGCGGCATTGTTCCCTCCTGCGGACACCTAAACTCTCGCGACTCCACTATACACTTGCACCCTTCATTAAAAAGACAATGTTTTCCTTCTTTTATTTACTTGTTGCAGACGCGCACTCCTCCATGAATACATTCTCTTTTGTGATTCTACTATTCATAGCGTCCATTATTCCTGTACAACGTCATTCTTCTTCTCAGTGGATATCCATCAAATAATCTGCGGCTTAACATCACATATTTTGCAATACTTGTTTACCATGGACATGCACACTCCCGCTACTCTATTCACCAACACTTGTACGCATGAATCCTTTTCTATGGAAAACTCTAGAATTCTCCCCACTTTTTGGGGTTCAATTTAATATTTTCTAGCAATTATTTATCCAACTTGACCCATGTCATTCAAAATTTCCTCTTGACTCTTAAACACTCAAAATTACAAAATGAGGAAAATTTTGGGATGTTCCATTCTTCGTCATTAACTTGAATAATCATAACCCTCCATCTACCATCAATAAAGGACACTCATGTGAATAATTGGCCTCCTCCTCAATAGAAAACTCATCAACAATTGGCATCTCCTGAACCTCTCAATCACTTTCAATTTCACCAGTAGCCTCCCTGAAGATTATCACCCTTTGTTTAGGATACTATTGTGTAATGTGTCTCAGACCTAGGCTATTGAAGTACTTGATGTCTTTGCTTGTTTTTTATGTATCCTACACAGACTTCCCTTTCTCTTGAGCACTTACAAACAGAATCTTGCTAGCATTACCCTCCTTACATAATATTGTTATCAACTCTATAGAAGTATGCTTGGGTGTACTCGGACGATTAGAAGAGTAACTCATCCTCTCTACTTTGATGACTAACTGCATAACTTCTCCCATGGAGTTCTACTGCTCTAACTTTACTATATCACCAATGTTCCAGTTGAGCCCTCTAAGAAAATGATTGATGGTCTACTTCTTTGGCTCATTAGATCCTCAAGATATCAAACTCTGCAACATAATCAACACATATAACTCCCTGAACCAAATTTTGCATGCGAAAGTACAACTTTTATCTGTAGTTCCTGACACAAATCTCTTTCTCATCATACATTTCATCAAACCCATACTGTTAGTTACCTAATCTCAATTTTTCTTCCTCTTGTCCCTAAGTTCTTCTACAACAAACTAGCATGGCCAATGAACTACAAAGCAACAAACATAGCCTTGGAAATTTTTTAATAATCTGAGCACTCAAAGGTCTTTTCAACCTTTTACATCCAATTTAGATACTCCACACCTGAACTAGTGCTAACTTGAATCTGCTTATCTCATTAATTAACTTGTTTACTCTTATAGGTAACTCATTATAATCTCTACCATTTGACCCATCCCACTAATTAACAACAAAAAATTCTACTCATCCTCTGCTACCCATATAAATCCCTCCACCTCTCTATCTCCTAATTTGTGGTGTCTAAAACTCTCTATGAATAAATTTTGAATATGTTGAGTCAACATTTGTACTGAATTTTGAAGAGCATCACTCTGATACTTAGTAATAACACTATCATGGGTACTCAGTAACAACTCTATTACTGGTTGAGGCATCTCTCTGTACATTAGACATATCTGAATTGAACAGAACTCCGCTCTTAGTAGTCATATTCAAATATTCTAATAACAAATAGAAGTCATAGAATCTCAATAACAATTAGAAGTCACAAATCCCAACCAAGAGTGGTATCCCAACAATACCAGCCAATGATTCAAAGAATTCTCTCTTGTTGTGGTACATCAAACAATTTTGTCTTAATTTTTGAAAAAAGAAAAAAAAATCCTCACCAAATTTGTATTGTTTTTGTGCCTTTTTCTTGACAAAAATAAAGGCAATTGGGCTTTCTCTTATTAAAAGAAACCACCATTTCTAATAAAAAGTCGTCGACGTGGAAGACGCATGTCACACACTGCACTAAAAGACAAGGCACGAATGTAAAGAATTCCCACATTACAAAGAGAGTAAGAAATAAATTTATTCACCAAGATAAATCTAACTGTTAAAATTGAGATCTTACAGAGTTAAAATATAAGATCATCATGGCATTATTTAATTATCAATATTTCATTAATTAAAGAAATCCTAAAATAGGATAATTTAAAGTTAATCATAAACTAATATAATGCAAGTTTTGATGTTAAGTAATCAAACATAAAAATTTAAAGTGGACAAAAATTTGAAAAATTCTTTTTACATATGGGTTTGCTCTACGCAACCATAAAAATGAGGTCTAACATAAAAACCTCTAAAACTCTATCTAGGCCATGTCTCTTGCTTTGTCACTATTCCTTTTCCTTTGTAGTCAATTCATATATCTAAAAATATAAACAACGAAAGTGACATTACAAAGCTACGTGAGAGAAAACTAATATCCAAGACAAGCCAAAATAATAAATCAATGGACCATACAACATACACCACTCATCAACTAGTCTATTTACATGTTTGAAAATCCATAAATACGTGTGTATGTTGAAATATATGTATATATTTCAAAAAAAATTCAAAATAATTTTGGAGCCGAAACCACCAAAACCTTATGATAAAGACACAAAAAGAGAAGATAAAACTTTTTATGTGCAACTAGTCCCTAGTGTAATGACACGTGACGTAAATTCTTTTTCTTGCCATTTTTTTAAAATCATGTTACTTTATTTCTTTTGAAAATACGATGATCTAATCTCACATTTTAAAAATAAGAAAGCGTATGTCTTAAAAAAAATCTCATTTAAAATTTAAATATAATAAATCCCAGCATAAATAAACATAATTACTCGTAGAATATTTTAACTTAAATTCAAACATTTAAAAGCATAATTAAAAATTAAAAAAATTTCTTTCTCAATATCTTTTTCTCAAATATTCACCCACATGTCAATTTTGCTTCAACGATGTCATAGCTTTGCCCATGAGAATTCTCCATCAACTGTATTTATCATTCATTCACATCCTTAGGTTCCTCAATAGATTCATCTTCACCTACATCACAAATTTCATCTATGAGCATGACGCTCAATAAGAAATACATATGAAAACATGAATATGAGATGCAGTTTGTAAAAACATGTCTTTTTTAGTCATTTCTTCTTTTTTTTTTCTTCCACTCAACAACCTAGTCGTTGTGGGTAATTTTGTTTAGGGAAGAGAGTGCACCATTTGGTCCACCTTATGCGGCAAAGTCAACTCGAATTGAACCCACCCAAGATGACAATTAACATTTATTCAATCAGTCTTTCAGTCTTTCTTAATGGAAACATTTTTCATGATGCATGAAGTATACACTTGACACATAATAATAGTTTGACATACATGAACATAATACAGAATAACAATAAACGTATCATTGATCCATGCCTTAGTATAAACAATAATCAATGAAACAATAATCATATCATCAATCAACAGTCCATAGGCATGACAACATAACCTCATCATGAACAAAACCTAAACACATCCTCGATCAAAATTTACATAAATAAAGCAAAAACATATCCTCGGTCAATGTTCACATAAAGAAAGTAGAAATATATCCTCGATCAACAACCATTAGGCATCATAAATGGAATAGTTATCATAAACATAAATACCCTACACTTTATGATGCAGTCCAATGGATCAACAACCATTAGGCATCATAAATGGAATAGTTATCATAAACATAAATACCCTACACTTTATGATGCAGTCCAATGGCCAAACGCATGCAAGTTTCACTTATCTAAAGTTTTTATTGAAGTCTGTTTAGTCACAATATCCAAATCCTTTGTTTGAACATGTGTGACTCCCTTCAAACTAAAAAGAATCAGCTTAACAATAAAAGGATGAAACTTTATCAGCTACACTCTATTTCAAAAACTTAGAAATAATTCAATGACTCTGTTGTTCCTCACCATCATGCATGAACTTTTACAGAATCCTAATTGTAGAAAACATACATTTAGAGAGACTGGGAGAAAATCTACCAAATTCGTGGCTTAATGATGGTTAGGGTTTTGACCCAATCCTTTGTATTTATAGACCCATAATCTGTAAATCCCATGGAAAATACTTCTTAATATTATTGTTTCGTTATTAGTCAGAGAAACAAATTGTAGCTCAAAGGTTCTGTGTAAAATCACGTTTTAAATCTATGTCATATTTACAATGGACGTGTGTAACATCCCGGCTTTTATTTTATTGAAAATCATAATAAATTTAAAAATTTTCTTTTATAATATTGGAGTAAACCTTTTCTTTTAAAACCGAGTGTTAAATCCATTCCTTGAAATCATTTTTCCCATTTATGAAATAATAGCAATGAAATAACTTTCATTTATAAAATCTTTTTTCTTAAAATATAGCGGAAGCATTAAATAAAGCAATTAAACTGTTTATTTATTATTTACAAAACCATTTATTCTTTAGCCTAGCCAGCCACAAGATCTGCTACGTGTAAATCCTTCATCAACTGCTCTGTATATTGGTAGTTTACTTTCCAGCATATACCTACATTACATGACAGTAAGTTATGAGCCTAATGCCTAGTAAGTAATAGGAATAAAAACTGTATAATGCTCATGCTATGCTCTTTTCAAAATCATATGTGTTTCTGTTTTCTATTTTTAGTTTACATTTATATTTCAGTCTGTCCCGGTCTTTGTCTAGAGACTTAAGTCTTATCCGTCTATCCCGGTCTTTGTCCTTGGATTTCGCAATTGGTATGGCAGCAATGGCTTGCTCCGAAAGCTTAGCTAGTGGATAATGATTTTCTCCGAAAGCCCACTAGTGACTGTGTCCTTGTCTTTGTCGACAGACTTAAACAGTTTCACGCATACCATTTGCCTTGTATTAAGTCTTTTATATTTATTCTGTTTTAGTCGGATTAAGGGATAATCCTACAGCCCAAATGATGGTCATTCACTTTGGGTTATCAGCCTTCCACGAATACCATACACTTAGTATGTTTGAACATCCATTCAACCACCTTTTAAAACTATGCATGTAAAATCACTTTCGTATCCTTTTTAAACCATGATGCATGTGAATACATAGAGTATAAAATCTCTAAGCATGCTCGTCTATTAAACATATTATTAAAAGAACCTAATTCTAATAAACATCCAACAACCAATAACACAATATAGAAAACATGCTCAATTTCTGGTAAAGTAGTAAACAACCTAAATATTCTATGAAAGCAGTAAACAGTCAACATACAACCCGTAAGTCTTTGCGATGTAGGGTCTGAAGACCAAAACACATGCATATCAACTTACCTGTTGTCCTTAGCGTGTTTCTTTATCCTTTTCCCGCTTAATATCTTCAAAATAATTATCGTTTATTTATTAATATATTTATCCATTATAAACCCAAACTTTGATACAGCTAATTCCTTATTTATTAATTACCATTTATCGTATATCTTGTTTATTAATTAATTCTTATCATATTTCTATTTATTACTTTTTACTGTATGTCTATGTAGTATATTTCCCGTATTTATATTTATTACTAATTACCACTTAACAACTTCTATTTGTTTATCTTTCTTAATTTCATGTTTACTAAACATATATATTTCATTTACACATTTTTCCCTTTTTATAAATTCTCTGTCTTCTTAAATATGTTTTTAACAACATGACAATAATAGTGTGATAATACTAAAAATAATAATAGTGAAACTAAAATTTATTCACTAATTATCAGGATAAGAATATTACCAAAATAATCGAAAAGCTACTGCGTAATTTCTTCCGATTCCTGAGTAACTCCTCCTCCACACTTTAACCCTCAAATATCCGAGACCCGACAACAATACAGAGTGTTCATATGATGCCTTGGAGATTCAAATGGATTAAGAGTCTGACCCGTTATCTATGGACAAATAAGAACTAAAACTACCAAAGAAAGGACTTTGACCCAAATGACACTTGTTAGTTGAACCAAAGCTATCAACTTTGATATCTTCAAGCAAACAATTGAAGAAGATCAAGTCCTCAAAGAGAACTCAAGAAGAGAATCACTCTCTAGGCAAAAAAGCTCTCAAGTTTCAAGTTGTATGTTGTGATTTACATTGAAGACTTGTCCATCTATTTATAGGCAATTCAAAGGGACATGGAGACATTATAAAATTACATAAATTATACAAAAGAATGCAAAAATTCAATGTTAGGTGAAGGTTTGTCGCAGGTGGCACGTGGGAGGTGGTGCTGGGCGTGCGGTCAAGGTAGCTGGCACGGCAATCAACCTTGGCGGGCTCACAGTCAAGGCACGCAGGTGCAGTGTCGGGCAGCGCGGGCTTGTCAGCGGGCACGTTGTTGGGCGGTGCGCATGTGTTAGCGGGCGCGCTGTCGAACGGCTATTTGGGCGGCGCACCGTTGACTTTTGAGCAGCGCGCCCAGTGGGCCTGAGACTTGGGCTGCTTTGGTCCATCTTCAATTTTATCCCTTTTCTATTCAATCCATTCCTTTCTTGGGCCTCCATTGGACCCTTAATCCCTAACACCACCATGGGCCATGACTTTCCATTCAATGGGTCTTTAACTTGGACTTCATAGATAAAAACATGTACGCTTTTGTCCATCTTATTTGTTATGGATCCTTTCATTGGTCTTCTCATTTTTTGTGATGTATCAATCTGGGTATAACATCCCAATTTATTTTTTAGATATTAAAACGTGCGAGCTTCTGATTCGGATATCTACTCGCTTTTCTCTTCTAATTACAATTTGCCATGTTCGTATTTTACTCTTTTCGCAGACACCAATGCTTCCGTGGATACCAACATTTCCACGAACTCTTCATCCCATAGATCCCTCATAAAGTATCTACGAATTCCTTTAAGCCACATAAGCATATCCTTTCGCAGATATCTCTCCCGCGGACACCAAAAATTCCACTAACACCAACAGTTCTGCCAACACCTCATTATGGGGATCCTTCTTAAACTCTCCACCATTTGTTGTTCAGCACATACATATCCTTTAGTGGATACTTCCATTCAACGACGACTTTTACTCATTTTACTTATCTACCATGGATGCGCTCCTTTCATAAATATTCATTTTTAGTATACTTCAATCCAAACGACTACGTTTTCTCATTTTACATATCTACTACAAATTCGTCCCTTTTTGGTGATACTCGTCATAAGCTGGTACTCAATCCAAAAGACAATTTTTTCTTCCTTTACATATATGTTGTCGATGCATTCCCTTTCGTGGTTATGTTCCTAATCATAATTCAATGTGCAAATGCATTTCTTTTCACAGACACATTCCTTCACAACTACCTCAATCTTCACTAGATCAACTAAAATTCCCTTACACGAAAGTACATGTCCCAAGAACTTGACCTCTGACATCTAGAAGTCACACTTGCTCCTTTTAGCGTATAACTGGTGATCTCTGAGAGTCAGCAACATGATACTAAGATTCTTCTTATGCTCACTTTGAAACCTTGAATACACCAAGATTTCATAAATGAAAACGACAACGAACTAGTCCAAGTATGGCCTGAAGACTCGATTCATGAGGTCTATAAATGCCACTGGAGCATTGGTCAAACCAAACAGTAAAACCAGGAACTCAAAATGCTCATACCTTGTTAAAAAAGTTGTTTTTGGGATATTCTCTTCATGGATTCTCATCTGATGATACACAGACCTCAAGTCAATTTTTGAAAATACTGTAAATAACCAAGCTGATCAAACAAATCATCCATCCTAGGCAAGGGATACTTGTTCTTCATGGTAACTCAGTTCAATCTTTGGTAATCTATTCAAAACTTCAAAGTTCCATTGGCTTTCTTTGCAATAACACTGGAGCACCCAAAGGGGACATGCTCTCCCAAATGAATCCATTTTCTCTTAACTCTTTCAACTGTCTCCTCATTTCATTCAACTCTGCCAGAGCCATCCTATATGCAGGAGTTGAAATTGGTGTAGTACCTAGGACCTGATCAATGCAAAACTCAACCTCTCAGTCCAGAGGCAACCCTGGTAGCTCATTAGGAAACACGTTTGGAAACTCTCTCACTACTGAGATATCCATATCCTTACCACTAGTCTCACCATCACCTTCAACCATCTAGAGATTCCTGTACAGTTCCAATCCACTATGCCCACCTAGAAAAACCCGCAAGATAGGGTTAGTTGTTACCATATTGATGAGCCCCAAAATTGCAAGAAGACAACACTAGGGCAATCTAACAATCGGCTGGCTTAATTCTATCCACTCTCAATGAAACGATGGAAACTCCAAATGCCTACTGCCAATAAGTCTCAAATTTGGAGGAGATTTAAATAACCAATAAAAACATGGGACCTCCAAATTTCACATGCAAAATCGAAATACAAATGGAGTTATGCTCGAAACAAGAGACTAGGCCAAATTGTAATCTGCTAGGTTTAATCTGACCAATCCAAATGAAACGACATTAACTTTCAATGCATACAACCAAATGCTACCAAATTTGGAGGAGATTAAACCAACATTCAGAAACATGGGTCCTCCAAAAATCAAGCACAAAAATTGTTACACAATTGGAGATATGGTTGAAAGACAGAGCTGTTTGAAAATCACCACCAGAAAACAGATTACAACCCACCTGAATGATAAATCAATAACTCATGCATCTAAAGTCCAATTGACGTCAAATATGGAGGGAGTGTCAATTGAATAGGGACTAAGACACACAAAATTTCACACTCAATTTCATTCTACACGCGGATTTATGCCTAGAAGAAAAACCTGCTTGGAATTAACGGCTAAGAAAACAGATTGTAGTTCTTAAATAAGAACAAGCTCAACTCATATTATTCGAGTCCAATTCAAGAGCTAACTCTAATATTCAACAAGTAACCAAATGCCAACAATTCCAGATTATCACAGCAACCAAATTTGCAGATTAAAGAAGGAAAAATAGAGCACCAAGTTGGTCTGCAAGCCCTCAATCTATCGAGAAATGCGACTGGTTCGGATCCTTCAAGGAAAGACCTCTCCACCTTGGCTTTGACTCGATCTTCTAGCTCCTCACGCCAATAACATCTCCAATGGAAGATGTTGGAAGAGCTAGTAGTAATCTTCCTCTCCAAGATCATACAAGAAGTAATAGAGAAGATGTTTTTGGTGTTGGATTTGCAGTGAAGCAAGTACCGAGCACCGAGGATGGTTTGGAGAGAATGCCACTCCGATTTGTAGCTGCTATGCTTGGGTTTCTAAATTGATTTGGGACTTCATTAAGGAAGGCTAAATGCCTCCCTAATGAAAGTTCAAAATAAATTATAAAAATACCCCTTAGTTCACAAAAAAGGGCATGAGGGCTCGGGTAACATGCTAGCCGAGCACTCCAAAATAAAAATGACCAAAACATCCTAATTCTAATCAAAATATAATTCATCTAATAGTAATCAATCAAGCTTAATCTAATTCAACATATCAAAATAGAAAAATAACATATCTCCTTCTAATAGGCATCATTGCTCTCTGAAATTGGAAGTTCTTCAAAGCCGTGGGAAGTAGGTCCTAGCAGATTGGGAGTTGCTTGGTTCCAAGTGAGTACAAGTCTAGGAGCCTCTTTATCATCATGCATTGGCTCATCTTCAAGGTTCTTTAGCTTATTCAAACCTACAAAATGATAACTTATTACTTAAACAAGAAGCCTTAGGTGGTAGGTCTTGGGCACATCACATACTAGGGCCACTCCGGTAGACAACAACTCGTCCATCCTTCACAGTGACTGTGACCTTTTTCAGGGTGACACTCCACGGTTGTCTGGTACTGTAACGTCTCGTTAATTTGAAAAAAAAACATTTTTCTCATTTTAAAACACGTCATATAAAATTTTTCGCTTAATTTGTTCAACTTTTCAAATCTCTTTCTAGAAGAAAACGAAATCAGAGTAAGTAGTGCAAAAGAATAATAAGGATTCAAAATATAGTTCCAACTATTTTAACAAAATCCCCAAAGTCCCTACTACAAAGGTTTATGACAATCAAAACATTGATAGTAGTAAATTACCAAAATACTGATAAGTCCCAAATCACATAAGCCACACCCAAACAGGTCAAATCGGTTGATAACACGAGGGGTCATCCTGCAACGTCTCCTCCTCCACTGGTACGAAATCTTTATTATGATAACCACCTATATTACGGGAAAAACAATGAGCCTAACGCTCAGTAAGAATCAGAATTAATATGCAAATGCATATGATGCATGATCACATGATACATTACAGAGGAGAACCGTATCTCATCTGTTAATCGGGGCGATGGGTAAGTCAATTGATCACGTAGCTTAACCGTATTGCCGAAAAGGGAACATGCCAATAGGGGTGTCACTACGTGCCATACCCATACACTTTTGTTGAAGGCATTGGGGATTTCAGAACAAGAGAATTGAGAATCTTACGATTCCCGTGGCTTAACCATACCTCACCGCCCCCTAAGTGGGAGTAGGCACTCCAATAGGGGTGTTACAATGAGAACCATTCTCAATCCTCTCGAACCCCCACATGACCATTTACATATATTTAGGATGACATACAATATGTACAATTTCATAAACCCTAGGGTGATGCATTAATGCCACGAACTAAATGATAGAAGCATCATAAAATGGAAACACAACCAATTTAATTACAATGGTAAGTCGAAAACTCAATTTAAAGGCACTATGTTAATCTATCAAAATATCTAGATTTTAGTAAGTATTTAAATTAAGACAACGTAATTGAATTTTTCGTTAACAATGCAAGCAAGAATAAACATGTCTAGATCCATTTAGATATAGAATTCAACTTCATCATTATCCAACTAATTATCATGGTCTTCCTCATATTTGATTCAACAATTTAGTCGACAGGCGTATACTAAACTCAATGATATCAATGGTGGACACCAGAATAGTTTACTATAGTTAGATCTATAGCGAGCAGTTCATATGATGACAGCGTTTCACAATGTCACAGTTTAATAGAAACATAAAGATTCCATAGTAACATGTGAGTAGTAGTTTACACTCTAGCTACTCAATTCTTATCCAGTCCCACTCATTTCCTATCCAGTCACAAGGCATATCGACCATGATTCCAAGACATTGATAGTGTAATTTTCCAATACTCTACCAAGTTTAGTTCAGATCATAAACTACAGGATAACTACCAATTTCCATTGATCATGCTTTTCATCCAATTCAAAATCCACTATCAATTGCATACCTTTCATCCAATTAACAACATAACAATTTATTGAACTAACATTCATGCTTTACATTCAAGCACTAAACAATAAAATCAAACTAGCAAACAAAACCTGTAATGTAGGGCCTCCCTTGGCCAACTACAAATTCCAATCCTTATCTCAAATATCCAACAGCAAAACAATAAGCACAGCAGCAAAATATTAGCAATTAGCAGCCAATGTTTATCTCCAATCCTTACAATCTCCCAATAGTTCCTTCACGGTACAACACTAAAAGGAATTCCAATACTCATAATCAACTCATCCTAACTATTGAAGGTTAACCATTAAATCAAAACCTCTACTTACCTTCACGGTGGACAGGCTTCACCTCAACCCTTCGGAGCAGCCCCCAATTATATCACACTACACTCACCAAGTCTTCCAAACACAAGACACTCTTCCTACGCTTGTAAAATGGCAACAAGGATAGAGCTCCTAGCTCTTATAGACGGAAGGTGAGGAAGAAAAAGGAGCTAGCAGCTACAACAGGGATAAACTGAAGCTGCATGTTTAAGGCTGACAAATCACCTAATTCAAGAGGAAGTGGTTCAATGACACATTGCTACATGGAAAAGCTTCCACAACCTCAAGGGAGACCTGGACGCTGCAGTGGTAGGCTGGAGAGAGAGGTTTTGTATTGTGGCTTACGAAATCGGAAGAGAGAGGGATTTATAAATGGGTTTCTCGAAAATTCCCGATAATCTTGACGAATTGAGTCGTCCGTGACCTCGTCCGCACCGTCCGCAACTCTATTTGGGACGAGAAGACACATCCTAAAACCTCGTCTGCACCATCCGTAGGTGACATTCGGACGAGATGTATTTTACGAATCTTCGTCTGCAATTCGTCTGAATGTGTCATAAAATTGTCCAGAGTCAAATCGGACGCATGCCATCTTCGTCCGCCCTCGTCCGCAAGTCGTCCGAAATGAGCTCTAAATTGTACAGATTCAAATCGGACGCAAACCATTCTCGTCCACGTCGTTTGAAAGTCGTCTGAAACTCCACTGTTATGCATTTTTCCTTAAATTTCTACACTTAATTTATTTTCAAATATTAACCCTGTACTTTTTGAGCATAATTGACGCGTTCCATCACATAACATGATATACTATTTTATATTCAATTTCTAAGATTTAATACATAAAAAAGGGGAAAATATTTTTGGGGTATTACAGGTACTTCCTTAGCCAATCCATACCCAAAATCACGTCAAACTGGCTCATCGATAATATGACCAAGTTGGCAGAAAACTGGTGGTCGTTTAAAACCACATAGATCGATTTACACACCGATGATACCTTACACACCGATGATACCCCCGATGAGTACCCAAGACGGAGGCAAAGACATCAAGAATAAAAGAGTTTATCGACGTGGTATCAAACAATACTCTTGTAAAAGAGTGGAAGATAAGAATAATATGTCGACGATGCTCTAGTCCTCCTATCCAAAATGGTACTCTGATCCTCTGATTGCATAAATCTTACTAGATGTCTTCTCTTTGCTCTTGTGATCTCTACCATGGCCACCCCTAGACAAACTAGGGGTCGCCCAACTTATCTCGAAATACTGCTCCCCGTGATTGGAGGATGCGTACTGTGGGTAAGGGATAGACCCATAACATTGCTAGAGTCCCATCGACATCCAAAAGTCTGGATTGTTGGGATGGTACTGCTAATAATATTGTGAACGAGGCCTTGACTGCTATTGGGGCTTGTGAAGCTGCCTCCTATACTACAAGAAGGCAGATCTGCCAAATACACGTCCAACCCCAAGTGTAGCTTGAGATGCACCACCCTAAGAGTAAAAGAAAGACTGTCGTGGTGACTGCGGTTGCTGCTGCTAATTTTGATTCTGATTCTAGGGACAATTTCTCTTTATAAGTCTGAGCTGCCCACACCTGTAATAAGTATATGGGCTGAATCTGCCACTGCTTGAAGACTCACTACTGATACTCAGAGTCAAACTCTTGCTGGATCATTGACTTTAAAATTTGGCCCAATTCTTCTTAGTAGTCTTCTTATCCTCCCTCTTAGCCTGTTTCTCCTAGTAACTGTCGTAACTGGCGTCACACACACTCTCCATTCTCTGAGCAACCTAAAAAACTACTAGAAAAGTGTTGTACTGCATAAGGGCTACACCCTGCTATAACCTCTATCTTAGGACCTGTTGGAACTTGATGACTTACCCTCTTGCCGAAGTCCCCTCTAAGTAAGGTAAGAGCTCCATAAACTGACCGTAGTACTCTGTTATGGTAATCGATCCTTGCATCAGCTCATTGAATGCTCTAGTCAACGAGTCTTGGTGACCCCTATTGCTGTACTGGGCCCTAAATATCTCAAGGAAGTCTTTCCACTCCACCGACTACACATCAAGATTCATTTTCACTGCATTCCAACAGCTGTGTGCTAGCTTCCTTAGATAATGTGTTGCGATACCAACTTGATAATCCTCGAGAATTTGCAAAGAATCAAAATTCAGCTCCATCTCCTAAAGCCAATTCTCAGCCTCCACAAGATTTGCACTGCCCTCGAACATAGAAGGGTTCATGCGGTTAAACTCTTATAAATAGGCCATCCGAGTCATGCTAGGATCCTGAGCTGCACTACTGCTCGATAAATTCTGAAGTGCTTCCATCATTGCTGCAATATGGTCTACATCGACATTTTGGGCTTGAGTGCGAGTATTTCTTTTTGGCAGCATTCTCGAAATTTTGGGAAGAGAAATACACTTGGTGAGTAACTTCTTACGCACAGTAAACTTTGTTCAAACTTTCCACTATTGTATTTCTCAAGCAATCATTGTTTGGAAATCGTGGAACCTTATGCTTTCATACCAAAACTTTCTATCACAACCTAGAGGCGGGCTTGACAGAAACGTCAAGCAAAACAACTCAAATCTCGGAGAGAACCCAATCACCTATCCCAAGGCTAGTTGAAAATTTTGTGGAAGACTTATATAAAATTTGTAGCCGTGGGCCAGGTCCATACAGTTATAACACGAGTTATTAGAATGAAAATATGAAGTTACATTATCCAAATTAAATTGCATATATTCCAGATGTCTAAAAACAAAATCCAAAGTATTATACAAATTATCCAATGATATGCTTACAAAAAGTAAAGATACAACTAAAAATAGGTAAATGAGAATAACCCAAAGCTCAAACACAACGAACCTAAGTGCTCTGATCTCTACTTGGAGGGGATGGGTTGTTGGTGTGACTGACTAATTCAGTAGGAAACTTATACTAGCCGCGATGCGTGTGTAAAACTTGTTTTACCTCTTTCTTTATCAAAACCTACGATTTAAGGAGCTATGCATGTTTATTAAAACATTTCAAAATCTGTTTCCATTCTTTTAAGTAAAAACCAACCTCGAAAGGGCCCGATGAGATATCATAGAAAACATGGTTGTATAAATAGACAACCATACTCAAAATACTCTCATCGATTTTATACTAAAAACCATTACTACTGAAAAATGAGGGTCACTCAAGGACCCCTCCTATCACGACCCATATGGGACCCGAGATATAACGAGGAACGACCTAGCCCAAAGAACAAAATCGCCCAACCCTTTTTCTCTTAAATTTTATTAATTGACAGCGGAAGACTTAAAATATTACTTAAAAGTAAGGGCCCAACGAATAAGGATTTATCATGTCCAACCAGTGATATCAAATAGGAAAGCAATATAATCCAAAATGAAATAACTGTGCAAAAATTAAGAATAGGGATTACAGTCATCCAAATAAAATATACTTCATAAAAACCTCTCTAGGGAGAATACTAAAATAAAAATAAAACTTCATTGGATCTAAAATTGACTTGACAACTGGAAATCCACTAGTAAAATTCTGAAAGGTGTCATTAGGGTGAGTTGACTAAACTCAATAGGGATTACGTTTTTAAAGAAAAATTTAATTAAAAGGATATTTAAGCATGCATCAAATTAAAACTGACGTTTTATAAATTCCTTTCAAGAAAAGATATACAAAAGGACATGTGTATGAAATCACTTACTAATATATGATACATAATTAAAATAAGCTCTTGTTGTACTCATTAAAAATAACAATGAAAATGGAGCAACTCACGGAATCCGAGCACACCATGCCATAGGCATATATAATAGAACAACGGCGATGCTCGGCGATCGTAAAAGCTAAATAATACCCTAATTAGGTTTAGGGATACGCAACCCAAGGACAAGGCACATAAAGCTGTCCTATTACCTATTTGCACTTTGTGGATTCGAACCCAATGACATGTAAAAAAATCTCCTATTACCCATTTTAATAACAAATAAACACATTTCTGCATGGTAGAATGTGTGATAATAAAATAGACTCCAAATCAGGTCGATCAAACTTGATTCGCACGACCAAGTTGACCAATAAATATTTATAGACATGCTTAATTGAAACGTGAACAGTGAAAATAAAATATATTATAAAAATCCGACTGTCATAAAAATGGACGCATCGTTTTATTATGAGACTCGTCTCAAAATAATTATTTCATAAAAAAATGCAAATGCAGTGGATAAATAATATCTATCTCGAAGTTGGCTTATACTGATAAAGCTCAGTGTCCAATTATTCCAAAATCTAGAGTACATAGATTTAAATAAATATTTGAGTACCGAAAAATAGAATTGAAAAGTTTTTTTAGATAAAAATAGAATTTAAATTAATATTTGGTCCATGCCTTTGGCACAAACCATAGACCCAGACCGCTGCATAATGCAGCCCACAACCTAAACCTTATGGGTTTGGTTTGCAATCTTTGCGAAAGGAGATCACATCTCCTTCTTCAACAAGACTGTTTATCGTTCCTGCTCTCGACACTCTCAACTTCATTCTTTCCAGCAGACAGACCCAACTCCGGTGGAGACTCCCTGTCTAGGCCCGTCATCCACTGACTGAAGTCGATGGTCCAACACATCTCGCATTACGCCTCAGTGCTTGCTGTGTTGTTGTCCAGCGTTTCTTGACCGACAGAAATTTACGTAGCAAAACTGTAAGATTTCGTCCAATTGTTCAACAAAACAATCCAGATTCATCCAGTCCAGAAACCAAACAACAGAGAACGATAAAAATTCAATTTTTTAATACGTTCGATACAATTTCTGATTTTTGGGGAGGCTTCGACTAACATTGGGACAACCAATGTTCTGCCCTCCGAATTGTAAGCTCAATGTCTGATTACCTTCAACAAGTTCCAACCTAGATTTCACAACTCAAATTTAATATCGAAAACACAGAGGCGGTAACAATGGCTTACCGCAGTGATTTCTTGATTCCAACTCACACTCTGAAATTCTGATTGCAATAGAGAAAATCGATGGAGGAAGAGGCTGAAAGAAATTGGAGCTCGGTGTGCTCCTTCACCGAGAGAAAACATAAATCAAAAGTTTAATCTTTCAGCAAGAAATTCAAAATTACATAGAGGGAAAACCTGACCTACCCTGATGGGTGAATACGACTCAAAATCTTCGTTGATGAAGAACTTGAATCCAACCGATGAAGGACTGTATGTAGAAAAGATTTTTTGCATCGACGGAATGGGAGTGATGGTGAGAAGTGCATCCCTGTTTTTTAACGAGAGAGGTGATAGATGGGGAAGAATTTCTTGGTTCCTCGCAAGGAAAAATTAATCAGGAAGGCATTTTTTCCATAAAATGTTACCCCCAATAATTAAATCCAAATTTAATTAATTTAACGAGGTAAATTTAATTGATTTAAAGCCGTAGATATTACATTCTACCCCATTTAAGAAATTTCATTCCCAAAATTTAGAATGATAACAAGAGTTCCATTGAACAAAGAGGATACTTAACTATTATATCATATTCAATTTCTCAATTAGTTTCCTTTTCACTATAGTTCTTCCACTGAACCCAAACAAAAGGTACTTCACAATGACGTAGAACTCTGATCTCACAACCAAGAATCCTCACAGGTTCTTCCTCATAAGATACATTTTCATGGATAAGCACTTCAGTCCAAGAAACAACATAAGAACAATCAGAAATATACTTTCTCAGCATAAAGGCATGGAAGACATTATGAAAATAATGCAACTGTGATGGTAACTACAATCAATAGGCCACTAAACCAATCTGGTTAATAATCCAAAACGGGCCTATATATCTTAGAGCTAACTTTCTTTTCACACAAAAATGACCAATATCTAGACAAGATCGTATTTTTAAGAATACAAAATCATTGTCTTCAATTTCCACTTTCCTCCAATAGAGATCTGTATAACACAACTGTTAACTCAGAACAATACTCAGTCGCTCCTTAATTACTTGAACTTAGTTTTCTCATGAATCAGCATAGACCCAAGAGTAACACGCTCTTGGTTTCAGTCTAACATAAAGGTGATCTGCACTATTTTCCACACAAAGCACTATATGGCGAAACATCGATACTGGTCAGATAGCTGTAGTTAATTGTAGACAAACTCTACTAAAGACAAATGACTAATACAACTTTTCTTGAAATCTAGAATACAAGATCTCAACATATCCTCAAGAATTTGGACCATACTATCAAATTGACTTTATATCTAAAGATGATGCGTTGTATGCAAGGCAAGCTTCATAGCCAAAGCTTCCTAAAGCGATCTCCAAAATTTGACATAAAACTTTGATTTCTATCATAAATAATACCCGAGGGGACACGTGTAAACGGACATTGCCCTCAATATACAACAAACTTAAATTTTTCAAAGAGAAATCCATTCTAATGGGGATAAAATGTGTGGATTTATCAATCTATCAACAACCACCCACACTACGTAAAATTTTTGTACCATCCAAGGCAAATTGGTCTTCAAATCCAAGATAATCTTGTCTTATTTCCACCTAAGGATAGATAAAGGCTACAACAACCCAACTAGTCTTTGATGTTTAGCCTTAATCTACCAACAAGTCAATCATCTCTAAACATACATAGCTACATCCCTTTTTGTTCCAACTCATAAATACTAATACTTTAAATTATGATATATTTTCGTACTGTCGGCATAAATAGCAAATCTGGTCTCACGGGCTCCTTCCAAGACTGTCATCCTCAAATCCAAATCATTAGAGACAACAACTCGATTCTTAAAGAATAGAAGTTCATCGAACTAATCTCCCAACCGTAAAACTGCTCACTAGCTAGAATCATCTCGAATCTTTCTTTTAACACATTGTCAAACTTTACAAGTCTTTCACATGTTGCAAAAGTGTAGGGGGTCACTATTAAAATAAAAAATCGACCGAATGACCATTGTCTTGGTACTGTAGCTCAAAATCTCCAATAATAAGACATCTCTTTCAATCATCCAAAACGTGAAAATAAAAGATTCTTGAAGATAATGAGTCAATACATCTGCTACAACATTAGCGTACAATGATGATATTCTAGAGTGAAAATCATAATTCTCCATATACTCAACCTAATAGTGTTGTCGAAAATTTAAATCACGTTGTGAGAAGAGATACTTTAAACTTTTGTGATCCAAAAATACTTCAAATTTGCATTATACAAATAGCTTCGCCAAATCTTTAAGGCAAAAATAATATTTGCAAGCTCCAAGTTTTGAGTAGGATAATTCTTTTCATGCGTCTTTAATTTGCGAGATGCATAAGCTATAACTTTATCCTACTGCATCAAAATGTAATCAAAGCCAATTCTTTGTGAATCAGTATAAACAACATAAGACAAACACTCATCAAGTACTACTAAACCGAGCAGTAGTCAAACTTTTGCTTGAATTCATCAAAAGTAGCTGATACTTTTCGTTCTAAATAAATTTCACACTGTTACTGGTTAACAACGTTAACGACATAACAACAGAAGAAAAATTCTGTACAAACCAACGATATTAACCAGCCATACCCAAGAACTTATGCACTCTAGTAACATTTTTTGGTTAGCTTTCAATCTAACAGATGTTCAATTTTTGTTGAATCAACAAAAATGTCATTTCAAGAAACAACATGACTAAGAAATTTCACTTCAATTTTCCATAAGTTGCACTCTTCATGCTTTGCATAAAACTGATACTTCTTCTTCATCATCAGAAAAAAAAAAGCTCCGATGTTCCATAGGTTCATTTAGAGTCTTAGAATCTATGACGATATCATTCATAAAGACTACCATGAATTGGTGAAGATACGACCAAAAGACCAAATTCATGAGATTCATAAAAGCAGTTGGTGCATTAGTCAAATCAAATAGAAGCACCATAAATTCGAAATGTCCATAACGAATTCGAAAAGATGTTTTCGAAAAATATTTTTCACATTATTTCAATTGACGATAACCTGATCTCAAGTCAAGATTCAAAATGTACATAGATCTTCCAAGCTGGTCAAATAAGTCATTAAACCACGGCAATAGATACTCGTTCTTGATTGCCATATGATTCAATTTCTACTAATCAACGCATAGACGAAGCAAACTATCCTCCTTCTTGGCAAATAAAATCGGCGCACCCCATAGTGAAATACTACTCTAAATAAATTATTTTTGCAACAAATTATTCAACTGACCACTCAGTTCATTTAATTCAGCATGAGCCATGCGGTATGGAGAAATCGAAATTGGAGTAGTGTCGGGCATCAAGTCAATGCAAAAATCAATATTGTGGTCGCGTGGCAACCTAGGCAAATCCTCAGGAAAAACATCAGGATAGTCACAAACTACTAAAATCTTGCCTAACCGTAACAAGGTCACCGCTAATAGCAAAAATACTCCTGTAAGACTCGAATCTCCTCCAACCACCCAAACTAGCTCGCAAAATAGGATCAATAGGAAACATACAGTAATTACTTGGATGTACTAGGATCTTTCCTCTTTCAATATAAGGGTAATATTTTTCCGATAACAATTAATTTTAGCATTACATAAGTTCAATCAATCATACCTAGGATTACATCAAACTGATCCATAGGTATAATTATTAGATCAACCAATATTCATACCCATAAAAAATAAGGGCAGCAGATCGAACAAATGATACACATTTCATATCTATTATTCAGGGGAAAACTCAAAATTAGGGAATTTTCTAGCTTCTCTACAGTCACACTCTCATGATCCAAATCATGATGAACACTGATCACATGCTGGCGATTACCAATGTTTCAATAGTTGTTTCTAAACATTGTATCAAACTGAGTCTATGTCATCAAATCTAATGGTTAATCTGATTTAAGAGACTTACACCATACATCAGCCCTTTTATCAAAATAAAATGTTGTAAACCCAACTCCATACTCTGTTGGAACTTTAATAGTCGTCCAATTATTTTGTATCATCCTAAACCAATTTTCAACACTCATTGGGTAAGCTCCACCCACAAACACTAGACTTTAAATCTTTTATAATTTCATTATAAAAGATTTTAATATAAGCCTACGCAGCAACTTACACTAGTGCCGAATTGTACTATTCAAAGAATAATTAGAAGTCTTTACGAACTGTTTTCGAATCATCGTCTTCAAACACATGGTTCAAACTTCGACTAACAAATTCCAAATATGAAAGAGTAAGCATTTGATTTTGGAAAGAAACTGAAGCTTTGAATTTCTTTTTATGATAGGTTTCTTCAATTTAAATTTCACAGGCCCACACACATAACCCAAAAGAGTTTACAAACTCATAGGCTCAGTAATGTTGTTTCTAATCATTCACAAAGTGTATTCTTCATCACTTCTAATTAAATTCAGACCACTCTAAAGTACCAGTGTCCAATTGGAGAAATTTCTTCATCCACAAGCAAACGATCTTAAGATGTCTTTCTAGCAGTACTTTATAACAAAATTAATTTTTGTACTTTTTTCTTAGGCACAGTATTTGTAAATCCTTGTATATTGCTATATTATCTCCTTATAGATATAGATATCACTTTTCAAGATAGAACCTGGCTCTGATACCAAAAATTATTTCACAACCCAAATGGGACCCGAGACAGAACTGGGAATAACCCAACCCAAAGGACCAAATCGACCAACCATTTTTCTCTTAAATTTTATAAATTGATAGCGAAAGACTTAAATGTTACTTTAAAGGCAGGACCCAATGAATAAGGGCTTATCAAGTCCAACAAGTGATATCAGATAGTAAAACAATATAATCTAAAATAAAATAACTGAACAAAAATTAAAAATACGGATTACAGTCATCCAAATAAAATATACCTCACAAAAATCTCTCAAGGGAGAATACTAAAATAAAAATAAAACATCATCGGATCCAAATTTGACTTCACAACTAGAAATCTATTAGTAAAATCCGGAAAGATGTCATTGGGGTGAGTTCACTAAACTCAATAGGGAATACGTTTTTAAAGAAAAATTTAATTAAAAGGATATTTAAGCATGCATAAATTTAAAACTCACATTTTATAAATTCCTTTCAGAAAAAGGTGTACAAAAGGGCATGTGTATAAAATCACTCACTAATATGTGGTACGTAATTAAAATAAGCCCTTGTTGTACTCATTAAAAATAACAGTGAAAATAGAGCAACTCACGGAATCTGGGGACACCATGCCATAGGCATATACAATAGAATAAAGGCGATGCTCGGCAGTCGTAAAAGCCAAATAATACCCTCATCAGGTTTAGGGATACGCAACCCAGGGACACAGCACATACAGTTGTCCTATTACCTATTTGTATTTTGGGGAATCGAACCCAAGGACATTTAAAAAATCTCCTATTACCCATTTTAATAACAAACAAATACATTTTCTCACGCTAGAATATATGAAAATAAAATAGACCCCAAATTGGGTCGATCAAACTTAATTCACACGACTAAGTTGATCAACAAATATTTATAATCATGCTTAGTTGAAACGTGAATAGTTAAAATAAAATTAAATGTAAATATCCGACGGTCATAAAAATGGACGTGTCGTTTTATTATGAGACTCGTCTCAAAATAATTATTTTATAAAAAGTATGCAAATGCAGTGCATAAATAATCCCTACCTCGAAGTTGGCTTATACTGGTAAAGCTCAATGTCCAATTATTCCAAATTCAGAGTACACAGATTTAAATTAATATTTGAGTACCTAAAAATAGAATTGAAAAGTTTATGAGAAGATTTTATTAAAGTCCCTAATTAACTAAAATTTATATGAGTTAGAGAAATATCCAAATAGGCCCAAAAATTAACCCTGTGCAAGCCCAAAACAGGCCTTGGTCTGTTGGTCATTTGGTCCTGGCCTTAGGCCTAGACCGCAGACACAGACCCTTGCATAACGCAGCCAACAACCCAGACCCTATGGGTATGGTTTGCGATCTGTGTAGAAGGTGATCGCATCTCCTTCTTCAACAAGAGTGTTTATCGTTCATGCTCTCTACACTCTCAACCTCATTCTTTACGGCGGACAGACCTGACTCCGAGAGAGACTCCTTGTCTCGGCCAGTCGTCCACTAACCAAAGTCGATGGTCCAACACATTGCGCATCGCGGCTTAGCGCTTGCAGAGTCGTTGTCTGATGTTTCTTCACCGATGGAAATTTGCGCAATAAAACTATAAGATTTCCTCTAATTGTTCAGCCACAACAATCAACATTCATCCAGTCCAGAAAACCAAACAATAGAGAACGATAAAAATTCAATTTTTGAATAACTTAGATACAATTTCTGATTTTTGGGAGGCTTCCACTAACACTGGGACAACCAACGTTCTGCCTTCTGATATTGTAAGCTACTCAATGTCTTATTACCTTCAACAAGTTCGAATCCATATTTCACAACTCAAATTGAATATTGAAAACACAGAGGTGGTAACAAAAGCTTGCCGCAATGATTTCTTGATTCCAACTCACATTCTGAAATTTCTATTGCAACAGAGAAAATCGATGGAAGAAGATGCTAAAAGAAAAAGGAGCTCAGTCTGGTCCTTCATCGATAGAAAACATGAATCAAAAGTTTAATCTTTCAGCTAGAAATCCAAAATTACAGAGAGGGAAAACCTGATCTACCGCGATGGGCAAATATGACTCAAAATCTTTGTTTATGAAGAACTTGAATTTAGCCGATGAAGGACAGTATGCATAAAAATATTCTTTGCATCGACAGAATGGGAGTGAGGGAGAGAAGTGCATCCCTATTTTTTGACGAGAGAGGAGATCGATTGCAGAAGAAGTTCATGGTTCCCTGCAAGGAAAAATTAATCGGGGAGGCATTTTTTTCCATAAATTGTTACCCCCAATAATTAAATCAAAATTTAATTAATCTAATGATGTGAATTTAATTGATTTAAAGCTGTAGATATTACACCTCCGGTCAATCACACGGAAAGGCAGCCAATATCTCGGGCAGCACCTCATGAGTCTGAAAGAAAAGCAATGATGGTTTGTAAACCTGGCTCATCACCCTGGGTTTGCCAATGAGCTAGGTTTAGTGCCGACACAACCCATATCATCGCCTAAGTTTGACGACGAGCTAGGCTCAGCGCCGACAAACTCGTAACACAACACCCTGATCGGGTTTAGGGAGTCAAAACCCAAGGGATGCGTCAACACCATCCTATACCCATCTTTTCACACAATGTGCAAACAAACATCTCCATGCAGCAGGAGACGTACCGGGGATAGCCTCGTGATACTCTGATACTGAGACCGTCCAAAGTATCAAGATGATTCATCACCTCAAATGAAATATCATATCATACTAGGAAACCAATATGCAAGGAAGTAAATGTTTAAAACTCTCATACATAAGTATAGGAAAAATCAAACGTGCTGTCAAACAATCCCTCTCGGTTTTGTATATGTGGTAATCCACAAAATATTAATCTATAAATCCATGGAATACAAATGCAAAGCATGAAGGTATAAAATCCCTACCTCTTTGGCATTCCTTCTTGGTGGTCAAGGCATCAGTCTCTTTGGGAAGGATCTTGTAGTTCTCAAAATTTTCAGAGCCTACAACAAGTTAAAAGCCTGAATTCTCACTCATAAATCTCATGAAATAGGTGGAAGGGTCCTATACCAGAACTAGGAACCCAACCAACGTGCAAAATGCTCAATTATACATGTCTCAACACAGTGGGGTCAACCAGGAACAATTTTAGGCAATCAGCTCAATTTCTGGTCGAAGTCCACTTCATGTCGACTAGTGGTCGACTATTTTCAATTCTGGTTGACCAGACCTTTTATGGCGTGATTTTTTCACTGGAAAAGCTTTGTTTTCCTCCTTTTTCACCACCAATTAATCAATACTTCTACCTAGACTTCAAATAAATTGATATAATCCATAGTAGTCCTTCATATTAGAGTTTTTAAGCTTGAAGCCAAGGCCAAACAATTTTAGACTTCAAACCCTAAAATGGGAGACGAAAACTTACCAATTTGTAAATCTTTTTCACGCATGTTGCTCGTCTTGACATTGTGAACATTTCCAACTCCTCAAAATCCTCAGACGTTTGATTTTTTCCTCAACTCTTTCTCATGACAATCTTCCTCTCTCAGCCATACTCCCCTCTCTTTCTTCTTCTTCTTTCTTTTAATAATATATTCCTTTTTAATAATTCCTTTATTCAATTTATTTAGTAATAATATATATTATATATTAAATAAATCCAATACAATTTTTGATTTCTATTCCGACTTGTCCCAAACACTAATTGACAATTGTTCTTTAACAAATTTAATTTCCCAGTTTCACTTAATGATTTACCGTTTGAAAATACCCAATTTTATTAGTGTTGACCATTTGACCAAAAATCCACACGTGGCCACTACGCGACAAATCTTGTCAATCTTTCAATGCCTTGACCAATTATTATGCACAAAAATTACACGTAGAATTTATTATTAAAAATTTCATGGGTTTTACAGGTATAGAGAAAATAAACCTTCCTCAGTTCTTCTCTTGGTCACTCCAAACTTAGCTTCTTTTACAGAAAAAAAAATAAAGTGTCCTTGATTTTCCCCATTTTAATTTGAGTATGCCTCAGTACACCCAAGCTAGACGATCAACCATGACTCTTCAGCCAAGAGGTCATCCATTTTATTTTCTCTTCAATGTGTGTTTACTCCATGGAAAAACGATATATAACGCTTCAATTGCAATAAGATAAAGCATTGATAAGCTTTTAAATAGTTAGTACTTTAGAGGCGAAAGCACAAGCTACCATAGTGAATATGTGCATGTTCACAAAGAATATTCTCGCCGAATATTCATCGTACTAAACCAATCATCTTATGCCACATCATCCCTCCAAACACGTTTCTATCTTAGGGCATTTTGCTTCTTTCGCTACTATTGTTTTTCTTTTGCAGATGTCTACCTTTATGTGGTTCCTATTGTTTAGCCACTCTCCTTCATTAAAATGGCAACGTTCTTGCTTACTTTCTCTTCCCCCAAATGAATTCGCTTCTGAAGACATGGACTCTGCTTTATCTTTTTTTTTTTAAACAACATCGTCCTACTTACAAAGACTTTCTTCACACAGACACATTTGCAACCTCAATCACTCCTCTTACCATAAATCAATGACGTTTCTTTGCTTTAGTATGCTGTCGTGGCCACGTTTGCATTCGCAGATACCCTTCTTAACATAAAATGTTGTCGTTTACTAATATATTCACTTAACATCTTTCCATCCAATATTTTTCCCTCCCACAACAGAATCTTTCTTCTCCTACAGAAGCATCTTTTCCTCCTGCATTCCAATCTAATGGTCCCTATGTCATCCACATTTTCAATTCAACGATCTGCCTTTCTCCCGCATTTATTTTATTTTGACTTCTCTGCAAACACTCTTCCTTCTGTGGGAGCCTACTCTTCTGGTACATTGAGTGCCACTTCCTTCCTTATGACGTCGCTCATTTCACTGCTACTTCCACAATACTACACATACTCTCTCTCTCCAATTGTCTGCAGCTTCCAAAATATCACTCACAACGTCTGAAAATTCCACAAAAACTTTATTTAATTTAATTAATTTTTTTGTTTATAATTTAACTGAACTCTTATAAATAACTGTTAGCACCATTTATTTCATATAAAATAATTATTACAAATTCAAGAAGAATTTACAGTCACTACAATGCATCCCCTTTATTTAAATTCTGTCCCCAAAATTTGATTATAAAAAGAACTCTAGGTACATATTCTTCATATCTTCTTCTCTTTCTCATGTTACTTCTTCAGTTGTGTGGTTCTGTCATAACACTTTTACTAATGGGGCTTGCTTGCCTCTTAATTTCTTGATTCTCGTATTTAAAATTTGTTCTGGTTACTTTTCATAAGTCAATGTTAGATGAATTTCAATCTTCACTGGTTCCACCACCTTGGAGGGATCTTGTATATACTTTCTCAACATCAATATGAAAAACATTGTGTATCCCATCCATCTCAACCAACAATTCAAGCTTATATGCAGTCTTTCCTATCCTTTGGACTATAGGAAAAGCCCCTATATACCTTATACTGAGCTTCACTTTCTTCCTAAATCTCATTACTCCTTTTAATGGTGAAATTTTCCAACATTCCATATCGCCCTCTTTGAATTCCACCTCTCTCCTTCTGCTATTTGCATAACTTTTCTATCAGCTTTGAGCGGTTAACATTCTTTTTTTGACTATTTGTATGGTGTCTATGGCTTCTTGTAGCATATCTGGAGTTGCTTTGATTCTCCTACCTGATTCCAACACAGAGGGGATATGAACTTTCTCCCATACAGAGTCTCATATGGTGCCACGCTAATTGTAGACTGATAGTTGTTATTGTAAGCGAATTCTATTAGGGATAGCATTCCCTTCCAACTGACTTGAAATTCCAAAATACATGCTTGCAACATGTCTTCCAATATTCTTATTGTTCTCTCCAACTGCCCATCGATTTGGGGATGAAAAGTTGTACTAAAAATCAATTTGATACCCAAAGCCTTGTGTAAAGTTTTCCAGAAAACTAAGGTAAATCTCAGATTGTGATCCCATACAATCAATACGGGTACACCTTGTAGCCAAACTATCTCTTCAATATATAACTCAGTGTATTGAAGAGATAGTTTGGCTAACATCCTCAGATATACCACTTGTTTCTAAATTTCATGATACCATCCTCAGAAAAGGTGAACTCTAACTACTCATCCCATTTTTCTTCCAACTAGAGTTTTATACGTGCTCGGTCATCCTTTTGAGCTTCTCTAATATTCTCCAATAGAGTTGGCTTTAACATCATTGATGACAATGAGAGAGCGGTTAGGATTCGAGCACGCCTATAGAGGGGGGTGAATTAGGTATGCTAACTTTTTCGTGTGATTATTAATTTCTTTAACCCTAAGCAATTTATCAACAATAAAACATACAATTAAAATCAAATAATAAATAAGATAGGGAAATAGAATGCAAACACGGTTGTTCACACGGTTCAACAACCCCGGCCTATGCCCGCACTCCAAGCTTTCCACTTGGAGTTCCTTAATCGCCCAATCTCCCCGATTGTTGATGTTTGACTTCACGAGTGTTAAAAAAATCGTTTATAATGCCACGTATTTAATTTCCTTGAAAAACGTGTAAATTGAAAACCTTTTTTAAAATGTATTCTGTTGAAAATCACATAAAATTTAAAACTTTACTTTTTCATTAGAGTATCATAGCAGAAAACTTCTCTTTTCTTTAAAATACAAAACATTTACACGTGTATCAAAATACAGATACCAAAAAGTGTCACCCAAAACCTGCCACACTAAGCATAACCCACTGGTCAGTTTGCCAACACCACAAAAGACTCAATACTGCAACACTCCATCATCATCTATGTCCTCAACAATAGCCATCGGCTCCTTACTTACATCTCAAGACTTAAACTATGAGCTTAAGGCTCAGTAAGAGATATAAATTAAAACATACTATGCCAGTTTTAAAATTTGTATGCATTTTTTCTCTTTTCATTTTTCCTTTACCATTGTATTGACTTGACTTTACCATTTACTTAACTTTACTTGATTCTTTACTTGATTTTACTTGATTATTTTCTTGACTTTTCTTGATACTTGATCATTTACTTGACTTTAGTTTTGGTTACCCATCCAAGCGTTATAAATGTCAAAACTTGACAAGGTAGAGTTGTTTATGCATAAGGCGACCAATCGTGGAACACACCTAAGGCGCCCATCACATGGCACACACCTCAAGCGGCCATCCCATGGCACCCACCAAGGCAGCCAACTCAAGAACTCACATCTCATCACACCTATTTACGTTTATTCACATTTAATTTCTGTTTCTATTTCCTTTTCAAAACATATGCTAAAAACCATTTTCGTAACATTTTAAAAACCATGATGCATGAATGCTCGTGAATACATACAATTCTATATTCTCAATTTAATCCTCAGAACATGCTCAATATTAAATTCCTTAACTTAAAGGAACTCACTTTAATCTAATAAAGACATCATTAAAAGAACTTAATTATAATAAACACAACATTAAGTATCAATACATCCTCGAACAATAACATGCTCATAACCTAATAATCTAATAAATACAGTCAGCAAACAAGTCCTAGCTTTTGTGATGTAGGCCTTTCAGCAAAACATAAGCAATAAAACTTACCTAACGTCTTTACGTGGTTTTAGCACTTTATCCTTCTTAAATACCTTAAAAAATCATTAAATAAACAATCATCAATAATCACAGATTATTAAATTCATTTCTACAGTTCCTTATCCTTAACAATTTCGATACCATTATTTCCCATAGTAGAATTCATAACCCAAATCCAACTAATCATTTAATAGTTACCATAACAACTGTGGACCCTAGCCAAACTCTGTCAAAACATACCAACTTAACAGAGCTAATATGTAATATCCCAATTTTTATATCAGAATTTAAAAATGATAAATTGAAAGTAATTGGATTAGTCGAAGAAATTATCGAGATATTACTAAGGACGTAATTGTTGTAAATGGACTGAACCGGTTTGGTCCTATTCGGTCCGGAAACAATTATATGGTATGGTTTTAATTAAAAAGGAGGAAAATAAATAATGAATTAATTTGGAATAATTAATGGGGGAAATTAAATAAATGAAAAGAGAGATTAATTGGATTAATTAAATTAAAGGAAATTGATTAAACGAAAAGAAAAAGTGGAGTGAATGAAAATGGGGGAGATGAACCAGTTCCTCCTAAATCGGTTTAATTTAAGTGAAATGGCCAAGGAACCAGTTTATGTTAAGTGAAATGGCCGCTGGCCATTTGAAGAGAGAGAGAGAGCGAGAGCAGAAACAGAGAGGAAGAGGGGGAGAAGGGGAAATCGGGCGATCGACAAGGACGACGACGAGCGAAAGGACGGTGGCAAGAAGGGCACAATACTGCGAGCTCGAGTGCCCGTTGTCCGACATCATGGTGGCAACGGTGAGGCTGTGGGCGATGGCGAGCTAGGGCTCGTTGTGCCACAAGTTGCGGGGATGATTCGGAGCCGTGAATCTTCGGCTATGGTAAGTCGACTATTTCGTTGTGTTTTCTTCTTCCCTTGCGTTCTCTGCTCAATGTGGCGATCGAATCAGTGATGGCCGTAGTGACAGCGATGAACATGAAGGTTGTAGCAAATCGACGATGGTTGGGGTGAATTGGACTGGACCAGAACGGGTTTTTCCTCCAGCCGCTCCTCTGGCTGATTTCCACGTGGAGTTTGTTAAGTGGACCACTTTCCTTGAATTGTGCAATTTATCCTCTAGCTTTCTGTGAGACGTCTCCTCCTCGGGTATATAGGCATGGCAGTGTTGATGGAATTGAGGGAAAAGGTTGTTCTGTTGCTGCTCTCGGTTGTGTCGTGGTGAGGTTCTCTATAGAATGGGAGAGTTGTGGCCGAAGGATGGACTATGAGGAGTGCAGTGAATGGTGTAGCTGTGAACTGAAGGGTGGATGCTCTCTGGAGGATGTTCTGAGTTGTGGCTGAGAGATGGAAATGTGAAGGTGAGTAATATTGAACTCCCGGTTATGTTCCGATTTTGGTAAAGGGTTCCATTCTTTTGTTTTGGCTGTTGTTTTTAGATGGAAGAAGACACCGAGGATATGCATGTTATGTTACGGATTTTATAAGAATTGGTTGAGATTATTTGACAACTTACATGCCTTGTTTTGTTTTGGTTTACTAACGAAGTTGGGGTGGATTGTTTGTTAGTTCTGATCTTTGCTTCGTTCTAAATCAGCTTTGATCACCCCTGTAGTTGCTACGATTTTACAGTATGTTGTATAAATGTTACTGAGTTTAAATTCCTGCTTTGAGGTGTTAAGTGATTGGATTCATTTATTGTTTATCTGTGAAAGATTCCTAAGGATAAGTGCCTTGTTTGGTCACTATTTTACAAAATAAATATGGGTTTAAGGTTAAGAAGTTACTGTTTGTTTGGTTTGATGAGATTGTTGGGTGGGAATAGTTCTACACTGATTTTGGGGATTTACATTTTGTTGCTGACTCTATTTTGTGTTGGCTTAGATGCTCTTTCACTACTATTCATGGGACTATATAACTCTATGCTGTTGCAATGATAAATAAGTTGACAAAGTGTGGATACATTAACGTGAATTCTATTCTTTGGCTTTGATTATTGTTTGGATCAAAGGAATTAAATGGTTCTCTACTCTGCTGATTCGGTTTTGTAAAGTAAATTCTCTGTGTTATCCTGTCATATTGATGGAATGAGCAACTATAGTGGGTTATTACGATTTCGTTGTGATAGTGGAAGTGTTAAGAAATTAGTCGTAGGAGTAAGATTTATAATACATGATTATAATGGCTTTGAAAGTACAGAGAAGAAAGAAGATGTAGAAACGCGCTATGGACGCCAAGTAAGTTGATACTTACTATGTTTTGGTCTTTGGACCCTACTTCGTAAGAATTAGGATTGTATGATGTGTGTTTACTATAACTAGGTTCTTTTGATGATATGTTTATTAGACATTTTTATTATCATATAGGACTGTATGTATTCACGAGCATGTTGCACAACATGATTAATATGTGTAAATAGGCGTGTGTGGGTTCGGGTGGATTGTGACTTTCCATACGGTAGATTCCTCCCACATAAGGAGCGGTAGGTTTAGAAGTTAGCTACGTGGATTCTACTGTTCACTATTCCCCCATTCTAAAACCCCCAACGTCTTCAACAAAAGTTAGGATACCTGCTTGTGGTAACACCCCCGATGGATATATCTCCTCGTCGGAGTGACTGGTTAGGCCACAAGTCTCTAAGGAGTATTCCACTTTAACTTCCAGAAGAGAAACGGTTCTCTTCTGTAATGCATTGTTTGATCATGCATATCATTTGCATTGCATTTCTTTCTATCACTTACTGAGCATTAGGCTCATTAGTTTAGGTCTTGTGATGTAGGTATGTACGAGCAGGTGAATAGGTCAAAGACAGTTAATGAAGGATTTGCACAGGTGAATCTTGTGGCTGGCTGGGCTAAAGAGTGTAAAAAGGAAATTATTCGTAAAAAGGGGTTTGTAAATTACTTAATATTCTTTAACGTTTTATTTTAATTCCGCTGCATTTCATAAAAGGATTTTATTATTTCTGCTGAAATTGACAACTGTTTTGAGTAAAGAGTTTTAATGATTGAGTTTTATAAAGGAAGAATACTCTAATGTTTTATATAAAAAGAAAAGTTTTAAATTTCATGCAATTTTAAAGTAAATAAAAAACCAGGTCATTACACAATATCTCCAACTCAACTAAGCCTAAACATCATTAACATTTTCCATAAACTACACAACTTCTCAAAATAGTATTTTGATAGAGAATACTTTCCTTCGGATCCAAAATCATTAATAGTAGGGAGACATCATAATTAACTTCTCATAGAATTCATCATAAAGAAAGTAACTTCAGGCAACAGAGCATACATCTACCGAAACGTTCATAAATAAACAAGGAACATTACTAACATCCAACCACTAACGTACATGCAACAGACTAATTTCTCCAAGTATAAACACTTCGCAAGACCAAGAGGTAGCTAGCAACAGAGAGCATTATCCAATAACAGAGCATTAATCTTAAAGTAATAGAGAGTATACTTCGAACATTTACCTAAATTTCTTAAAACTAAAAAGGAACTATGCATTACTGGAAGACAGAAGCTCACCCCTTGCCCAGAAGCTTTCTCTCAACTTCCTCTTCTCCTTCTTCATTCCTCTATTTCTCCCTTTCTCTTCTAGCTTTCTTTCTTAGCTCACTCCCTTTTCTTTTTTTTTCCCCTTTTTCTCTTTTCTCTCTCAGCTCTTGTCACTTTCTCCCTCAAGCTCTCTCACTTTCTCTTTATTTCTCTAGAGAGCTTTCTTCACTCTCACTCCGTCTCTTTTCTATCTTCACAAAAGGCTTCCCTTATACGTTTCATTTATCCCAAAAATTTCTCAAATAACCCCACATCTATGCTGCCAATTGTAAAAGAAGCACACGTAGAGGGAATCCCAAAAACAGCCTCGGGATTTAAAACTCCATCGGTGCCAGTTGAAACAATGCTTAAAAACTTCGTCATTTTGGGAACCTAGTGGACCGGTTCAACAGCCCATAATTTTAGCGGCCATTTTCTGCTTCTCTACGCTTCATCACACCCAACCGGTAAATCATTTCATCAAC
This sequence comes from Begonia loranthoides, assembly GCA_022433065.1. NCBI lineage: Eukaryota > Viridiplantae > Streptophyta > Magnoliopsida > Cucurbitales > Begoniaceae > Begonia > Begonia loranthoides. The sequence continues at coordinate 22,639,944 of CM039475.1, read as the reverse complement.
CGGTCCAAAGAAGAATTCAACGCTCTATCTTTCATTTCTCTGCCACTGTTATTTTTAACTAACTTAACACTCCCTTTACTACCTCAACAATTCCTTCACTACCATTTTGCTCCCTTAATCCTTTCTTCTCTTTACTAATCCAAAATCTCCTAACCAATAATCCACCAATTACAAAATAATTATTATAATTACCCAACACAACTCTAAATATTCTCCAATATTAACATTATCCTCCAAAGCTTATGATAATTTGAAATTTCGGTATTACACCATTACAATTGACCTTCACAAGATGTTACCCTTTACTCGACTAATTCGCAGGCCATCACCCTTAACTTGACTAATTCATAGGTCGTCGTCCTTTTTGTTTGAGTGCAATGTGAGAAAATTACAAACAAAATTCTAACTCTCCCAAATGCAAAACTCAAGTTTAGGGATGAGGAGAGTTTGGTTTGACGCTCAAATATTGATTTGGAATTTAGTGTAAAAATTGGCTGAGCTTCGCTTCAATTCCTAGTTCGTTAAATTGAGCCTCGGAGTTTCTTACATTTATAGACACTGAGAAATCAGTCGACCAATTCCTTTTTGGTCGACCACATCTGTAATACCCTGACTTTTCATATCGGAATTTAATAAGAATGATTGGAAAGTAATTCGGGGTATTTGGATTTTGGATATTGTCTGGTTGTTACCAAGAACGTATTTGTTAGATTATAATTTATGAGAATTTATTGGATGATAATTAGGATTAATTTGGAAGGAGTATTTTATTAGGTTATTAAATTAAACATGGAAAATTATCACAGATTGCGTATTTTACACATTTGGTCGACTAGCGATCGACGTACAGATTTGGTTTTGCATCCTAAAAGTGTTACGGATCATCCCCTGCGTTTTGGGTTGATGTTGGGTCGACAATTAGCATCCAAAATCACACCTCTGTCAGCAATATGAGTTTTTGGATGACATGTGGTAGAATGCGATCGAGGAGAGTTTGAATCTGTTTGATTTTGTCAACTTTTCGGGTGACATGCAGTCGAGGCGTGAACACCTTCCCTTGACCTTGAAGGAAAATGTTGAATTTGGACGACATGCAGTCGAGGCTCTGACGCCTTCCCTAGCCCAAAATCACACAATTCTATGAAAAATCTATTTTAAATACGCTGTTGTTTTGTCATTTACGCATTAAAATCCAACTTTGGAGACAAGCTAGCAGCTTTCCCACACCTGGGTACCCTCCGTCATCCCAGTAGGTGACCAACCATCACTCCTCCAGACTCTAGGTATGGTCTTCACGTTACTTATCTGTCCAGCTGAATCATTCTCTACATTGTCTCCTCTTCTCTGTGCGTGAGTGAACTCTTTGGTGAGTGAGCATTCTGTGAGAGCTGAATTGTGAGAAGTGTGTGCTCTTTGAATTGATACGTTGTCCGTGAGGGTGGAGGTGAAGCCGCTTCCTGCTCTCGGGTCCTCCTGGTGAGTGATTTCTGCAAATTACTTTATGGATAATGCTGGGAATTGCTGTTGTTCAGTTGGCTTCTATTTGGTTGTGATACATGTCCTGATGGTGCTTCCTAGTTTTATAGATTTTATGTGAAGATTTATGTTAAAGAAAAGATGTAGAATGAAGAGATAGATTATGTTTCCTTGTGTTGAGCTCTGTTGGTAGATTATTAATTGGACGTAAGGTTATGCATTACTCTCTGTTGTTAAATTACACTTCATGTGGTTATTGCTTAGGATGTGCATGTATACTGTTGGAGTGGTGTTTAGATTGGGGATATCCTGTTAAGTAAATGAATGGAGAATGAAGCTCTCTGCGTTTTGTTAAGGGAAAGTTAATATGTTGGATTTGGTTTATATTGCTTAAAAATGAGTTGTTAATTAGTTAAACATGGATATTGAGATGGGTTATGTTTCGTTTAGGTATTAACAGGTTCCTAGAATTACTATGTAATTAAGGATAGAAAAAGAATGAAATTAATAAGTTGTGATTATTAATAAGTAAATATTTTTAATTATTAAGGTATTGAAAGGGAGAGGAAGGATATCGATTAAGTGCTAATACATGTTAAAGCTTCAATGTAAGAATTGAGATAGAGTCGTTCGCCAGTGCAGGCCCTTCACGACATGCAGTGTCTTTTCTTTGATTGTCTGTTTGTGTTTCTACTATGCTGCCTTATTTATCATCTCTACGTTGTTCGTACATTATTAATTTAATCTCTAAGTATGTTTCGGATATTAGCATATTGTTATTGTTTCCTTTAAAGTGTCAAGCATGCCTATATTGTTATTGTTTCATTTAAATTGCCAAGTATGTTTTAGAGTATATCGCCATGTATAGTATGTTTATTGTTGTAATTACTTCTCCATGTTTCCCGCTTTTATATTGTTGTAATTACTGCTCAATGTTTCATGCTTTTATATTATTTTAATCATGTTTCACACTTTTATATTGTTGTGATTACTTTCATGTCTCATGTTTTTATATCGTTGTGGTTACTATTTCTCATTGACATGCATCGCAATAATGTTTCTCATTGACATGCATCACGATAATATAAACAAGTAGGAATGCCACGCTGGGGTGGATATTTATATACATTTACGTGAGGAAAATGGATAAAGAAAATGAATGAATGAAAAAGGGGAGGTCTGGGATGGAGAGGTAGTTCGGATCTAACTAGGTAGACTGGAAGAATTATGCCCTTCTCTTATTGGTTTGAGAGAGAACTATGCCCTTCCCTTATCGGGTTGTGAGAGACTGTCTACCCTAGGTGGTTAGAAGCCGACAAGAGACTACTCTCTCCACCACAGATTCCTCCAATCTTCCAGCTCCATGTACGAATAATGTATGTAACGGAAATAAAAGAATAGTTTGGGCGGATTCCATTATGACATAATGAGTTAGAGGCATACATCATAATGTATATCTCATTTCTTATTGGGCCTTAGGGCTCACAGTTTGGTTGTGGTATAGGTACACGCAAGAGAACAGATGAAGGAGTAGTTGATGAAGGATTTTCACGTGCGGGACTTGTGGCTGGTTAGGCAAATGGAATTAAAGAGAAAAGGATTTTGTAAATGTAAATACGAATGATTTATGCTTCTGCTGTAAAATGAGAAAAATGAATTTTATAAATAAAGTCTTCCATTGTCAATAAAGATTTAAATAACGAGTTTTAATTAAGTTGTTTTAACAATCGGGTTTTTAAGAGAAGAACTCTTATTTCGATTAAAGGGTTTTAATAAGCATTCAATTGTTTTATAAAAGTTTTAAATTTCACGTGATTTTTTGTAGTAAGAAAAATCTGGGTCGTTACAGAATCCAACCATTGAAAACGAGTTGTTGCTCTGTCTAGCAATTCTGGTTGACCACCTGCTTGATCGCTACCTCAACTACAAATCTGATTGGCAATTTGTAATATGTTGAGGTCAAACATTTTCATCCTACTCGACCGCTTCATCGACCATAAAATCTAGGAGCTCTCTGCCATTTAAAATCAGTTAACCAGTTCCAATTTGGTCGACTGCTTCCCCTTATATAGTAGCAAATTGTTTAACCTTCTCTCTTCTTTAGTCGACTCCTCACCTCTTCTTTTTGCCATTTTCATTCTTATAAGTCCCAATTATATACGCTAATCTGCAAGGACTTAGATAAACATGTTAGAACACTTTAATACTCGTATTAATGGTATTTTCAATAAATATCAATATAAACTCCAATCATCCTTGATGCCTCATGTTCAGTTCCTTCTGAGTGAAGATGCAGTTTAAGTTTTTTTGATCTGTGACTACTTTCCATGGCTGACCGTAAAGATAATTCCTTCATATCTTTAGTGCGAAAACCACTACAGCTAACTCTAGATCATGTGTCAGCTAATTCTACTCATAATTCTTCAATTGTCTAGAAGCATTGGCTATTATTATTCCTTCTTGCATTAATACTCCACCCAGTCAATTCTTTGATGAGTCACAATAAATCTGATACTTTTAAGCACCTTGTAGTGTAGGTTGAATGGCCACACACATGCATATTCTACTTATCTGGAATTTGTGTGACACCCTCTGTAAATCCTTACACTTGGTTGAGAAAAAATTTCCTTTGATTGGTTTAGCGAAAATCCACCTTTCTTTGTTCTTCTCTCAGTCACTCCAAACTTCACTTCTTTTCCAGAGAAAAAAAATAAATTATCCTCAATTTTCTGCCTTTAATTCAAGTATGTCTTGGTACACCAAAGCGAGACGATCGATCGTAACTCTTCAACTGATTCTCTTCCATGCGTGTTTACTCTATAGTGAAATGGTTGACAATGCTTCAATCATCAATCAAATGAAGCATCAATCACCTTTTAAATCGCTAGTACTTTGGAGGCAGAAGCACGGGCTCCCATAGTGGATACATGCATGTCTGCCAAGAATATTCTCAGCGAATATTCATTACGCTATGCAAATCATGTTATGCCACATTATCCTTATGGATAAGGAATGTATCCATAGAAGGGAAAGTGCTTGCAGCAACTGAATAACAAGAAACAAAACGTCATCATTTGGATTAAGGATTCAATAATCTACAAAAGGGAATTCATTTGTGGTAGATAAGTAAAGAGCAAAATGTCATTGTTTCGCTTAAGGATTTAATAATCTATAGAAGAGAATGCATCCATTACAAATAAGTAGAGAGCAAAATGTCATCATTTGAATTTGCAAATAACGAGAATCTGCAAAAAGAGAACATACTTGTAGCGGATAAGAATAAACATCATCCTTTCACTAAAGGATTCTCGAATAATGGGTATTCACAAAAGGAAACACATATGCGGTAGATAAGTAAGGTGAAAGAAATGTCATAGTTTGAAAGAAAGATTCACTGAAAACATGTATCCACATAAAAGAATATGTGTGCGGGATGACATGTTGATAAGTGATTGGTGGATATCTATTGGACGAAGTTGCAGCAATTATGATCAGCAGAAGCATATATGTCTGTAGTAGACATCCACGAAAGTAAAAATAACAGTGTTAAGCGTTCGTTAATTAATTGGTCTTTGGTATTAAGTTAACAGTTCAACTAACAATTAGGACCCACTGATCACACTGGAATAAGGTGTTAAAAATGTCATGATTAGATGTATGATTTTGAGCCTAAGTAGATTATGGTTTCCAATGTTGATTGGCCAAAGCTTATGACTCATGAGATTGCGTCGCCCCTTCAAATCTCTATAAATAGAGAGGTTATGCTCTTCAAAATGCAAGAAAGTAAGCCACCGATTGTAGCTCCTCTCTACTCTCTAAAGGTTAGCAAAGTTCTGCCTTTTTAAGTTTAAGTGATTTATGAGTTGAGTAAAAGGTAATGAGAAAATTATAAGGTGATGTTTTCAGTTTCAATAAAGGATTACAAAATTGGTTTTATGCTCACATTTTATGATTTAAAGATTCTTGTTTATGTTCAATAAACATGCTGGTGATATGTGGTGGATGGATTTCTTAATTAAAGTGATGTTCATAACCTAATATCGTGCTTGGTTAAAAACATAGAGAATTTTGACCAGTTTTGTATTGACTCGGATTTTCGTAAATCGTTAAAATGCGTAAGAAATTTGAAATTTTATTTTTAAAGCAAAACATATCAGAGTGCATCCAGCCGGATCGCTACTGACTTTTTCTTTAAACTCGTTATGAAAACCAATTGATAAAATGTGTGGAAGGGTTATAAAATAAATCATTGTAAAACATGGCAGAAGCGTAAATGAATCTTTTAAAGAAGAAACTAAACAATGGAGTACGAGATAATAAACTTAATGTGATTACAACCGTTTCTCATTTTACTCTTTAATCTGGCCAAACCCGAGTCTCGTGCGTGCAAATCATCCATCACTGCTTCATTATGTGTTTATCATCTACTTATTATCTGTTCACCGTGGTAGCTACACCACAAATAAGGACGTAAGCTTTCGCCCAGTAAGGAAATGGGGAAAAACAATTATACATATCTCTCTTAAGTTCTTCCTGGAATGGGGGCCACCCAAACCAATTCTTTTCATCACGTTTATTCTTTCATTCATTCTATACTCGTACACAAGCTGAATATTGGAGGGTTCTTAGGGGATGGAATAGTTGACCGGACCTAACCATTTACTTGCAACTAGGTCCCTGTTCCCGTCAAGGTAGGGGACTTCGCCTAGCCACGGAGTAGTTCTGCTACCCATTCGCCCTCCAACTCCCTTTTTCGTCCCCTTTCCCTCCTATCCCCCCTTCAAGGTTCCTCCTCTTCCGGCGTATCCTGCCTTCAGGGTTTCTTCGGTGATAGGCGTATCCCACCCATCCCAAACATTCTTTTTCGTATTCCTTTTCATTTTTCCTCACTCATCCATGTGTGAGTACCACCCCAAAGTGGCACTCCCTAGGGTTTCTATTAACATGATGCATAATGCATTATAACATACATTAACCAAAATAGAAATGCGCATTGAAGTAAAAGGACTATAATTGAACTCGCGCATATAATGAATAACAATAATTGAAAGCATACATAAATACATGGAACAATTAGGATATCGAATTGAAGTAGCGAGTGAACAAGATGAGACAATAACATACGACAAATTACAATTTAACTAAACATGCTCATTGAACTAAGCTAGGCTAAACATGGAAACATGCTGTAAACAACGAATAACGGAAACATGCTTGTAAATTGGAAATCCTTATTCTAGTCGGTGAAGCATACTTTTATTTTAATTAGTTAAACATGCTATATTTAATAGTCTAGTTATTATCCTAGTTAATTACATGCTCAACAAATTAGTAAACATACTCAAGGTTTAGTTATTGATTAAACATGCTTGTTGATTAACGTTCGGACAAGCTCAATTAATAACATACTAATTACTAAACATGCTCAAGGATTGATTATTCATTACACAACTAGTTAAACATGCTTGGACTGGTTATTCAGCAGCTAGTTAGTAAATTAATAAACTAAACAAGTTCAAGTCTAATCAATTACTCCAATTGAGTAAATTAACATGCACTTAATCTTTCTAGCTAAGTTAATTAGCATGCTCAACTTGTAGTTGAAATTATAATTCTAATTTAATGTTTAAATGTGCTTAGGAATTTAACACATGCATGGTATTATCAACTCACAAAATAATTTAGCCTAGTTAATAATTAAGCATAGCAGTCTAGTTAATAAGTAAGCATGACATGACTAAGTTAATTTAACACACTAATATCATTCTAATTAATTACATGCTCAAGTTTATAATTGGTTATTCAAGTCGATTTACATGCTCAAGTAAAGTATATTTAAGTCTTCTACCACCAATGTCTAAGTAAATTACATGCTTAAGTACAATTAATAAATGCTCAAGTGATAATTACAATCATGATTCTAATTGATTAATAATTAAACATACTACCAATTGATTTACACATACCATTTCAACATACTAGTTAGTTCATTGAACATGATCACATGTTTGGACTAATCAAGTTGTTGACATAATTGGATTGATTCAATTGATTAACATGCTCAATTGATTAATGATTAACTAAATTGATTAACATTCTCATGCTCATCCTAATTTATTATCATAGTCAATTAAGCATGCTACGATTAAGGGTGCATAACAAATAAATGATGGCTAAACAACAACGAAAGAAATAACGACATTATAACTAACCGCGAGTAAACATTTAAACACAACATAGGACTCTTAGCTCAATTTCAGACTTCACATAATCATCTATCATTCACTTATTCCACTTTCATCTTGACCGTGATTTCAGAACTCATATGCATTCATCATAAGTCTATCAAAGTGAAACATGTATAACATAACAACATAAGACAACCAACAAGAATAAGCTATCACAGGAGTAATATCTACAAGGTATCAAGTGATCCACATTACCAACAGGGAAATAACTACAGTGAGGAATTCAATAAGGAAATAACGACAGTAAATCATTCAAGAGACTAATAGCCACTAACAACAAACATCACCTTTATCAACTTATTTACTACCAATCGCAATATAGCATAAGGAACTTATAGAAAACTAAATGTATAACCCACATACTCTACTTGCGGTGTAGGGCCTCCAAATGGCCAAGACACACCCAAATTCTTTACCTCGAGCTTTAATGTGCATTAGCGTTTAGTTGTCATTCTTCTTTCTTCCTCCTTTCAATACCTTCACAAATTAGTAAAATTCATCATTAATCTAATTGATTAATCAACTTATAACCATAACGTCTCTTTCCTATTCTTAATCCTTAGTAGTTCTAGGAACTCGTTAACGCTAGAGCGAATCATAGCATATTCTAATAAACTAATCAAATTATTAACATGCGTTTATCCAAATCATGTAGAACACTTAACTTGATCACACCGTGCATGAATTTAACCCAATATACATGCATACTAGATTTCATGAACTAACAACAAACATAACGTGCATATTAATCTTTTTATCCAAATAGAACAGCTGCAGTAAAATAATCTATTACGAACAATGTCACAAGGCTTTTCACAATATCATAGTTACACAAACAACCAAAACGTAGAGTATGTTCATGCTTCAATAACGATCTATAATATAGTAGCCAGATCATTCCAACCATTTGATTCAGAGTATCAGTTTAACATTTCCTACACATAAATCAAACCAATAGAAACCGTAGTCAACCACAAGTGGAACATCAACAGTGGATAAACCCAAACCAACAATAGATAATCACCGTTATATTTCCAACCACATGTAATAGAGGGCAATATCCAGTTACTGTCCAAATAAAACCCAAGAGGCAGAAACCAATATATCCAATAGTGCTTAACATAAATTTTATGTTATTCTCTACAGTATATCCTTCAGAAAATCCATAAAGACAAAGGAGGAACTCCCTTACCAGAAGACACCCGAGAAGCTTCTCCTCTTTACCCCCTTCCTGTTGTTTCATTTCTCCTCTCCTCTTCTTTCTTCATTCTCTCGGCTTTCATTTCCAGAGAGCCCACAACTCTGGATTTTCCTCTCGACAAGGCTCTAACTCCAGCTCACCTAAGAGCACTCTTCACTGTCTTTATTCGCCAGCCCCATCATTCCCCCGAAAGCACTCTTTTGTTTCTTTTTGCTTTTCAAGAAACTATCGGTCACACAGGGTGCGACTCTAGGCTGGACAGGAGCATGAGGTTGTCTGCACAGCAGACAACAGTCCAATTCAAACTAGGTCAAACCCAAACTGGGTTCGAACGTACTGGGATGGCAACACCCACGAATCCGTCCCGACCTCCTGCAGGTTGCCGATTCCCACGCCGGAACCAACAGCCAAAATAGCCAAAAGTCAGAGCATCAAGAAGAACGAAGATACCGACTTACCTCTACACGTTGTCGGAATCCATCCACCGCAGGAGCTCTGATTCGTCCTGTCTCGCGAAGCCTTAATTGTGAATCACGATGCAGCCAGTAGTGCGCCAGACCCGTTGTCCACCATTCGACGCCCTCCACTCGCCTGCGTCGCCGCTGTCTCTCTCTGATTCACGATCACCTCTCTCGCCATCTCCCTGCTCTCCCTTCTCTTTCGTTCGGCTGAAAGGCCGAAGGCCGTTGAAGGCCTTTCTTTTAATTCCCTCAGCCGAGCCAACACAACTTCAACCGGTTCAGCTTTCCCTCCCCTCTTCAATTTACTCTTCCCATTTTAACCTTAATTAATTAATAAAAAAAGAAAAAGAAACATATGTCTAAGTGTTGATAATTAGTATCACATATTAACCGACCCAAGTTTGTAACTCTCGACTTAATCCAAATATAGTTAAAAGATTATTAGAGGTCCAATTTAAATTTCTTAATTCCATTTCCCAAATGGATTTCTATCAATTAAACCGCCTAATAAAATCTCTTAAATTATAACCTAACGGTTACATCCTTGGTAATACCCCGATAATCATCCAATTAATCTAAAATCCCCAGATTATACTCGAATTATATTTTTGAAATTTCGATAAAAAGTTGGGGTGTTACAAGTTTCAAGTTTAATAGCACCAGTTTCAAGTTTAATAGCACCAACAAACTTTAATGATTTCTAGTTTAAGAACTATTTTATTATGTTAAATAGACACATTGATGGAACTATGTGCAATTGAATCAAGTCATTTGGAGCCGTATAATGAAAGTTATGAATTTTGGAATTTGATGGAAGGCTGTGAGACAATAACTAGTTATTAGATGAGAACAAGGTTTTGTTTTGAATGTTTTACCCATTACAAAAATGATTGAATTCTAAAAGTATTTATGTGATAATAAGTATTATCTAAGGAAGTTATGAGTTCAAGAATTACTCAAATTGGAAAAGAATATAAAAAGTTATGAATGTTAATGTAAACGTGTGTAGTAGGATACTAACATGTAATTGTAACATGTTTTAGGTTATTTAACTCAAGGAAATACTTCATAGTTGATGTGAATTGTGCTAAGACTCCAAGGTAAGTAATTTTTGCATATTCTTGGCTTAATGGCCTACATCACAAGATGCTAAGATAATATTTAATTTATGATAGTTGTCATAATGTTGTGTTGATAGTGTAACGATACGGTTTTTCTTTTCTTTAAAATTTGTCATTTGAAAACGTGTAAAATTTAAAACTTTTCTTTTATAAAAACTGTGGAAGACTTTTCATTATTAAAACCCTTTTAAAATGCTAAATAGAATTCTATTCGGAAAAATCTTTTATAAAACATAGCAGAAGACTAAATGAATAAAACAAAGCGTTTAAGGATACAATAAATAAACTCCTTTCCTTTTACTATTTAAATACTTTACAAAACTCTTTACAAACCATTTCCTTTTAAATCTATTAGCCTAGCAAGCCACAAGATCCGCATTGTGCAAATCTTTCATCAACTACTCCTTAAGCTGTTCTCGTACATACCTACATCACAAAACTTAAACTATGAGCCTAACGCTCAGTGAATGATAAAAGTAAAATATGCACTTGCTATGCTCTTTTAAAATATGTATGCAGTTTTCTATTTTTGTTTTCTGTTTCTGTTTTCTATTTCTGTGCACTCCAGTGCACCCCGACCCGACACCTTTAGTATAGCAGCAATGGCATAGTCCGAAAGCTCGCTAACTGTTGGCCGATCTTTCTCGACATCAATAAAGGACTCACTATGTGATAAAGGCTCGACATCGATAGAACTGCTTGTTACCTACCATGCACATCAATGTACAACTGCAAGCAGAGTGCAACTATGCCCTTCCCTTGTCGGGTAGTTCATATGCATTTACGTGAGGAAAATGGATAAAGAAAATGAATGAATGAAAAAGGGGAGGTGGGGGATGGAGAGGTAGTTCGGATCTAACTTCGTAGGCTGGAAGAATTATGCCCTTCCCTTATTGGGTTGCGAGAGAACTATGCCCTTCCCTTGTCAGGTTGTGAGAGACTATCTACCCTAGGTGGTTAGAAGCCGACAAGAGACTATTCTCTCCACCACAGATTCCTCCAATCTCCCAACTCAATGTATGAATAATGTATGTATAAGAAATAAGAGAATAGTTTGGTCTGGTTCCATTATGACATAATGAGTTAGAGGCATACATCATAATGTATATCTCATTTCTTGTTTGGCCTTAGGGCTCACAGTTTGCTTGTGGTATAGGTACACGCTAAGGAGCAGTTGATGAAGGATTTGCACGTGCGAGACTTGTGGTTGGTTAGGCTAATGGAATTAAAGAGAAAAGAGTTTTGTAAATGTATAGTACCAGTTTATTTATTGTCTTTTAAAACAAATGATTTATGCTTCCACTGTAAAATGAGAAAAATGGATTTTATAACTAAAGTTTTCCACTGTCAATAAAGATTTAAATAACGAGTTTTAAGTAAGTTGTTTTAACAATCGGGTTTTTAAGAAAAGAACTCTTATTTCGATTGAAGGGTTTTAATAAGCATTCAATTGCTTTATAAAAGTTTTAAATTTCACGTGATTTTCGAAATAAGAAAAATCTGGGTCGTTACAGTATCCTACCATTGAAAACGAGTCGTTGCGCTGTCTATCATAGCGAACTAGCGGCCGTGCGAGCCAAGCGTTTAAACGGCCTCACATCATACCGTTGCCTCGGCTAGCCTCGACATCAATCGAGAACCAACTAACAAGCTCACATCTCATATCATCTCATTTACCTTTATTCTATTTAATCCATTCATTATTTGTTTCACTTTCAATGGTAAAATGAATATTCCTACAACCCAAATCATAGTTGTCTGCTTCGGGTGATCAGCCCTTGAGAACACCGTACACTTAGTATGTATGAGCATTCATTAAACCATTTTCTAAAACCATGCATGAAAAACCATTTTAGTATCATTTTAAAAACCATAGTGCATGAATGCTCGTAAATGTATACAATTCTGTATTCTCAGACCTGATCACTATCACAATCCCATAATCCTCAAAACATGATCATATCAAATCCTTTACTTAAATAACTTAAATCTATAAACATATCATTAAAAGAACATAATTCTAATAAGCACTGCATCAAGCATAAATACATCTTCAATGCATATCAATATCAAAATCCTATCATCTTTAAAGCATAAACCATATCAAATCTATAACGTAAAGAATCTAAATCTAATAAAAACGGTCAGCATACAACTCTAACTCTTGATATGTAGAGCTTTCGGAAAAACACAAGTAGTATAACTTATTTCGTATCCGTAATGCATTTTAACATTTAAGTCCTTCTTCCTTTCCAATACCTTAAAAAACATATAACATTTATCATTAATTTCATCAACATCCTTTATACCATTAGTCCCTATTCATTACGCAACAAAATGTCATAATCCAATTAAAACCTGCTCACTTAACCAAAGTAACAGAACCTAACACAACCCCCATTAATATCCAGTAAGCATGCATATAACAGAGAGCAACATAATCCTCAACCGTGACCATCACAATTGTAATTACAGAATATTACTCCTCAAGCCATTTTCAATACAACAAACACTCCAGATTGACAAAACAACTCCCGCATAATATCTTCCTACAACACACAACAGGGAAGAACTACTACGACAGAAAATCACATTTACCATCCATCTATTTTTCCATAATATAATCTTCACATAAAGCCCATACACACAACAGTAATTCCACCATCCAACAGAACATAAATCATCCATTAACAGAGCATACCCATTATCAATATACATGCAACCGAATAAATATATCCAAATGGAAATACTTCAAATGCCAATAAATCTCATCATCCTTCCTCTTCTTTTAACACAACATAATCCATAAAAGCCATCCCACAAATCTATAAAACCAAAATAGAAGTGAAGGGATCTTCTTACATGAAGAACACCTGTGAAGAATCCAGAAGAACTGATCCTCCACCTCCTTCTTTCTCCTTCTTCGTTTCCTTCTCTATTCTTTCACAGACAATTTCTCACACATTGAACACTCTGCTTCTCAATCTCCCCCATGGCTCTCACTGTTTCCATCTCTCCAGATGGCCTCCCACCCTTTCTCTCTATCTTTATTCCCTCATATGCTACATTTATCCCAAGGCATCTCACCTAACTCATCTATAAAGGAGGCAGCTATAAAGGACGGACGCGTCAAAATCACACGAAGCCACCGCCTGGGGATCTTCAAACATCCGTGAATTCACGTGGAAGCGACTGAGTGATTATTAACCAGTTCCACACTTCATTTTCTCCACATCTGCTCTTCTCTCTCCTCTTAACTAAATTAAAAATACTTTATAGTTAACTTAACACTCGTCAATATATTTCACTTATCCTCCACTGCTACTTATTACTCAACAATTCCTTCACTGCCTTATTTCGCCCTTGCCATTTTCTTCTCACTTAATCCTTTCTTCCCTTCATTAATTCAATAATCCTTAAACAATAATTCTCACTTAATCAATTCTAATAATTCTCATCTAATAAATCCTCAATAATCATCACTAATTATTCCAATCTTTATTATGTTTACTTAATGTAGTTTTGGGGTATTATATTTCATTATAAATAAATCCCAAAATCTCCAAATTTTACAATTATTACTGTCCAATAATAATATTATCCTATTAACATCCAATTAAACCCTTAATTACCTTTACTTAATTTTATTATGACGAACCAGGATATTACAGATAGTAATGTTATGATTATGACAATATTATGTTTGAGAATGTGATGTGTTATTATCATTCAAACATATGTTATGATTATGCATTGATGTTCATGAATCATATTTTCTAGAACATGACAAAAATGTTTTACATGTATATGTTTTCAAATAAGAAAGACTGAAATAGAAAGGATATGTAAGAAGCTTTGGTGATATGATATCATTGGAGATTTGGCAGCTTTGACCATTGAAGCTTTGGTGGGCTTGCTCTACAATGTATTTTTAGCTTTGGTGTCATGTCCCAATATTAAAAAAAATTGATGAGGAAATAAAAAGATACGTAAAAAACTTTAGTTATACAATTCCACTTGCACTTTGGCAACTTCAGCCCTATTGGAGCTTTGGTGAGCTTGTCCCCCGTTGCTTTTTAGTTTTGGTGCCATCTTCCAATGTCAAGATAAAAAAAACAAGAATCAAAAGAACGAAGAAAAGAAAAGAAAGTGCATATCATGTTTATATTTTTGCATTACTTACTGAGTGTTAGACTCAAATATGAATAATGTGATGTACGAAAAGTAATCATATGATAAGATTCATTATATGGATAATTAGGCAGTTCATGGCGCATTCTTGTGAGGAATGCTTGAGGTTGTTACAACAAAATTGACTTGTGAAGATGACTCAATCTGTATAAAGAAATTGAAATTGATATTGTAATAATTTATTAATGTCAGTTAAAACTATGTTAAGGAATTTTATGACGATCAAAGTATTGTTACGAATTCAACGAGAAAACGTTTTCGCCTAAACTAAAGGTTTTTTAAAAAATGTATATATATTTTACAAAAATTAACTCGAAATTTTGGGTCATTATAATATGGTATCAAAGCCCTATCAATTCTGCAGACTGCATAATAACTCAAGTTTCAACATAAGAATGTCTTGTCAACTGTAAGTGTAACGATCGGAATTTCAAAATACTTTTTTTTAAACTTATTTATCTGAACAAAAATAGGTTTCATCAAAAATCCTAAGGACTGGAAAAACGTTCTTTAATAACGAAAAACATACATAATTGAAAGTGGCGAAAATACATCTGTAATACCCAGATAAAACCCTCTATGTATAATGTAAAGGATTTTCCGGAATAAAATTTTTATAAAAGAAAATATGTTCTGCAATTGTGTATGGTACACTTGATATAATGCAATGAAGATTAAGGTAGAAATATTGTTGGAATAATTAAGGTATAGAATTAGTTTTGAAGCAGTAGAAATCAAGTGGAATAATTAAAAAGGAAGTATTAAATTATTTAAGAAACAAATGGGGAGAGAGAAGAGCAGACTAAGTTGAAAGTTAAGAATTGAAGCCTCGGCCATGTGAGACAGGTCGAGCATGTACATGGAATAGATTAATTTCCATGTAATTTCAAACTTTCCAAAATCACGGCCGAGTAGTCGAGCACTACTCGACCGCTCCCTCACACTTATGTGAAAATGGTGATTTTCAACTGCAGCAAATCTTCACCCGATGGATGCCTTGCACGAAGAGATAACATTATTTTGTGGCAGTTGTGTATTGGACCACTTCTATAACGACCCGGTTTTTATTACTTTTAAAAAATGCATGAAATTTAGTACTTTTTCTTTTCCTTTTATAAAACAATAGCGAAAAATATTTTAAATCAATATCAGAGTTCTTTTCTAAAAATTGAACTGTTAAAATTCTTTTACTTTAACTCATTACATAAAATCGTTATGAACAGCGGAATACTTTAATTATAAAATTAATTTTCTCATTTTACAGCGGAATACTTCAAATTGTTTCATAGCGGAAGCATTTGAACAAAAATAAATAAATTATTTAATTTACATTTACAAAATTATTTTCTCTTTAATACCATTAACCTAGCCAGCCACAAGTCTCGCCCATGTAAATCCTTCATCGAATGCTCCTTAATCTGTTCATCATTTTCTCTCGTGTTTGTAGCTACATTGCAAGTCATAAACTATGAGTCTAACGCTTAATAAGTGATAATACATCGTGGTTTGTGATCAATGACAAGTCAACCACTATCCTTTATTTTCTAACAAATTAACCACTAACGTATGGAAAAGTGACAAAGCAAACATCGCTGTCACATTTGCCATTAACAAGCTGATCTAAATGCCCCGGCGTTCATTAGGAAGAACGTCGCGGTGTTCTTCCATAAAAAAAAATCCAATAACAAACCGCGATAAAAAATTTTGCGATCAAATAACAAACCATAGCCTCAAAAGATCAAAAACGAATCCAATGACAAACCGCGGCGTTCATCAAGAAGAACACGAGGATGAACTCATAGCAATAAACAGCCATGACGCAGCCCACAATAACTCATCCAGCACCCACACAACAAAAAATTTAGCTTGTGTAAGAACATGGAAGTGAAATAGGTAAATATTTAGAGAGAGGGGATTACGTTGTAGCCAAAAAAAAGTGCAATAGAAGGGACACTCCCCATCATACGTTCCTTTATGCGATTTTGCAAATTCAAAAAGCAACAAAAAAAAAGATTACGGAAAAAAAAAAAGTTAGCATGCATTGTGATGAAAAGAGAAAAAAGATAAAGACTAATCTGTGAAATACCATTTTGGCTTTGTTGAGAAGGCGGCGAGAATAGGCACAATCAGTGTATTGAAACACAATGGAAGAAACAGCCATGGCTGCGGAAGACGCCACGGGGTCCTACATGGAAGATGCCGCGGCGTCTGCATGGAAGAACGCGGCGGCATCTGCATCCATGCAGATGCCGCCTACCGGTGTTCTGCATGGAAGACACCTTTTTCTCCCTCTGCTATTCTTAGGTGGACTTGAGTGTTCTCAAGACACCGTGGTGTCTTGAACTTGGTTAAACTAATCCTATGTTTTGATTACTTTCTCAGTTAGATCCATGAAAGACAATAGCGAATCCTCCTCCTCGGTCATTTCTCTCTCTCAACTCTCTCCCCTCTATATATATTCACCATTTTCCTTCATCTTTCACCGTTTAGCTTCACCAAGAAAATCTGTTGAAGTTTGTTTTCTAGCTTCCAAAACATGACGGTAAGCCCTCTCTCTCTCTCTCTCCCTCCCTCCCTCCTCCCTCTGTTCTGTATGTCTGAGTATGCAAGACTGAACATTAAAAATGGTGAACATGGTAAAGCCTAATCACGGCATGATATAGAGAAACATGCAGGTAGTATTGGGAAGACGATGATGTTCTTTCTGCACTAATCATAACTGTATCTTTGTTTTATGCTACAGATTGTAGAGATGAGAGTTCACATGGACTGTGCTGGTTGCGAGACCAAAATCAGAAAATCTCTTGAAAAACTCAAAGGTTTGTTCAGATTAAATCAACCCAAAAAAAAGCTTGAAATTTTTTTCCAAAATCTGAAAATGGTGTTGTTAAAACTTGCAAGCGTAGATGAAATAGACATAGATTTGAGCTCGCAGAAGGTGACAGTGATGGGGTGGGCAAGTGAAGACAAGGTACTGGAAGTAGTGAGAAGAACAGGAAGAACAGCAGAGCTATGGCCATACCCTTACAACCCATAATATCATAGCTTCGTCAATCTGGAGAAGACACGGCGGTGTCTTGAGACACCGCGTCTCTTGGGACACCGCGGTGTGCATGCCAAATTTGACCTTCTTTTTTTGGAAAATCACGGCGCCACGGTATTTTGTCAACGAACTGCAGCGGCGCCCTGTCAGCTTCTTAACGGCGAACGTGACAGCGATGTTGGCTTTGTGATTTTCCCATATGTCAGTGGTTAATTTGTTAAAAAATAAAGGATAGTTGTTGACTTGTCATTGATCGCAAACCACGATGGTTAATTTGTCGTTTTCCCTTAAATAAAAAAAAGGGATGTTGTTAAAATTAAAAAGGAGAAACTAAAGTAAAGTAAATGGAATTAATATAAAAGAAAATTTGAATTTAAAAAGGGTTTTAATTAGATTAGAAATGAAAGAAATAAATTGAAAAGAGGAAGAGCTGAACCGGTTCAGCAGGTGAACCGATTCACGCCGGCTCACTGGTTCATTGTTTGGTTTGAAATCAAAAGAAAAGAGAGAGGAGTTGTTTGCCCTACGATTTGTTTTTGAATGAGAAAGGCAAAGATAGAGATGGGAAGTTGAGGGAGAGATTGGGTGTGAAGAGAAATGGGGAGGAGACGGGGGGCAGTTCATGGGCGAATCACGGGTGACACCCCTGTAATTATGGATGTGAGCTGGTGAAGAGGGTTTGTCTAGCGGTTTAGAGGAGAGTTGAAAGACAGAGAAGGAAGAAGGGGGGTTTTCGTTCTTCTGAAGATTTTGGAAGAGACAGAGAGATGGAAAGGGAGACTCTGGACTGGGTGATAGTGAAGGTTGGTCGTGAGCATCTCCTGTGGTGCGAAGCTAGAGTCTGGCGTGTGACTGGCAAGGTGTGGTCCCACAGGTGACGAGTTAGACTCGCCTGGTGGTACGAACAGCGAGAGTTTGCCCCTACCCGTGTGTAGCACCCCGACTTTTTTAGTTGGACAATTATCGGGATATTACGAAGGGCGTGCTAGAGCACTAAGTCTTGGGGTATTTCAGTTACGTTTTCCCAGTTATGGGATGTAATTAGACGATGGGATGATTAGGACATTATGTTGTGTAATTATATGCGTCATAACGGTTCATTTATAAACTCTTTTTCTTAAAACATAGCATAAGCATAAATTAAAAAACTATTAAACTTAAACGGTTTACTTTATTAATTACAAAACCAGTTACTCTTTAGCCTAGCTGGCCACAAGATTCATCTGTGCAAATTCCTCATCAACTGCTCCTTGTATTGATCGTGTATTTCCAAGCATATATCTACATCAACAAGACTTAACTAATGAGCCTAATGCTCAGTAAGTGATATAAAATAAAATAAACATGCTACGCATTTTTTAAGTCCTTTTTAATTTTCCGTTTCCGTTTCTTTTCCTTTTCTTTCCGTTTTCGTTTCACATTTCATTTCCATTCTTTTTCAGCCTTCTTGATCTTAACCTTACTTGATCTTTTCCTTTCCGTTTTTGTTTCCCTCTTAATTTTATTTTCTGAAAGGGAACCAATCTGTTCCATATACTGAGAGAATGGATACATCCTAAGGTCATGTGGCTATCTGTCACTCCGACAAGGAGATACATCCTATGGCCTCACCACCGATGACTGTCACCATTCTCTTTTTGTTGAAGATGTTGGGGATTTTCGTACAAGAGAAATGATGAACTCTAGAGTCCACGTGGTTAACCTTCACTCCGATAGGGAGATACATTGTAACACCCTGACTTTTTAAGTTGGTCAACTATCGGGGTATTACCAAGGACATTCTAGGGTGTTAAGATTTGGGGGTAATTCCGTTACATTTTCCCCGTATATGTGATTTAATCGAAGTGTTGGAGTTATGGGGATAGTACATGGTGTATCTATACGTGTCATCTTATGACATGTATTATGGGGGAACTGTTTTGGGACAAGAGTTAAGTGTGAAAAGTTAGAGAAAAGTCAGATTTAGATAGTTGCGAACGCATGCAGATGAGGAAAGGATAAGAATTTATCATCCGCATGTGCATAACGTGGCTGCCTTAGGAATTGGGATGATTTAGGACGAGATTTCTCGTCTTGAGTGCGCTATGCCGCGGACTTGTGGACGAGTCCAGACGACACTGCGGACAAGATGTGTCATCCGCACATGGGTTGCACACACGGAGAAGGGTTGGGACGAGACTTAGGACGTGATCTGGCATCTTGAGTGTAGTGTTGCGGACGAGGTCCCAGACGATGCGGACGCGAGCTGCTTCGTCGGCATCAACTTTGTTCAACACTGGTTACTTTTGGACGATGGCAGACGACTACAGACGAGTTGAGGCCTCGTCTGATTTGCCTTTTTCCGATTTTAGGACACTTTTGAACACTAGTGTGGACGCTAGTGCGGACGCCATTCCACATCCAAAACTCACCTGCGGACGATACGGACAAGACGGGGATGCATTCTCCCATCCGAAGTCTCAGTTTTAGCCTGTGAAATTTAGCTTTGCGGATGAATACGGACGAGACCTATACGTCCGCACTTGTCCAAAATTACCCAGTTCTGCGTAAATTTAGGGTTAATAATTAGAAATCCTTGTCATTTAGTAAATAAATGTGCTCGTGGGAGACAAGGAAATTGACTCCCCCTCCATGGACGATGAAGTTGCCCCCTATGCCGTAGCTGGATGCGTTCCCTTCCTCCAGCCATCTTCCTCTCTACCTTAGGCACTCGTTGTGTCTCTCCAAGTAATAACCTTCCCTCTCCTTTCACTTTGTTTCATTCTTGTTCCTGGGTGAGGAGTTCAGAGAGGGATAGAGAGAGAGTTCCAGGGAGGAAGAGTGTGTGTGAGTGAGGTGTATGCTACGTGAGTGTGAGGGGTGAGCTGCGTGAGTGAAGAAAAGTGGAGTGAAGTGGTGAAGCTGTGTGAGTTGCTGGAGTTGGAACTGCTGTGAGGAGAGCTGTCCCTGGTTTTAGAGTCATCAAAATTGGTAAGGGACTTGGGGTGTCTTGGCCATTTGGAGACCCTACACCACAAGCAGAGTGTGTGAGTAGTGTTGTTACGTGCTGTGCTTTCCTTGTTGGATCCTTTACTGTTATTTGTTTATTAAGTGGTTGTTAAGTGATAATCCCTTGAATGATACCTTGTTCTCTTATTTCCATTGCTATGTGTTATTTCTTTATTGTTAACACTGATATTTATTAGTACATAAGTAGCCACTTATAGATACTGATGGTTGAAGGTTGAAGAATAATCATGTGAAGTATGGAGTAGTTAAAAAAGATGAGCTGGAGTCATTAACTAGCCTACTTGAGTTTATTAAATAACTAACTAATAAAGCAGGTTAATTAATTCGCTAATTGTAACTAATGGCTAATCTCTAAATATGTTTAATTAGTAAATAACTAACATGTTTAATTGATAATCAATTTAGAAGTTGTTAATCTATTGAACATGTTAACTAATTAGCTAGTCTAAGCATGTAGTTAATTGAACAATCAATTACCATGTAAACTAACTAAGTTAATTAATTAGATAATAAATGGAATTACTTATCGAGCATGTTAATCGATTTGTTTAATTAACTGATAGTTGTTAATCACTCCTTGAGTATGTTAATTAATCATCTAGAGAGCAGGTTAACCTACCTAAGTAGTTCATTTGACTTAAGCATGTTAATAACTAGTATAGCATGTAAATCAAGTAGTTAAGCATATTAACTAACTAGAATGATCAACTAAACAAACATGTTAATTAATTCATATAACAATGATAGATAGTTTAATTATATATTACTTAAGTAATAGATTCTTCAGAATAATGGAAGCATGTTAATTAACTTGACTTAGAATGATATGGCATGCTAGTTAAAGAAAGTAATTAGTTATAGAGTAATTAATTAGGATCACAATTATAATCTAAATCAAACCCGAGTATGAAAATTTATTAGTTGAGTATGACAAATTGACCTAATTGAATTGATCGTTTCTAGGTGCATGTCGGAGCTAGAATAATCAACTAGATGTGAACACGTAATTAACTAGAGTAATCAGCTAGTAATTTAACTAAACCTGATCATATAAATCAATTAGGATAACTAATCAGAATAATCACCTAGAACAATAAACGTAGGAAGCATGTAAATGGACCAAGAAATTTACTAGGAGAACTAGCACATTAATTAATAGTATTGCGTTATCTTAAGTCAAGAATGCTTTCCTTATTTAGAATCACTGTCTATTGTTATGATTAAGTGTTCAATCGAGGTTACTTGTCCTAAGTGTGCTATTTCATTTCAATTGTCTTGCTTTCTAAATAACCGTTGTTTACTTTCTTTATGCGCTTTTAATTCCTAGAATTTCAATTACAATTATTTTTATTTAATGCGCACTTCCATTCTTATGAACGTTACATTGTGAAACATCATGCATCATGATAGATTGAGAATGTATGAGCATGCATCATGATAGTAGAGACTAATAGGGAGTGCCACGGGGTGGTACGCAAGCATGCATGAGTGAGGTAAAAGGTTAAGAAAAGTAAAGAAGAAAAATGGAATTGGGAGTGCATGGGTAGCGGATCTAGTCTGTGATCTAGGTGTAGCCCCTCCCTCATAGGGTATGGGAGTTCTAGATGCGAGGAAAAAGGCTAGGTCTGACCATTATGCCATTGCACGAGAAAAACCTCCAAATTTTAGCTCGAAGTACAAGTATATAGAAAAATGGATCCCAAGGGATCAATAGAATAATGGATCCCAAGGGATCGAAGTAAGATTTAGTAAAGTAATAAACGGATTAATGACTTAATGAAAGGATTGGTTTGGGTGGCCCCAATTCCTTAATGGACTAAAGAGTTGCATTCATATGCATTAAACCCTTTTTCCTTACTAAGCCTTCGGGCTTACAGTTGCTTGTGTTGTAGATGTAGGTACCCGTACGTAGAGTTAATGCACAGAGTAGGAGTAACAAAAGATAACAAACAGACCATACAGGCAGTGGATGATTGATTTACACGCGCGAGGGAGTTCGTGGCTGGCTAGGCATAAAGAGGGTAAAAGAGAACTAAAGTCTTTAAATTAAGTTTTTCCAAGTTGTATTTAAGTGTCATCCGTTTAGCATTTCTTCCTTAAGTCAGTTATTTACGCTTCTGCGAAGTTTTAAACAAACGATTTTTATCTACACTTTCACATAGTTTCATAAATGGGGTTTTCATAATGAGTTTTACGAACGGTTGGTAGCGATCCGGACTTAGGCACTCTCTGATTTGGTTTCAAAAGGAAATTTCAAATTTTCACGCATTTTGAGGATTTACGAAAATCTGGGTAGTTACAAACATCCTATGGTGTCGCCACCGATGGAGAGTCATCAAATCTCCAGAACCCCCATTCCTATTTACGTTTATTCAATGATACAATGGATATTCCTACAGCTAAGTGATGGTTGGTCACTCGAGTGATCAGTCATTGAGAATGCCGTTCACTTAGTAGGTATGAGGATCCATTCCACCACTTTTCGTTTTCTTTTGAAAACCATGCATGAAAATCATTTTCATATCTTTTGAAAACTATGATGCATGATTCTCGTGAATACATATAGTTCTATTATGTCATTCCAATAATCTCTAATCATACTCATTTATGAAACATATCATGAAAGAACCTAACTCTAATAATCAGTCAGCAAACATTAGCACAATGTACGGAACATACTCAATTTGTGGTAAAGGAGTAAACAACTTAAATATTCTATTAAAATGGTAACAATCAGCAAACAATGTCCTAATTCTTGTGATGTAGGGTCCAAAGACCAATGCACGGTAAGTATCAACTTGTCGGTGGTCCTTAGCGCGTTTCAGAAATTAACGTTATGCTTCTTCCTTTTATACCTTCACAATTTAATAACATTTATCATTAATCTACTCAATTAATAAACTTATAAATCTCATGTCTCTCCTATTCTTCATTCTTATACTTTACATGCTAGAGTTCCCAAACCACTCGCTTTATTAATATAACCCAACCTAACAAATCACAACATACGACTCACATAATGTGTACCCAATTAAACCAGCGCCCACTATTAATATCCAAACAAGGCATGACACATCAACATCTATCAACCAAACCAAACATGCAGGGGCTTAATCCAATTAACAGAATGTACTTACCCAATTAATGATCCAAATCCAAACCCATAGAATATGTGACCAAAATGTACATTATCCACAACATTTCTATCCAAACATAACTAGTAATCCCTTTGGTAGTACATAACAGCACAACAAGTTAATAATTCATTTCCAGCAACCAATACCAATTTCAACATATCAATGCTTGAACAATCACTAACAAAGGCATCTCAATATATACCGACTTCCAATAACCCATACAGACAACCATAACCAAATTTGCAGAGCATAGCTATTGCTCAACTTATTCATCTGCAGAAATCACAATAAAAGAGCAGAACCACCTTACAGAACAGAACTCAACCAATGCCCAAGACATAAATAAGCAAGATAGCAATTTTTCTCACAGAGTTAATCGGGCAGAAACAACTCAACAACAAAGTAACAAACCATTCCAAATCCTTTATCTTCTATCACAAAATCCATATAGAAAATTCCTTACATGAAGAACTCAAGGACAGCGGGACACCCTTTCTCCACCTCCAGTTCCTGGAGATCCAGAGAGCCTCTTCTCTCTTCTCTGAATTTCCAACTCAGAACACACTCCCTCAATCTCCTCAAATCCTCCTGATTGCAATCTATAGAAGAAAAACACTCTATACCAATTCCCAGAAGGCAAAGACTGTAGCTGTAATACCCCGACTTTTTATCAGGACTTAATAAGGATATTCTTATTATTGGTCCATGTTCGAGGTATTACCAAGGACGTATTCGTACGATTATTAAATTGAGGAATAAATTGGATAAATTGGAAATTTGAAATAGTTGTTGATTTAATAAATTAAATTGAGTAGTGGAGTATAGACTAAACCGGTTCAGCAAGAACCAGTCCAGCATGTAAATACACAGAATGGCCTGCGGCTATTCTGTGACAACCCGATTTTTCATAACCTTTTAAAATACGCAAAATTTAAAACTTTTGTAAGACAATTAAAATCCTTCATAATCATAGTGCTAAAACCAAATGTCAAAAACCATTCATTATATTCATTATGAAAATCATTTATTAAAACATTAGCGGAAGCGAAAACATTCAAATTAAAATATACTAAGTAAATCATTACGTTTTAAAATTTACTTTACTCTTCTTTAGCCTGATCAGCCACAAGCTCAGTCCGTATAAATTCTTCATCAACTGCTTTGTCTTATGTTCATCGTTCTTCTCGTGCATACACATGTACCTACACCACAAGTAAACTGTAAGCCCAAAGGCTTAGTAAGGAAAGGGAATATGCAATATGATCATACCTCTCTTTAGTTCACTTGGAATGGGGTCGCCCCAAACCAATCTTCTCATTACGTTTCATTCATTCGTTCATTCATAACTCGTACATTGAGCTAGAAGTTGAAGGAACACGTACTAGATGGAATAGTCTAGTCAGCTTCTAGACCTGAGTGTACTAGATCTGAACTACCCATCCGCCCTTCAACCTCCCATCATTCATCATTCATCTTCGTCAATTGCATTTTACTCACTCATGCATGTGTGAGTACCACCACCAAAGTGGCACTCCTACTTACTTTCTATTATATGATGCATGACCATACATTCTCAACCTATCATTATGCATGATGCGTTATAACGTACATTAATAATAATTGAAGTGCGCATAAACGAAAGTAATTGAAATTGCAAATATAATAAATAACAATAATTGAAAGTAAATGAGTAATAAATAGACGATCAAGAAACATGCGATGCATTACAATTAACTAAACATGCTCGTTAAACTAAGCTAAACTAAACATGGAAACATGCTTTAAACAATAATTAACAGATACTTGCTTAGACAATGAATGACAAAAGCATACTTGAAAATTGGAAATTTGCATGCTTTTATTCTAATCAATTAAACATACTATATTTAATGGTCTAGTTATTATCTTAATTGATTTCATGCTCAAGTTGATTTCATACCAAGAAAAGGATTTCAATTATTATCCCAGATGATTTAAACTTACCTTTAATAATGGATTAACATGCATGGCTAGTTAATTAAACATGCTTGAATTTATTATACTTAGTGAATTAACATACTCACTAAGTAACCTAGTCAATTAACATGCTTACAAATTATAATTAACATGCTTACTAAGTACTCACATTTAGTTAATTAACCTATTTAATTAATATTCTCATAAAAGTCATTCCTAGTTTAATTAACATACAAGGATTCTAGTTGGCTATCAACTAATCATGCTCAAGGAATGATTTACAACTATTAACTAAACAATCAGTTGATTAGCTTGCTCAACTTTCAATTAAGCTAATTACGCTAGTCAATTAATGATTAAGCATACTTAACTTCTACTCAAACAACATGACAGGACAATAATTTATGGTAGCACAATACACATATTGAAAGGAAGGCCATTTACAGTAGATATATATATAACTAAATAGAACCCTTGGTAGAAAAATGAAGGAAATATGGCACCATTAACAACAGTGAGTAAAATAGACAATAGACATTCAGTACTTCACGCATTAATCCGTTCGTTACTTTTTGCATTCGTCATCTCCTTATCAAACAATACATTTAAATAATACAAAGCCATTCAACAAAGAGAAATGTCATAAAGCTTACCCAAATCTACAGAGCACTACAAATTTATACCACCACTTAACACAGGGAATATTTGTAACAGAGTAATCAACAAGAAAGAACACTGTAGGAAATCATCCAAAGAACTAACAGTAAGCATTTCAGAAAAATGAACATAAAACGCACGCACTCTACTTGTGGTGTAGGGCCTCCTCTAGCTAAGACACACCTAATTTCTTACCTCAAAGCATTAATGTGCATTAGCATTTAGTCGTTATTCTTCTCTTTCCTCTTTCCAATACCGTCATAAATAAAACATCTATCATTAACAATCCCCATATACACAACTTAACAACCAACAGAGTCTAACCAATTATTCTTCTAGTAACCTTAACAACTAGCAATAACAAAAATAGTCTCTCACCACAATAGTCCAAACAGAGAACAATCCACTTCCAACTTCAAACAATAATTAATCAATAACTAACAGAGTGTAATCTGTAGCAAGACAATTTCCAACATGCTCATGTTTTTGGAAGTAACTAATAGGGGCATATGTTTACAGATCAAATTTCACAAATTAATAACCCAAATAACAGAGCGGACAATTAAACTCTCCTTTATAGAACCAATGATGGTTAATAGTCCATTCAGGAATTCATACAACTACCAACAGAACATGAAATTGAGTAGTAGCATCAAATTAACCAAACTGATCCAAACAAAATAGATACAATTCTAGACTTAGCAGAAACCAAAGACTAAAATGACAGAGAAGAATCATACTAGAAAACAAGGGAGTTCTCGACTCAACTTCTATAGAGAGCATTCTTAGCCATGACCAAAGACTACCAATTGCTCACTCACGCTCTGCATCCCATTTCACTTCTCTGAAATTCAAACGCCCAAATACTCTACTTCAATCTCATGGAATCCTCCCGTATTTATACTCAAAGGACAATATCAAAGGATGAATTGCACATCCCAAGATATCAGGTTACAGATCCTGATTTTTCGGCCACATCTTGAGCTGCAAGCTGTCATCTTTCACCAAGGCAAGAACCAACCAGCGAACCAGCTTGGTCTAATCGTGAGCAAACTGAACTAGTAACCATCCTCCCACAGATGCCATCGAGAGTCGAAGTCCCCAGCTTCCGCCAACCTACCGCTTCGGTTGCAGTCACCCCATCATCGCCATTCCAACCCTACCAATCACTACCTCCGATTATCCAAGATCAACAAGGCACCAACAATCGTGACTTACCACGGCGTGGAACTTCGTCGATCTATCCCGAGAAACCTAGACGCCGCAACCGCTCGCAGCATGCTTGTTGTACATCGCGAAAAAGTCGTCCGAGCTCGCCTTCGCCGTTTCTCCCTGCTCACAGTCACCCTCGTCTTTGTCGTTCTCACCGTCTCTCGATCGCCTCTCTCTCATTTCTCCCTCGCGATGGCTAAAGGCCAAATGAAAATCTCTCTCTCCTTTCTAATTTTTGAACCGAACCAGAATCAATTGGTGTGAATCGGTTCTTCAATTGAGCTGGTTCACTCCTCCAATCTCCACTTAAAATCAATTAATCCCCTTACATTTTTTTAATTCCAAATAATTCAATTTAATCCTAATAAATTCCTTAAATTAAAATTCTACGAATACGTCATTGATAATACACCAACAATTATCCAATAAATCCAATATTGTCAATTACCCTTAAATTTTACTTATTAATTTTTGACATATAAGAAGTCAGGTGTTACACATTCTGATGCACCCCAAGGTCCTGTCATCCGGACCCAAGCCAATAGGCTCATTGCTTATATAATTAGTTACTATTTGGCATGATTGAATAAACTAAAAGAACTTGAGCACGAATGAACGTATGATGACAAGGACGCTCCTTGACATTTAATCACATTTTGACCGGGGACAATTAGGAATTCACTTCCATGGATGCTTGGAGAACGGGCCAACAACCATGGACTTAGATAAGCCAACACACTTAAGCAAATGGATAGGACCAAGTCCAATTGGAGAAGAAGAGAAAGCTCACACATCCTTGGCCCAATTGCTCTCCTTAAATGTATTAGGTGGCCTTGGAATTACTAAAAGAATTTTACATCTTCCTAGGTAAGTCTTGTCTCACCAAAGAAGGATCTAGAGATGGCAATTCATATTCCAAGATGCTCTTGTAGTTTTCTAGACTCTTTTCATTTTCCTAGGTGATGAATCTTCCCTCTTTCTCATCCCCCTTCTTCTAAGTAATTAATGTTTGTCTTGGTTTGTTAATGACCTTTCCTCTTCTTAGGTGGTTGGTTATTAGTATCTATTTATTACTTGTATTGTAACTTGTGTCCAAACATAGGTTATATAAAGCCCACCCCCCCCCCCCCCCCCCTCCTTTGTAATTCAAAAGGGAATCAACTTTGAATAAAAAACTCTTGTGTTTAGTTTGTGAAATTCTTTCACTCTCTTTTTGCTATCCCTTATTTTGGTAAGTCATATCCAAATTGAGTGTTAGTAGGTTTGTTGAGTCATATCCAAACCGTAGCTTGGTGAGTCATATCCAAGCTAGCCTCCATTTTTCTTGGTGAGTCATATCCAAGTGAAGTGTGAGTGTACATCAATTAACTTGATACCTGAAGTTAATCCTCTCTCCACACTTAGTAAGGCAAGCTAAGTCTATTCCATCATGAATAAGTCCGAGCATCGCCATGAGTCTCCCTTGTTCATTTGTTTGTTTCCGCACTCTTCCAAACCCCCGTTTGCAAACATATTGATTGAAGTTAACAGATTGCCCAATGACCTTTTGTTGTCTAGTTCATTTTTTGGGGCACATCACATTCTGTGCATGTGACGATCTCGAATAGATGAGAGAAAGGGAGAGACGAAGAGGGAGATGAGACCGAGCGCTAGTGAGCGACAAGCGACGAAGATGACATTGATGCGGGTGAGCTCCGGTGTGCAAGACATCTATGTGTGCGGCTGCGAGCGGTGAGGAATGGAGACATCATTAGCGGGAGTCTAGGGCTTGGGATCTAATTCTGCAGGTGACAATCTGTGGCTTTAACTAAGGTGTTGTTGATGTAAGCTCAGTTGTTCTTCCTCCTCCTTTGCTTTCAGTTAATCGGAAGTTGGTTGGGGCTATTCTTGGGCTGGTGTTTTCACGATGGAGAGTCGGCTGGAACTAACAGTCTCTGCTGGACCGGCCGAAGGCCTGGGTCAAGTTGGCGATTGGGATTGAATCGGCCCATCTATGGCTGGTTCTTGCTGTGCTAGAAACCGACAAGAATGAGCGTGTTGCAGGCATGGCAGTGGCCTAGGTTAGGGAATGGCGAGGAGCAGGGTATGGCCTGTGGCATGGTGGGGGAGCACTTCTAATGGATTGAAATGTGGGGGTAGGCTGGCAGAGGAGTGTGCTTTCTAGCTCGATGAGAAAGAAGGGAATCAAAGAATGAAAGGCATTGGAATTTTGGGTGAAACTGCTGAGAGAAGTTTGTGGGAGTGTGAGGTAAGGATTGGGTGTGTCTAGCCATCTAAGCTCAACCCACAAGTGTGTGCGTGAGTTGAGGTTATTATCGGTGGATTTCTGTCATTAGCTTTCTTTGTATTGGTTGATTTTACTGCTGTTAATTTCTACAAATTATATGCTAATTGTTGAGTTCTGCCAATGACTTCTCTGTGTTAGTTCCTGCATTTCATTTACATGTTGCTAAATTCTTGCACTATCGATTCCCTTGATAGATATAGTGATATTATTGTCCCTTTATTCATTATTAGCTCTGTCATATTCTTTTAGTGTTCATTAAATCTGTTGCGATACATATTCCAATACTTGATTAATATTGGGCTTACATTCATTGGATGTATATTGATTCTTGCCTGGTGTATGTGCCGCTCATTATCTTGCCCTGTTCATAAGCTAACCTTGCAACACAAATTGTTAATCTAAGTATGTTTAATGTCTAATAATAATCACTAAATATTAGATTGTACCCGAATCAAGTTAGTCGATAACTTTGTGTTCGTAATACAAATATTGTTCTATCATTACCATTGTTTAATATCTCTGTGAGCATGTTTAAATAACTAGTGTTTGCTTAACCAATTCAAGCATGTTTAGTTAATTAAATTTTGCTTTACATTGTTAACCCTTTCCTTACTAAAACATTAGGCTTACCGTATACTTGTGGTGTAGGTACTCGCAGACGAAGATAGTTAGAAATAGGGATGGAAGATTTTGCACACGCTAGCTTGTGGTTGCCCAGGCTATGTGAAGGAAGAGTTAAATGGGTTGTAATCAAATTGTATTTCAATTGTTTAGTATTTCTTTCCCAAATGAATTTCTGTACGCTTCCGCAATATTTGAAATAAATGATTTTTATAACGCTTTCGTATTTTATTAAATTCGATTTTCATAATGAGTTTAACAAATGGTTAGTAGCGGGCTGGTTTAGCGTCACACTCTGATTTGTTTTAAAAGCAATTTAAATGGTTTTTAACAAAAGCTTTGAATTTCTCGCATTTTAAAGGATTTACAAAAACTTAGTCGTTACAAATGGCATCAGAGCAATGGTTTTAAAAACTATTTTGTACACTGCTCTGATAATCGTTTTTAAAAAACCAAGTCTCTCACTTGTTCTAAAACCAATTGTATGTAAAGATACTATTTGTATAAGAGTAAATTTGTTTTGTTTTACTGCATTTTAAAACTGAGCTCTGGTATGTTTTGCTGAGTCAAATGATTTAGTATAAGGGAAACTAGTAATGTAGTCTGTCTGCCAGCACAAGCCTCGACGTGAAAAATACTTCATCGACTATAAGTACTTAAATTGAATCACCCTATACTTTAATTTAATCGCTTTAATTATTTTCGTTAATTAAGCATATTTATTTTTCTACAACAATGGCGTTATAGTTAAGGAACGAGTCGTAGATAATGTTCTGTTAGATGATTGTATGAGTATATGTAAGAGAGGGTAGAGGATACTGGAATTGTTCGGAGATTTTTTATACAGGATGTTTAGCTTTGGGGGAGTCTAAAAATAAGGGAGACTCTACCCAAATTTTTTGATATAGGAACGGGGGAATAAATGGAAGGGACATAGATTAGACCAACTAGATAGTTAAACGAAGTCAGATAGTTAAACAAGGGCACTTAGGTTAAGTTCTGCATAATTTTTGACACAAACGACGAACGAATCACGAACAACGAGAGTGAAGATAAAGAATCAACAAATAATGAAAAGTGAACTAAAGAAAGAAAAAGGCAACAATATGATGCGAGACCGTTTGAGCCTTTGTGGCTAAGCCCTTGTCGCATGATCGCTAGAGAGCTTTCAGATTATGCCATCGGCGCTAGCATGCTTTTGGATTATGCCATTGCTACTCGTTTCTATTGCAATGTCCCTAGATTATGCCGGGATAGTCCCTTGATTATGCTGGGACCTAATGGCCAATGATTATCAGTCTTTCAGATTATGTCATTACTGCTATATCGGAGGCAAACGATGAAACAAACGGCCAATAGTTAGCACGCTTTCGGATTATGTCATTGCTGCTATATCGGTGGTTACAAATGGAAAAAGCAAAATATATCGGTAATTTAAAACGTAAAAGATAAATTTGTAAGAAAAGATGAGAGTAAAACTGGTATACAACGGTTAGATAGAGGGTAGATGTGATAGTAAGGGTTGGGATTAAGTGTTGTGGCCTAGGGAATCAGTCGAACTTTTCAACAAACAAGCACATAAACTGAACTAGAAGCGGGAACAGAAAGAAAAATTTCGAAAAACAGAAATGGATATGGAAACAGTATGAGCACAGAAACCAAAATGAAAATGGGAACAAAAACGGAAATGGATATAGAAATAGAAAGGAAATGGAAAAGGAAACGGATACGGAAACGCATACGATCACGGATACCAAAACAGATAATGAAACAGAAACGAAAATGGAAACATAACCTGAAATGGAAACAGGAACAGAGACGGGAACAGAAACAGAAATGGGAATGGAGACAGAAATGGAAACGAAGTTTCCAAAAATAAACTTCTGGGATGGATACGGAAACGGAAACGGAAACAGGAATGGAAACGGGTATACACACACAAACTAGGAGGCAAAAATGTGTTAGAAACCTAAGGGGGTCAATGGGTTAATCGGTGTTATCAGAGTAGAGCAGCGGAAGTGTGGATGAGTGAGTTCGATAGTTGGATCAACTTTGGTGCAAAGAGATGCATTTGGACGTTGTGAAGCCGATCCATTAGCAAGAATTAGGCAACTGTTAGTCCGAGAGGGGTTAGCAGCCTAGAGTTGACTAGGACACCAAATTGGATAGCTAACGAAGGGTTTGGTGGGTAGTTTAGCGGTTGTTAAGGGTAAGAAGGGTATTACTTAGGGCAAATTTCGGGGACAAAATTTATATTAGGAGGGAGGTATGTAATATCCTGACTTTTTATCGAAACTTAATAAGGATATTCCGACTTATTGGTCAATGTTCGGGGTATTACCAAGGACGTATTCATAGGATTATAAATTAAGGAATAAATTTGATAAATTGGAAATTTAAAATAGTTGTTAATTTAATAAATTAAATTGAGTAGTGAAGTATAGGCTGAACCGGTTTAGCAAGAACCGGTCCAGCATGTAAATACACAGAATGTCCTGTGGCCATTCTGTGCGTGCAACGATCACAAACATATGAGAGAAAGGGAGAAAGGAAGAGAGAGATGGGGACCGAATGTCGGTGAGCGATGAGCGACGAAGATGACGGCAACGTGGGCGAGCTCTGGCGTGCACGACATCCATGCATGCAGCTGTGCGCGGTGAGGAATGGCAACATAATTTGTGGGAGTCTAGGGCTCGGGATCAAATTCTGCCAGTGAAAATCTGTGGCTTCAGTCGAGGTGTTGTGGAGGTAAGCTCAGTTGTTCTTCCTGCTCTTTTGCTTTCGGTTAATCGGAAGTTGGCAGGGGTGATTCTTGGGCTGACGTTTTTAGGAGGAAGAGTCGGTTGGAACTGATGGTCCATTCTGGATAGGTTGAAGGCCTAGGTCCAGCTTGCGATTGGGATTAAACAGGCCCATCTGAGGCTGGTTCTTGCTGTGCTCGAAATTGATAGAATGAGCATGCTGGAGGTGTGGCAGTGGCCTAGGTTAGGGAATGGCGAGGAGCAGGTTATGGCCCGTGGCTTGGTAGGGGAGCGCCTCTGATGGATTGTAATGTGGGGGGGAGGCTGGCAGAGGAGTGTGCTTTCTAGCTCGATGAGAAAGAAGGGAAGCAAAGAATGAAAAGCAGTTGAATTTTAGGTGAAACTGCCAAGAGAAGTTTGTGGGAGTGTGAGGTAAGGATTGGGTGTGTCTGGCCGTCTAAGCCCTACCCACAAGTGTGTACGTGAGTTGAGGTTATTATCAGTGGATTTATGTCGTTAGCTTTCTCTATATTGGTTGACTTTATTGCTGTTAATTACTACAAATTATATTCTGATTGTTGAGTTCTTCAGATGATTTCTCTGTGTTAGTTCCTGCATTTCATTTACATGCTGCTAAATTCTTCCACTATCAATTCCCTTGGTAGATATACTAATATTATTGTCCCTTCATTCGTTCTTAGCTCTGTCACATTCTTTTAGTGTTCATTAAACCTGTTACGATACATATTCCAATTATTGATTAATATTGGGCTTACGTTCATTGGATGTATATGATTCTTGCCTGGTGTATTTGCCGCTCATTATCTTGCCCTGTTTGTAAACTAACCTTGCAATAAAAATGGTTAATCTAACTATGTTTAATGTCTAATAATAATCACTAAATATTAGATTGTGCCCGAATCAAGTTAGTCGATAACTTTGTTCGTAATACAAATATTGTTCTGTCATTACCATTGTTTAATATCTCTGCAAGCATGTTTAAATAACTAGTATTTGCTTAACCAATTCAAGCATGTTTAATTAATTAAATTTTGCTTTACATTGTTAACCCTTTCCTTACTAAGCCGTTAGGCTTACCATGTACTTGTGGTGTACGTACTCGCAGGTTAAGATAGTTAGAAACAGGGATGGAGGATTTTGCACGCACGAGCTTGTGGTTGGCCAGGCTATGTGAAGAAAGAGTTAAATGGGTTGTTATCAAATTCTATTTCAATGGTTTAGTATTTCTTTCCCAAACGAATTTATTTACGCTTCCGCTATATTTGAAATAAATGATTTTTATAACGTATCCGTATTTTATTAAATTGGATTTTCATAACGAGTTTAACGAACGGTTAGTAGCGGTCTGGTTTAGCATCGTACTCTAATTTATTTCAAAAAGCAATTTCAAAAGTTTTTAACAAGAGCTTTGAATTTCTCGCATTTTAAAGGATTTACAAAAAACTTGGTCATTACAGTAGCTCTCCTGCACGCCTGACATACCCCACCCGAGGAGCTCACCTTAAGCCCCCCATCAAATTGTCGTCCACGCCACATCCTGGGGCCACACATTGTCGGCCAATCATCAATTACCAGACAAGAACCTGTAGACCGGTTCGGACCGAGCCGTAAGCCAAACTAGCTACTACCCTTCGAATCGAAGCCCCCTGCCATTGCCAATCCATCATGAGTCGATCACTACCCCTCTGCCATTAACGCATCGGTCCCTGTCACCGGCACCCGAAAATGGCAGAGCATTGAAATCCGACGCCCATCGATTCATCCCGCGAAGCGAACCCAAGCCATAGCTATCCCGATGCTCCTCGACGTCTCAAGTCGCATGCCATCCGGACACCGCCAACCCGAGAACGCGAGGATGGAAATTGTGCCCTCCTACACGACGTCCATCAATCGGCTCCTTCCCGATTGTTCTCTCCCCTTCTCTTTCGATCTCTCTTCTCTGTTCGTAGAATGGCCAAAGGCCAACGAAAATCCATTCTCCCCTTTCTTTTGGACCAAACAGGACCAGCAGTTCAGCGAAGAAGAATTGGTTCCACATCCTCCCATTTCTCCAACCGATTCAACCTCTTCCATCCTTCTATTTCAATTATTCTTTTTCCTTCAAATTCTTAATTTCCTTCTTTTAATTTATAATTACTATCATTTCCACTTATTTAATTTTCCCTTTTCTCTTTAAATCTCTAATCCCAATTACCTTAATTTTAACACTTCTTTTAACTCCATTTTATCTCAAATTAATCCTTTTATTCAAACACAATTTATTCCCTCTTCTTTCCCATTTATTTAACTTACTAATTTTATTTAAATTATCCCTTAATCAATTTACCCCCAATAAGTGTTAATTAACATTCGGTAAATCCCCTATATAATAATTTATCAGTTATG